>CM057816.1:66152975-67374225 GCA_030067965.1 Latrodectus elegans
AAAATTACAACTTTTTGAATTTTGTAATTATAAAAATTATCAAATAGTCTCTAATATTTAAAAAAAAAATTTCAGGCATTGAAGCTTTAATAAAAGGCTTCACTCTTTTCCAAGATAATTACCCGGAAAGAATCAAATCTATTTACATAATAAATAGTAAGTATGAATACTTATTTATAAACTTTTATTAAACTAAATAGTCTATTCGTTAATCTTCACCTATATTATAAGGTCGACTTCCAAGCACCAATACAGACAAATGTAAATTCCACACCTACTTTGCGTTATATTATCTTTGGCCTTATCTGCTTAGATTTTATCGAACACGGAATTTGCATCGGAAAGATGCTAATAAGTTACAATGAGTCTTTTAAACTTTTTATCTCACATAGCTTTTAATTTCACTTAACGAATAATGGAACAGCTTTAAGCCGTATAAAGAAATTTAAACACCTGCCTCCTGTTGTTTTCAGGGTGGATTTTTTATACAGTTCATCCCATGTTACGAGCAAGGATATGCCCAAAACTTCCAAGCAGCCTATCCAAATATTTGTGCATACAATACCTACCTCCTATTATTCAACAGTAGATGCTGTCGAACCAACCTCGGACCTTCAAGTAAAAATAATTCTCCCCATTGGAAATTATGTTGAGACTAAGTACAAAAAATGTTTGATACCGAGTTACGGTTGGTCAAATTGGGTAAGATTGTAGTAAGAATGTCGAATATTCACCAATTGTTGGATTCAGTGAGAACTTGTTATAGATAATGTACCATACTGACACATTATAAGGAATGAAACCTAGAAAATAACCAATACTTTCCTGTTGAAGAGTGGTGTTGTAATATTAGGCCACAATGAGGGTTTTTTGATAAACGTTATTAACATTGAATACCTAAAACTAACTCTACTAAATTTACAGCAATTTGGCACTTGAGAGACACTTGTTTGCTGAAATATATAACATTATTGTTTTACGTATGCTGTTCATATGCTACTCCGTGTAATTTGACGTCAATAGCGTAGACATGCTGTCTGTTCATAGTCAATTGAATTTATTGAAATTCCTATTTGAATTTCCCTGAAAATATTTAAATTTATTCCTTTTAATCGGCTTTCATTGCATCATTTACTTAAATTTTGTCATTTTTGAATGAATAAAAGTTTATTATTTTGTATTTAGATTTAAATACATGAATTCGGTACGAAATAATTATAGATTTTTATGTTATATTAGTAATACTTATCTACAACTTTTTTTGTTTTTATTTAAAAATGTTAAAGGTTCTTATAAGAGAAAATAAAATATATGAGCAAAAATGTATATATGTATGAATGCCTAAATGTATCTATGTATGTAAGTTACTTTAAGACCAAATCTTTTTCTATTCGAAAATATATTTCTTGAATGTAAATTAGTAGGACCAATTCATGAATGTTTGTATACGATATTTAATTATTATCTGTTCTGGATATTTCAGCTCAGTTTTATTTTAATATTGGATATTCCATTATAAAACCATGCCTAGCCAGTTCATTAGTACAGAAAATTCGAATATATGGGAAAGGTACTGTAAAAATTTTAATTCTTTATATTCTTATCATATAAAATTACTCTACTTAAATGTAGCTTAAATTTTCTCGAGATACTTTTGCTCTTTATTATCAAATACTTCATTAATAAATTATTATCAAGAAATTGTTTGATGTATTGTAAATTTCATTTTATCTTGATCTTTTACCATTTAAGGAAAATAAGATTTATGAAAAAGCCCTTTTGTGTTTTTAATTATGCGATAAAATATTGAATATATAAAGATATATTTTATTATCTCAAAAAATAATGATACAAAAAGTAGATTTCTATAAAGTTAAACAAAGATTTAGTACAAATAATATTTAAATGTCTAAGAACTGTACCTGTTCCATATGCAGTAAATTCAATTAATAATACTAAAATTTAAAAATTTTACTCTAAATATTGATGGTAATACTCAGCAGAATAATATATTACCCATTTTAGTTTATTCAATTACGACTATTACTATATACCGCATTAAGTGTTTATTAAGTTAAATATAAGGAATTTCAAAATTTAAAGTTAATTTATATAACTTAACACACTCTCTCTTTAAAAATTTAAATATATTTTACATAGTGGTGCCATCTGTTATTTATTGGGAAAAAGAAAGTGAATCCTGATTAAGGTGGATTTTTTTTTTCAAGTTAATTCCACATAAATTCTATAATGAGGCATTGAAAAAAGAATTTGAAACTTCATTTTAAAAATAATTCATTTTTCAGTTTTTAAGGATGATTGAATATCTTTCTAATCATGAAAACTATTAAGAATTTAATAAAATTTTTGAAACCGTATTTTATAAAGTCTAAAATCTGAATATTAATTAAAAATAGTGATAAAAGAAATGCTTATCTACATGACAAGCTAGCAATTTCATTTTGCATTATTTTTAATAATACATGTATCTATTGCGAAATATTTTACGAGAATTCCATAAGTTATAAATTTTGCATATTGTAGCTTGAAATAATTGTTTGCCGAGATTCATTTTTGCATACACAACCAGATACACAAACATGAAAAATAAATAATTGGAAAGTCTATTCTAAATATTATTAAAAATACAAGTGATTTATCCTAATTTTCTATTAAAACTGCCTAGAATTTATATATATATATATATATATATATATATATATATATATATATATATATATATATATATATATATATATATATATATATATATATATATATATATATATATATATATATATATATATATATATATATATATATATATATATATATATATATATATATATATATATATATATATATATATATATATATATATATATATATATATATATATATATATATATATATATATATATAATAGTAATAAGTTATGGTTTTATTTATTAAATGTTGAAAATTTTAAATTGAAATTTTATCAAAAATGTTCTGTAAATTATTTTGTAAATATAAATTATAATTATATAAATTTAATAATAATAATAACAAACTATAAATATAAAATTATATATATTGTCCATAAAATACATTTTCCAGATTTATAAATTTGTAAATTTTTTATATTATCACAGTGTTTATTTAAATAGAATTTTAATTACTTTAATGTTTTTATAATGAAAATTAAATATATGGATTAATTGGTTTAATTAACTGCATTTAATCTATGAGAAAATAGTTATAAACAAATGCTTAAAAAAACATTACTGAATTTTTAATTTTTATTTTTCCAAATTTTATAGTAATATATGCTTACAGTATACATTTATTAATTTTAAAATTTTTATTTTTTATTGGTTACATAAATAATATATATTCTATGGTTTCTGTCAAAATATTTTCATTAAAGATTTAATGCGTTATTTTATGTTACAAAAAGCATTTTAAGTCGGATAGTAAAAATTTGAGATTAAACAGTCAACATAGTTTTTATTTTTTATGGTTTAGACTATGTAAAAATTTGGTATTTAAACTATGCCCTTAAATGTTAAAAATTAAAGTTAATTCCATATATGCATTCATAGTCACACAACTTAAAATTGTAATTACCTTTCTTTTTTGCTCACTAAGACATGTTCCTGTTATCTTGTTTTCGATGCATCTGTTAATAATAAACTTCTTTTTATTATTTTTCCCCTTAAAAAATGCAATAGTACGGCTATCCTCATCGGAGTAATTTCTGATTCGGCCAACTGGTAACTTCTGTTGCCTCAACCCATAATTTTAAATTATTTTTCATTGAAAAATTAATGGGTGCAGTGATGAAGAAAAATGACATCTTTTGACACTTCTTTTTCAAAGTAACTTTCATTTCTATCAATAACTCAGGGCATTTTCCCCCAGTGAATGTAATGAAACCGAACCTATCGCACTGAAGAGTATTATGATATAATTAAATCACAATGATCCCAGAGGTTGTTCTTTTATGCTCCTTATAACTGCTTTTTTGGAGATATTGTTACGTATAATGGTTTATTTTTATCTGTAGTAAGAGAGAAAATCCTGTGTCTATCCAGACAAATATGAATACAGCAAGCAGAAGCGCATAATTTATATCTCGTCTTTCAGTAGTGGCTTTGAATGCTAACTTTGCATGTTTGCGATATATTTAATAGTAATTTGCTGTCAGAAAGTTTTCTTCACGGAAGGTATATATTGAAAAAATTTATAATTAAACTTGGTGGATATTAAAATGACTTAGTCTTTGGTTGATGAGGCATCCTCCTTATTGTGTGTGTGTGTCTGTGTGTGTGTGTGTTTAAGTGTGTGTGTGTGTGTTTAAGTGTGTGTGTGTGTGTTTAAGTGTGTGTGTGTGTGTCTGTGTATGTGTGTCTGTGTATGTGTGTCTGTGTATGTGTGTTTGTGTGTGTGTCTGTGTGTGTGTGTTTGTGTGTGTGTGTTTGTGTGTGTGTGTGTGTTTGTGTAAGTGTGTCTGTGTGTGTGTTTGTGTGTGTGTATGTCTGTGTGTGTGTTTGTGTCTGTGTGTGTGTTTGTGTATGTGTGTCTGTGTGTGTGTTTGTGTATGTGCGTCTGTGTGTGTGTGCCTATGTGTGTGTGTGCCTATGTGTGTGTGTGCCTATGTGTGTGTGTGCCTATGTGTGTGTGTCTATGTGTGTGTCTATGTGTGTGTCTGTGTGTGTGTGTGTGTGTGTGTCTATGTGTGTGTCTGTGTGTGTGTCTGTGTGTGTGTCTGTGTGTGTGTGTCTGTGTGTCTGTGTGTGTCTGTGTGTATAACAGTAAATAACTTTCATTTAATGAACTTCCCTTTATAGAAATTTAATCAAATAAGTGATAAAAAATTTTTCATTAAATAATTGATGTGTACTTTACTGAGATTTGTAGATTTGTAAAATCTTCAATCAAATATTAAATTAGTGGAAACACATTTTTTGTTATTTTATTTGTGAAAAGCACATTGCAGTTATTAGATTTGCAGCACAAAAGGAAAATACCTTTTTTATTGAATATTTTACTGATAATTAAACCTTGATTGTCGCCAATAATTCTAATTAAATATGTTATTTGTATGTTCCTTTAGATGGCTGGAAAGATGATCTGCTGGCTGCAATTGATGCTGATGTCCTGCCGGCATTTCTAGGTGGCAATCGTACTGATCCAGATGGCAATCCACTCTGCAATACTTTTGTAAGTATAACAAACAATACTTAATAATTTCAACTTTTAATTCTTTTGTAAGTATTACATACAAAAAACCTCAGTCACATTTTTCTTATAATTTCAAATATTATATTAAATTGTGTTTGATTTAAAATAAAAAAAATATTGTGTTCATTTTTTTAACTCAATAAAAGACATTAATACTTAAATTAATACATACTGAAAAATACCATTGAATTGTCATTGAGATGCAGCAAAATGGTTAGCGCTGTGGTCTTCTTTTTTTTAATAACTCGTAGACACGTATCCAGTTTCGGATGTGCTGTTGGCAGTACTTCAGAATCCTCACAAGTCCAATCCAATTACCTTTTGCAAACAAGAAAGGGTTAATAATGAGACAAATCAATCTAACACCGACTTGACACTTAATCTTTAAATATAAAACTGGAATCACATACTTGCTATTTCTTTGAAATAGCAGTTTAAACCATTCCATTTCCTTATTTATATTAATTCAATTTTCCTTACTTTTAGTTAATAAAGCTTAAGGATTATTTAGTGATGCTTCCCCAGCAATAAATTAATTAAAGTGACAAAATGCTTATATTCTTGAAAAAAATAGTTTTCTCCATTTATTATAATCTCCTATGAATTGAGCAGATTGCTTATTTCCTTATTTTATTTTTGTATATAATATAGAAAAAGAAAATAGCAAAAATTTCATATTTTGAATAATTTAACAACTGGGAGGCTGTGTTTCATCACTTTTCATTTTTCTTAAAGAAGTACGTCTGAAAAAAATGATCTCCTATCAGTAATCTTACGTAAACTCTTGGTGTTGTTCAAGTCTAAAATTCCGAAAGTATTTTCAATTTATAAGTTATATTACTTGGCCATAAACTTGTATTCTTTATATTCATTTATTTACAGTTATTATAAAATTTATAAATATTTGCTGATTATACATTATATTGTTAAAACTTTCTCCGAGATGACGAAAATAGGATTATCCAAAAATAAAGATCAGTTTTTTTCTAAGCAGCATTTTATTCCCAGTTCTTTCTTTTACTTTAGCATGAAGCTCTCACACACGGTAACAACTAATGTACAAAATTTATGAAGCAAATATTTAACACGTCAACATTCAAAGCTGAAAACTGATGACTCTTTGTTTCACTTTCAACTAACTCACTGCTTCGTTGAGGCCAATATTCATACCACAAATCTATGATAACTTAATTTCTATTTGTCGTATTGACTCAAAACTTCAAAAATGATCACTTCTGTTTTGCTTCAAAATGTTGCCAAATTGCTAAAATTACTACCAAATGTTCCCCAGTTGCCTTAGAATTTACATATTTATTTTTAAGCTTTGTAAAATACCAATATTTTCTCAGAATAAACAATAATAAAAAATTGTATCAAATAACTAAACAGGAGTACAAGACATGTTTGCAAATATACTTACATTTTTTACATTTTTCGTTGCCAAATTTTTGTGAGAGTACAAATTCAGTATTCAACAAATTTCATAATTTCCAAATTTTTTTTCCAGATTATTTTTTATTACAGATTTTTCTTTCTAGTGCTTGCAGAACTTTCTCTTTGTTAGTATTGTGTAATTCTGAAGTCAAAGTTATTTCAGTACTTAAGTTACTTTATAACTTAAAAAAAATGGTTCTTCTCTTCATACTTTGAAATTTGCTTAGTTTTTTCATGTGTTCATTCTCTTTTTAGATCCTTAATTAATTTTTTTGCTGGACATCCTAAATTTTACTTGTCTCCTATTCAAAAACACAATTGATAATTGGTACATAAAAAAGTACAGGTTATATAAAATTCAATTTTAAATAACCTGTACTACTAATTTCATATATATATATATATATATATATATATATATATATATATATATATATATATATATATATATATATATATATATATATATATATATATATATATATATATATATATATATATATATATAGTAAACTTTGTAGTGGGGCAACAGGAATTTACTAAATATTAGCATTTAATAATGTCCAAAAATTAAAAAAATATGTATTATTTTCATGTTGATAGACAGAATTATTATATATATATATATATATATATATATATATATATATATATATATATATATATATATATAGTAAACTTTGTAGTAGAAATTTACTAAATATTAGCATTTAATAATGTCCAAAAAATTAAAAAAATATGTATTATTTTCATGTTGATAGACGGAATTATTTGATACTAAGTTTTTATAAAATACTAAGCTAAGGTGGGCGTTGGTTAAAGTTCTTTAAATCAAATGACAATAATTGCCAATATTACGAATTAATGTGAAGATTATCAATGTTTCAAAACTTATAATAATACTTACTATAAAATGTACTTTTCTTCATGCTAAGTTTTCATATGCAAGTGTACATCAATTTAGTTTTTAACCATATTAAAACTCTTCAAATGGCCTTAATGCGTATTGCAGTCTTCGCCTTGATACATAGCTATCCTGATTAATAATAAAATACTTTTAGAATAAATCAGGTGTATCTCAAAAATTTCCACGTAACTTAAAGTGATAATATGTTGTATTATTTCATACGGTTATTGTAATAATTAAAATAAATGGACACATAATGTATGTTCATGCAAGCACGTCGCATGATATTGCTTAAAACAAAGGAGATGAAATGTGGAAATTCAAGAGAACGGTAATGCTTCTTGAGCGGGGATTAATATCCATATCCTTTGTTACGTCGGTTTTTGTCTGTAATAAATAATTTAGAAATAGGTCCGTGTTTGTGATTAATTATCATATCATCTAAACACATCTCTCTTAACCAAAATCAACATAGTGTACCGCTGAGTCCGCAGTCACTCCAACGAATATGGATAAACTAAATCGCTTAAAAGGAGCTGTCAAAACCTCTATAATGAAACTTGAAAATTTTGTGAAAGAACTTCCTGAAACGGATTTATCGGTTGCCTCAGTGAGTGAATTAGAAGTAAAATCTAAAAGAGAGTTGGAACATTCCAAATTCGCATTGATCATATTTGTGAGCGATTTAAACAACATCAATGAAATTCCAGATGTGGAAAAGGATGGAAAAGTTTATCAATTTATTTAAGAACAAACATTATTCTAAGTGTTTGACTGCTTCTTCATCAGAATGTTCTGAATCGAAAGGGAAATTTAAATTACTCGAAATAATACTCCCTATTTTTACTGGAAAATATGAAGAGTGGTCTAATTTTAAAACTCATTTTGAAAATCTTATTTCAAATAATGAATATTTAAATGAAAAACCCGAAAATTATTTTATTTACGTGTATCGTTAAAAGGTGATGCACAAAACATATAGAAACATATGTTGATTAATTTGAATCTTTATTAACGATTTTGACCTAGCGGTTTGAGAATCGCCGACTATTAGTTGACACTCCCGTTCTTTGCATTAATTGTGACAAAATACATTTAGAATCATATAAAGAATAACGAAATTTTGGTTAAGTGTTTCAAAAAAATGTAAGAGCTTTATAAGTTTTGAATTACCAGTAAAATTCCTTATCGGATGTTTTTTTAGTAAACATTGTGCTTCAAAAATTCAAAAACGAAACAAGACAACAGTTTGAGTATACTTTAAAATCGACACAAGTTCCTGAATGTTAAACATTAATTTCTTTCTTAGCAAAAAGAAGCTCAATTCTTGTGAGCAAAAGTCGCAATCGTCTTCTAAAAACCATCAGAAATTTCTTACCTCCATCTAATAAAACAAAATCTTTGACGATTAAATCTAACGGTAAGTCCAAATCGAAATATGGTTGTGCATTATGTAGTCATGATCGTTCTTTGAATAAATGTCCTTGCTTTCAAAGATAAGATGTTAACAAAAGGTGCGAAATGGTAAAAGCAAAAAATAAAAACTTCGCATTAACTGTCATAATAAAAATCATACATCTAGTTCTTGCTATTCTCAAGTCATGTTTAGTGTGTTCTAAATGCTATTATTCAATGCTTCATCGCCGTAAAAGTGCGGCCAAAGATGGCGATGCCGATGATTTGACGAGGCAGGTGATATTTTATTTTATTTTTTTATCTTTTATTTTATTTATTTATTTATTTGTTAGGCAGAAGCGATTTTATCAGTGCCTAAGAATAAATAAAAATGAGGCCATTTCTTGTTTTCAGTCTTTGAGAAATGCATCTAAGAAAAACAATTCTGTTCTACTGAGCACAATCTATATTTTATTTTAGATAAATTTAGAAAGAAAATTACGATACGATACATATTGAACTCGGTTTTGAATAATAATCATTTAAGAAATGAATGCGCTGATATGTTGGGAATTAAAAGGAAAATAGCTAATGCTGTTTCTGGATTAAATAGGTTATCTGACAATATAAATACAAAGATAAATACAGTTATTTTTTGAATTCAGAAAAAGTTTTATAGGAAATGGTAAACTAATATATATATATATATATCTATGGTAAATTTTGTAGTGGGAAATATACTAAATATAAACATTTAATAATGTCCAAAAAGTAAAAAAAAATAGGTATTATTTTCATGTTTTTACACGAATTATTTGATACTGAGAATTTTTATAATGCCTATCTAAGGTGGGGGTTGGCGAAAGTTTTCCATATCAAATAACAACAATTGACAACATCAAGAATTAATTTGAAGATTATCAAAGTTACGAAATTTTTAACCACACTTTCGATAAAATGTAGTTTATGTCTTGTAAAGTTTTCATATGCAAGCGTGTCTCAGTTTAGTTTTTAACCATGTTAAGACCCCTCAAATAAACTCAGTGCGTAATGCACGCTTCTCATTGACCGAGGACTGTCCTAATTAGTGATAAAATAGTTTTAGAGTTGAGCGGGTGTACCTCAAAATTTTCCGAGCAATTTAAAATGATAAAATGTTGTACCTTTTCATACGGATAATGTGATAATTAAAATAAATGAAAACATAATATATTAAAAGATAATATTTAAAGGACATTCCAAGTATTAAACTAAAATTAACTTACTTCTTTTATGATAGTTTATAAGAAAAAATTCAATTTCACCTTTTATTATCTTTAAGCGTTAAATTTTCTTTAAAGTAAAATATCAAAGGTGATTGAATTTGATGTATTTTATGACAAATCGTATAATAACTAATCGTATAATAACTCCGCAAAATGTACAAAAAAAATGTCAATAATTTTGTGCAATATTGAATTTAAATTAGCATTTTGCATTCATGATAGTGAAACTGTAAATGAATTTGATTTCCTCTACTTTCCTTTTAACAGTAAATTACCAGTTATATAGAAAATTTAATCCCAAGTAATTTAAATTTGAAGCGTCTTATGATAATGAGTTTTCAGTTATAATTAGGTTATTGTTTTCAAAATTCATTGAGGTAGAAAACGTTTTGATTTCATCGAATGCTTTATTTAAGCGTTAAATTATCTTCTACGTAGATGCATTTCCATTCAATCGAAATTTGATACGGGATAAGATACGTCATATATGAAATATATGACATGTATATCAGTTACATGAGTTGAATGCATATCTAAGTTATTTTATTGCATATCAAATTTAGATTAAATGGAACTACATCTATTTTACAGATTATTTAATGTTTAAATGAAATGGTAGACATAATTTAAAAGACATCCAAAGAATATACATTATTTATGTTGAACTAAGGAATTGCATTCACGAAAGCGCATAGAAAAGATGTTGATTTCCTCTCTATAATTTAAACTTCTCATTTTAATTGCTTATTATCTAGAGGATGTTATTCTAAGCATCTTGAGTATAATATACACTATAACACACATCATGAAGCATAGTTAAACATGCATGAAACTTGAGAGATATATGAATTGCTAATTCATTCATTACTTTCGTGATAAAGAATTAAAAAAAGATTTGGTTTTTTTCTCTGATTTCCACTTTAACATTTAAATTTATTTTTATATAATATGACTTCCTTACGCGTAATTTTGAATTTTAGATTACTCATGGAAAAAAAGTTCCTGAAGAGCTTTATAACAAAAAATTGCAGAAGTCATTGAGCAAAGAGGACAATGTCAAGAAGCTAACCGTTACACGCTTTTCATGTTCGGAAATCATGGTATACGTTTACGAACCGAATTCTCATATCGTGTGGGAATTCGAAACAAAGTGTAGAGATATAGGATTCGCATTGCACTACAAAGACAATTCAATTGCTAATCCAAGAACTGTGGAATTGATTCCGAAGCAAAGATTTGACACTGAATTTGGATCTGAAACTGGAGTTTATAAATGTGATAAAGTCGGAACATGTAAGTCAATAGATTCTAAATTTCACTATTGTATTTATTTTCTATAAATAGCAAGGTATTTGTCCGTTTACTATATTCATTTGCTTATTATAAAATATCATTATTTTATTATTAGTGATTAGGTATTTTAAGCTTTAAAATAATTTTTCAGTTTGAACAAAAACTTTAAAATTTCTTTTATAGTAATTTTCATTAACTGAATTTTAAATGTTTTATATTTACATTATGGTCATCAATATAAACCCACTAATTTAGAATAATATCCAACGTCATTATATAAGAGACAATTATTAAAAAGTAAAACATTTTTTAAGCATTAGACAATTAAATAATAACTATTATGTGCTATTAATAGTAATTATATAGTAATAATATAATGGTAACTATTCATCTAACAATTGTAGTCTACACACAACAGGGAGATGAAAACTAACTTCATGTCCAGTGAAGTGTGTAGAGATATAATATAATTTTTCACACACACTTTATGCAATAACCTTAAAGTTTTCTTTACAGTAATGTTCATTAACTGAATTTTAAAAGATTTAAATTATATTTAAGTGTTCGTTACCAATATTAGTAATCAGGACGCTAATTTAGAACAATGTCCAAGGACGTTATATAAGATACAATGATTAGAAAATAAAACGCTTATTAACAATTAGACAATTAATTAATAACTGTTATGTGCTATAAATATTAATTATATGATAATAACATAATGGTATCTATATTTATCTAACTATTTGATACTCCATATAAAACTGCGAAACGAAAACTAACTTCCATTAAAGTAAAGTATATAGAAAACTTTTTCTGTGAGAACAAGTTGTATATACATAAAAAATATTTAAAGTAAAAGCATAAATAAATTTAAAAATGCAATAATAGATATGGTAACTACTGATACCAGCAGATGGAGCTACCACCCAACCATGTATTTTATTCCTGTATAAAACTGAAATGGATTATTTAAATTAATATTTTTAAAACTGTATAAACATTAAGTATCATCAACTGCAAATGTAAAAAAATACATTTGAAATTTAGTTGATGAATAAAAAGTATTTCATGTACAATTGAAATGTTGAGCAAGATGTAGGGAATTTGAAATAGAATTAACAAAAAGCTGCTTTTTTCCGGTTAATTTGTCTAGAAATACATGCTGTCTGCTGCCATCTGTTGTCGATTAATGTAGTGAAATATGACGGGACATATATAATTTTTGGCAGGAACTTCAACGATTTCATGTATATACTTGGCTAATATAAGCACATGGGGAAAAAAAACGGAACTAGTTTGGTTTCCCCATATATTGGCGAACGCGGCGATTTTTTTTCGTCGCCAATGTAAGCGCGCCAAGCTAACACGGGAAATTTCCCGAAGTTCGATCGAAAAATAAGCATTTTAGAAATTTAAAAAAGGGGAAATAAATATAAATGGACTTACTTGATATGAAGTTGAGCTGACGTGCCGATTGCTATGTTTATTTCATTTTTTTCGCTGTCACCAGTGTCACATTTCAGTTTTTTTTTTTTTTTAAATATTTACACAAATATTTTTCTAAATATTTACACTTTATAAAATTTTAAAAAAGCTAAAAAAAAGGCATGCAAAAAATATTATTTTAAATATAAATTACTTTATAAAATTGAAAAAAAAAGGATTCAAAAAATATGTTTCTAAATATATAAGATAATAATGAATTAAATTATTAGGATAATAATGAATTAAATTAATAAGATAATAATGAATTAAATTAGGATAATAATGAATTAAATTATTAGGATAATAATGAATTAAATTAATAAGATAATGATGAATTAAATTAATAAGATAATAATGAATTAAATTATTAAGCTAATAATAAATATATATTAAATAAACGAAATAAAAAGAATTAATGTAAAAGAAATTGTAAAAAATAAAAATAAAAATTTACGATGATTAGACCTGGTGACAACGAAGCACATCCCTTAATTGCACCTACAGCAAACTAAAGACAAATGGCTTCCAATTCAAATAGAAACGTCGAAAAAACGTGGGACATAGAATTTTCTAGAACAATGAAAGTCGAAGTAATTTTTAAATAGCTTTAAAATTTATGTTAAACACAAGAAAATTGATTAGTGGCAACAACAACAAAAAAAAGTAACTAAAACTGAATTTGGCAACACTAAAATAAAAACAAAAGCTGAAATCGGCAACACTACACAGTAAACAAAGGGCGCCAGATTTGGCGAGAAATCTTATATGGGGATACCGAACTTGTTCCAAAAAAACATTAATTATTAATAAGTTATATTATTTTCTCTCCCACTTTATATAATTGGTCCCAGTTATACGCATATAATAGAAATTAAACATCTCATAATATTATAAAAACAAATGTGATTTTATCAAGCGTGTTACAATTGCATTGTTACTATTAATTAGTTTTTTTTATCATATTTGAGTATAAATCTTTATCTTTTATATTTTAACATTTCTCTTATAATTTATATATACGTGGTAAAAAAATTTAAGTTAAAATTTTTTTTGTAAAGAAATACCGTTTAATTTATTAAATAAATTCAAGTAATGTGAAAAAAAATATCTCCTGGAACTTTTATAAGTATTTAATGAAATTTGTTAGCTGACCAAATTTTGCTTAATAATTTTATAAAGCTGAAAAATAAAACAACGTAAAGAATTGAGAATTTTATTTTTCATAAAAAATAATTTCAAATACTACTTTCGTGATATTCATTTTTATCTTTAAGACATTAAAGATATTAATGAATACAAAAGTTTCCAAAATTTAATTTTTTAATAGTGTCTATGAAAGTTTATGCTTAAATTAACAAATGACAGAAGTACATTATATAAATTTTTAATTCACGAAAAATCACTACATTTTTCAGTTTCTTGTATCTTTTTCTGCCATCTAGTGTTAATAATTGTTGTTATTTTTATTTTATTTGCGGATAAAATAAAATATTTCTCATACCCTTTTGTAATTACTAGAAAATTTAAATGCTTAATTTTTCTTAAATATAATTTTGTTAATTTATTTTGATAAATAAAAGAATTATGAAAAAGTAAAATCTATTTCAAATGAAATTAAAAATACAGAAATACAGAATTATAATACAGAATTATATCTTCCAAATTACATTTTTATAAACTACAGGGATATATATATATATATATATATATATATATATATATATATATATATATATATATATATATATATATATATATATATATATATATATATATATATATATATATATATATATATATATATATATATATATAAGAAATACTATTCATGTTTAAGAAATCCAATCAAATTTCAAACTTTTTTTTCACAAAACTTTTATTTATGTAATGTTTGGGTTGACATATCTTCTGCCTTTATTTTATTTATTTCCGAGAGAGAATCTAAAGATATATGTATCATTAAAGAAGTTATAAAAATAATTTTTCTTATGAGAGTTGCTGAATATACAAACTTCCCTATATATCAATCATGAAATTTGAGTAAATTGTACTATTAAAGTTTTTTAAACTGAAAATCAGTGACACGACAGCCCATATGTGCTCCAAGATTTATAGTTATCATATCTGTTTTCGTGACTGAGTTCTTTGGATTAGGAAGCATATATCCAAGTTAGGGGATCAGCTTAACGCGAAATCCCCTATTTAATTCCCCAAGCATACCCAAGCATAATGGCACTCAGTTTATCCATCTACTGAATTCTAACTCGTCTTCGCATAGCCAGAAGAGCACAGCTCGAACTTGTGCCTTGTTAGCGTAAAACCCTATCCTTAAGTCAAATGTTTACTAAAGTTAAGATATTCTACATTTTTTAAATTCCTATCACAAGCAAACTAAAATTAGATGGACATACTTTGAATAAATAAATTTATTGGATAATACAAATTCTAGAGTTAAAACTTAAAATATAGCATAAAAAATCGTGGCTATAATGGTGTATTTCAGATTTTATAGATCAATCATGCAAAATCATTTTAAATAGTCGGGTCATTATCTAATTGCTTCGCGAAGGAATTCATATGTTTTATCCATTTTTTCTGCTGGATGAAGAAGTCTGAAACTTACTGTCTCTCCTTCTTTACTTAACCGGAACCAAGGGCAGAAGGAGAAAAGATGGAGTGGGACAAGATCACTTTGAGAGATTTGAGGACTTAAAACCTTCAACTACTCTATATATGAAAGGCAGTAAAGGTAACGCTCTCAAATTAGTTTTGGCAACTTTTGCTTGCGTTTACGATTTAAAGAATTGTCCGATACGTGTGTCAAATCTAACTCACAAACTTTCAGCAGCAAGCCACAACGAGATTTTTGACAGACATACTTATTTCTTTTCAAATGAATGTCTTCCGGTATTTGTACTTCGACAGCAAATAATGATAAAACAATTATAGAACGGTTTTCCAAAGGGGATGCATGTTGTTTTAACATCTGAATTATTAGTTTTTCGGTCTTTCACACACATTCAATAGTACAGTAATTTCATTACTGAAAGTGTTTGCTGGAAAAATACCATAAAAGAGATTCAAGATTTCATGAAATATCTATGATCAAGTAAGAGGAATCCGAAGTAAAAAAAAATTATATGAATGTTTAATTTAAAATAAAAAAATATTTATAATTATAATACATTTAACATATGATACATATTATCTACAAATGAGGTTACTAAATGTTCTCTGCTTCATTTAATTTTTGTAATAATTTATAAATATTAAAATATTTGAAAAAAAATTTGTTTATTATGTTTCCTGAAATTTTCCAGATATCATCATATTTGACAACTCCTACAGCTGGATACATTCCAAAGAAATATACTATAGGATTAGCTTGACAAAACCAAAAATTGATTCTCCCACTACAGAATTTTAAAATGTAAATATAATCAATTTATGTTGTTAATCACTAATCATGATCATGTTATAGTGCTTATTAAAAATTTATTTTCAATTTGTCATTGTCTAAATTTATTATATGTATTTGTGTATGTTTAAGTGTAATACATATAAACATGCATGCATAATTTTTGATAAATTGGTGAACATAATTTAAAACATTTATATTGTATTTTCCAATAATTAAATAATAATCGTCATAAATAGCAAATTCTTTATAAAATGTAAGAAAATGTGTCTAATATGATGCCATATCAGTAGCGATATGTGTAAATTGTGTGCAAAAATGTAATATTTTTCCCTTTAAAAGTGGCACAGCCCATGAAATTTAGCAAAATGAATTTATTTAGAAATGTAATAGAAACCACATATTCGACACCATGAAATCTGTAACTCAAAAATAGCTCAAGTCATGGAAAATAATTTTTCTTAAATAATTTTGAACTAAACTGTTAATTAAATACGTACATTATACAATCTAGCAAAAAAAGTTCAAAATATTTTATTTATGAAAATAAATAAAATATTTTGAATATTTTTTATTACTTTGGGAAAATTATGCGCTGTTAACAGTTATCAAAAATATGAAGATTTTTCGTCTTTATTATTTTTAAATTTATGATAAAGATCACACTAGTTTTTCTGGATGATCAAGCAGTATAAATCATCGTGTCATAACATTCTGCACCTGCCTACGTAGCACATCTCTTAAACTCTCAAAAATTTTTCATTTGCCAATTTCCACTGAGAAGAAGCATTTTGCACTGAGAAGAAGCATTCTTGGTTACCAACGGAAAAAGCCAGTCAGAGCAAACATTTTCTTCTTATAATGACATAATATAATCGCTTGAAGTGTTATCCTGATAAGATCTCAGAATCTTTTCATTAATACTATCGTGGAGTAGACGTACGAAAATGTAGGAGATATACACTTCGCATACAGTAAAACAAAAAGCAATAGTCGTGAAGACCTTAGATTATAAGGAAAACTGTTTTCAACTTGTGTATTTCAAATCATCCTACATTTTCATGTTTCTTTGCCATCTCAAATTGTAAAATAAGACATTAACGAAGTGTACGAAAACCGGAAACGGAAAAGAAGTTTTAAGTAGATTCGGCTAAATTTTCTTATGCAGTTATACGAGCGATGGCATACGAAATCATGTTCTTTTCTGAGCCAGTAGTGTGGCATATTTTACATGAGGAACGTATGCACCGATATCATGTGTACAAAAAGTGCAATTTTTTCACATAAATGATTATTTCTTTTGGGTATACTTTATGCAGTGGGGGATGGGGAGGAAGAATAGCGATCCAGGATTTCCTGCAATAGTATTATTTAGTGATGAATCAGCAGAGAAGGCGTTGTCAAAATAAGCATCAATTCATTTGGTCTGACAACAATCCCAATTGCAGTTTACATCGTAAACACCAGCAGAAGTTTTGTGTGAAAGCCTGGTACAATGTTTTTTATTTGCCCAATTATTAGGTATTACTAGAAATAGAACAAAAACAAATATTACATTTTCCTTAAGAGTTCTCTCTTATATATTTGTCTTTATAATCCTATCTTTATTATTACATTCTTAGTGATTATCTGAGAGGACCTTACACAATGAAGGACCTTTGGGTTGGTATAACATAGCGTATCTTCTTGTTAACGAGTGCTTCCCGATTTATTACATAATGTTTAATTTAAATAGACAAGTGGTTAAGTCCAACGAATCCCAGATTATTTTTCTTTCAAAATCAGTACTTTTTGGAATGGCACATATTCCAAAAGATGGATCGAACGTGGAGAAAGCAGGGAGGAATCTGAAGGCAGCCTCTTCGTCATTGGATATCAACTAACACCAGTTTTTCTACTGGCGGCACTTAGAGTGCACGAGATGCTTGTGAACTCAGCTGAAGGCTTCGAGATGACAACCATCGTTACCGTGGACAAAATTAACATGACACCAGGAATTTTCGAGTAAGTGCGCCAATTGTTTCTTCGCCAGTGTCACCTTTGAAACGAAAAGCGTTCTTCGATATTTGGAGTACTTACTGGGAGTTTTTCACTAAGAAATAAATATAACTGTTCAAATTTTGGTATCATTAATTGGCTTTACTGACACTATAGTAAATTCAGGTTAATATCCTAGCTTTCTTCTTTTTTGGGCTATTCCCTTTCTTAAAATTTGCTCGTGGTTATGAAAAAACTGGATTAGAGGCGAAGTTTGGGAAAAAAGTTGCAGATTCTTACCGGTACGTACATTCTACTTCGAACTTTATTAGCTTTGAGAAAAACTCAAGCAATTTATTTTCATTTATTTAAGCTTGTAGGAATTTGGGAATTCCAATAAGATTAACTTATTGATTAGTTTATTTGTTTCAAGCTCAAGTAGTTCTATTAATTTATTTCCTCAAGTACGTACAAAATGTTATATTTAAAATGACAGACATGCAAGACGATATACCATTTATTGAGTGTGAATATCGTATACCAAAACATGCATCGAACTCTATATTAGACTATGATGATAATGCACCTCTAGCTATACAATTAGCTTCTGAAGCTGGAATTTCAAATTTCACAATATTTTTGTGTCCTACAGCAGGATATGCTTCTGTTCCTAAGAAGCCTTCACAGTTAAAATCTGATATATTAAATGCTATTTCCAACAAGAATGGGATTGAAGAAGTCAGACATACCAGAAATGGAAAATTAATTATCACTACAAATGATTACAAAACTGCAACCGAAATTTGTAAAATCGAAACAGTATTAAATGTCCCTGTGATTCCCCAAATACAAATAGAACAATACACTACGAAATTTATTATCCCGTTCATATCAGTGGACGAAAGTCTAGAAAATCTAGCATTAGATATTGAAAATAACGGCTTATTGTATCTCAAATACGACGTTTTAATAAAAAGGGATCTTCAGATCTTTCAGAAACTATCTTGGTAAGAGTCTACGGATATAAAATTCCATCTCAAATTAAAGTGTTTTTATCTATTGTAAATGTAAAGATTTTTGTGAATAAAGTTCGTCAATATGGAATTTGTTTTAAATTTACACATGCAACAAAAAATGCAAAGTACAATCGGCTTTATGCAGATTCTGTGTTACACATCACAATAGTGATCCTTGTTCAACTAAAGTCCCATATTGTGTAAACTGCAAAGGACCTCACACTTCAGATGATCCTTCATGTTCATCTCGTGAAGAAGAAACTCGGTTTTTAAAATTTAAGGCAATAAACCATCTATCTTTTATTGAAGCAAGAAGACAATTTAGAAGCTCTAAAACCAATTTTGCTACAATTGTAAAGTCTAATCAACCATCAGAAATTACTCAAGCTAAAATAAATGATATAGTCAATTCAATTCTTACGAAATTTGAAGAGTCAGTAGACAAAAAAATCTTAGCTATTCAAACCCAACAAGAAGCCATCCTTAATACTATTTTCCAAAAATTTGAAGAAACTAAGCAAAATTTTCGAAACTAGAAGTCTCTCATCATCCCCTGCTTGAAGGAAAACTCGGAAAAGTAGTCGATTCCAAAAACAATCATCAAACTCTAGTAACAGTGACATTCATCTCAATCCAATTTTACCTGCGAATAGTATATTTAATTTTGGTAACTCTTCTGAAGAACAGTCAGAAATAATTGAAAATACAAAATTCAGAAAGGGAAGCAATAAAATTTCCTAACAGATGGGACGCAACTTCTATACTGGGCGCATCAGTCTTTAGAAGTCAAATTATAATCATAATAATTGTAACCTTTTCATGTTCTCATTAATTTCGTGGAATGCTCGAAATGTTCTCAATATGCGCCAATACATGAAACTTCATTATTTTAATTCTGCAGACGTTATTGCAATACAAGAAACTTGGTTAAAAAAGTTGACAAGATATCTTTATTTAACAAAATAATCTTTCGTCAGGATAAAGAAGATAGCCGAGGAGGTGGCCTTCTCCTAGCAGTAAATAAAAACATTCCAACAAGGCAATTTTCTCCTATCCGTCACTCAGATGATGGCAGAGAGATCTTAGCAGTCAAGATCACAGTGGCAACGACTACAATAACAATCATTAATGTGTACATTCCTCCTGGCAAATTTTCTTCAGAGTGGCTTCATAGAATAATTCAAGGAATTCAGCCTCCTTATATCATCATAGGAGATTTCAATTTTAGACATACATCATTAGGAAGCTGTTTCACTTCATCAAGGGCAAATGATCTTCTTGAATGGATTCAGGAAGAGAATTGCTGCCTCCTGAACTCTGAAATTCCAACACATTATGGCCCACATCATAAACCTTCACTCATTGATTTCACCTTTGTATCACCAGACATTTATCACCTTAGTCATATTGAAGTTGACCCAGATTGTTTTGGAAGTGATCATTTACCATCTAAAACTAGCATAGCTATGGGAGATATTGATCACCATATACAGAACAGATCACGTATCCTGTGGTCAGAATTCTTTGCTTCCATCAATACTGATAATAAAATCTCTAATCTTCACTCTATTGAACAATTCAATCATCTCTGCATAAATAAACTTCACAAATTTCAAAGATGGCAGAAAATGCCATGTAAACCTTATCCCCCATGGTGGTCTCCTAGGTGTGGTTATCTCCTTGGCCAAAAAAGACGTCTTTGGCGTAAAGCTAAACGCACATGTGATAAGTACGTTTGGATGGCATATAAAAGAACTATAGCAGAACTACATCGACTACTCATATCTCTCTCTCGAAAATATTGGGACGAAATAATAATTTCAGCATGTACATCAAAAAATATTTTCAACTTATTAAAAAGTCTCCAAAATAGAGTTACAGTATCTCCAACTTCACATATGATCCTATTACATAATAATTCTCCAGTGACAGATCCTACACATCAAGCTAATATGTTTACAGACTTCTACACTCGTTCACCAATTTTAGAGGTAATTCCACCTGATTTAAGTACAAGTGAGGATTTGTCTTACAATAAACCCTTTACTGCATCTGAACTGCAAGAAGCTTTGGCAAGATGCAAAAACTCATCTGTTTGTCCAGATAAGATATCTGCAAAAGTATTAAAAGGCATTACAACTACCAACTAGAATACCTCCTCTCCCTGATGAATAAATCGTGGCTTACAGGTATTGTACCAGAAATATGGAAATCCTCCATTGTTATTCCAATCTTAAAACAGGGAAAGATGACCAATCTTGTGGCATCGTACCGTCTTATATCTCTGACTAGTGTCATGTGTAAATTAATGGAAAGAATGATTTTGAAGAGATTTATTGACCATATATCAACCATATCTTTCTTTCATCCCAATCACCACGGATTTCTGCCACATCGAGGTTGTGTGACAGTATTTTATTCATCATTCATCATCACATAATCTCTGCCAGATCCTCTATGAAATTTGTTATTTTGGTTGCAGTGGATATTTCCCAGGCCTATGATTCAGTTTGGCCAGACGGCCTAATTTATAAATTACTTCAAGCAAACATAAAAGGAAACGCTGCTTTGTGGATTCAACATTTCATTACAACTCGTTATTTTCAAGTAAAGTGGAGAAATAAGCTATCTTCATCAGCCCCCTCATATAGGGGACTTCCACAGGGGAGCGTGTTATCACCTTTCTTGTTCTCAGTGCTTATGGCAGACCTCTACGATATTCTTTCCCCTGACATCAAATGCTTCATGTACGCTGATGATATATTTCTACTATATGAATCTGTTAACTTGGGAAAACTTCAGCAGAAACTAACATCTGCACTTGGGATATTACAAAATTGGTGTCAAGAATGGAAGTTATTGATAGACCCATAAAAATGTTCTATGATTAACTTTTCTTCAAAACGACAACAACCTAATTTCAATTTGTTTATCAACAATCATCCTATTTCCTGGAGTAAAAATATTCGAATTTTGGGATTAGATTTTTCACACAATTTATCTTTCCGTCATCATTTTCAGGAAAAGAGAAAAGCTATATCAAAAAAGTTGAATGCTTTAAAAGGTATCGCACGCAATAGATGGGGTGCTCGCACCGCTCATCTTCTTCAAATCGTGAAGTCCTTTATTCTCTCCAGTCTGGATTATGGCTGTCATGTATTTACTTCAGTATGCACAACAGACCGCAAACTGTATATTACATTGCCCTAAGAACTGCCATTGGTTTTCCTAAGTGGACCCCCATACCGATAGTTCTACAAGAAGCAGGAGAAACTTCTCTTCACTCTAGACATGGAATGCTCTCCTTAAACTTTTACATTCGAAATTTAAGCAACTCATCATTATACCCGTGTGCTTCAGCTTGGGAAAAGCTAACTTACAATCGAGTCAATCGTAATCATCCTCTGGCCATTAAAGCCAAATTGTGGCTCGACCAACAAGGAATAAATACCTCGTGCATATTAAAAGTCCCAACTGGCTGGCCAGATATGTCAAATAAAATCTCCATTTTCTCCTCGAGTCTCCCTTTTCAGACTAAATCATTGTCAAAAGATATAATTTGTAAGCTATTTCACCAAGTTTGCGAGTCATGGCAGACAGATACGATGATTTTTACAGACGCTTCCAAGCAGGGATCAACTGTGGGCATTGCAATAGTCAATTTTACAACTAGTTTATCAATAACAGGGAAAATTAGTTCCATAAACTCCATCTTCTCAGCAGAGGCTCTGGCACTGCTTATTGCAGTCTCTAAAATTTGCACTGAACTCAAAAAGTATGTCATTTTCACAGACTTACTTTCTTGCATCTCTGCACTTTCAGATTGTTCCAGGACATCGCCAACAATTATTCAACTGCTTCGATTCCAAATGATTCAATCTACTCAAAAGTGCTTATCAATACAGTTAGTTTGGGTTCCCGGACATTCAGGGATTGCATGTAATGAAATTGCAGACTCATTGGCGAAAGCAGCAACTGTGAGTCATTATGCTATTCGATCTATTTCTCCTGAAGATCTGAAACAACACATCAAGAAACATTACTTTAAAGAAAGTCTCAATCAATGGAAAAATAGCAAATATGCTGAAGCATTCACTCATCTCACATCTATTCACAAAAATCATAGGCTGTTGACAAAATCGCGACTAGAAGACGTATGGCTGACCAGAGCAAGAACAAAATCTTTTCCTACTAATTCGATTCTATTTAGGTTTAATCTCTGGCATACAGACCACTGTCAGTGCGGTGAACCTGAAACCATAGATCATATTCTCTTAGATTTTCCTTTATACGAACATCCGAGGAATCAGCTACGGGAAAAATTAGGAATAGGAGCATTATCATTCTCTTGGATATTTGAACTGTCTACACAAATTCGGAAATTAAAATTCTTGTATGCTGTGAATTTCTACGCCTGTCCAACAGATTCTAATTTTAATGAAAAAAGAAAGTTACAACTCAAAATCCACCTTGAACTATTTTCTAACACGAATTTGTAAATCCGAATTTTTTCTTCACATATCAAGACGTTTTTGTTATTGATCACCAAATTCAACTGACTTTACTTAAATAAGGTTAGTCGATTAATTGCACAAATCCTCTCCAAATACCTTCTTCAATGAGAGCTACAAGCATCTTAGCATAAAGCTCCAAAAGTGCCCGCCATAACCTACCTACCTTCTTTTTTTTCATCTTAGAGTGTAATTCACTGCAATGTTTTTATGTAATTATTGCTTGTCCATATGGATAATATCATCACTCTTCAATTAAGTTTTCATTTCAATTTAACTTTCAACTACAGTTTAGAATTAACATCTATATTCATACATACCTTATTTGCACATGTTTAGATGATTTTATTTCCCATATGAAAAAGTCCGCAGCATTGAAAATTTAATTTTTACAACTATTATATTTTTGAATGTTTATTTATCATCTGATGTATAAAATTTCCTGTTGTATCATCGATGGATTGTTGTATATATGGACTTTTAAAAACTCCATAATCCAATCCAAGCATTCACCTACAATGATTTACGGATTTTAGAAAGACATCCAGGAAATATTTAATAAAATTTTCTGCTATTATAAAAAAATGATTAACATAAACAATACGATGTAGATTGATAGTAAAGAGGGGCCATCACAAATTATGCATTTAATATACAAAGTAAAATTGCCCATTTTTTAATGATATATATGCATTTAGTTAAATTCTCCATTTCAAGCTTTTCTTAAAATACTTATTTAATGTAAACTTTGCTTATTTATTGAAAAAAGTTAATTAAATAGCTACAACTTCTGGGACCCATATTTATTTGATGAATAAATCTGCAAAGGAAGGGAAATCTATGAAATGATTTATTGAATTGTTTGACATTAAGTACTGTCTCTTATGTCTTCTATATTTTAAACTTAGCATTTAACAATCGTTGTTAAGTTCGAACAAAGCAAACACAAAAAATAAATTACTTAATATAACTATTACTTTTACTTGATCTTATATACTTCTTGATTTAGTAACTTAAGTCATAATCACTTGATTTAAACTTTTCCTTCAGAGTTTTCTCATTTTAACCGACTCAGCATTTCAGAATATTTTATGAATCTACGAAAAGTGTTCCCTCCTCAATACCAGACGTTCTACTTTTTCGTTCATTACTTACTTCCCTTGAACTGGTCAGAAATCGTCGGTTATTTCCTTGCTCTCAATAGGAAACTTTTTTACTCCCCCACTGAAAACTGTCACAGCACTGAATTTGGGAGGGGGGTGTCGCTTTCCATTTTACTACCCTATGTTGGGTTGCATATATTTAGCGGTTTTGCTAGAATGAATTGTACATCCAAATAAAGGTGAATTAAAATAAAAAAAACACACATCACATTTTTTGTATTATTTTTTTTGAAAGTATAACTATTTCTAGTGTAATTTAAAATAAAGAAATGTATCAGTATATTTTCATGTTAACTTAGTGAATAATAAAGTACAAAGGATAGCAATTATCCTTAAATCATTGTTATTTACTTTTTATTCTCTATTTGATTATTAAATGCAATTTTTTGCTTATTTAAAGTTGTTAAGGCGAAAATTTATAAGCTAATTTGCTTTTTCTCAACTCAAAACCGATCATTCTTATATAAAATATCACTTTTCATATATTTTAGAAAAAAGTGCATAAAAATTTATTTTATTGGTTAATCTGTTTTATCTAATTTCAGTGGATGCTCTGTAAGTAGTTTCAACTGTTATGGTCAATTTATCCTAATTTAAATGGAAGATTTGCTTATACAAGTTTATTATTTGAATTATTTTTCAATATTTTTCTAGCGTAATGTCAACTGAAATTTATGTAATTAAAAATAAAAGCAAGCTATTCTTTATTATCTAATTTCGCAAAAATGCAAAAGAAAAATAATAAAATTATAGTGAGTTGCTTTCTTTTTCGACTTATGATACAATTCACTTAAAATAATATATAACAATATACTATGATGTCGTTTTTTTATTATAAAAAAGTATTTTTATTAAAATGTTTTAAATCGTAACATAATAATAATACGAATGCAAAGCATTTATAGATTGAATTTAAAGAGACTTTATATAGAAGAATATACACTTAATTAAAATTTCGAGTCTTAATTGAGAATAATAAATTTACTTTGCTTATTTATTATTTTTTTTTTATTGATTAGATACTTATTTTACTATTACTCATAAAAATTATTCCAATAATATTTTTATGAAAACTTTTCTTTCCTTTAAATAGAAAATTATATGCGGTTTAAAACTGATATTCTTTTTATGCTTATTTTCTATTTAGAATTTGATTTATTAGATTTTGAATTTGCATATTAAAAGCTTTAAACGTCAAAAATTGACTGAGAAGTGTTTATTCGTAGATTTACTTCTCATTTTTATTGATCTAAATTTCCACTTTGTTATCCAAAAAAATCTGTTGGGTTATGAAATTTTTTTTTTAAAAATAAAAAATTAGCATTTTTTTTTTTTTTTACCGTACAGTGCAGTGAAAATTTTACATAATTTTTTGAAAATATTAATGTTTAGTAATTAATAATTGTTAAAAGATTTATATTTGAATCCTTTAAACATTACTGTTGCGCTCTTTATATAGAAACAGTCAAATTCAATTTATGTTTGTTATTATTATAATTTTTATGTACGACACAGTGAAATAACAAATATTTTATATTCAGTTCTTCTGATACAAAATAAGGTACATTTTATGTTTTTAAATTTTGTATGAAGAATCGCAATATAGTAAATTTTTGAGAGGTTCCTGTAATCTTAGATTTCAGTGGGTTTCTTTTCATTATCAAAAATGTATAATTAAGAAATATTATTTAAAGTGGAGTTAGAGATACATTAAAATGCAAATAAAACTAAGTTTTACATTAATATTAAATTTTTATATTTGCCGTAAAAAGTGTAAAACATAATGAAAAGTTATCTGTAATTAAATATTCAAAATTAAAGAAAAAGGAAAATAAGCAGTAAGTAAAGTACATTTGTAATATCATACGTAAAATTATTTATCATATCAGTTTAAAATTTTATTTATAAAATTACAAATAGAATAAAAATTTTATGCTGAAGAATTATAGTTTTGTTTGTTACAAATATTTATTTTTATTAAAATACCTTATAAAATCCTTAAATTTACTGGCCATAAAAATAAATGTAAAATACCATTCCAATCATTTCTATTGAAATTGAATTTTCTGTTTTATCTATTCAAAAAATTTTTAAACACTGAACTAAGTAAGAATTTTTTAAGCAATAATTCATTCTACATTTTTTTTTCTTTTAATTTACGTTTTTTGACATACACATTTTTCTGCTTAAAATAATTTCCACATAATTCGCATAAAATATTTAATATAGATAGCGACGTCAATAAAAAATTTTAAAGTTCTTAAGAAATTGAAATATTTTTTAATTGAAAGATATTTGACTAACATTTAAAAAAAGTAAACACTATTTTTACGAATGATAAAGCAATTGAAGAAACAATACTGCAGAATTTAAAAGGGATTAGCAAATATTTTATAAATATGATTATGTATTATTGAATTGAAATTGATACATTCCCATGGATTGGAAACGGGAACAATACCTATCTGTATTTAGATGGATCATTTTACGACGACTGTTTACTTTTCTCACAGGGGTGGAGAAAGGAAGAGATAGTGACATTTATTTGATTAGCTTGATATGTTTTGAATTATTTGCAGATGTATGCTTGACAGTTCGATTTCTTCAACTATGGGCTCCACATTCTACTAAAAATTTCACAAAAAGAATTTAATATGGAATAATAATAGAACAATTGTTCTATTTTCCAAGCACTCTATTTTTATTCCATGTGTACTTGAAATAATTTTTCAAGGAAAACTTGCAATTGTTCCAATTTAAAAGTAAATTTTATAAACATTTTCCCAAAAATCAGTAATGTAATACAAATATAGTTAATTTGATTTAAATTATATTATACTTAAAGTACCAAAACAAAATAAATTATTGTTTCCCATAAAGAAAATAATTTTAGAATAATTTTAAGAAATGTTTTTACTCAGAACAAGCTTCTATTTCTAGGAATATTAAATACATGATAAAACATTAAAAACAGCCTGCCATTTAATCAATTGTTTTGTAAAAATGCTAAAAAAACACTAAATATTTATTATTATAATGACAAATATTTATAACAAGAAAAAAAAGTGATTACAGTTTATGTATATATATATATATTTCACTTGGCATGGTATAATTTGAAAACTCTATCACAAATATTAATATAAATACTTATTATTTTTTCAGTTCTTCAAGCTTTATTCTTAAATATTTTGAAAACATTAACTTAAACAAAGTTTTGCCCTTTCAGGTGAAATACATGAGAAAAAATGTGTAAAATATATTTTCTTTCGTTATTAAATTCTTTATATTGTTTCTTTTTTTACTATTGTATTTGTTAGCACTTATAATTAACATGCATGAGGTGATTGTGCCAATTTTGACAGTAATATTTTAAATACAAGTTTTCTTTTAATATCTTTATGCTGATAATCCTATTACATTTAACTGAAAATTTTTAATGAAAGTGAAAAACTAATTAAAACTATTTTAAAATTTTTGATGACATGTTGAAATCACAATGAAAATAATATGATATTTACTGATTCATTATGTTATGGAATTTAATAATTATTTTCCTTGGCAATTTACTGTTTTCTATATGTATTTCACGTCTTAATAACCTATAATTGAAGGCAATCAAACAAAAAGAAAAATAAGATAATTAAAACAATTACGCTACTGAAATGTATGAGTAACAATGATAGTGCAAAAATTAATACACAAAAGTGAATGTTGTAAATATTTACAAAACACAAAAGTAAGTTTTCAAAATCTATACACTACAATTATCATTATTTGAGACAATTCGTTTTATTTATGTAAATTTGTCAATTATACAAATTAAGAAGATATATCTGAATCTGAATTAAGAAATTAATATATATATAAATATATATATATAACTGAAAGAAAGTTATATGTGAAATAATTTTAATTAACAAATTATAAGGCATATTGGAACTACAAATATTTGGATATGATAAATTTTCCTTTTCAGAGAGTACATTTACCAAGTACATACATTTTAGAAATTATTATACAAAACAACTTAGTAAAAAAAATAAATCAGTTCATAAAATATATACAAAAATATCTATAAAATGAAAAATTAAAACAAATATTTATTTACAATTCTGAATCCATATGTATATGAATAAATATCTTTAATATATTAAAAAATATAACATACGTATTAAGTATAATATTGTAATAAAATTAAGTATAATATCGTAAAATTATATAGTTAATATCGCAGAATTCATGAGTAAATATTAACAAGATTCATATATTGTCCAATTAAAATATGAGTTATTGAAGCAGATTTAAAATATTTCTATAAATGACAGTTAAAATAATGGATTAAAAAAGCTAAATGCTAATTAATGATAATTATTTTAATTGTCATTAATAAAAATTATGTTGCCTTTAAATGCTTGATGCGAAGGAAAATATTTTAGTTATTATGAAATTTAAAAATACTGTTAAATTATATACATTAATTCAAATCAGTACATATTAACAGGTTCACTGATTTGAGAAAAAAATATTTTTACTATGTAATTTACACTCCATTTAGTTAAAATGCTTTTTCAATATGATATATTTCGAAGCAAGGAATGATGCACAAGCCAACATCACAGTCTCTGCATTCGTACCTCGTCTTTTTTCTAATTCTAGTACCATTTTCATTGAATTTTTTTGAACAGACAACACACCGTCTTGATGTGTTTTTTATTTTATTTTATTTATTTATTTATTTATTTTTTTTTTGAAGTAGCTTTCACTTGTTTCATAAAATGACGGCCTACAAGACGGTCGTTCATTTTACTTGTTCCGACTGCAGAATTTACTGTTGATCGTTGATTATTTAAAATAAGTTTTTCAACCAAAGAAAGTCTGAAGTCAAGCATTTTTAATTAACCTCCACTCTTTTCATAAATAATAAATGCATTTCAAATAACTTGGTCTAATATTTGCCGAAAAATTTTCTTTTAGTACTTACTTTTTTGTTTTCTTATGGATGGATAGTATGATATATTTTGGTCTGCTTTATCCCATGGTTAAATTATATTTTACTGCAGCAATTGGTTTCCTAAGAGATATATCTCCCTGATTTACTTCTTTTATTCGGAAATTATGTATTGTGCTCAATATGGAAACAGTTTTTTTATCTTTCCATTTTATGGCACACATCTTTCCTTTCTGAAAAGCTAATATTTCGCTTTTATTTTTAACTTCGCACTTTTTAGGGCAGGTGGAATGTTTTTTGATTTAATCTGAGAGTACCTTACACATCAGTTTTATTTTTAATTAAAATTTTGGCTAATTCGGGTGAGGAATAAAAATTGTCTAAAGTTATACAATAACCTTTATTTAACAGCACTTTTGCCAGCGTTAGAACAGTTTTAGTTGTTATACCACATGGAAAATTCTTCAAATTCTGTTCCTTTGCCTGTATACACAAGGGAAATCCAAATGTATCCACTTAAAGATTCACATTGTTGCAACATTTTTATAACAAATCGTGCTCTTTTTTATTGGAATATATTGAATCCAACCGAGCCGTCCTTGATATGGCATCAGTGACTCATCAATTGTAATGTTACGATCTGGTACATAAATGTTTTTAAAATTTTCTATAACTGAATACAAAACGCTGCATATTTTTCTCAGTTTCTTCGGTGGCTCCTCGGAATGTCCTTTTGAAAAATGAATAAATTTCATAATAATACTGTACCGCTTTTCATTCATTACTGAGGAAGTGAATGGAGTACTTATTATTGGTCTTTTTGACCATAGCCATTTTTCTACAAATTGTTTAATTATTCCCTGTCATATCAGAAGACCGAGAAAATTTTTCATTTCTTGAATGTCAGTTGGATACCACTGACGTGATCTCGATTTTGGGGTAAGAGAATTCCCCTGTAAATAATTTTCAGCATAAATATTTGTTTCTTCCACAATCATTTTAATTAAAGTATCGTCCATAAATAATTCAAACAATTTCAACAAATCCTCCGGATGGAGAGATGGTACTTTCATTCCAGGAGAACCCGTGAATGGAAACTTGGTGGTGCTGGAGTTTCGTTATTCACGGGACACCATTGTCTGATATAATTAACATCATCATTGTCATATTCTTCTGATTCAGAAGAAAATACATCAACCGAAGTTCAAAGAGGAACTTCACTGTCACTAGCCACTTTTTAAATGTTTCTTAAAATATAAATTTGACAAAAAAAAAGTTTTAAATATTTCACTTAGTATGAATATCAAAAATTATACTCTTTGATTATTACTTATTTATTTAAAAGAGTGTTTTCCTCTGAAAATCATTCAGAGGAAAGCACTCTTCTAAATTAGATTATAGTAATGAATAAGGGTGAGAAATCAGTTTCTCATTTGTCTACTTTAACTAAAACAATCGATAAACTTTTTTTACTGAAATAAGCATCCCCTCTTTCATTCCTTCCGTAACTAACTGGAAACCTTCTTACTCATACAGGAAGTCACATATGTGATGTGATCATATGTGATCTTCTTTGAAACGAATTCCTGACATGTATGGAAAACTGCTTGAAATAGAACTATTGAAAACTTACGAAAATTGCACAGAAAACAAATTTAACACCTCATCCATTAATATTCAACTTTATATGATTATTAATTACTCAATATTTTAAGGAGATCCAATGGGTATTAAATTAGTGAAAAATATTTGAACGCATTAGGAGATATTTATAATTTCTGCTGCACAATAAAACAATATAATAGTATCAATATGATAGAAACAAATTGATACAAAACAAGTTTTGCGTATCAAATCATGTAATATTGTAAGAAACCTAATTGTATAAAAATTATAAACTTCATAAGCATTTTACATTTACATAAGTAAAGTAGAATTTTGGAAAGAAAATTTCGGAACAGCAATTTATTTTAAAATTTTAAAAATTCTGTACGCGGGAAAGTTACAAAAATTATGTTAATGAACCAAATTTAATTTCCTTAATTAAATGTTATCTACCTTTTATTTTTTGAAATAAAACCACAAAGTTAAATTTTATTTTAATTTTGCTTATTGTATATAGTATTATTGTTAATACTAATAATGTATTTAATGAGTTTGCAGATAATTACTTAAATCAGAAGTTATGTCTAAAAATATCTATTCATTTTTATATCTTCTTTGGTAAAAAATTATCGCAATATGTTTTCAAAATACAACGATGTTTTCATGAATAAAATACAAGAATTTATTTGTTCATTTTAAACTTTCTTTGACATGCGGCGGGCTTACAAAAATTTTATTTCCAAAACGCTGAAATAGTATTATCATTTCATCATAGTGAATTTCACAAATTTATATATCAAGAATTAAAATCGAAAAAATAAGGGAAATAGGAAAAGTACTGATCTTTTCAAATTGAAAGGATATATTTTTAAGGACTTAAAAATTTAAGAAGAAATAATTGTTGTAAGCATTTATATTTTATTCTTCAATATATTGATAATAGTATAGAAAAACTTTAATGTTTTAAATTATCAAAAATTTATATAAGTCGGAAATTTGTTTTTGTATGAAAAGAGTCTTATTTATATATTTGCTAGATATTTAAAAAGCATACCTGCAATTCTAAATTAATCAATGTTATAAACTTTATTGATAATTTTTAATTTTTGAGACTTTTGTATATTCAGTTTGTAGGTCCTTACATAACTAATATAAGCACAGACTTTGTGGATATTTTTAATATAGTTTATTTTTACTCCCACAAATAACATTATATTCTTGCAGAAAAATAGCTAATAATTTATATGTTCTAATATCCTATTTTATACTAAATAAGAGCTGTTTTGCGAGTTTATTTTCATGTGTAGTTTTAAAAAATATGAAATAATTATGAATAATTTGGACAACTAATTAATTTATTTGGAAGCCTATATTCCATTAAGGATTTAATTTTATTTTTGTAATTTCTATAACTAATTTCGATATTTGTTTTATCAAATTAAACATTCTTATACTATCCGAATCCTGTTATAATTAAAGCGGATTGAGAAAAGGAAACTAAGTTTAAATATTCTATGATTTCTGGCCATTTTTTTAAATTTACTACTTCATTCAGATGTTTCTGCTTGAGTGAATGTTCTTTGTTTTTGTAAGCTTAATTCTTATAAAATTATTTGTTTGAAATGTATAATTTGCTAAACATTACTTTTTAGATTTTAATGACACAATCCATCCTATATCGAATGCACAATTTAAGATAAATGTGACGGATTAATTTTTTATTCAAACAAGAATAGTTATGGAGATTTGAAAGCCATTTTGCAACAAGAATTTCTGTAGTTAAGATTATTAAGTTTGAAAATCTCTTTTTGTCTTTAATATCGATCATGTTTAAGATAATTATTTGTTGAACAAACATATTAGTAATTTGTTTGTTCTAAAATCAATTTTATTATTATAATTACTTAAATATATTTTATAGTAAAATAATTACTTTCTGTAAGTTTAAAGTTTAATTCTTTATCTGATGTATGATTGTGATTTCAACTAATCACTGTTACACTATTTGAAAAGAATACTTTTTAAAGTGTATGAAACTATTTTTCACAAAAAAATGTTTATCAATATTTAAATATTAAGTAAAAATCATTGAATTTGCCGAAGAAAAATTTACTATTTAAAAAAAATTGATTCATAAATTTAACTTGCTTTGAAGATATTATAAATTTCTATTATAGAATATTCATTTTTCAAAATATTATCCTTACGTCATATAAAAAAATTATATGAACTACATACAAAAATTAAATTGATTTTCAAATCAGAATACAGATGTCAGAAATATCGTAATTTCATTTGTTAAGTTTTTACTAGTGAAAATTTGTAATCATATGATATGTTAAAGAAAAAATATTACTAATTAATATTGATATATTAAAATAATGACTATAGTGTAACAATTAATATTTTTGCTAAACTTTAGTTTTAATATTATGTTTCTTTCAAAAGTAATGAAAGTAAAAACATAAGTATAATATCACATGTTCACACTCAGGTGACCTTCATGCTACATTATTCTTTAAAATGATACTATTTTATAAGCAATATTTCAAATGCACATTAAAAATAATTAGAATGATAAGGAACTAAAATGTAACAATGCAGTACACTTATTCTGTAAGTTTTTTTCCCAATGTACAAAAATAAAACTATAAACTAAATGATTGTGAGTGATTATAAATTGAGACGATATTATTATTTATGGAAAATCCATCAATTTTTCTAGCACAGGCAAGAGCTCTTTCATTGCAAATTAAATAATTATTGAAGACATTTATCAAATTTATCTACTTATCTCAATCATAACTTATTTGTAAAGTGTCATTAAAAGAATAAAAACTGAATTAAATTAACTAAAATAAATGTGTAAGTAATTAGGAAAAGAAAGAAAATGGACAAAAATACACTCAAGAGTTAGCAGAAAAAAAATTTAAAAATAAATAGAAATTTATAATATTTGTCCTAATCAAATCACCTAACTTGATTACATTAAAGACTAAAATTTTTTTAAAAAAAATTGATTATACAAAATTGCATTTCATTTGTAAAATCGTAAATATTAAATTTTAGAATTGAATCTGGCAAAAATAATTAATACTTTAGATATTTGGCGTGAAAATCAGTCCCAGTTTTGGTTTTCAAAAGAAAAGACTTCAAGGATTGGCGTTCGAGTCATTAAGACCCATCCATCAATCTACTCATTAGCGGGAAAAAAAGGAAGTGGTTTCTACTGTGTGAAAATATACATCGTGGCCACTTTTGTGGGGTAAACCTGCGACATATATATACGTCGCTGGCCGCTAATTGACCAGTTTATTGCGACGTATCAGATACGTCGTGGTCGCTGAGTTGGTTAAAATAATAATGTATTCAGAAATCAAACACAAAACATGTGTTAGATCTTCCTTTAGATGTATCTCCACTAATATCACTAAAATAACATTTTACTACATTTTTGGTACACAACTTTGTAGACTGTATAATGGTCTACAGCTATTGTACGGCATTTTAACAATCACATTGTAACTGCTATCCGGGAAAACATGTCGTTTACTTAAGTGGAATGAATCATATTTGAGAAATTGAAAAATCCTAATCACCCATCCCGACAGACATGCTGCAGAAAACAGATGGGCGATTTCGATTTCCCAATGTTCAATAATGGCTGAAATTGAAACAGTGCCATATATTTTGCAATGATTTTAAATTAAGCAAATGAAGTTGGATGTATTGGGATATTCTCTTTAGTGACGAAATTAAATTAAATATTGATATCTCGCGACGCTTCCCTCTCCGTTCCTATACATTCAGATCATATGCAAATTGTTGAAATAGAATACACTCTCACTGCAGTAGGCAAAGACAATAACTCTTCAAACATGAACTTTAACGGACTATTTTCAAGTCTTGCTTGGCAGTGTCGTATTGCACCTAAAAAGGACTCATCTCTGGAACTACACCAAGAGAATCAGGATCATCGGTGATGAGTGAAATGTAAGCAACAGCTTAATTAGGAAAACACAATATAAAACACTTTAGTAAATATGAAGTATTAAATGAAAATTTAAAATTAATTAACCATGACATATACTTTACCTACACAGATTTAAAATATGCAATCAAGTAGATTATAAAACATGCACTCAAGTAGGTTATAAATCCCTAATTTTCAATAAGGAAAATTAAAAAGCCTCAAATTCAATGGGCAAGGCTCAATTTATGATGCAGATGTGACTGCAATTCTCCATACTATTAATTTTGCCATGGGTCAAGGTATTGGTATTTGTTGCTGTTGCACGTGTTAGATAGTAGCCGAGTAAAGTTTTCGTGATTTTGAAATAAAGATCATGCCGAAGACCCTCAATACTTGGTCTGCCGCCCCTAGAATTATCATTTCACTTGGAGGACATTACGATCAAACCAGTTTTAAAGTGAATTTAATTATTATTTACAAACACGACAGATCTTCGGTTAAGCTGAGATTCGAACTCACTACCTTCTGATAATGAGAACGATGTCCCAAGATATTGGCATCTGTCACATCTACAATGATTCTCGACCAGCAGTAATAGCATTAACTGGATTTGATCTGAAACAACATAATTCACAATGTGCATAAAAAACTATCTAGAATTTTTCTGTTTTTGTTAGGTTTAGATCATACAGGCTTTAGATACAATGAAGAAAAATGCTGTAGTAGTGACAAAAGAAGTGGAACTTGAAAACGTTACAATTATACTTATTGAATAGCTATTAAAAACTCTGATTTTTGAATTGGAAACGGAGAACTAGTAGCAATAATGAACTCAGGAAGACTGTACTCTTTGATCTAAAAAATCTACTTCAAAATATGCTCATTGAAAGTATGACTTATTCAAAGTGAAAAAGTTATTTGATTTTCTTATAATTTATAATATCTAAAAAATCCTTTTATATAAATAATCGCTTAGCATATTATATATAAGAGTTATTTTTCTACTTTATGATTATGATGTTTTCTCATTTTGTGATCGAAAATGGTTAAACTTTAAATCTTTTAAGAGAATGATGCAAGTTGTTTTCCATTGTATTTTTCTTTCTATTTTCCTTTTGGCCACATTTAACGACAACTTTCAAGATTTAATTGCTGATTGCACATCATATTTGTCATATAGGTTACTATTCAAATTATTTATAAAATTACTATTAGTGATTAAATTCAAGGAAATGTTTAAATTTTTAACTTAATAGAGACAATTATTGATGTTAGTACTGTGCAGGAAAGTTACAAATATCTTATTGTAAAAAAGAATACAATCAAACCTATTACAGTGATAAGTCTCATGAATATTACAATGATAAGTATAATTAAATTTAATTCTTCAGTAAATTGAAGACTATGATTATTTAAATTGTTATGATTACGTAACCATCCCATATTGAAGTGAAATTAAAAAGCGAAAAAACAAACAAAATCAGTTTAATCTTGATTGGCTTCATTTTATTTCACCTTATGTTAATCAAATAGGAGATTAATCATTGACGTTTTTCATGTTATACAAATTATTGTGATATTATACAAAAAATAATCCCTTCTTTGAAGAGAATAGGTATCATGTTTTGTCATAAATTTCAGATGAACTTAATACATGGAAAGATGCTGCTTTATATATAGTACATGTTCAATGAATTTTGGAGATGAACACACAAAAAGGTTTTAAATATTTAGTAATATCATGGTATAACAGGTTTTCAATTTATTTTTTCCAATCTTCTTTGTAGGTGGTGTGCTATACTTTAAAACGAATAAATAACATTAGAAGATAATTACCTGCATTTGTTGGGAACTGTATATATAGACACTTCCCCTATTCTAAAATCTGTTATGTATCTTTGAAGAAAGTATTTTAAATCACTTCATGGAAATTTATTCTACTGCTTATATTCCATACCAAGAACTTTCAGCATATAATACAAAACCAACTGAATAATTATTATCAAAATCCTTTACAATTTTCAGCTGTCAAATATGCTGAAAAGCGATCAGAAAAATTTCAAATTTTTCTACAAATTTCAAAGGATCCTATAAGTTTTTCCACAAAAATAAGAAGAGATCTTAGACATATTTTTTCATTTGAATAGCTCTCTTCAATTTCTCAAGATGCTTGGTGGTTTTACATTTAAACCTATATCAAAAGTGGGAATATGATTTCTTAATGAAAAAATTTCTTTATGAGGTATCTATAACTTTTAATGTTGTGAAAATTATTTCCTGAATTTATTAGCAATATTTTAATCTTTCAAGAAGTAATTTTTTGACCTATTCGTAATTTCAAGTGCATTCTTATTTTTTATTTATTTATGTATTTTTTGCAATGATTGGGTTTATCTCACTAGTAATGATCTTTAAATTTCTATCAATATTTATGAACTTAAAATGGCGCTAAAAATGTTTGTTAAAATGAAATCCAGATTTTTTTCTAGGGTTGAACTTTGGAAAGTTCTGTTGTTTTCAATTTCTATTCTTCCAGATTCTGAATTATTGGGTTGTTTGGAAAGTAATTTCATTTTTCCTTCACGGATCAGCTTTTTGCTAGTAAAAACTAACCACTTTATGACTGTGGAATCGTGCTACTACTAGAAAGATGGTAAAAGCCATTGGACTAGAATGAACCATGTGCAATGCAATGCAATATTTATTTGTTGCACGTTTTTCATTTCATGAGAAAAGATATGACTTTCCAAACAACCCAATATATTTGCTAAATTCGAAAGTCATTATGCCATTTGAAATTATATCTTTTCCCTTTCGAATGTTTTTCCATGAAGCAGGGCTAACACTTCTTATTTTTAGATTTTAATCTTAAAGGGATTTTCTAGGATAAAACTCCGCAAATCTTTTACATTATCATATATTTAAGTTTCACCATCTTCTGATTGCCAAATTATACTAGAATCAAATTTCAAGAAAATGATTTAATAGCTTCTTTATGATTTACCAAGAAGGATCATATTAGAAAATATAAGAATTTTTGAATTTTAATTCTCAGAGCATTTTAATTTAAAGTATTTAAAGTGCCTTGAAATATGCTTCTTCCATTATTATTTCCTTTTTAATGATTTTTGTCTTTTTGATAAAGAATTAAAATTATTCAAACTATTACATTATATTAAATATTAAACTCTGTAATAATAAAAGTTAATTGTTTCCCCATTTTACACACATCATTAATGCCAAATTTATACTTTTAAATCCCGAAAAATATTTCTCTCTAAAATTATTTCAAATGTTATATTAAATGCAACAATAAATTTAACATTTTTATTTTTTGCATGATTCATGAATCGGGTTAACAATTGATCATTGTAAGTTATGTATCCAGAAAACTAAATCAAATTATTAATTAAAAAGTTATTTTCACACACAAATCTAAAAAATTTTAATTCTTCAAAAATAAATAAGAAGCAGTTGGTTATTATTTTTAAACATGTTAAACACGTTTAAAAATAATACGCACGTCCTTCTTATTTATTTACGATTTATTATTGCTACTCTTATTATTCTATTCAAAATTATTATTTTTTGAGTTATACATAAAGTAAATATTAAACATAACGACATAACGTTTATATATATATATATATATATATATATATATATATATATATATATATATATATATATATATATATATATATATGTAAACATCAAGTTATTAATAGTATATATATGCATATAATCAAGAGTTTTTTCTTATTTCTTCATCCGAAACAGCATTTAAATGTACACGACTCACTTTATACTATAAGCAAAATTGTTGAAATTGATCCCATCAAGAGAAAACTATAAAAAATTTGTAAAAAAGAAAACATTTTCGTCTTTAAAAGAAGAAATATTCAATCAAAATATTCAGTAATAATGTTTATTATTAAATAAAGGGAATGAATTACTGAAAAACATGCTTTTTAGCATGTTGTTCAGTAATTCATTCTCTTTCTAACACGCTAACATTCTGAAATTGATAGAAATTCGCTTTTTCTTTTTTTTTTTTTTTTTTTGTTAAGATTTTAACAATATTTCAACAAATTATTAAATCATGTTTGTAAAATTGAATAAATTGGTTATCTTCAAGGATAATGATCCTTATATGCATTCTTACATGAATTGTATATAACACCTGAAAAAATATTCCAGAATAGTTTCATAAGTTATAAATTTCTAATTAAATTGCATATGAAGCTCAATTAAGTTGGCATTTATCCATGGATTTGCAGATTTATGGAAAACATGTTAAAAAAGCAGGGGAAAAAAAGAGGAATTTAAAATTCTCATTTGAAGCTTATTTTTTTAAATAGAAATTGGAGGGTTTGCGTCAAGAAGCTATTCTATGCCACTTGTTAGTAAAAAAAAAATTTGAATGATTTTGTATTGAGTTTTAATTTTTTTCTTTGTAACAGTTACATAAATATGCATACACTTGATCTAAATAAAGTTGAACAATATGGAAATTATGCATGACAAACCAGAGGGCGTACATAGCAAAACACTGCTTTATTTTGAATTCATTGCATGCATCATCTTAAAATGGAGCCAGTGTCCGATGGTAAAAAAGTTGGTTGTTATATTATTTTTGAGCTTTAAAAACTTAAAGGCAATTATGTAAAATATTGTGCCTTATGAATTTTTTGCGAAAAATATCTAAGTTTTAAGTGAGATTAAATGTGCAGAAAAAAAAATTTGCAAATATAAATTTATGTTTTTTTTTTTTCCGAAAAACTTAAAAACAGAGATAAAGATGATTGATTACTCAGAAGTAACAGTGGACTATATATGCTATCTGATAACCGGAAACACTCTAGATTATTTCTTCACGTTGTGGAATTGATAAAAATATCTGTATTAAAGGATCAGAAATAAGCAATAGCATTTGATATTTCTTGTTAAAGATAAATTTTTCTCTGTTAACCAATTCAAACACGACTCACAATATATACGCAGATATCAATAAGTGCCTTGAAACATCAAAAAAAAGTTTAGATGTTTTCTGCTTATGACAGAAATTGAAAGACAAAGAATAAACATATATTATATAGAATTTCAATTATTTTAATCAGCTGAGATCAGACTTTTTTCGGATAAATAGAAATTTAGTTCATTGGACTTTTTCCAAAAAAAAGGGTCTATTTTAATTAATTATTGTATGACGAAAATGAGAAAAAAAACTATATATTTTTTAAAAGAAAGAATTTAATGAAAAGTCAACAATTTTATATGTTAATGTCATTACGAATGTTGTATATTATTCTGAAAATGAAAATCATTGCTTACTGAATATATAGGTTTGAGTATATGGTGTTTTTCACTGCCTTTATCCGTTTCTGGACACTCAAGTCACATATTCACCTTACATTGAGAATTTGGATGTGATCATTGACGCTCCATCCACTTAAATATATTTTTAAAGTTAGCAAAAGTTTCACGGGCTGATGGTGCCACGTCTGCTTCAACTTGGACATTAAGGTAATCTATTTTCTTCGGACCTTTTAACCAGTTGACCATCACTTTAAATTTGAAATCCAATGTCGGTTCTTGAAATTCAATGTTCTCCTATATTTCCTTCACTGATTTCCAACTATCCAGGAATTTTCACAAGGAATGTCTCTGAATTCCTCAAGTGACACTTCATTCTCCTCTTCTCCATTCTTTTATCTTTTCTTTTCTTGAGCTTTTTTCCTTTTCCACCTTTTTCTTTCTTTTTTCAGTCTAGCTTATTCTTCTGAAGCTCATAAAGCAATTCAGTTAACTAGAGTTCTACTGTATTTCCTTTTGCTTAGGATAGAGTGTTTTACCTTTTTATCAACATATAGTTCTTCTACTTAATATTTTTGATGTTTAATGACAAATATTTTCGTAATAATAAAGCCTAGGGTGTCTTTTTAATTTTATATGAAGTGACACTTCATTCTCCTCTTCTCCATTCTTTTATCTTTTCTTTTCTTGAGCTTTTTTCCTTTTCCACCTTTTTCTTTCTTTTTTCAGTCTAGCTTATTCTTCTGAAGCTCATAAAGCAATTCAGTTAACTGGAGTTCTACTGTATTTCCTTTTGCTTAGGATAGAGTGTTTTACCTTTTTATCAACATATAGTTCTTCTACTTAATATTTTTGATGTTTAATGACAAATATTTTCGTAATAATAAAGCCTAGGGTGTCTTTTTAATTTTATATGAAGTGACACTTCATTCTCCTCTTCTCCATTCTTTTATCTTTTCTTTTCTTGAGCTTTTTTCCTTTTCCACCTTTTTCTTTCTTTTTTCAGTCTAGCTTATTCTTCTGAAGCTCATAAAGCAATTCAGTTAACTGGAGTTCTACTGTATTTCCTTTTGCTTAGGATAGAGTGTTTTACCTTTTTATCAACATATAGTTCTTCTACTTAATATTTTTGATGTTTAATGACAAATATTTTCGTAATAATAAAGCCTAGGGTGTCTTTTTAATTTTATATGAAGTGACACTTCATTCTCCTCTTCTCCATTCTTTTATCTTTTCTTTTCTTGAGCTTTTTTCCTTTTCCACCTTTTTCTTTCTTTTTTCAGTCTAGCTTATTCTTCTGAAGCTCATAAAGCAATTCAGTTAACTAGAGTTCTACTGTATTTCCTTTTGCTTAGGATAGAGTGTTTTACCTTTTTATCAACATATAGTTCTTCTACTTAATATTTTTGATGTTTAATGACAAATATTTTCGTAATAATAAAGCCTAGGGTGTCTTTTTAATTTTATATGAAGTGACACTTCATTCTCCTCTTCTCCATTCTTTTATCTTTTCTTTTCTTGAGCTTTTTCCTTTTCCACCTTTTTCTTTCTTTTTTCAGTCTAGCTTATTCTTCTGAAGCTCATAAAGCAATTCAGTTAACTAGAGTTCTACTGTATTTCCTTTTGCTTAGGATAGAGTGTTTTACCTTTTTATCAACATATAGTTCTTCTACTTAATATTTTTGATGTTTAATGACAAATATTTTCGTAATAATAAAGCCTAGGGTGTCTTTTTAATTTTATATGAAGTGACACTTCATTCTCCTCTTCTCCATTCTTTTATCTTTTCTTTTCTTGAGCTTTTTTCCTTTTCCACCTTTTTCTTTCTTTTTTCAGTCTAGCTTATTCTTCTGAAGCTCATAAAGCAATTCAGTTAACTAGAGTTCTACTGTATTTCCTTTTGCTTAGGATAGAGTGTTTTACCTTTTTATCAACATATAGTTCTTCTACTTAATATTTTTGATGTTTAATGACAAATATTTTCGTAATAATAAAGCCTAGGGTGTCTTTTTAATTTTATATGAAGTGACACTTCATTCTCCTCTTCTCCATTCTTTTATCTTTTCTTTTCTTGAGCTTTTTCCTTTTCCACCTTTTTCTTTCTTTTTCAGTCTAGCTTATTCTTCTGAAGCTCATAAAGCAATTCAGTTAACTGGAGTTCTACTGTATTTCCTTTTGCTTAGGATAGAGTGTTTTACCTTTTATAAACATATAGTTCTTCTACTTAATATTTTTGATGTTTAATGACAAATATTTTCGTAATAATAAAGCCTAGGGTGTCTTTTTAATTTTATATGAAGTGACACTTCATTCTCCTCTTCTCCATTCTTTTATCTTTTCTTTTCTTGAGCTTTTTTCCTTTTCCACCTTTTTCTTTCTTTTTTCAGTCTAGCTTATTCTTCTGAAGCTCATAAAGCAATTCAGTTAACAGTAGTTCTACTGTATTTCCTTTTGCTTAGGATAGAGTGTTTTACCTTTTTATCAACATATAGTTCTTCTACTTAATATTTTTGATGTTTAATGACAAATATTTTCGTAATAATAAAGCCTAGGGTGTCTTTTTAATTTTATATGAAGTGACACTTCATTCTCCTCTTCTCCATTCTTTTATCTTTTCTTTTCTTGAGCTTTTTTCCTTTTCCACCTTTTTCTTTCTTTTTTCAGTCTAGCTTATTCTTCTGAAGCTCATAAAGCAATTCAGTTAACTAGAGTTCTACTGTATTTCCTTTTGCTTATGATAGAGTGTGTTACCTTATTATCAACATATAGTTCTTCTACTTAATATTTTTGATGTTTAATGACAAATATTTTCGTAATAATAAAGCCTAGGGTGTCTTTTTAATTTTATATGAAGTGACACTTCATTCTCCTCTTCTCCATTCTTTTATCTTTTCTTTTCTTGAGCTTTTTTCCTTTTCCACCTTTTTCTTTCTTTTTTCAGTCTAGCTTATTCTTCTGAAGCTCATAAAGCAATTCAGTTAACTGGAGTTCTACTGTATTTCCTTTTGCTTAGGATAGAGTGTTTTACCTTTTTATCAACATATAGTTCTTCTACTTAATATTTTTGATGTTTAATGACAAATATTTTCGTAATAATAAAGCTTAGGGTGTCTTTTTAATTTTATATGAACAAACATCTATAGAAAGGAAGAATTATATGTTTACTGTGCTGTTTTGTTTCATAAAGATAAATATCGTTAGAGAATAAAAGTAGACATTTTAAGAGACAATTGAAATGTTCATCTCTAAGAATTTTAAAGAAAAAATAACCGTATCAGTAATTAAAAATATAGTTTTTAAAACTAAATAATGAAAAATTTTGAAATTTAATTTCAGATTAAATAGATGATACTATTTAGAATGAAGGTAGAACTTCTGGTCCAACACAATTCGTCTTCGAATTTTCTCTGATCCAAATTGAAAAAGAAAATGAATATGAAGCAAAATATTTCCGTGTAAAAATAAAATGTGTATTTTCCAGGCCATAAAGATTTACTTTAAAAAAGACAAAGGTGAATTATTAACGGATTTTGGAATAGCAAATTCTTTGCTGACAGCCAGCTTATTTTTTTTAAGAATGGGAAAAATTGGAGATTTTCTAATGAGTACTTAATTTTGAAATCAATAAAATAAATAATTAATGTTATCATTTATCTCATAGAACAAACATTAAATTAGAAAGGTAAGCTTCTTGAATCATCCCGTGTTCTGACTTGGAGAATGGGAAGCAATCTTTAAATGTCTGTGTAAGAAAACTAATATTGTAGAGTTAATTTCAGATATTCTTAATGGATGTGAAATGTCTCCTATTGATATGATTGCTAATATTGAAAAGGGTTTTTTTTAATATTGTTTGTTCTACCACAGTACAGAGAATTTTTTTGGTTTTATTCCGTGCATTGAAGGACAATTAATCTATTGATTGTAGATCCATTTTTAATATTTTATATGCCCCCTTTTTCTTCTTAATGCTTCTGTAATGGATTTATTGGAAAATGATGTATCCAAGAAACTTGAGCGTTTCTTTTGTTTTGATAATTATATACCAGGTACATTAAATAAAAATGAGCAAGGGTAATTTATAAATTAGACTAAATTAATTATGATGTTTTAATTCATGTAAACTTGTAAGCAATGAGTCTGGTGTAAACGTTTACAGCATTCAGGAATTCCTTTTGCGTTAAGGGTAAAATACAAATGGAATAAGGGCACACAGAAATGTTCCACATGTATAAATGCTCTGACTTGTGATATTTAAATTATAAGGAGTAATTTTCTCATTTATGTAAAGGATATTCAATCCAATTGGATTATTATTACCAGTTACATTGTTTTTTACTGTGTCATTATAAATTTGCAAAAGTAAAATTCTTTAAGATGATGCATTATCTCTGATTAAAACAAATAACGTTTCAAAAAAAAAGTTTAAATATTTATATATTTTAAAAGATGTTTCTTTGCCTCAATACATGGAAATTAATTCAACATTTTATTTTCATATTTTTGGGAATGCTTTTAAATGTGCTTACTGATTATGCGCCTCTATTCCACCTATATTAGATTTTAAAGATAAAGCCAAATCTACACGGACAAAATGTCAAGTAGCACCCTTGAAAACTTTATGTATGCTCTGGTTTGAATTCCCAGCTTTCCGTGTAAGTTTACAGACTAGTGAATTCTATAATTTAAACACCTGATTTGAAAAATATGAGTCATTTCTTGGTTTGATTATACTACAGCAATTTGGTAGATAGAAGTGCAAGAAAATGGGTCAGTTCTTGTCATATAAACCATGTTAAAAAGATCCGTGATTGAAAAAAGGTCAGTTGCAGAAATATATTCTAGGAAATATGAATTTTGCCGACGTGGTTACGTGGTTTTTCTGCAAAATGAATGATTTTTTAAATATTATTAGAGCTCTGAAAACAGAAATGTATATAGAAATTAATTGCCACGCAAACGTTGAAGTAATGTAATGCCTAACAAGAGAAAAATATTTCATTTTTAGGCTAAGAAAAATTGTCAAAAAAAAATGTACATAAATGTGCTCATAAAATAATAAAAGCTATGCTAAATCAACTGATATCTTTGAAATTAAGAATAACGGTTTGTACATTCTTTAAGACTGTAGGAATTAATTTCTATTTTTGAACACGGAGGGAAAATTTGGATAGAACTGCTTATATGTACCAGATACTGTGCTATGCACTTAAAAAAATGTTTGTTCTCTCTCTTCTAATGCAGTTTTCCAAACACTTAAGCGGTTTATCGCTACATGCGGCTAGCCAGGAATAATTTATTGACAACAGAACCAATTTTCAAGGAACGTTCGATGATCTCACGAAATAAATTTGGATAAAAATATTAAATGAAACGAATTCTAATAAAATTCTTTGGAAATTTATTTCTCCCATAGTGTGGAAATTGGCGAGGAAGTTTGTGTGTGTGTGGTTTGCATTGTAAGGAAACTTAAAACGCACTTTGGTAAAATCTTTTTAACTTAGAAGGAGTTGTATAGTGTAAGAATCGGAAGCATCTTGAGATAAGATCCGGACATTACTTCCTCTACCACACCATTCTTCACGGTTGCTGAGAAACAGGTTAGCATAGAGACCAGGGGAGTTTATTTTGGTTTAGTTTTGGCTATTTGAGGTACAGAGAGGATCTCACCCTGTAACAACTTCTCTTATGAATTTCCTAAGCATACTTTTATAGGATTATTATGCTGTTGGAATCGCCAGTCTCATTTTGAATAGTTAACCGATTAGTTAGGATTCTGAATATATATTATGAATCAATGGTTTGTTATTGGATACATTAGTCTCAAAATTGATGATTAGTAAATGGTTTGGGTTTCTTAAGCCATTTTTTTGTGTAACTAATGATTGTTTGATCTCTTATAAATATATCTATTGCTTCTAAAGCCATATTAGACTTTCAATGTGTTTTGTTTTGTGATGCTTAGAAAATAAATTGAAATTTACATCTGCAATCTTATTTGTGTTTTTCCTTCTAAGAACTATGCATTACCATGTCGAAGTAGAGGGAAGGAAAAATTCTCTTACAGCATGATTTGTAACTGTGAATCTACAGTTAGATTATTGACCATTGAATATGCATCCAAAAGTCCGCTGGAATTGGTTCCTTTGACACTATTTGTGATAGACATTCAGAAATCCAATGTTGAGCATTTCGGCAAATGAAACAATATCTTGTTAAAAGAAATAAATATACAAGAAAACTTTCAAATGATGAAAGTTAATGATTTAAAAAGTGAATTTAAATCACAATTTTGAGATCGATACAGTTTATCTTTCCATTGGAGGTGCAGGCAATGAAAACGATGTTAATGAATAGAAGAAATAGGTCAATGAGGAACTTATTCTTATTGATGGCTTTACTTCGGAGTATCATTTGAGATCCGATAATAGCGATTTGATTACAACTGAACTTCGTATAGAAAGTGTGAGAAAAACAAAAATGCGATTTTTTTTAATAATATATGGTGTAAAATTGAAATTCATTCGTCTGAAGGCGGAGGAGAAAATGTTTGAAACTTAGAAACATTGTGCCTGATTGCTGACAGTGCTATTCGTCATTTAATATAATACGTTTTCTCTAGGAGAGAATGCTATTATGAAGTATTACTTTCATGCTTCTATCTGTTAACGTTCGATTTTAATCTCACTGATATCTCTCGTTCTGTAAAAAAACTTTTAATCTTGTTCCAAAGTACCTTCCACATTTGATAAATGAGTATCTCATAAGTAATTACTTAAAATTATTTTTCTTAATTTTGATTACAAACAGAACATCAAAAGATTGTTATATATTGTAATTGAATACGCATAAACGTATTCCCTTTTTTTAATGGGTAGAATCTGAACAAATTTATTTGAGTATTAATACACTAAGAATTAAAAATATCATGTTTTCCTATCAATACGAAGACAAAATCGTCAAGTTTAAATTTTTAAAGAGGGATTCAACTATTACCCAAAGCTAAGTGCTCTATTCTTTCCTTTGTTGAAACTGTCAAATAGTAAAACACAGTCCTACAATGCCATATGAGGTACTTATCATCTTCTTTAAGATTCATACTTATCATCTTCTTTAAGATTCAAATGTTAATCAAATTTTTCTTCATGCACAAAATAAATTTTCCGACAAATCAAAACAAACATGGGGAGAATATAATAAAAGTTAATTGTGTGTGTGTGTGGATTCCCATTTAAAATATTTCCTATTAGACATGCATACACAACATGGATAGTTTATGTATCTATTTTCCTGACAAAGAAATAAAGCATAATTTTACTATCAATTATGAGAACTAATAGCAGTTGTGATGTCAAACAACTGTTCCCCTCTTCTATTTTACCACAAAGAACTGAGTATTCTATTTACACAAACGTTTTGCATCTTTGAAGTAAAGCGCATCTCAAGCTACATTTTATGTTAAATGCTTTAAATAATATAAACAGCACAGTTTAATTCCGAATATTCATTCTTTAAAAGCATAAATAAAGTGAAAACCAGGTGTCGTATCTCAAAGAATATCAAAAATCCAGTACCTAAACATGAGGAAATATTATGGTATTTTTCCAAGCAAACTTTTATTTAAAGAATTTTGTAATAGTAAATTTTAACCTTTCTTTCTCAATTCTGAATCACATGTCAAATGCCCTTGATGGTAAGCGACGGATAAAGCTTAACGTTTAAGAGAAAACTAATTGCTTATTTGGGACAATCTTATTTTTCATCCAAAGTTTTTTTTATTTCCAATGGCAGATTTAGACAGCTACAGTAAAATAAATAAAAAAAGATTGAAGAATAACACAGAAAGATACTGCAACACAGTCTATTAATCTAACATGTCTCTAGCTTCCCAATATCGCTCAGTTAGAGACGTCTTACGAAGTGCAGGCCAACGAGGAAGATGCGCTGCGTCCCTGACCTCACCAATGTTACAAAGAGTAAAGACCAGAGAAGGAACGATACCAAATCTATTTAGATGTTTCCGCAGACAGTCGTGCCCGGTGGCAAGGCAGAATTCAGCCACCGCTCTATGTCTTGGGCTATTGCGCAGATTTAGGATGGCATTCTTCCAATATTTAAGAGAAATGCGGTTAGTAAGCTCTTCATGAGCTCTGGACTTAAGAGTTCTTTTGACAAGATGTTTAATAGAACAGAAGGGCATAGCGCACTTGGGAGTCTGCGTAATTAAAGCGCCCTTCTTTCCAAGGTAACCAATTCAACCAAAGTAACCAAGCACATTTTTAAAATTGATAGTTCTCGTATAGTTATTAATTACTAGAACAAACTCCAAATATGGTTCAGTTGGAAAAGTGTAGCAGCACACCCCAATTTGCGCACACGAGAACAACTAGAACAATTTAAATTTACTTTTAGTTTTGAAGTTTATTTAGATGTATAAAAATATATACCGAAATGTTCTCAGCCTTATTCATATAATGATGATCTTTACATAATATTTCTTATGCAAATATATTTCATATTTTATAACTTAGTATGGAACCATGATGCTCTGTTTAATAAGCAGTTTAGTTTTTTAAAGATTAAAATAGCTTTGTAGGCACCATCAACAGAAAACATTATACAGCAAAAGGGAGTCTGGAAAGTTTAACAAACTCTGAGTTTAAAGTTTATGCCATAAGAATTAAGTGTCATCTTTCTAGCGTATATTAGCTGGCAATCAAAAATATTGTTATTACAAAGATCGTAAATTGTCGTCTATGCATCACATTGATAAGGCCACGGTAGCTTGGTTGGTTAAGGTGTATTTCTCATGATTGGAAGGCAGTGATTTCAAACCACAGCTTAACCGAAGATGTGTCGTGATCATTAAAAGCAAGTGGGGCATATTAAATCTGAGTGTGATCGAGGGCAGTGTGGTCGTGATGAAAAGATGAGAGGAGGAAGTGTGAGGGCTGGCTACCCTCTCTCACTGAGACCTCTTTGGATATACTTTGAGAGCTTTCCGCCGAGTTCTTCGGCATTTTAAGGGATTTATTATTTATTTTATGGGAAGCTCAAAAATGTTATCGTCTCCTGGCCGGCAACCAGATATGCTTAATAATTACTATTTTCCGACTATTCCGCAAAATGGCGGATTTTATAACGGAAAGGGACACGAACCTTTTCGGCTAATTTTGAGAAATAGTCATGGCGAATATTTTAAGTATATGAGGGATGTAAAAACTGTCCTATGAAAGGGAATTGTAGTTCGCTACTTTTTCCGGCCTGCAGATTCGTGCTATGTGGGTTTTTAAAAGGTAGCCAAGAAGGACTGTGGCAATGAATGTGTATAACACATAAAATTAATGTATGAAAGTGGCAAAATGTGTGTAGTCTTTTTATTATCCTAATCTTTAAGGCAATGAATGTGGGATCTATTGCGGCAGTCAACCGCTTTAGTGACGATGTGAAAGCTTGTTTTATTATGAAATTATTATAAAGGAATTGGTGTGTGAATGGTGCGTATTAGTGTAATGAGACAAGGGTCAATACACCGCACAAAAATGAAATATAAGATTGAGGAAGGCGTCCAGCTGTCAATGCAAAAATGGAAGTGGAGCGTGTGGTCTGGTTTAAATACCAAAGAGGGAAAGTACCAGCCTTGGGATAACAGGGTTTGTGCCCTGCCCTTGGTCAGTGGAAATTCTGCTGACCGCCGCGACATGGAAATTAGTAGCTGCGCGGTGAAGACGTGACTGTTTTTGGTCGTGCTTATGAGAAACGACCCCGCAATGCTGTGCTGTTAGAAGAGCGGGTGAAAGGGAGGTGAGAGGCCTTCGAGAAATCCTCCCCTTTCCGATTTTGATTGTGTATGCAGTCCGATGGATTGAGGGACCGTAGGATTGATCCCCTACGCTGGTCCGATCTCTTGGAAGCCTGTGATTCACGGCATGTTGGAGTTGGGCGGACTACATACTGGAAGCCTTGCGGGTTACCTTTGACTGCAGCGTGGAAAGGGTGGCGGATCCGTGTCGGGGACGGCCCAGGCGGTCAAACTGGAAGAAACCAATTAAGTTTGGTAGCTGAGCCGAACAAAGCTCAAATTCTCTTTCTTTTTATGGTTACATTAGTTATTTATTATAATTAAAGCGTATATCATAAATAGCAAAAATCCTAAAAAGAGTGCAAAAATTGCGAAAAAACGTACTTTTCAGTGCGACCTGTTAAAACTTTGTCGACGTTATAACGTCGATACCAGTGTCGTTGAGGCACTGGTCGAACATCTTGTTATGGCCCGAGGGGAGGCAGCCCCTAAAAAGAGCATGGACGCGAAACCAGCAATGGTTTCGATGGAGACTCAAACAGAGCCGGAAAAGGCCTGTATTGAGGAGAAAGGAGTCCAAGCTAAAGAAAGCTGGACAAAGGTTTCTCGAAAGAGAAACAAATCGAAAAAGACTGAGACTCAAAAAAGTCCCAACAATAGTCAAAAGGCAGGAGAGACCCCTGCAGCCAAGCCGGCTAAGACAGGCAGCACCGGAAAGGGCCCGATCAGGTCCTACGCGGATGCAGCAAAGAGCAAGGGGAAAAAGAGGGCTCCGACGAATGCCCTCTTAGTGTACCCAAAGCCGGGTACGGATTTAACCTCTGACGGGGTTAAAAACGAACTGAAAAAGGCCATCGACCCCAGGAAACTGGGCGTGGCGGTACAAGGATTAAAACCCCTTAATAACAATGGGGTTGCGATAGAGTTGAAAAACACTGAAGTTCGCAACAAAATGACGGAAAAAATTAAAGAAGTTTTAAGCGAAAAAGTCGAAGCTAGGGAGCCTGCACGGAGACTCCCTAGAGTAATGATATATAACTTGTTGGGTGAGGACGGCGAGCAAGAGGTCCTAGAGGGACTGAGGGAACAAAACGAGATCCCTGAGGGCCACATGAAAGTGGTCTTCAAGCTAAAAGGAAAGGGGTCTGACAAACATTGGATGCTGGAAACGGCGCCCGAGGTCTTTAGAGCCTTCATCAAGAAGGGTAAAGTCAGCTGCGGCTGGCAAAAGCACAGGGTCAAGGAATTCCTTGAGCCCACGAGGTGCTTTAAGTGCTGTAGGTTTGGCCACCTACAGTCAAAATGCCCTGAGAAGGCACAAACCTGCACTGTCTGCGCAGGGGAGCACACTTTTAAAGAGTACCCTAAGAAAGAAGTTCGCTACGCTAACTGTGATAGAGTGAATAAGCAATTTAAATTGAAATTGGCTTGCGGACATAAGGCGGTGGATCTCCGCTGCCCGCAATACAAAAGGAAATGTGAGAGAATCCGTTCCCGCACCAATTATGGTTGAAACGACCAACAGCTTAGAGTATGGTATTTTGCAGATTAATCTCGCAAGATCGAGGGCGGCCACTCTGGAGATATTAAAGGAGTCGGAAATGGGTTCGTCCGAAATCCTTCTCCTGCAAGAGCCGTATTTGGTGGACGGCGAGATTGCAGTCTTTCCACAGACATGTTCGGTGGCTCACATCACCGACGGAATGGCTGCGGTTGTCGTTAACAACACCAAACTCAGCGTCTGGACCAGACATGTGGATACTCATATCGTAGCGGTAGAGATCAAAGATCTGCGCCAATCGCTACTAGTAGTATCAGTCTATGTTCCTCCAAGAGCAGACATTGGTGGCTACTTAGAGACCCTCGAAAAGATCATACGGTTCCACACGAGGTGACTTTAGCACGAGGCATCAAATGTGGGATCCCGAGTGTCCGTCTAGAGTGGGGACGAAACGAGGGGAAGCCCTTGTGGAGTTTCTCATTCGAAACGACCTCGTTTTATTAAATGATGCGACCTCCAGGCCGACCTTTGAGACTGTGAATGGGAGGAGCTGGATTGACCTGTCGGTGACGACGGGCGCTCTACAGTCGTCCTTCTCGTCGTGGAAAGTGGTTGAAAATTGCTTAAGTGATCACAACTACATCTCCTTCAGGCTAGCACCTAAGCTTTTGCAGAACATGAATAATGGTAAATACAGACTAGGTAAATATCGCCTTCAGAGATTTGGTGCAGACTTCAATAAAAAAGCACCCGACCTCAATGATAAGATCATAAGAGCTAAAGAGGGCAAAGACCTAGACGAGGTAGTGGAAAACATTACCCAGGTACTACAGGAGATCTGCGAAAGAAGGCTTCGGCCTCGCACTAGCACGACCGCTAGAAAGCAGGTTCCATGGTGGGATGACGAGCTAACTATGCTACGGAGTAAAACACGAGCGTTGAAGAGGCGGTTTCAGAAATGTTCCGAATCCGATGAGCGCAAGGCCAGAAAAACGCTGTATAATAGATCTGCGGCCCAGTATAAACGACTTATACTTTCGAAAAAAGAGTCGAACTGGGATAAATTCTGCCAAAAGCAAATGAGATCAAATGTGTGGTCTCTGCCATACAAAATAGCAGTTGGTAAGCCTGTCAAAAGCACACCAATGAGTAACGTCAAATTGCCTGACGGGACTCTGAGCAATAGCGAAGAGGAAACCGTGAAAACGATTGTAGCTGGTTTATTCCCTGTGGATGAATCGGACCAAGAGAGTGCAGAGCAAAAAGGCATGAGGAGTATAGCGGACTCCTATTGCGGTGGATGTGACGATCTACCATTTACTAAAATGGAGATTAAGTCGGTTGTCAAATCTATGGCAAAGAAAAAGGCCCCGGGACCCGACAGTATCCCGGTCGAGGTGGTGCAAACTATTTTCGAGTGTAATCCGGGAATGTTTGTGCTCTTCTTTAGCAAATGCCTATTTCTAAAACATTTCCCAAGATCTTGGAAACATGCCAAGTTGGTCCTATTTTTGAAGCAAGGGAAGATCTCGTCTGAGGCGTGATCCTACAGGCCGATTTGTCTACTGTCTAGTTTAGGCAAAGTACTGGACAAACTCCGAACCCAAAGATTATACCACCATCTGGTGAAGTCGCAGGCACTTCACCCCGCCCAACATGGCTTCAGGCCGGGCAGTTCGTGCGACACGGCGCACGTGTGTCTTAACGACACAATCAGGTATTTTCAGGAGACAGGAAAGTACGTTAGCCTAATTTCGCTAGATGTACAGGGTGCTTTTGATAGCGTGTGGAGACCTGGAGTAATGTTCCTCCTTGGCCAAGTACGATGTCCACAAAACGTTTATATGCTGGTGAAGTCCTATTTGGAAGACAGAAAGATAATATTCAAAGGCTCGAGAGAAAACTTGATTTTCGAATCCAGCAAAGGAGTACCGCAGGGGTCATGTAGTGGACCACTATTCTGGAACATAGTTGCAGACAGCGCTTTGCGACTGGACATGCCGAATGAAACGAGGCTTCTAGCCTTCGCTGACGACATGCTGCTGGTCGCAGCTGGTGACTCAAGAGCAAAGCTCGAGAAAAATGCGGAAATAGCCCTTAATGCACTCAGCAAATGGGGAAAGACTTTTAAGCTGGTTTTCAATCCGAGCAAAATGGTGGCCCTCACGGTCACCAGAAAGCGGAAATTGAAGAGACCGCCAGTCTTCCGGTGGGACGGAACCTCCATAAAGTCCGTGCAGGAGCTTAAGTTCCTGGGCGTAACGTACGATAGCGCTCTCACATTCAACTCCCACTTAAAGGAGGTGAGACAGAATATTGTGAATGTCACAATGGCGCTCCAACGAACGGCTAGGGTTCTCTTCGGGCGCGAGCCTGAATTACTCAAACGCCTATATAGGAGTGGTACCGAAAGAATGGCTCTTTTTGGTGTAGGAGCATGGGGACACAGATTGGACTGTAAGACCTTCTGTGGCCACCTACAGAGTGTTCAAAGACCGGCACTCATGGCATTCACTAGATGCTACAGGACAGTTTCTACAGCTGCCGTACAAGTGCTAGCGGGCGTCCTACCGCTAGATATAAAAGCAGGCATAGAATATGCAAAGCTAATGGTATTGGTGGAGCGCAGGCCATATATCTTTCACGAGGTAAATCTGCGGACAGACGATATTGAGCAGAGGGTAGACATTCTGTCATGTCACCCTGTGGAGCGTTGTAGCGTACCTTTTGACAGCGAAAAGCCAACTGGCGAGGGTCTGGAAATCTTTACAGACGGATCAGGCATTGATGGTAAAATTGGTTTAGGGTTCACCATCATGTACTTTGGGCATGAGATCGTTACATATGGTGCTAGACTTGGCGACGAGAATTCCGTCTTCCAGGCGGAAATATCGGCGCTGGGGATGGCGCTAGAGTGGCTCAAAGTACACCCAGGCAACAACACTTGTCATATATACAGTGATTCGTTGTCATCCCTTTACTCCCTGGCCGATCCAAATAACCAGAACATCTTGGTAAATAAAGCGAAGGACTCATACCAGGAAGCCATTTGTAAAAGAGAGGTACGCTTACATTACGTGCGCGCACACGTAGGCACTTTCGGAAGCGAAAGAGCCGATGTACTGGCCAAAGAGGTTGCGAATCTTCCAGAGCCAACTCTGGACCTGTCACGTCCAAGGTCGCACCTGATAAAGGTGCTGCATAAAGAAGCACTGCGGGTATGGCAACTGAGATGGGAAAATGAAGAGGTGGGTCGTCAGACCTACAAATTCTTTGAAACTGTATCTGATAAAAGAGTTTTCGGTAATGCTATCGTTGCCCAAATAGCGACAGAACACGGATGTGTGCCGGAATACCTTCATAAACGAGGGTATCCGATAAGCGAGTTATGTCGCTCGTGCAATGTTGTGGGAGATTGTCTCCACTTCGTGCTGACTTGTACCAGGACCTCGGAGGAAAGGAGTAAACTGGTGTACAAGAGCGAAAGCTTGAGTACCATTCTGGACCGGCGCAACTGGTCTATCTTGAAAAGGATAATGTCCATTGCGTCGGATGACATTCCAATGATGGAATACCAGCGTGCTTCTGACGATGGTCCGGTCGAGAGCTGGGATATTGAGGAATAGTATAGGAATTGACGGTTCATAAAGGAATTTTAAAAACAAATCTTTAACGAGAATGTATGCCAGAATAAGTGAGTGGGTGCCGGGAAGACTACTCGCCTCATCAAGGTATGCTTCTGTGGCTCGTCTACCGAGGCAGGTGGCGGCTGTTGGAAGGTAGACTCGAGTTCAAAGCTTCGAGTTGCAAGGTACGAAAATTAGTTATAGAAGTCTCAGCTTCTGGCACTAAGCCTCGCAAACTCGATCCCCTTCTATCCCTTCTGTCCTCCGTGTGAAATGATATCTCTGAAGTTGTAAGTCAATTAATAGGAATCTTCTGCTTACTTCTTGCTCAAAATCACAAAGACACCCTCCTGCTGCTTCTATCTAACTGGTAGAGCCCAACTCAAGGCTTAGTACAAAGAAGCACGCTGGTGAAACAAAAGCAGCATCACAATAATGCTCATAATAAGGGTTATATAATATGAACAAGTAATAATTGGTGATCGATGAAGATCACAATAACGATTTGACTATACGAAAGTTGCTATTTGTATTTCCGGCTTTATAATGAAAACACAAATTTTAATGAGGAAAATTGGTTTGTCTTTAAAATATTTTGTTTCCTATATATGAACACATGCAAGCGTTTGAATAAAATTTCTTAGCATTTTTCTATTCTGATAGAGGTATACCCAAAACATGCAATTTAAATGCATGAACCACTTTCACTAGAATCGAAAATCATTGTCAACTTAATTTATTTTGAATAAAAAATCATTGCTTATCACAAATCAGGGCTCTACGTTGGATAATTCAAAAGTTCAATATTAAGACTAATCGGAATATCTGTGTTTGATTCTATAGGCTAGTATACCCGTTGTCAAAATAAAGAATGAATTGCAGTTAACTTCAAAGAGGATAGTTGAATGCCTCGTAGTTGAGACAGCCTAAATTTTTATTTTCTTCTATGTGGTTATTTGTAAATGTGAGTGTAATGTTGAGTCCTTCTATGTGGTGTATTTTCTTAAATATAATAAATAATTAGCTCAGAAACATTTCTTATTTTGGTACACCACAACATCAATAAATTTTTATGGTGATACCATTACAAGATAATAGTCTGTTTCTGTTTCTTGCAATATCATAAGACAAACGTACAGTTTACTTCTAAAGTAGCAGCTTATAAATTCATATGGATTAGATTTCTTACCACTTATCTAGTATAATGCTTGTTATCGATAATTTTAAATTATATAAGAGTTTATTGACCAATCAATGGAAACAAACTTACAACTTTCTGTCATTCAACTAGTTCTAGCATGAAGTAATAGCAAATTAAAACAGATGCTAGTTATTAAACAAACGTAAATCCAAACATCTAATTATCAGTATATAGATAGTTATCAAAATAAATACTTTTTGTCTGGGTGAAATTTCTCTTTTTCTTTAATAATCATTGTAATTAGATTAACATCTGCATCTCATTCTCTATTTTTATATTGATTAATATTGCCCATAGCCTAAGAGAAATACTTCCTAGCTCCTTTGCGTTACAAAAAAAAAAAAAAAAAAAAAAACCCTAAGCTTTTTAATTTGCAATATAACTTCATGATGTAGAGTATTGAACTGATAACGTTAATTAGATAATCTGAAGACTCACTTAACACTTGCTTAAAATCTTTCTAGATACAATTTTATATTTATAATGTGATGCATATCTCTCTCTTTTCAAGCATTAATACCCCAGTTGACTCAGAGTGAATACCTGAGAATGTTGAAAGAATAAACAGGTTGTGCCTTTCTGGCTTAATAATGTTAATCATTCTGTAGACACCAATTCAATAAATGATTTCCCTGTCTGAGATGCAGTCTATAGCTCTTCCATTTTTACATAATTCAGTATGCAGCCATTGAAAGTAATATTTCATCACTGAAAAGAGATAATAATCAATGAGCGAATCTTAAATGTTTTAATGTAATTGGTGATTGAAAATTTTATAGAAACTGAGATTATTGTAGAAATTAAAATACCTTTCTACATGCATAACATATTTGCTAAGCGCACGGCGGATTCGCAGTTAGAATTTTAAACATTATTTGATAAACGTGTCTGCCCTTTGATTTGCATGTATTTTTTTTATTAAACCTTTCTCGTTTTATATTTTCCCTGTCACGCATGCTCAAAAATAGAAGTACATAATGCATAATTTTAAAAAGAAATAAATAAAACAATAAGTAAATTTGCGAGTGATGTTAAAATCGATCCAGTTCATGACATTTGTTTGAAACATCATTTTTTTCCCTCGCATAATGAGTGGGATTGAATAAGAAGGAAATTCGAAAAGATGGGGAATCATTTTTTTTCTTGTAAATGATTAATATATTCAGGAAGTATTCATTCAAGGTTGCTTGTATATTTTCCTCTCTCTTTTTCATTAATATCACTTCTGTACAAAAATAAATAAGATGAGATTTCAAATTTTTTGGTTTGGATTATCACTTTTCATTTAAGAGAAAACTGATCGTTACTTTGTGATTGACGCTCTAAGCTTATGTCAGTGAAACATATTAGTAAGTACATTTTAATTCTTTAAGATACTTCAACTTAACTTCAAGAATAGTAAAGAGTCTTAATTTACATTTAGTTCAAGAATTTAAGTAAAAATAAATTAAGTTTTTTTTCAATCATAATATGTTTGGTTTTATAACTGTGGGGGAGGGGGAATATGTTGATCTATAGATTAGCTTTTAAAAATAATATTTAATTATAGTCTGAAAATTATTTTCCGAAAAAATATTTCTCTGTTTCTTACTTTATTTTTAAATTAGGTTATATTATAAGATCAATATATCTAATTATTTTATCAATTAAAGATATTATGAGATCTCCTTTATAAGATATAAACTTACAATACGGTATTAAAGATATAAACTCGTACCATATTAGATATAATAAACTACGTGTTTATATTTTTTTATAAAAGGCAAAAATATTTTCCTTTTAATTTTACATACATAACAATAACTGTGTATAAAATATTTATTAAAAAAATAAGATATTAATAAATTATAGACAATTTAACTAGATTAAGGTTTAAAATGCAATTACTATATAATAATGAAACATTTCAATGTATCGTAACATAATGCAGTATAAAAATGCATTAAATTGCCATAATCTTAAGAATTTCGCTGAAAACTTTTTAAATTTTTCTGAGATATAAGGTGCTCACATAAATGTTCCAAATTATACCGCTTTCATCAAATATTAGACAGTTAATTGGTTATATATATGCCTTTAAACATCTTTTAATAATGTCATTTAAATTGTAGAATTTATAATGTATAATTCTTGCATTAAAAATTTAAAAATTATTAGATCAAATGAAAGTAAAAAATAAATCGTTGCTTATATATAATCATAATAATCATTATTATAAAATCTATTTTAATTTGATTTATTTTTCTCTTTATTATCAATTTTCACTCTGTTTGAGACTAATTATAGTAAAATTTCATAGATGCGAAGCGATAAATTGACTATAACAATAGCTTCTTATAAATAACAGATTAATGTTGTTGAAATAAGCATTTTGCGCTTCATTGTCAGATTAAGCGAATCAAACTCTTCATCAATAACATAAGTTTCATAAATGTATCTTATGAAATAAATGAATCTGCTGTTCAGACTATATTTATTAATTTAGCATGCGTTATTTATTTATATTTCAATGATTTGAATTGTTTGTAATTCTCTAAAATATAAAATGCTATTCAGTTAAATATACAGAAACAAGCTGTCATAATTAAATTTGCAAGTACATACTCATGTAATGAAAATTGTTGCATCTCCCCCATTAAATTATAGATGGCGCTATAAGCACTCTGTTAATGTAACTATCATATTATCTACGATCTGTGCTTTGGTGTCTTCTCTGGTTTATGTATGAATAAACCAAATAAAAACGAAGATATTGGGTCCTTATTCAAAATTACAACCTTACTCATGCTTCAACAATTTCTGGCGTTGTACGTTGGGCACTTAAGCCGATCATTAACAATTGTTATCATCTGACCATCAGAGAGCTCATAAGATTCCTCCTGGGAGGAGGAAGAAGCATCAATAATGAAAACAATTCATGAACTGGAAAGCTATATCGTAGCAAACTTTCATGCAGCGTCACCAGCATTCACGAAATTAGTAGCAAAAACAAAGAGTCTTTTTGAAAAAAAAATAAATAAAGTTGTGACAATTCACCTTTCTTCACATTCTAATCCCAATTCAAAAACAGACATGATCGTGGCGAGTGAAATGAAAAAAAATTGAAATCGACCGTGATAATTTAACCTAATCAAAAGTCCTTTATAAAGAATATTCAAAAACTTATGAAAAACTTGCACAAAACCTGGTTATGTCTCCATCAACAGATAGTTTGAGTATAAATATCCCAAAACTGGAATTGATAGATTTCGATGGTAATCCCGAAAATTGGTTTGCCTTTTGTCTGTGCTTAAAAAAATAGAAGAGGATTCGAAAATAGAGGACGATATGAAATTCGCGGATCTGATGCAAACAAAAAAGTTTAAGCCTTTTGAATTTATTCAGTGTTACCACATGTATCTTAAAGTGAATATAAAAGTGTCATTAAAAATTTAAAAACTCGTTTTACTGATAATAAAACACTTATTGAATTATATGAGAACGAACGTTTAAAATTAATTCTAAACCAATCGTAAAGTATGTCTTTCACTAGCTTAGTAGATAAATTAGACACTTTTTTATGTTGCTCAGAAAATTTAGGAGTAACTAAGGAAAAATATGCATATATGCTTTATCTGTTAGTCGAAGCTTCTATTCCTGAACAAGATTTAATTGCTTGTGAAAGTGAAAGAATTTCCTTTTCCTGTAACACAGAAACAAATACTTATGTCCTTGGTCTCTTAATTGAATTCTTTTGTTCCAAGGTGGTTAAGGCTTGCGTATAACAAAAACATTCTGTTCGGGAGAAACAAAACGGTTAAACATAAATTGGACACCACTCGAGATCTGAATTCGAAGGTGGCCGTTCCGACAGCGTTTGGTCTAATAACCCAAACAAATAATAAAAAAAGGAGAATTGAATATTTTTTGCGTATTTTGTTCAAAAAAATTGCAGTATTGACTGTTTTAAGCTCAAAAAAAATTTTTTTTAAGAATGAAGAGATAGTTATACAAATGAAAGCATACTTATCATATCTTAGAACTAGCTGAAGATTGATGTGGAATGAAAGTCCGGTGTGTATATGTATAGCTATCTTTTAAAATTTTTCTATTTTATGTACATAAAAAATGTACATACCTTTTTCTATTTATGTACAATTTTATGTAATAAAAATAAACATTCTTTTACTTCTACGAGAAAAAAGGAACCAAACAGTGTTACAAGCAATAGCTATTCCAGCTCGACAAATGTTTTATTACAAACACTCAAAATAATAGTATCAGGTCCTTCTGAAATGAAAATTGTCCCTTGTTTATGCGATTCAGCTTTTGAAAGATCATTAATGAAACCTAAACTTGCAGAGTTTATGATTTTAGAAACTGATCTTTTTGAATTTATTAAACATAGTTTATTTGGCGGTATTGAAATTGAATAAATGAAACTTCTCTCATTTATAAATGTGAACTTCGTGAAATTCGGGGGAGATGTTTCGTGTGAAGTGATACTATTAGATAAGTATTAGATAATTTGTGGTACAATTCTAAAATAAATAAATATGATGTAAAATACTTCATTCTAAATGGAATTTATTTATCTGATATGATTCTAACATTTCAGTTTTACTGGATACAGATTATTTAGGAATAATATTGGCTGTTTCTATAAGTTAACAACCCAATGGTTTAACCACTGTTCAGACTTATTTGGTGTAGATAGTTATATATAGATCACTATCCTCAATTTCTTGTTCAAATCATGCCCTGCCTGTAATTTCATTGTTAAATGCAAGCAAAATTTGTGACCTTTGGTCATTGGTTGTTTTTGGTATACATGATCCTATAGACAACGAAGCAAAGAAAAAGCATTTAGATGATGAAACTGAATATTTTTCAAAATTACTGTTAAGTATCATCTAAACACTTATGTGATAAATCTTCCATGGGTTGAAGGACATCTAAAACAACTTGATTTGCGATTTTAAGCCGAAGAAACACTTGAATACCATGACTTTTACTCATTTTCGCAGAAAAATTAGATTTTTTAGAATAAATTTTGAAGGAATCGGGACAGTTGGGAATTATACAACAGGTACCAATCAGTACTAATAACGAAAATTTATCAGAGAAAAGATGCTTATTTTTACCTCATTGATCCTTCTTTAAGGAATCTTGTCTTTCGAATAGAATATGTAGCTTTTGATGCGCCATAAAAAAAATGAAAATTCGGTTTTCTTTAATCAATGCTTAGCTACTGGATCAAATTATATCGATATGATCCCTTCCATTTTTTAAAGAAATTTCGCAAAAATAGACTAGGTTTCCTTTCAGATATTCGCAAAGCGTTGTTGCAGACCTCGATTTTTCCCACAGATAAGGACTTTCTCCGATTCTATGGTGCAAAAAATATAAAAAACGTGAAATTAAATATCTAAAGGCATTGTAGAGTAGTTTTTGGCCTTTCTTCTAGCCCATTTTTTCTAATGATTACTATTTACCATCATTTAGGAAGAGAAAGTAATTAATGATATTGTGGTAAAGTGTTAAAAGATTCTTTTTATGTCGATAATGTTGAAACTAGTTTCCAAAATGGAATAGAACTTTAACAGATTCAAACAATAGCTTGTCAATTCATGTCGAAAGCAGGGTTTGAGCTCACAGGTTTGGTTTCTTCATTCAAGAAACAAATTCAGGAAAAAAAATGCTCTATACTTGCCTTCTACGGGATCCAAATACTGATTTAATTGCTTGGTATCTCAACAATGTTTCGACTAAAATCACTGATTCGTGTTCTAAAAGGCAATTTTGCAAAATATATTTAAACTGACTGGTTTCACAGCATCAGGGACACTCATTCCAAAACTTCAAATGCAAAAAGTACTGAAAAATTATTGGTTAATAATAGATTAAAAACTGTCTCCTTAAATCGTAAAATAATTTAAAAATTGGCTTGCTGTTTTGGTATTTTTAAAATTAATACAAAATTCCACGTTACTTTGGAAATATACTAGATGAATCAACTATTTCTATACATGTGTTTAGTGATGAAAGTGGAAAAACCTTTGAAGCGTGAGTTTTGAGAATTGAATGCGGTAATGAAGTTCAAAGTAAATTAATTCATTGAAAATCACTCGTCTTCATCTAAAAAAAAATCCCATCTGCAAAACGAAATTAAAAATTGTCTGAAATGTCCATTTTAAAACTTGAATTCTTCACTGCTGTTATTGGCACTCGTTCAGTCTTTGGCTTTAAAACATCATTGGACATTCACAATATTCACACTTTCTACTGCATTGACTTGAAAGTTTTTCTCTGTTGGATCAAAAAAATTAGGGACTTTGAAAGCATTCACGCAAAAACTTTATTCAGTTTTTGTTGGTGGGAAATTCCCATATGGTTGAAAAACCGTGCCTCCTGGCCAGACACTCAAGACTCCGATTTCATGAGTGCTCTTGATCTTCCTACTGGAAAGTTAAAGCCTACTGTTACGACACATCTACCTTTGAATGATTCCGACTCAAATATTTTCGAGTGAACTAAATTTCTTTCGAAATGTTCTTCCATTATTAGAATTTTGACCTAAGTGAGAAGTTGACTTTTATTTTCTAAATACTCTTTGCTTAAGGGAAGCCTCTGGAAATAGAAACTCCCCAAAACTGAGTTTGAAATTCTCATTTTCATTCAAAAAGAGGCTTTTGGTAAAAATTGTCACTTCCTAAAACTAAACATTGTCTTTTAGCTTGATTCTGATATCCTTCTCAATGTGGAGACAAAACCTTTCTTTACTGACAATGGAAATTACTTTAAACGATTTATCTTATTACCTGACATGTTTTAAGGGTCATTGAAGATAATCATTGAATTATAATCCTATAGATGTCCAAACACATGTTATCCTCTACGAGAAAAATATTGGCTATTGAGATAGAGGGAAACTGTCTGATGAGTTGTATCTGAATATGTAATTTTTCAAAGATTCATGCCAAAACATTCTACTTATTTATTGGTACCTCTTCCTAAAGACCATATAAGATTGTCAGTGGTGCTTGAGATGACCCATTTGGACCGCACATATTCTTTGTTGCTATGAAATCAGGACAAAATCTGAATCAATTTTCACATGTACTGTTTACTGTGCAGTTCATTTTAAACTTTTCTCCAACGTTTCAAAACAAAATATTTTCCTTGATTTAAGAAGATATATTTGACGCCTAGTAAAACACTTTATTCGGGCAGTGCTATAAGCTTTGTAGGAATCAACAATCTGCCTAAAACTTTTTATCTGCCTAAACTTTTAATCCCTAAGAAAATGTTTTTCATGTATATAAATATTTATCTTTATGTTTACACTTAAATGATTAAAATTATAATTTTAAAAACATAAATAAATATGTTTTAGTCTTAAAATGCTTTCTTAAATTTGCGTTATGATATAGAAAATAAATATTAGAAAAAATAAAATAATGTAATAAATATATATTTAAAAGCATTTTATTCACGTACAAATCAATTTTTATAGCAACAATTAATTTTTATATAGTAAGTTTATAAAGGCACTGAATTATATATAACTAATACTTAATTATTTGTAACTTCATTTACGTATTTTCATCATTTAGAGGAAAATAAGGAGAATTTTAAAATTTTTGTTTTGTTTTTAATATATGAATATTAATTATATAAACAAATGACTGAGCACAATTTTCATATCATGCGTATTAATCATCACAAATAATTTCTTTAATTATTTTCACAATCGAAGGAGTTAATTGTGAAGATATATTTTGATTATTGTAATTGTAAATAAGTATATATAAATATACACTGCTGTATACCCAACTTGCAATACAAAGAATGACAAGAGACATCCCAACAGATTGTAGATAACATGTTGACCAAGTATCAAATGATTAAATTTATAGACTTCTGTGAAGTGTCGTTTCTGTGCTTAAATCAGTAGCCAGAGTAGCTGCCATTGTTGGAGATAGCCACGGACACACTCCGCGGAATTCATTCAAAGAGACTTTGGATGTATTCTTGAGCTACCTTAGACTATGAAGTTTCTTCACGTTGCCAAAGTTGATCTGGTATAGCAGCTGGGGATCAAATATTTGTCAATGCGTTGAGCAACCATGGAAAACATGTTTTCCCTCGAAGAAAGTTTTGAAGAGCGAGCCGGCTAGTGAAACAATTCAATCTGGTGATTCACGAAAAACCCTTAGGCCTCTCTCACACTAGACGACTTTTATCGTACAATAAATAGTCGTTGGATATTTTATCATAAGAAGTTATTAAAATACCACACAATTGACTGGTCTCCGATAAAATATCATTTCCCGTTCAGTGAGAAAGTGAGCAGTCTATTATGTGGTTTTTTAATAATGTGATTTCCACGTGTGATCGCGCCTTATTTTGTTGAAAAATGACAATGGGCAATCCCTAAAAGTAAGGAAAGACAAGTGTCTGCAAATCTCGGAGATGCAGCAGGGACTGTTTAAAGTACCTGCAATGCGTACTAAAGGAGTGTGAGAGTGATATACAATACCGCCCTATACCATACTATCCGTTGCATGACCAGTGTAGCGTTGCATAACGTGGGTATTCTGCATCCTCTTTCGATGGTGTTTCCAGATTCATATACGAGCATGGTGGCGTTGCAGACAAAAGCGTGACACATCTGTAAAAACAATTTCATGACATTCTGTCGTCCACATCCTTCTTCCGTCCCATTGGGGGTATAAACGTCTGTGATTCTGCGTCAAGGGTAAATTAAGCAATGGACGTCTTGCGGGCATACCATTCTGCTGTAAACGGCATCGAATGGTGCGCGCATACACTGGATGATGCGTTACAGACTGAATTTGTTATGCCATGGTTTGTGATACGACTGAGAGATACGTCACTGTCATAGTCACAGTTTGCCTGTCGTCACATGAATTGATGCACTGAGGTGGATGCGATCGAACCAGTCAGTTCATCATACCCTCCTGCATTTAACAATCACACATCCCCATTATAGTTTCGTTTCGTCCAACACGACTACGGATTCCTCTGAAATATAATCCACTATCTCGATAGGGGACTATCCTTTCTCTGTCAAACTCTGATACTTGATAAAAAATATCTTTGTTTTCTGCGAGGCATAATTGATCGTTTTTTTAGAAGAAAAGGAACGCAAATGCCGAATTTGAAATTGTCTAAATCTCCAAGTCTTATATAGCGCTATGAAGTGGCTCCACATATGCCCGTGATGTGCGTCTGAGATGAAATATTAATCACTGGCATACCTCACCTCCGTTAATATGCATGTTGAATATTTCAGATGATTCATTCTTCTTTCAGGGTGTTGCATTTACGAAAGCCAGCAGTGTATATAAATATATAAGTTTGCCAAAAGTACCACATTTGCCCGTACTGTAGAGGCAATATCATTGATTAATGGAGATTATTTGAAAGAATCAGAAGAGAAAAATGTAAATAATTTCTAACATTTTTAAGCAATGACAAATTACATATTTATGATGAATATGATGATTAATAATGAAGATTTATGGCATTATAAAATTCTCCTGAAATGTGCAACATCACACATACGACATTATTTATTAACTAGCCTGATAAGTAAACAAAAAAAGTACGAATGCAAATAGGTGCATAAAAATAAATGCTTTATAATCCCTTTTAATACGTTGTTCTGGGTTTGCAGAATTTAAATTTTTGAAGTGTCACTAACAGTTTTTATGCACCCTATTATAAATTCATATAATATAATTTTGGCGATTTAAAATTACTTTTCTGGATTTCCAACATTTTGAAGCAACTAAATTTTTTTTTGAAATATAAGTGGAAAATTCATATAAAAATACCTCCAATATAAGAAAATTATATTTTATATCTTAAAGCAGAAATATTGTACATAATAACTTAAAAAGTAATAAAATCCATATCTACAGTACTAAGATATATATTTGAGTTTGAAACAACACACCTTGCACTATATTCATAATAGAAACTTAAAAGTGTTTTATAAGTCAATATAAACCTTGTGTGTGTAATTCAATATTTTTTAAAAGCAAACACACAACATTTTTTTAAAGATTAGTTTTTTTCAATAATGAGTAAGTTTACATGAGAAATGAAAGCACAGTTGATTGAAAAAAATATAAAAATTAATCCTACATGTTATTCCTTGAAGAAAAAATTGCTTAGATAAAAGGAAGATCATTGAATATAAAAAAATCAAAGAATTTTTATAATAATAATCTGCTAAATCAATAGAAGAATTTGTTTGACAAAAACACAGTCAACTGATCATTTTATACTGATTATGAGGATAACAACAATATTTTAAAATGCCTCATTTTTATTTTTTCGAACTACTAACAAATTTAGTTACTGTAGAATAATTGGATAGTAATTTTGTTACCAACGACTGTCATATTTGTGAGAGTATTCGGGAATATATTACGCTAATTTGTAAACTTTCTTTGGATCTATTGTTAAATATAGTAAATTTTATCTCGTGTTTTTGATAACTAATTGCTGATAAGGCAAATTATTTGAAATTTTTAATGCCTTCGAGAAATGGCTCTTATGAAATAATTCGTTTTATGTCGGCATTAGGAATTATTTCCTTCTCCTGTTAAGACGGTTAAGGAAAAGATTGAGATCGATTTTCTGCTATTATAACTGTAATTGCTTATTTTCAAATAACTTTTCCATTTCAATGAGTGCAGTGATAATTTTGTTATGATAGTTAATGCTTTTTCTTAAAAAATATAGTAAAGCTTCTGTTAAGGGTTTTCATACCATTATAAAATTATTGCTCAAAAATTGTAGCTTTCTCTCTAGTTTTCATTTTTCTGTAATATAAGTTTTTGTTTTTATGTAATGTGTACTATCAGAGCTTCAGGAATTTTTTTATATTAATAGGGAACTTTCTTAATTGGAAACTATTACAAATATGTGGAGGTATTTATACTGTTGTATAATAAGTCATCAACACAAAATTACATATGTCTTTGACTTTATTTGTAATTTTTATTTTCATGTAAGATTTTTTGCTTTAGTATTCCATGATTTAAATCTTATATTGCTAAGGAACAATCGTTTTCAAAAAGCGTAGAAAATGATTTATGTCGAGATATATTCAATATTGGGACATTAATTGGCATCAATTATTATGCTAATAATCATTGAAAAATGTTAGATTTCTGATCAATGATCTTCTTTTTGTAATAAGAATGCGTTATTGCGATATTACAACAGTTTCAAATGATAATAATTGAGTCCATGACGCTAATACAACATTGCTAGGAAATGTTCATTTTTTAAAAGTGCTTTACGAAAGCATGCGAATGTAACATTACTATTTTACCTTAAATTATTAACAAAAATTAATATTGCAAGCATTCCAAATTAAAGTGTTTGGAATAATATTATCATTTTCCTAATAACAAAATTAGCTTTATTAAAATATATTATCATACACAAATCATAATGATTAATTCAATGCTTCATTCTCTCTATCATTTTATAATTAAAGAAAATATTATTTTGCTAAGTAAAGAACAGGGGTGGCCAAGTTCCATCAAAGACTGAGCCATTTTTCAAAATTTGAAATTTTTCGGGAACCACAATTAAACATGTATTTAAAAATTATGTAAAAAAAGGTATTTAATTTTTTTTTACAGAAATTATATTTATTCAAAACGCAATAAATATCATTTCAAATTAATTAAGAATAAATAAAAATACACAAAATATGTGTATTGAAATAAAGTATTAAAATTAAAAACACATCTAACTTCTTTTGATAATTCTTTAAAATTTGGTGAATAATTGGTCGCAGCTCTTCTCAGTAATCATTTGAGATATTGGTTAGTTAATTCTCTAATCGGCGTTTTTTTTTTCACGAATTGTTAAATGGAGTAAAATGATTCGCATAAGTATGTTGTTTCGAATAATGAAATAATACAACATGTAGCTTTTTTATTAATGAATTTAATATTTATTTACTTTTTAATTCATTATGTTTCGATTCTGGTACAAATTTCTAATATTCAGTAATCGGTGTCGATTTATAGTTTAATTATAGAGCTTCATCTTCTTGAATCTCTATTGATTCTAATTCTCCAGAGGGTTTTTGGGTCATAATTCTATTGGATATGGAAAACTCAACTTGAATTATATTAATTTCAAATGACTTCAGAAAATAATGAAGAGACGATAAGAATATTTCAATTCTTGAATTATATTTTGGAATCCCGTCAATATTTATTTTTAGTTTTTTAAACATTTGTTTTTTTTCTTGTTTAATAGTAGAACAATTTTTTTAAATTGGAGAAAAATGACAATTTGTTTTATTTCTAACGTCTTTTAAAAAGTTTAAATTTAGTTTATAAACTAAATATTCACAACGAGATGTCAGATGATTATTTTATCGATTATTATTAACGAGATGTTATTTTATCTTTCCTCTGCAATTGTAAATTCAGTATTTGCAGATGTTCCATGACATCAGTTAAAAACATTAAGTCTTATTACATCGTCTAATTCTGAATAGATTATTTCCTTTTCTCTTAGAAATGTAGTTATTGGATCAATCTACAAATCAATTTAATAAGTAGTAGCTAGATAACAATCTAAGAATGCAAAAGAAATTAATGTCATTTGGAATTTCTTCGTACTTTAAGTCTTGAAGGAAATTTTTGATAAGTCAATGATTTTTTACATTGTTGCGAATGTAATTTATAATGTGTAACACTGTTTAACATAAAATATCAGAATATTTTAAACATTTTGTAACGTGATGTTCTGAAATTATGTAGTGAATTGTTATGAATAATGGAATTTGTGTGTGTGGGGGGGGGATCATCTTTTAAAAGCTTAATAGGAACAATTTTTTTTTTAACCAGCACTTCTGGAGTTCCATCAATTGCATTCCCCATAAATTGCATTGCTTACAAATTTATTAAGAGGAACATCAGAAGTTTTTACTATGGGATCTAACGCATTTTTAATACCGACACCGCGAGTTGCCTCTTAAAGTGCTACTTAATCTAATAATTCTTCTTTAACACAACGAAGTCAAATGAGGTAAAACGTAAGTAAACTGCCAATTGCTGAAAATCTGTGATATATATCGTTTCATCAAGGACTAAACTGAATGCAATACAATTTTCAAATTATTTTTTAATTATATTCAAAAGATGTATTAATTGCAATTATACGCCACGTTCAGTTGTGTGCCTTGAGATGGGAATCTGCGAAACAACATTGTGTAACACTGTATTAATTGGATCTTAAACTTCCAAAGTTCATCTTCCAAATTATTTTTAATTAATTCGTTTTCTCCAAATGGACGTATTTCACTAGCAATATTCCAAGCAATAACAACATTGGCTTCAGTCAAATTATTAGCTTGAATCTTGAACTTAAATTCAATTGTTACATATTTTTATTAGCAAATGATAACAGATGACAGAATCTTACGTTGCAAGATAAAGCTCTACCATGAAAAGAATGGGAAATAAATTTAACAAGGATTATTTTCATAGTATTGCAATGTAAATTATTATGAAAACAAGTTTCACAATTATTACAAAATAAACTTTACTAATCTCAGATATTTTTTTTTTTATAAAATTGCGCTTTTTTTCCTAAATATTACCATTTGCTAATGATAGTACATAACATTATGAATGTTATATACTATGTTATTAGGAAATATATCTCTCGTCTTTTTTTTTGAAAAATGTTGAAAATATCATTAAATAAGAATGCTTAAATCATTGCAATATAAATCGCCCTCAAAAATTAAAAATTAAGCTATTACAAAAAGAAGATAATTTACTACAAAAAGAACGATATTAATCCTAGTATTTATTAAAGTTTTCTTTTAATAGTTAATAGTTAAGTTATCATTCACAAATCTAATATGGCTTACTCTATAAATATATTGCTATTTAGCTTGGAATTCTCTTTCGTATTCAATAGAAAATATTTTTTAAGAGGGTATTCTTATTATTGCAGCAGAAATTAAAATCAACAATAATCGAAGTTATTTTAGAATAAAGGGTATTAATCATTGAAAACGTTTGTATTTTTTTCTTTTTTCTATAGTTTATTACATGCAAATGATAATTACTGATCATTTACTATGATTTTATATTACTAAGAAATTTGTTTTTCCAGAAAACAGTCGAAAATGCTTTTATGAGTAAATATTTATAACATTAACTTAAAAATCATTGTCTGGAACATCTAATCATGTATTTATAACATAAAATAACTATCTTAAATTTTTTTAAATAATATTTATCACTTTCTATCGCTATCATTCGCAATAGAAATTGACTGATTCAATGTCTAATATTCTTCATAAATCCTTTTTTTTATAAATTATAGAAAAAGTATGTTAAAGCATTATATTTATTCATTACAAGGCATCATTCAGAGTTACAATGGTAAATTGCAAAGGATTCTGAGGTTATTCTTTTTTAAGAATACTTTTGCGGTTTTTTATCAAGAATATTATAAATTTATTCTTCGAAATTATTTTTGTAATAACAAAATATTCTACAATATGCTATTATTTAGATAAGATAATGACTTCTATGATTATTATTTTATTTTGTTAATAGAAGCCATTTTTTTCCTAAAAAATGCGACACACTTATAACTTTTTTTTAACGAAAAATGTGGAATATAATGTAAATAATTAAACAAATAGGAAATTTTTCTTATTTATAATATTGGTTTGTATTATGTGTTTCAAGTTCATGATTACAGAAATTGCACAGTGAAATATACTAAATTTGGATGCACTTTTGTAACACTGTCTCTGAATATCGTTGAAGCTATCAGTCGCAAATTATAATAAGTAATCGAATCACTCAGTTCCTCATTTTTCCAGATAAACAACTTTTTTCTTTCTTTCTTTCTTTTTTTTTTTTTTTTTTTGATTACATACACTTTTTCTTCCAATAACAAAAACAAAGAAAATTGCTATATCTACTGCACAATGCTTCCGGGAGGAATTTTTTTAGCGCGGTGGAAGTTCTCACGTTTATAAACACAAATCTCGGAAAAAGAGTACCACTTTTCCTAACCTCGATAATGGCGAGAGCGCAAAGCAGTTATACGAGTTTCATTTCCGTAATTTTACAACGACTGAAACCAGCCTTTATCGCTTTCCTCTGAATAGCCACTTAATCAATGGTGAGTTCCAATTTCTATATTTTGTAAAATATCTCGAAATTTAGTCAAAAATGATTAATAATAGCAGATATATATATATATATATATATATAAATATAGTGTAGGAGAGAAAAATTAAAAATCACAGTAGAAATTTCTTAAGTTGATAAAATTAATATATATATATTTTAATAATGATACAGAATTGATGTATTTTGGTATTATATTATGGTAAAAACCAATACGATGTTATATGTTTAAGTTTTGTTAGTTTTCTAAAATGTGTTTGAACATAATAAAAAGTAATTATTTTTAGGATTGAATTAATGAGAATTCTGATACTATTTTGAGGACTATATTTGAGATCAATATAATGATTTAATTTCCATGACAAATATAGAGCCTAACTATTGCCAATGACAATAAATTAAAACTGATTTTTTTTCCGGTTATATAATATGTTCGCTCACATTTATGGTATTTATAATGTTAAAATTTATTTTTGGTGACTTAACATTTAAAAAATAAAATTAAATAAAAAGTAAATTTAAAAAAAAAATTAATTACAATAATTAGAGTAAAGACAGTAAACATAAAGTAAAAAATATCTTAGTTTGAATAATTTACCATAAGGTTTATTGTTTGTTTATTGAGAACTGGTTCTGTTTAATACAAATTTTTTAGTGACAAATTGCTTTCATATTATAATGAACATCAAAAAAATAAGTTTAACTAATTGAATTCGAAAGCAATTTATTAAATTCCGTTACTTTACTTTGTTGTGAACATGCTACTGACAAGGCTTAAAATCCGGTAATTTTAGACTATTTTGATTTCTCTAATCATGGCGAAAACTATCTTTCAATGTGCGAAAAGAATAATGTTTCTTTTATTTTGTAGTATTTTATATAGAATACCGAAATAACAAACTGTAAAGTATGGAATGTATGTGATTACTTTTAAAAAATTATAAAATTAAGTGCCAATGAAAATAAAATTATTTCAGTTTTTGCTCAACACATAAATTTAGTGATTACGCTCATTTTATGTGATGTTTAAAGTGCTCAGGCGAGTACTCGAAAGGTTTTCTATTTGATTTATTTGCGACTTCACAGAATGGTCGACTAACACTATAAAAATCAATGTTCTTTTTGACAGTTTGCCGAAATTTTCATGTTATAGGATGTATCGGTATATTCTGCATATTCTAAACAAGTCTCACTTTCCTAAATAATTTAAAGAATTCTATTGCATTCCTTACAGTGAAGATAATTTAAATTTTATCTATCAGATATTACCTATAATAGTTTTAATATATTCAAAATATGGTCAATCAATATTGCAATAATGTGTAACTTTTTAAATTTTAAGCAAGTTAACATAATGCTCTACTTGAGTAAGTAAAACTATGCATAAATAACATTCATCGGAATTTCCCTTAGCCCTCTCATTGATATTGTATGAAATCAAAACTTTCAAACTTCTTTGGCCAGACTCTCAAGTGGCCACCTAAAATATCTCTCATTCGAACGAGGCATAAGGTCTACCCCACTTGTACAAAACACTGTGACCATCCAACCTCAACGGATGACATACTGAGTTGCGTTGGACTAACCAGGATAGACATAGCATCAGATTCTATTACTATCGTCGATTTTATTTTTACAATTTATGTTATCAGACAGAAAGTAAGACCGCTTTGACTTGATTGGAAAAAGTGTCATTCTCGTGACCGGAACTGCAATGGGTTCTAATTAAAGCAGTGTAAAATCCGTTATGCGTTCATCCTTGAAAACTAGAGTACATAAATTCAGTAATGGTCAAAATATTTTTCTAATGTGACCACAGAGGAATTAAAGACCAGTTCAAGTATCAATCTCGTCATTTAATAATGCTTAAAAATTAAGTGTTGAATATTTATAGCGATAAGAAACTGGTGGATTTATATATATATATATATATATATATATATATATATATATATATATATATATATAATAGCATTGTTAAATTCTCTGAAAACTAAATCGTTACGATTTGGCTTTCAGAGTTGAAAATATTCATAATTCAAGTAAAGTGCTAATTGTTACAACTAGCACATTACTTGAATTATGAATATTTTAAATTATAATCCTTTTATTTGATCCTTTATTTACGATAAAAAAATGTTCGTACAATAGGCATGATTAATGAAATCTTTTGTTTATTTTCCCTTTAAAAACAAAGTATTCTTTATCATAAGGAAACGTGAATTTATAATATAACAAAATCAAAATAAAAAAACATTTCGTTCTTTTATGTGTTAATTTTTCAAGACTTTACTTATAACTATAGTAAAAAATAGAATTGGGGAATGTTATAAACATTCATTCACACTAAATTTTGATATTAAATGACGTATATGATATTTTAATTTGTAAGACATTTTACACAGAGAAAATAAATTTTTCAGAGCAACTATTAGTCACATGGTTAAGAAAACGCGGCGCTGTTTTACTGAGAACTTGGCGCAAAAAATAGCTATAATTAAATTTAAAACAAAATCTCATATTATTTACTTGTTTACAATATATTTAATAGAAAATGTAATCTATCTATGTACATACTACCTGTTGATTTTTCTTAGGAATTTTATTTGAGTTATATCAATTGTCATATTTTTCATGACCATAAAGTTATCATCTTTTGTAATAATGGAAGTTTAATATATCGAGGTGAGTAATTTTTTCTTTGGCTTACAAATTTAAACTTCCTTATCATTCTCCTAAGTTTATAATTAAAAATGAATTTATACGTTTTTGTAAAAATTATAAATAGTTTCAAATATTTATAGTCACGTTATTCTCATCTATCAAAAACTCTAAGTATAAATATATTAGTAAATTATTTTAACTTTTATTGATTATAATTTCGTTTTTTATTGTACTTTATTACTTAAGAAAACAAGACTTAACTAAGGTGATTTCGTAAGTGATTGCATAAGTTTGTTATGATTTAAAACTGAAATAAATTTTGTTCAAATCCTTGATGATCCTACTTTATGCTTACAATACAGACTGAAACTTTTCGGCGTGATTTAGCCAGTGAAATTCTGTTTTCATGAAATTCAAGCTGTTGTTCTCTGTTTTTGTTCGCTTTATTTTTTTGTATGGAATATTCAACGTTTTCGTTAATTTACTTCTATAACCCCGTGTTGTACATCTTTGTCACGTGAAGATATCAAATGTTCAAAAACATAAAATTCTGCTGTGAAAAAATGATATTTTATATTTAATAGAAATTCTCTCCTTAAACTGTTATCAATGAATTCTAGAATTTAGAATACATTATAAATTTTTACAGAATGCAATATTCAAACTTTATTACTATTGTCATTTTTCAGAAGTTAGGAAAAAAAAATGAAAGTCAAACATAACTGTTATTTACTTAAAGCAATTTTTACTTATATTATATTTTTATCAACAATTTTAAAATTTAGAAAGATTGCAAACCGAAATGTTGTCTGAATAAACTACTGAAAAATCTCAATTTATATATTAATTTCTGAAAATATAACTAATGAATTTCTCAGTTTAAAATGCCCAAATTTTATTATATTGAGAAACAAATAGTCAGAGTTCAGAATTTTTGTTTTTCCTTCAGTAGTTAGTAAAACAATGAAAATCATATTCATTTATTACGTAAAAAATATATTTGTTCTTAAACAATTTTAACTTTAAAGATTACCGACAACGATTTATAAATTCTTATCTATGATTATTTACAACTGATAGCCGGAATTTTTATTTAGAAAATAATGAAAACCCTAAATTAAAAATTACCTTGAAATGTTTACTATGTAAAGATCAGTAAGTCTAAAATTTAAAATTTTGAAATATTTCCATATTTCCATATCCAATATTTTCATTGAATCCTCGTGAACAAAATTGTCTGCATACTTTCTAGAGGGAAATTGAAAATAAACATGAGTTACGATTTATCTTGTCAAATGTACACAATAATTCTTGATAAATTAGTGTTAATCATCTGCATATTGAAATGATAAAAAGAAATTAGAATTGCACAAAAGTGTAAATTTCTAGTAAGAAACTTTTTGCATTCAATTTTTGTGGCTCTAAAAAGATCTGCCGGAACTTATAGAAAACAAACAACAGCCACATTTTCCGTTCTCAGTTGTTTTCTTATCGCAGTGAAATCTAATTATTTTCATGATTTGCTTATAAAAATGCAATGATTGCATTAGTAAATTAGCAGATAATGTAATATCAATTTTTTTTGTCTTTTTTTTTTGCAATCAAGTTACAGAATAAAGAGATTTTTAATTAACAAAATATTTTTAAATTTTACGAGTGCTAAAATTTATAAATATAGGTTTGTAAAGTATTTATTAATATATTTTTTTAATTAAAATATAAATATTTATAACTTGTGTAATGTTGGTAGTTTTGCAAATAAATTCAATAACTAAAACTCATTTTTCTTTTTACTAAGTGATATTTGCAAACTAATCGAAAATGTATATAAAATCCATATGGCGCATTAATTTGCAATCAGATATTTATGGATTTCACTGATTACTGAGTTTAAATGAACTTCTAAATTCATTTAAACTCAGTTTTTAATTAAAAAAATTAAACATTTATTACACTTTTAAAAGGAATTTTAAAATTGTATTAACATTATGTCAGCTTTATATTTTTATCGAACTTTATTAACTAATTATTGGTAATCGTAACTTAATTTTAAAATGCAAAATAAACGAAACATTTATTTTATAGAAAAAGAAAATCGAGAAAAAAGAAAAATAAGCTCAAGCATTTAATTCATAATAAATCTTTTGCAGATTTTATACCAAAAATCTAGTACACGTGCATTTATTTCTAAATTTTCAAATAAGGAAAAAAATTTGGTAACTGAAAAAAATCCAAACGACTTTTTACAAATCTTTATATTTTGAAAGAATTTATCTTAAAATGTGTTGATTTATTATTTACGTAGCCATGAATAGTTGCGGATTGTTTAAAATCATTAAGATTTCTTATTCAGCTTTATGAAATGAAGGTACATAAATTTATTGTGAGAAAGGTTTCATCAAGGCTATAAATAGTTGCTCATAGAATTTTCATTTAAAGTTATGAATTTTTCTGTTCTTCGAATTACTTGGAGAATGTGATTTTAAGTTAATCTTTAGAACAAGTAATTTGTATATTGTTTTTTCTTAAGAAAATAATTGATATGAATTGCATACGAACCCAAATTCTTTGCAAATTTTGTAATTAGACCAACAGTTTTTGCGGAATATTAACTAATTACATTTCTCTTATGTTATAATATCACAAAATTTTCATTAGTAAATTAACAGATAATTTAATATAAAAATGTTTTCTTTTACAATCTAGGTACAAAATAAATATTTTTTTAAATATTACTAACTACAATTTTTTTCTTTAACAGAACAATAATTTCCTATTTTACAAGTGCTAAAAATCCCAAATATATCTTTATCAAGTATTTTTTAATCTTTTTTATTGAAAATATTAAAGCGCGTCCCAAAAGTTTATAGACAGGTGTTTTTTTCAAGTGTAAGCGACCAATAAGCGAGTGCGAATGACGAAATAATTTATGCAAATACATAAAAGGTTAATTCAAGTAATAAAATTCTCAAACAACTGTGAAAGTTCATAAATTTATTTTTAAAAATTAAAAACGAAAAAATGATGTCCCAAAAGTTTATGGACAAAAGTTCTTTAGAGCTTTTTTTGGAAATAAAAATACAAATTTGCATATTCCACTATTTGTACACGTGACGTAATAGCTTCCTGAGATAAAAACTAGTGGGTGGTTCCTTTTTCAATTGATTGCAAAGATGCCTGCCAACGCGCAATTTACGAAAGCTGAAATTTTACAAATTTATCGTTTAAAAGCTCGTGGGTTGAGAGCTGTAGATATTGCTAGAAAAATTAAGCGCAGCAAAGCTGGAATTTATCAAATCCTAGCGAAAGGTAACAACTTCGAACCAAAATCTCGTTCTGGAAGACCGAAAAACAACAAAGAGGCAAGACAGAGAAATTGTGAGACTTGTTTCGACCGAAAATTTGTCTGTACGATCTACAGCCAAAAATTACAGCTTCAGTATCGAAATCTACAGTCCACCGAAGGCTAAAAGTAAGTAAGTTTTAAAATATCATAAAATGCGACACACGCCAATGCTTACGAAACGCCATAAGGATGCTCGAGTTAAGTGGGCAAGAAACTACATGCATTATAAGGACAAATGGCTAAGTGTTGTTTTTAGCGACGAAAAAAGTTTAATTTAGATGGCCCTGATGGGTGGAAGTACTATTGGCACGATCTTCGAAGGAACCAAGGTCCTTTTTCAACAGGCAACAAGGAGGGGTTCAGTAATGGTGTGGGGAGCCTTCTCCTTCAACGGAACAACTGATATTGCTTTTTGAACGGTCGACAATATTCTGATGATTATCAAGAAACTCTTGAAGCCCACTTACTTCCATTTGGGGAGTTGTTAGGGGTAAAAATGGGAATACCAACAAGACAAATGTTCGATACATGTGTCTAACTCCACTATGCAGTGGTTTAGACGCCACAATGTTAAAGTTATGGAGTGGCCAGCTTTAAGTCCTGACCTGAACCCCATGGAGAACCTCTGGGGAATACTTTCAAGGGACGTTTACGCAAATGGGCGCCAATTTGCAACAGTTCAAGATCTGAAGATGCAAATCGAACAAAGTTGGTTTAATTTGAAGCCCGAAATTCTTCAAACTCTTGTTTTAAGCATGCCTGATCGAGTTTTTCAAGTGATAAAGAAGAACGGTTTAAAAATTTGAACAACAGTGCAAAATTAAATGAAAAAAATCGACTTGTCTATAAACTTTTGGGACACCAAAATCGAACTTTTTTAATTTTTCACGAAATGTGTGATGTTTTTATTTTATTTGTATACAGTATTAGTATTGTATTGGTTTTTTTGATAATTAAAAATTAAAAAAAATTCTTGCAAAACGTTTCCTACTATAAAATTAAAAAAACACAGCAGTCCATAAACTTTTGGGACGCACTTTAGTATTTATATCTCGTGTATTAATGGTAGTTTTTCAAATAAGTTCAATAATTAAAAATCATTTTTCTTACAAATAAGTGCTATTATAATATAAAATATATATAAAGTTTATATGGTGGATTAATTTACAAGTGAATCCAAATGATGCAATGCAAAAATGAATTTGCAAAAATATTTATTTTCTAGAATTAAAAACTACATCACTTTAACTAATTATCAGTATTTTTATAACACCATGCAATGTAAAACTTATGGATTTCACTGAATTTTTAAATTAATTTAAAATGTCTTTTATTAATAGAAAAATACTATACATCGATTATACTTTTAAAAGGAGTTTTAGAAATTTATATTATGTCAGCTTTTTATACTTTTTATTTTTATCGAACTTCATTTACTAATTATTGGTAAATGTAACTTAATTTTAAAATACAAAATAAACGACATTTATTTTATAAAAAAGAAAATTATGAGAAAAGAAATAAGCACGAGTATTTAATTTATGGATAACAATCTTATATAAGCAGATTGTATACCAAAAATCTAGTACATATGCATTAATTTCTACATTTTTAAATAAGGAAAAGAATTTGGCAACTGAAAAAAAAATCCAAACGACTTTTCATAAATATTTATATTTTCGAAGAATTTGTCTTAAAGTACGGTGATTTGTCAGTTACTTAGCAATAAATAATTGCAGATTGTCTAAAATCATTAAAATTCTTATTTACCTTATGAAATGAAGGTATGTTAATTGCTCATAGGATTATTTTTTAAAATATGATTTTTTTGTTCTCTGAGTTAAATTGGAGAATATATCATTTTAAATTAATCTTTAGAATTGTCTTTTAAGTATTATTCATATTTTTAAATTGATATGAATGACATAAGAAAACAAATTCATTACAAAATTTGTAATTAAATTAAAAGTGCTTGCGGAATGTTAATTAGTTTATTAGTTCATTGTTTTATTTATTTCTTAAGCATTAAAAGATAAGAATAAAGCTTTTATGCAGATAATTGGATTGCAAATTGGCTTATAATAAAAAATTATATAATTTGAAACTAAAAAGCACTTGACTAACAGAATAATATAAATGTTTCTTTCATGTTAATTTATAAAACTATTAAAACAACAAAAGCCTTACTTTTCATTGAAATTCATTTCAATGAAATTAATTCTTTCCTATATCTATCGCAAGTTTAATCTATTTTAAATAAATATGCAAGTTAATAGTTTAATGGCATAGTTTACGCTAACCAAAACATTTCGTATATTTATATTCTTAAAGATAAAATTATTCCTTTCTTATATTTTTAAAAGAAAACTAAAACCAAAATCTCCACTGCCATTTGACGTGAAATCGAAATAATAACATACACAGTTTACCTTAGGTAATTTGGAATTTAATTTTTTTTCCACTGATAAAAATGAAAACTATCTTCTATCTCTAATTAAAAGAATATCTCTTATGGAAGCAAGATATTTTCTTTTTCACTGATAATGATTTAATGATATGTTGAAATATAAATTCACATATTTCTTTGTAAAAGTTAAAATGTTGACGAAAAAGAAAAAAAAAATATTTCTAACAAAAGCTTAATGAATGAAACATAGGTAATCGAGCTTACATGATTGAATATAATTAGATTTTCAAAAAAAAAAAAAAAAAAAAATCTAAGCATCATTGCATTCTTGGTGCCAAAATCTAAGCATCTAGACAAGCTCACCAAGCTATTAGAAGTCAGTAGATAGCAGCTGGAGGGAAGTTTTTAACTTGTTTTGTGTTGCCATATCATTTTTCTGGGCGTATTCCATGATTTTTAGATTTATTAGTAGTTTCTATAAATTATGTTGAAAGAGGATTCCATTCAAATATATATATTTTTAACCATATGTTTTCCCCTCGTTTGGTTTCAACATTGTTGAAAAATTGGAGATCTAAATATGTGCTTCTGTGTTATAGATATGCACGTCTGTCAAATTATTTGGGGATTTTCAGGGCTGTTCTCTTAAGATACGAAGAATGCAGGAGTTAAAAATGCTTGATGTTAAAAGTATCTCTTTTAACAATAAAAAGTGTTAACTTCCACATTACCAGAAAGAATTTCAAAGTACATATAATGTAAATATGCTCACTTATTATGAAATATAAATATTATACAATAAAAGATTAAGAATCATAACCATGAGCAGTCTTATTCTTTATATTTAGAATTATTCTACTATGATGAAAGACCATGTTGACAGAACGAAGGATTCGCCAAAAAATTTACAGATTGTGAATTTGCAATAAAAAGACTGATGATATCTGTGAAATGAAAAGTTGCTTTTGTTACACAATGAAAAATTTTTTGGTGTAAAAGTTAGAACACTTGTTATAGCATATTTCAAAGATTTAAGCAAACAATTTCGTAATATGAGTTTTTTCGTAATAAGGCATGTTGCATAGCATATTTTTTGTACTTAGTTCAAATTTCAATTCTATTAGTAAAGTGGTCTTCATCATTTAGTCAGGAACCAAGCAAAAGATACCCACCGAGTGCAACCTATCACTTCCAAAGTTATCATTTGCCTTAGACATACCGACCACGGCATATTTTACATATCCCAGCAGTCTATTATGAACATTACTTCGATAAGTCAGGATTCGAACTTCTGATAATTAGAACGATGTCCTACACATTCATACCAGCGGGGAATTAATGCACATAATTAGGTAAAGTCCTATTCCTGACTTCCATTTCTTAAATTCCAGAAAAATACCAAACATTTTATTTGGAAATAAATTCAAAGTATAAACAATACATTTATACGAAGGAAAAAATATTCTAAGTGAAGTATTTTTTGAAGCTTAAACACTGACACAAGAAATATAATTTATTTTTAGAGCATGTATATGTATGCAATCGTTTCAAAACATTTCTTTTCTTCAATTTCATTTTTTTATTACCGCAATACTGCTATCTTAAGATTTTTATTGGTTTAAAATTTAGAAAAAATGTTTACATAATATAAATGATTGGTTATAATGTTAGCAGAAAATGAAGCTTTATTTAAAATTAATTTTCTTAAATTTCGTTATAAGCTATTTTTTTATGAGGGCAAAAAGTTTCTAAATACAATCAACAGCAACGTAATTTATAGCCTCAGTTGGGAGAAAAAGTTGATTTTTGAAATATGTTTAACTGATCTGTTTTACGAAATTTTCCTTCTCGAAATTAATTCCATATTCTTTTGAAGGTGAAAAAATGCGAACTGTTTCTTGTTTTGTTTCCTGAAAATAATTTCAACATAAAAATATAATATAAAAGATATACTATTTCTATCAAACAATATTTTAGATTTTTTTTAAGAAATTATACAAAAGATTTTGAGTTAAGAAATGATGTATTTTCTGTAATTAATATTAATGAATAATGTAAAAATATATAATTTATTGGAATGATTCTAAGTTGTGTAATTTACACCAAGCTGGCAACCGAATAGTTAACACTCTGGCTTTTAGCTTAGCAGTTCATGGATTCGGATCCCACATCTAGCCTGGTTATTTGTAGTGGTAAGGTATACACTTTAAACTATGTTTACCAGTTCACAAATAGAGTCCGTCCTCATGTGTAAAAATGTTTGAACAAAATGAGCAATCCGAATCTGTTGTAATTTATGTAAGATACTATTGTATATTTTAAAGTAAACCTTTATCCTATTTAATTTTATCTTAGTAAAAATTTCTTTGAAACAGATAATGTTGCATGAGCTTCAAAATACTTAAAAGCAAATTGCCCACATGTTTTCTTAATAACTAGTTTGTTAAACTAAACATTTCATTTAAAACTAGGTATTTATGAGTTATGTTGGTAAATACCTAATCATTTAAATTTACACACATAACTAAATTATTTTATAGAAGCTTCTATTTTATTGATCTTGATTACTCAGATGGTATTTGAAAGATATTTTTTGTTTACCATCAGAATATTTCAATCGAAAATTTGGCGATTTTTTTAATTAAGGTACAAATATGCCCATTTTTTTAAATGAATAAATGTTGAAGAATAGATATTAGAAATTTTATAAATTTTGCAAAATATTTTAAGAAAAGTTGTTATTTATTTATCTTTCAAATGGATTTTCTAATATAATAAATAAACATACTTATTTGGCATAGTGGGATTTTTTTAAAATTTCAAATTAGATTAACCTTTTTTTAAACACAGAGTCGAATGGTGAGCAAAATGACCTGCTTAATAGTTTATGAATTCAGTTTTCGCCTCAAGCTTAATGATTTACATTTGTAATATTTTGGAATCCATTTTGAACTGTAGATTCTGGTCTAATTTGCCAGAGTGTGCAAAGTGGCTGTAGGACGACTTTGCACACTAGAGCAACAAGCAATCAACCAATTATATCTTCAAATTGTACACGATCCAAAGAAATTAAAAAAAATTTGATTTATTTATGCCATATTTCACAGATTATAACTGTCTTTGAAAGCTTAATAATAAATATGTTGAAACTAACATTACGCTTTACATTTGATTTCCTATAATCACTTCATTTTTTTTAAATGTATATTGAAGTGATTAAATTTAATTGTTCATAAAATTTGTTTTTATGCTTTCACTTGTATAGAATTAATTAAGAGCTATAAATTTTGCGTGAGATTTGAGCTTTAGACCTATTGGTAAGAAACAAAAATGTGTAATTTGTAAATTATGCACTTTTCTGGTAAGGAGCACTCCTTACCGAAAAAGTGCATAATTTACAAATACATGCAAGTACATGCGAAGCACATATATTTTAGGCAATCATGCTTAGATCCTAGTCGAGTTGATGCCTTTTTGGATATCGTGCTCAACATTTTATTGGTTTCTTATTGGTCGCAGATGATTGAAAGTGCCAAAGATCTACTTTAAACCCTAGTTTCAAGACAAATAAAATGGTCGTAAACAACCATCGAGGGTTCACCAACATCTTGTAAAATGTTCACTCACCCTGTAGTGATAACAGGTTCAGAAACAGGTGTAAAATCCCGTCAATTAGGAAAAATTGGAAAGAAACAACACAATGTTTTGCTAGTAATAGAAAACTATATATTAAATACAGTGTTGTTCCTCTGATGAATCATTTGCATTTATTTAAGAAATTTTAATTGCTTAAATTAATTGCTTTAATTGCTTATAAATCATTACTTTTCTGCTCTATTACAGTACAAAATAAAAAGCATTTGGTTCATATTTACCATAGAACTGCATGCGGTTATTTTGGTTGCCATTTTATTTTTTACGGGGTTCTAATTAAATGACGTTTTTTTTTATTAAAATGAAGATAATAGTTATATTTTGTTATTTTAGTCTATAAACTACCACAAATATCTTTCAATAATACCTCCTAAAACATTTAATTCAACATTTTTTTGAGAAAATTAATGTTTGAGTTCTTGTTGAATTATGCACAAAGGAACAATTTGAAATTATTTGCTGGCAATTTGGCAGAATTTGGTTAGTGAGATTTTACATAAGTACATAGATATACAGCCTGAGTAAAAACTTTAAGGCCAGTAAAAATTTTTGAGAAAATGTAAAATGAAATAAAAGGGATTCAAATAATATTAATTATTAAAGTTCATTGATAAGAAATAAATGCTATAAACGTGATTTGTAAATACATAATTATGAGGAATATGTGGTTATTTACAAAGTTAGTATTTCTGACTAGGTAAAAACTTTAAGGTCACCACAGTCATTTTTTAAAAATAAATATAATAGTGTAATTACCATTGCAACTACTAGCTTGTGACAACGCTGCAATTTTCATGTTTGTCATACGTTTCTTCGAAGTATTGGTTATCTTTGTGAAGCTGTCGAAGGGTAAAAAGTTAACCGATTGTTTAAGAGGACAGATTGAAGCTTTGTCTACATCGGGAATGAGTAGTCATGCTATTGCGATAAATATAGGGAAATCAAAGATTGTAGACAATAATTTTTTAAAATTGAAAGACAATTATGGTAAAAAGAATAGAGGGGGAAGACCTAAAACTTTGTCCTCTCGTAAGGAAAGAAGAGTTTGTAAACCTGCATCTACTGAAAAGTACTCAACCAGGAAACTGATTCCGACACAGGCTTAAAATTTTGTCCAAAAAAATTTATAACACAATTAAAAGGTCTGGAAGGTACACTTATACAGCAAAATTGTCTAAGCCTCAGTTACTGCATTTTCATGGAAACGAGGAGGCAAAAAAATGTGAATTCATCCATTTTAGTTGATTGATAAAGATTGAGAAGGTAAAAAAACGAGGAGGTAAAAAATGTGAATTCATCCATTTTAGATGATTGCGATCTAAGAATTTAGTTAAATGGCTCTGGCTATCTTGGAATACGATACATGCGTTGTGCTGACTTGCATATGAATTTAGCCCTGCTCCCATATTATCACCTATCTTTGAAGGATTTGAGTAACAATAAAGGGACAGCTAAGCTACAACCAAGATGACAACTCTAATCTTTAACTCAATATTTCGTTGGTTTTTTTTAATTTCCCTTACTTGAACAAAATTATTATTTCGTGTTTAAGCTCTTTGCCAGAAATTTTATATTTTAAAAATTCTGTCTTTAACTGCGAAGATATTGGCTATATTTTAAATTTTTAAATTATAACAAAATCCAATCAATTTTACTTTTGTTTGATTTTTCTTTTCAATTGTAAATTCAATTAATAAGATATGACTTGTTTATCAAGAAAAGCTATGTATTAACCAATCACCATCTCTAAATTCATCGTATGTTTCATATTTTGATTCGAAAAAATCTTTTACCTCTTATAGTAGGTCCATGAATGTTTTTAAAAATATACTCTAACTTAACCACCAATTATAAAAATAGGACAGATTCCCGTAATCAGATTTTTCTAGCTAAATGCGAAACATTTTTCTCTGAAGATTTGTAGTACAGTTATGCAGATTCCCATCACAGCAAATTTAACATTTTACAACAGACAGTCTATTGATGTTCAATGATAAGAAAGTCATCGTATCTTTACACATAGCGAAAAATTCATTTTTGGCATTGATCATTGATAGGTCTTCATGAGTTGTCATCGATAGAATTTTATAAATTAGATTCTTTTCTCTTGTATGCATTTTTTAAATCGCAGTAAACGTTTTCATCTCTTATATTTTTCTTAAATGTTATTGTTATTGATTCTTCTAAAATGCCTATATCCTTAAAACACATTCTTCCAAAAATGCAATGTTGAGAAATAACAAACATGTCATAGATTCATGAAACTTCAAGGAAAAGAAGTGCAGTTAATAATGTCTTCAGTCAAAAAAGCCGCCAGATTAGAATTCATCATTACTATTTAGCGCGTGACGAATGTGCACCCGATGATGTTCTTAATACACTTTCTGCTGGGTTCCACACCATCGTGGAGTTTGTGTTTTATAAAAGTTCCTTTTTTATATACGTGTCTTTTGTATATTTTAGTAGAGCCAATGATTTTAAATGCCTTGATCCATCAATCATTCACGGTTGACTTTTAATACCAACTCCACTTAGAATAATTATTAATCATTAATTTATTATTATTAAATTTTTGTTGCTCTAAAATCTATATGTCCTTAAAGAATTCTGGTAACTGCTCTCAATAAGCTATTTAAGCAGCCTTTAAAATACGTTAAAACTCAATTTGGAAAATGTAGCATTCATTGGCAACCAATCTTTTTTGGCTGAATGTTTGGGAATATTTTTTCACTCCTTTTGAGACTTTAGAAGGATTCCTAATATACTACAAATTGTAATTCAGAAAATTATATGATATGTATGCTGTCAACTAAATTCCCTTCTTTTACTCTTTTAATAAGATAGACTTAATTTACTTATGCATTGGATTCTCCATGTCCTTTATCTCAGAGTCTATAGTGTAATATATTTCCTTTTGTAATCAGTGCAGAATTAATTAAACGCATTTCAAATAACGATTCTTATTTGCCATAACTCTCTCATAATTAATTTGTTTATGGATGAGGATAACTAAAGACGTAAACCGGCCTAACCGAAGCTATACGGCAGTAGTCAGCGATTGTAATCCTAAAGAGGAACTCAAAATGCTGGTCAAAAGGCTGGGTGTTGACAAAAGGTGTGTCCATTGAGTCTGTAACTCTATTAGAACATTTGTTTTTCTTTTTTTATTTATTATTTATTTAAAATATAATAATACAAAGGTAGAAAAATGAAATTTGACAAGCAATAAATATTTACTATTGGTAGTTATTTACAATAATAAATTATGTACAGTTGGATGCAAGCATCCCTTTAACAGAGAGTAGTAGTGTACTTTACAACTCATCATCATCCTCGTGCAGAGTCTGAAGTTGAATTTGAAGTTCTTGAAGCATGATCTCCCGAATTCCTTTGAGGAATCCTGAGTGTTCGAGAAGTTTGTCCATTTGCATATTTGTATAATTAGTGGAAAATTGTTTTGTCTTAATTTGTTGGTATTTATGGCGGTGATAAATGAGGTGTTCTGGATCCTGTACTAATTGATCATGAGGGCAGATTTCTGTCTTTTAATGGAATCGTTTCCTAGAAGTGCCGAATGTATCATGTTCTGTAAGTATCTGATTTATGAAGACATCTGCAAATAGGCGCCTTTTTGATACTTTCTTTAGGATAGAATGCAGTCTTCTTGTTTTAGTGGACCTATCCCATAGTTCCTGCCATTTATCTATTTCCCATTTTAGGCTCATACTCTTGAGCTGTTGTATAATAAGCTTGACGTTTCCGTCGATAGTGTTTAATTCTGCAGCATCCTTTGATGCTACGTCTGCTTCCTCATTATGCCTGACTCCGACGTGGGCTTTGACCCAGTGTAGGTGGAAGGTGTGTGGGTTGGACTTGTGTATTTGGCTAATTTTCTCTAAGGTGTCGTAAATACGGCTGTATCCTTCTAGTGCCATAAGCACCGATCTCAAATATGTGAAGATATGACAGAATGGGAACTGATTTTCCACAACGTATTTCATGGTCTCTAATATAACTAGTGCCTCAGCTTCAAATATTGAGGCCTAGTTGTTAAGTTTGAGTTGGATCTTCTTGATTAATATGTTTTCTTTGTAGATGACAGAATCACAGCCTACCATGTCATTGATTTTCGAGCCATCAGTATAAGCATAATGGTACTCATGGTTTGAATCACTGTACCACGGAATGTTCATTTTAGTCCAAGGGGCCTCGAGGGAAAGTTTCCTAGTCCAGGCATTATGTGTGTTCCAAGTCTTATTATTAATGCTAATGTAGTCCTCACAATTCCGAAGTCTAAATCTCATCTGAAGCGATGCTGCTTTTAGGTGGATCGGAATGCATCCTGCCAAAACACTGAGTGCGTCTGAAGTAGTACGATATGGCTTCGTTATCTTTAGTAAGGTTAAACGCTGTATTTGTGTGAGTTTCTGATTGATGCGTGAGTTGTCGTGGTACCAGACTTGGCACCCACATAGTATTATGCTCTCTAAGGCTACAGTGTATATGATCTTTAGTACTGAGGGTCTAAGACCCTAGGTAACTCTGGCAATTCTCGATATTTTGTTTTGTATATTTCCAATTTTATTCTTGATTTCATTAAGGTGTGGGATCCAAGTTAATCATGTATCAAATAGAAGCCCAAGGTATTTAATCTCGTATGTATACTCAATTCTTTGGTTATTAAAGTAGATGGGTTGTCTTCTGGTGATGTCCTTCGAAAAAGTAAAGATCGTGTAGCGACATTTGGCTATACTTAGCTTTAGTCCGAATTTGCCTATCCAACCTGAGACTATCTTCATGGGTCGCATCGTCATTTCTGTGAATTTGAAATAAGATTTAGACGATAATAGTATAGCTACATCGTCGGAAAAAGTCTGACAAAGTATATCTGTTCCAAAATTTTGTACTAACAATTGATTGGCTACTATCAGCTATAGAAATGGACCTAAGTTTGAGCCTTGCGGGACACCGAGGTTGCACTTAATCCATTCGTCTCCATAGTTTAAGTAATGCCTATATTTGAGGAAATAACTGACAAGCCTTATTATGTTGAATGGTACTTTGTGTTTGTAGAGGAGTTTGATGATAACATCCCATTATGCGCTATTGAAAGCATGTTGATGTCTACTGATATCAAACAAGTGAAAACTTTGTTTTTCTCATTGTGGTCTATAATTTTTTCTTTGTTTTTCTCATTGTGGTCTATCTCAAGTAGCGCGTCGAATGTAGATTTGCCTTTCATGAATCCGAATTTTCTGTTGTCAAGACTAATGTGGGTGTGGAAATTGTACTGTAATCTCCTCATCAGAACTTTATCAAGAATCTTTCCTCAGACAGGTAATATGCAGATGGGACTATAAGATTCTCTATTTGTTAGGTCCTTCCCTTCTTTAGGAATTAATACTATCTTGGCTACCTTCCAATTTTTGGGAAATATATTGTTTTGTAAGCACTTGTTGAGTATGTTGGCGAACCAGTCTTTATCTGCGTGGAAAAGAACTTCGTAAACATCAAGACAGATTGAATTACGTCCTGGCGCTTTATTCCTATTCATGTCTCTAATGGTGTCTTCTATTTACGAGGTGGTGAAGTGGGAATCCTTACATGTACTGAAGCTTTTATGCGTGGTCTGGTGTGTTGTACTATTTGGAAAAAATGGAAACTTAGTAAGGAGTTAACTGTGACTTCTATGTTGGTAGTGTGAGTGCTGTCTCCCTGGATAACCGTATTCGTGACTAAGTTATTAAGGTTTTTATATCTTATAATTTTATTTTGTTGGCCAAATGCTGTAGTGTTGGTGACACTACAAAGATAGTTTTTGAATGCTGACTTCTTAGTTTCAGTAATATGCTTTCTATAAAAGGCGGCTGACTGCTTAAAGATCTGCTTCTTGCGTTTCATAACTTCTTGTTCTGTTTCTTTTTGGAAGTCTCTTCTTAAAGTTCTGACTTTGCTATGTTCAGCGTTTAGTTGTGAGGTCCACCAATAACTGTTTTTGCCTATTTGCTTATGATGTCGTTTCTTGTGTTTCCTGCAAGTCTTTAAGATTTTATCTTCAATTTCCGCGATTCGATTTTCTAAAGTGATATCTTTAATTTGCTGAAATTCTGTTGGAATTAATTTAAGATCTTTAATAAAGTTGTTCCAGTCGAGATTATTCTTATTCCATCTAATGTTTGCATTATTGTAATACTTTTGTATAGTGAGAGTGCATAGTGATAGCTAAATTATGTATAGTGATAGCAAAATTATGTTTATAGATAAAATCAATTAATGTTTCTCCTCTGAAATCAACCCTTCTGGGTCCCCAAGCCATAAACTTGGCTTTGAGGTTCCCGAAAATTAACCATTTGCTATCTCTATGTTTGACTAAATTTGGTTCAATAAAGTCCAGGATTTCCTGAAGTCTCACTGATGGCGGACAGTATGCCGAAGTGAATAAATATTCTGTATTCTTGAAGAAGACTTTAATAATTACTACATGTTTACTGATAACAATGGATAGAAAAGTGAGTTTATTGGAGATGATTAGTGCGGCTTTAGGAGCTGTGGTAGAGATGATTTCGAAATCTTTAGAGAAACCAATTATATTATCATTAAAGTTAAACGGGTCATTGATTGAGATAATATGTAAGTCCAAATTCTTAAAGTCCTCAGCGAGTTGGAAGTTTGCAGCTTTATAATGATTAAGATTTAAATGACCTCAATTAATATTATCCTGATTAGAATTAAGATCCATTGTTAGTGTTAGATATTAGTCTATTAATCTCCTTCTTGAAATAACACAATTTATATCTTTGACTTTATAATTTATGTTATATTTAGTTCTGAATTTAGTATTATATTCCATGAAATTATTGCAATTAGTTTGATTCTCGCACTTACTGTCTATGTGGTTATCTCCGCAACGTTTGCAGGTATCCTGCCTTTTACAGTTTTTGGCTTGATGTCCGTATCGTAAACATTTAAAGCATTGTGTTACCCTAAGGTATTCACGGTTACTAACGCTGTTCCAGCCAATGTATAGTTTCTTTTTGCTGTATATGTCATTATATGTGTTATTGTCTACGGTAGTTATCCAGTTAGCTCCATATTTGTTTTAAAGGTTAAAGACCGGTGTAATGTCCGATTTATCACTTAATTCATTTTGAAAAATTAATTTTTCCACTGATTCCTCTTTGTGATCTCTTTATCAAGTCCGTAAAGAATAATTTTTGACTTTTTCTTTCTGGGTTTACTCGGGTTCAGTTTTTCTCCTATTACGTCATTTTTCTTAATCTCTTCTATAATTTTATCTCAATCTCCTCAGCATTCTTAGTCTCTATTATTATACCGCCTTTCTTAATGTTTCTAATTTTCGTCATGTTCAATCATAATTTAGCTGGGTTGATAGTGTGCTTAATCATCTTTTTAGTTTCCTCTAAGGTTTGTTCCGTTTTAGGATAAATTGTCACTATATTTTGTATTCTATTTCTAGATTTATATCTCTGTGTTCTGCTCCTACTTGCCTCTCTGTTCTTATGAATGGGCTCCTTAGAAGATACTTCTTCATAAGTTTTCATGCTGGCTCTGTAATACTGTTCTTAGCTTTTAACTCGCCTTCCAGCGAAACATTTTTCTCAGTTAATGTCATTGCAATTTTAAATATGTTTGTAACACTACTTCTGATACATTCTGCTGATATACTACTCATTTGATTACTACTAGCAATAGTTATTTGCACTTCATTTTCGTACTACAAAAGTCTAAGTAGATCTGATTTCTGCTCTTCTATGTTATTGTCAAGGTTAATTAACATATCATCAGCAGATTGGGGGCCCAGAATTTTTCTCCATAGTAGATGAAAAGGCTATTGAAACAGATCCTTTATAGCCTAAGTCCCTCCGCCACCGTTAGCCTTCCGAAGACGTTCCCGGGAGTCACCGCGTGGAGATAACGGTCGGATGGGTCAGAGATCAATGAACTTGGCACGCACAACCAATTGATTTATAAAGCTCAAGAATACGTGTTTACTTCTCGAATAGACTCTGGACCGTTGTCTGAGGAAGTAAAGTACACAAATTACCAAAGATTTCTTGTGGGACTGATTACCTTTGTTTATAGATGAGAGAGATAATCTTCACACTCTGAGAAAAAAAAGTGTTTTATTTGTTCACTATTTCCTATTTATGAACATTCACTTTTTATATTTTTTGCACATTTCAATTTTTGATTGGAATCTAAAAATATTTCCTACTGTGATAAAATAAAAGAAATAATTCTTTTGTTTGTGTAATAAATGCTCCATAACTATCTCTGCGAATTCAATGGATTACATTTTATTTCTGTGATGAGTGCTAAATTAACTAGATACATTTACAATAATATTCTATTCTTTCATTTACATTTCTTTTATCAATATTTTGCATTTGTATCATACATTTTCTCATTTCATATTCAGTAAAACATTTTATCGATTATAATATAAATATGAGTTTAAAAATGAATTAAATTTTAAAATAAATTTAAGACTTAATAATAGTAATTTTTATTAGGTTAAAGAATCCTATATAAATTAAATATATAATACTTTTCAAGTTGTCTGCTATGTTTTAGTCAAAAGCTCTTAATTGTCTATTTTAATTCGAGCAGCATTTTGCTATTTTTGAAAGGACAATTACTTGAGTGCGAATCGAATACTGAACTAAATGCTGACCTAACATCAACCGATGTTCATTTTCGATTCAAGTATGAAATCAGGTGAATAAACACATAAATCTGCACCGTCACATAAAACACATTTTCATGTAAGCATTATTGCAGTGAGAGAATAAGTCAGTCAGACTGAGTCAAAATTTCAAAATAAGAAAGCATACCTGTCCTTGATAATCCAACGGAGGTAAGTAGAAAGGAGATAATTTTTTTTAGTTCGAAGAAATTGTTAGGAAACCCGTCTCGAGTCAAGGTCAAGCCACTTTTGCTGCTTTTGAAATGGACATCAAGTTGTTTCGTTATTTCTAACTGTAAGGAAATCATACTTGGCAGGCATAAAATCTTAACCAAGGAACTCTTCAATATGTTCTTGTAAACATTTCATTCCAAATGTTATTAATTTAGGTTTGAAAATATTAAATATAAATAATGAAAAAACATTCACCTACGATTAAGCATGTGATTTAGCTTTCAGTTTTCATCTTTATTTTTGTTTCCCTCCAGGGTATGTTCCTTTATTTACTTTTCATACCTATGTAGTAATTAATACATTTCTACTGTAATTTTCTATTAAATTAAATTGGTATTTCATATGTTAATTATTTTACCGTCGTTTTTGTAATATTGTTTTATCTTTCGAAATTCATTTAATTTTAAGATATTTCTTTAAAAGAATAATGCTTTAGTTTTCTTTTTTCAATAATTATAACAAAGATCGGAAAAGAAATTTCGAAAAAATTAATGCAGTTTATTAGTTAAGTATTGAAGAATGAATTATTATAAATTAAATCACAATATCGTAATATTAAAGTACACTATAAAATATAAAATTCGATGAGAGAAAAATATTTAGTTTGTTTACTTATTTTACTTTAAATTAACGAATCACACATAAGCATAATTAGAATGTGTGTGTGTTGGTCTTTGTGTTTTAAAAAATTGTATCTAAAAGAGGAAAATATTATGCTCCTTATAATTCTCTTTTTCTGCATTGCTTATTAATATTAATTAAGATACAGAAAATATGTGAAACATAAAGTGCGTATTAAATTCTCAATATTATCTTTATCACAATACTTAATAATGTAACAAAAATTATATATAATTCAATATATATTACACAAAATTGGAGCGGAAATTCAAAAAATTAAAAAAAATAAAACTATCACAATTTATTAATTTTTTTCTGGTTAGATTATTGTTCGTGAAAATTAATATTTAGTTTTCAAATAAATAAAAATATCCTTTCATAAACGCAAGTATATTCATTAAAATTATTGAAATAAAAAATGCCAGTATTATGTTATATAATCTTAATAACTATTTTCATTTATTTTGCGTCAATTTTAAACAATATTCATATAATTTTATAGCTGAAAAAGCATTTATAAATAGATATTAATTTTTAAGTGAGTATTTGCTGTGCTTTTTTAATCGAAATATTTATGTTTTTAAATGGGACAGAAGCAATTTTGTGCTTGAATTAATCGTATCCCTTTTTTTGAACCCAGATTGTAAAAAACAATTTTTTCTTGGATTTTTTTGTGAAAGTAACCTATTTTCAAATTATCTTTTATAGGATTTAAATGATTGTGAAACACTGTCAATTGAGAAAGTATCCTTTGCCAATTTAGATTGTAAAAAAAGATTTAAGTTGGTAATTTTTTATGAAGAAGATATATTTCGGGAAACATCTGAAAGTTTTCAGGTTTCGTTTGTTTCTCTGAAGTAATGGTGCAATATAGAATGGGAGATTAGTAATGGTGCAATTTAAAATGAAGCAATTTTTATCTGAAGAACATCCTCAAAGGAAAAGCTTATGTACGATTCGATTCCTTTAGATTTACTCAAACAATAGTGTTTTTTATTTCAAGGATATGGAACTGCATTTATTAACCTTGACAGTAACAATATGAAAGGTTAGTTTCTTAACATTTAGGTTAAACGTATGTTTCCATATTTATCATGCAAGATTATCCTTAAATTTATATTGAATTATGAAAAATATTGTAATCCATCAATGACAATTGATTGGTATTGGCTCAATAAAAAAATAATAAGTAAAAAGCTTAAAATAAATAGAAAATTCGTAAAATGTTTTGAAAATATTGCCTTTTTATCCTTATAAAGTGCCATTTTAAAGCTTAAAAATTCTACTTAAAGCATGTTATTTTAATAGAAACATATTCTTGACAGAACTTTACTATGTTTAATTGAAATTTCATCAAATGAGAACATTTTAGATGTGATTGATAATGCTTACTAAGGTATTTATTGTATTTGCAAATTAGCTTGTAATCCTATCCGACTGAAGTACACTATAGCAGTAAAAATGTTTCAAAATCTTCCAAGCGAAATCTTTGAAGCGGATTGCAAAATGTATGAAGGCTGCTGGAAGTTTGCAAGAAACAGCATCATCTTAACATATTATGTGAGTGAAATTTTTACGAATAGTGGGCCGTGTTCACGTATCGCAAGTCAGCAACTCTTAAATAATCCTCGTAAAGATAGTTCTGCTGAAAATTGAAACTTAATACCCATCTTTCGTTATTCAGCAGTGATTGGATATGAATACATGATTTCTTAATTTCGAAAAGGTAATAGTTGCGCCTTGAAAATTGAAACAAAATAAAACTTTCACTAACACAATTTCTTGACAAAAGAAGCCATAAAGAAAATATTTCTCCTATAATTTTTTTTTATCAACAACCTCTTTTAATCAACTGTTTAAAAATCACTGTGAATTTAGTTATCTACATTTACGTAGAATCTATTTTGAAACACATCATCGAACTTGGACGTAAGCCAGAAATATTTTTTAAAAGTAAAGTAATGAAATAAAATAACTCCGCAGTTTCCACGTGATCGTTTTTAGATTATTAAAAAGAAAAAAAATATGCTTATACTAAAATTTGACCTCTACGCGTAGATTTAGACAAATTTTAATGTTAATAATATCCAATAGTATTACAAGACTACTCTATTTATTAACTTAATATTAATTTTATTGAAATTTCATGAATAATCGATTTAAAACGCAAATATTTTTGCAGAAAAATTTTAAGAATCAATTATTTTATGATATATAGATTTTCGTCGATATACTTCTAGATCTGGGGTCTAATAAATAAAAAATCTGAGTTAATAAAGTTAATCTTCAAGCGATGCTTGATTAAACATTTAAATTGTTATTTAAGGGACACAACTATGTATGCTCACATTTTCTACATAAATTAATCACGATTTACAATTTAAAGTTTAAACCACAGATAAATATCCACAATCGATGCAAGAATAGAACCCACGAGATTTTGAACTGCACGCTGGATTAATGGCTATTCATCTGGTGACAGTTTGAGGTATTTAAAATAAATCAACTAAAACATCAGTAACTTAGTGTTTTAAAAGACGAGCATGAAGCTATAAATAAGTTTTAACACTATTTTTTAATTCATTGAGTATTAAATTTCATGAAAACTTTGTAACGTTTTTTACAGCTTAAACAAATTTCAATATGTATTTTAGAGGAGTAATGTACTAAAGAATTATTGAAAATAAATTAAACATTTTAGAAATAGTTTGAAGTGATTTAAGTAGATTATTATTTGATTGACATTCGAATGATGTATCATTAGAATAAATATCATTCATGGGAGAAAATAAAACATGCAGTTTTTAACATTTTGAACATTTAATAATGCATTGTTATGGAGTTTAATGATTATGTGAATTTGAGATATATATGTATGTATATAAATAATTCCCTACAAGAACAATTCGAATAGAAGCAAGTTCATTTTCATGTATTATCACACTATCACGCCATTTTTTTTCCTTTTCATAATTAAGTGTTCCTACTATCTGTAAAATCACTTTCAATGTATTTAATGTCATAACTACTCAACAAAATGTTACTGTCGTTTCCTTTATTGTAAATTGTTTCTTCATTCTTCATATACGCAATTTTTATATGTGTCATCGTGTCAAATATTCTTTTTAACTCAGAGAAAATATTTAATGTTATTGCTAGATGTTTAACAGAGCCTTAAGCCTCTTAAAATGTATTGTAACTTTTGCTACTATTTTGTAGTCACAATTTGATTACTTTTATAAATGCAACGATGGTTGCGCTCTCAAGGACCTCGTTGAGGTATGGAACACACTAGGTGTTGAGGAGACGGCACCCATTAACCTCAAGGTATAGTCCGGGGTCTCCCCACACAGTTATGTATGTATGTATGTATGTATGCATGCGAGTTTTTGACATGCAATCTGGTGGTATCATAGATGACATTTTCTCATCAGCTTAAATTTTATTGAAATTAAGAAGTCAGTTAAGCATCATTATTTTGATGACATTTACTTAACATATCAAGATCAAACTATTTAAAGCTATGTTATTCCATTGTTTGAAGTGTGTATGAATTTAAAATTTCATAAATTTTACTAATTTAGGCTTACATTACATAATTTCATATGTTTGTGAAAAATTAATGTAGAGTTCATTCTGAAACGAATACCAAGTTTATCTTTCCATCTAATTCATAGGTTATATTTGTAGTTAAAATCTCAAAATTTTGACTGTTCAAAGTATTTGTAGCAGTATGAATTCAATTATGGAATCATAAGCCAGTGGTTGGGTTTTCTCTTCCTACAATTTACGCCTGCATTATTACAGCTGTATCGATTGTTTACAAACGATACATAAGGTGATTTATTACAGAAAATTTTTTAATAATGTATACTGTTATATATATATATATATATATATATATATATATATATATGATTTGAGAATTATATATATTTATATAATTATATATAAGAGAGATTTGAACATATTCAAGAATGTGTGCGATAAGGACACGTCATCTCTTAAAATTTACTTTCTTCTTCAAATTCCAAATCTCTTCAAATTGTCCACAGACCTTTCTTAAATTTTCAGAGATTTTTATTTTTTAGGTAACTATGCTTAGAATTTTAAGTGGTAACACGCTACAGTGGAAATCGAATACTACTATAGAAAAATATTAGAGTTTTTTTTTTTTTAATCAGTATCGCGTTATATTACATTCTGAAAGACTTTCTATAGATAGTGGATCATATTTTCGACTCGAAAAAGAAAAAAAATACTGAAAACTGATAATTACCCATTTCAAAAGTTGACTTCCAAAAATCAGAGATGCATTATTGAAATTCAGCAATTCAAATTGGAGGAAATCAACTTCACTTCATGGAAGAGCCTTTATTACGAAAAAAAACAATGTATACAAATAAGTTCTGTAAAACGTCTGTTTTCTTAAGCATATCCATCTAGTCATTATTCTAAAACTATCGTTTTAGATATGTAAATTTGATATGCAACATTATATTTACTTATATAAATTGCGAAATTGATATTTTTTTTAAAAATATCACTTTAATAAATTTTATTATTAATAGGAAACAATATCTCGTGCAATCAACATATTAATAAGCTATTAATTTTTAAATTAATTATTTTATGTTATTCATTTTTTAAGGAAAACTACCATTTTTAATTTTCTACATATTACCTTAATGATTTTTCCATACAATTAAAAGATTCAATAAGAATATATTATATGCACAATTTCGAGAGAGCATTAATGTATTAAAACGATTTTAATTTTTAAGAAATATAATGTATCTATTTGCAAATAGATTATAAGTTAAAAATTTGATATATTTTGTTATAAAAATGAAATAAACGTAAATAAGGTCAACTGTTTTATTTAGTGAAACTATAATTTAATAAATTGTTTTATTTGAGGAGTCAATTTAACTAATACTTTTTAATTAAATAAAATCATTTTATAACAAAGAATTCCGTATTGAATGAAATATACATTATTATATAATACTGGAATAATGTGCAGAATGCATTGTAATTGTAATGCTTTCGGAGGAATATGGTGAAGTAATTTAAAAAAAATTCAATTATTGTTTGGATTAACATAAAGAATTAATAGAGGATTTCAATGAGAAGGCAACCAGCATTTTTATTTCATTTTCTTTTTATCTTTTCTTATCCATTACCAAATTTATTTCTATTATATAAATTGCAAATTTTATCTTTATCTTCCTATCTATTTAAAACTAACTTTTCATAATAAATTATCATGTTTTTAAATCTTATAGTATTAAATATACTTAAATCTGTAAACAGCTTTGTATTAAATATATTTATTAAAATTAAGAAAGTACTTATGCTGTGCAATGAAAGGGAACACAATAAATTTTATTTTCCCGTTTACGTATATGTTCTAAAAATACTTCCAATATATGTTTTAAAAAAATAACTTCCAGTGTAAGTTATAATATTTTTAGTGTTTAAATTAAAATATTAATCTATACATAAAGTTTAGAATACATGCAGAAATTTTTTATCATCCCAATATGTTTCCTAAATCTATCCTTACATTATAATAATTTTCTAAAATATTGTTTATATTATATCATATTAAAAAGATCACGCAATTTTTAATTCACACTTTATTTATTTTCTATAAGTTATCTTTTCAATATAAATTATCTTGATTTATTAATCTAAGGTACTTATAGTAACAGATTACTTGAACTGTAAATTCAGGTCTATTAATTCATTTGTATGCAAAAAAGTGGCTTTGAGTGTCAAAATAAAGTAATAAACTCCTAAGAATATATATATACTTAAATAATATATATATATATATATATATATATATATATATATATATATATATATATATATATATATATATATATATATATATATATATATATATATATATATATATATATATATATATATATATATATATATATATTATATGTGAGTTTGAATAACTTGAATAATATATATATATATATATATATATATATATATATATATATTTCTGTGAGTTTGAATAACTTGAATAATATATATATATATATATATATATATATATATATGTATATGGGTGTGTGTGTGTGTAACGGAGTTTTTTTTTTTTTTATTATTATTATATTCAAAAAGTAAACATCCAGAAGTTTTCATTCGTTCTCAATCGAAATTATATAACATTGATTATCTGATAACGACACTGTAAGCTAAAAGAAGAAAAACAGCTTAATCAGATTTAAAACGCAAGTACTTGATTTCGAAGGAAGTACAGCATATTTGTTGTTTTATTGAACCAGCTGTAAAGATTAATAGTAATGAATTACTGAAAATCCTTACTGTGAAATTTTAATGCTTAACTTCCTCCTACAGTATTTTATTCTTATTAGACGGATACGATACACTTCTTTTGAGTTTATGATTATTGTTTTTTGTTTTGTTAAAGATTCGATGCGTTGAAGAATCATGGGTTTGTTAGATAATCTCACACCTGAAGAACATGATGTCATAGAAGAGGTAAGAGATTTAATTCAAATTTTCTATACATAATTGAATTTTGCACGCTAATATCTCTAAGCAGAAATTGTTTTCTAAATATTGTATACAATGCAATATATATAAATCTAAAAATTATATATTTTTAATCTATATATTTTTCGGAATATTGTATTTAACATCACAAATATCACTAGAGAAGCTTATTACCCTAATTTTCCTTATTAAAATAAAATATTTGTATACTTCCATTAGGATATTAGTTTAATAGTTAATTGTTAAGAAGACATGTGTAATAATTTGGAGTGTCATAATTGTGAAAACTTAATCATGCTAATAAACATAAATATATATATTGAACGATTTATATTTTTTAACTATTAATTAAATAAACTCATAACTTCTAAAACAATAATTGATTTATAATTATAAGTTGTAATTAAAAGATTTTTATCTCAACTTCATACATCAATTAACAATTTATTATATATATAAAATATATATATATATATATATATATATATATATATATATATATATATATATATATATATATTATAATGAATTAATCATGTATATTCGTGAAAATTGTTTTCATAATTGATGAAATGTTCCTTTTATCAGACAATGAAACATTTAAAATTTGCTCTGATGTTAAGATAACTTGAGTTTCTTGTAAACTTAAGATTTATATTTAAAAACTTTAGATTTATAAAAAATTCCTTTTCTCTCTCTAGGTAAATCAAATTTTTTCGATATCGTTTTTCAAAATAGAAAGACTACAAAATAAACATTTATTCAAAATTATAAATTTAAAGGAAAATATTTGCTATCAAAAAATAAATTACTAAATTAAAATATTAAAATAAGTGAGTAATAAAAACCGATAAATAATAAATTTATAAAATAATTGTTTTAAAATATGTATCTACAAAGGATACAATACCATATTACAATTTAATGACAACTGGAAAAACAATATTGTGTGATTTGATGTATATGTATATTCTAGAGTATTAAAATATACTGTAATATTTTTATAATTTAGTGGGTTTTGTAGAAACGTTATTCCACATATCCTGTATTAATATTTTTATCATTTTACCCTAGATTTGAAGAAATATTTATTGTAAACTAATATTTCTTAAAATTTAATAAAAAGGCAAATATCAATTTCTATTCTTTTTCAGTTTGTAAGAAGGCGGAACTAGTTGTTGCGCAATATTTTTCATTATTTGATGATAGGTTAATCATTAACATTCAGTTGAATGACAAATATATTTCTTACGAATTCTTATGCTTGCTTATACTATATGTACGTTGAAGTTTAAATAATCTTAAGTTGTCACAAAGTATATCCTAATGAATATTTTATCTCAAATTAGGGGATTAAAGATACTTATTAGATCTTGTTTCTTTAAGCTGACAGCCTAATGCTTTGCATCTAGGTGTTTAGGTCAACATTCTGTGGATTTGAATCTCGCCTTTAAATTGTATAATTATAATAATTCAATAATAAATTAAATGTAAACTGCAGTTCGTGGTCTAAATAGTTTATCGACGCAAAAAATCAACACTTAGGGACAGATAATCCAAGAGAAACGTAGATCTTGTTTCTTACTAGATAGTTTTAACTTACATTACATTTGATAGTCAATAGCATAGTTTTAGAATTACAGTTCTCGATGTAAAGTTCAAAGGGATTCCTGGCATTACTAGTTGGAGAACGTGCTTCTGCTTTCTGCGTGATTAACTTCCAGATGTAGATCTTGGGATTTTTCCGAGTTTCTCATACCTCATCAAGTGACTACTACTTATTATCTATGAAGAGGGCTCCTGGAAAGCATCAACAGCTGCCAATGTTAAAAAATATTACAACAGTCATTTTTTCTTGAGATAACCATTTTGTGGAGATAAAAAAAATTAAATGGCCTTTTCAACTATCTTTTTTGATAATAATGCGTGACCACTGAAATATTCCTATAATATGATGTAAATGAATAGAATCATCCTCATAAATTATCATTATTTAGCTATCATTATTAAGACAAGATAAGCATTCATCCTAAGTAAGGATTTGAGATTATCTTAGTAATTCATTTCTGAATATTTTAAAAACTTTTATTCATAATATTTAAAAAACTTATGAATAAAAGTATTACATATAAATATTAGATCATAAATATTATGAATAAAAGTATTACATATAAATATTAGATCATAAATAGTATGAATAAAAGTATTACTTTTATTCATAATATTTAAAAAACGATGTTTATTATTCATTACACAAAATTCCTTCACCTTTTAATATTGCTAATCATATTTCCATTCTTAAATGAATGTCGTTTTTTTCATTTCATATTTTTGTATATCATTTACATTTAAGCAAAACCTATTTTATGATTCAGCCAGACAATTGTAAAGGAATTTTTTTCCTCTAAATCCAATTACTTAAAGAAAGGAAGCAACGTCAACACTTATAGTCAAATAAAGCAATGAAAAGAGTAGTTGAAAATTGTGTTAATGAATGATTACCTTCTTGTAATTCTAGGGAGATAAAATCAAATTAATGCAAAGATTAATTAGAAACTGATAAAGAATAATATTTTAAGCCATAAATTTATCCATTCATATTCGATAGTTTTCTTTTAGAAGTACCGTCATAAGCTTGTGAAATTCTCAAGAAATATCTCCATGTCTATAAAATTATTCAATGGTTCTAAAAGTGAAAATATGTTCAAAAAGTTATTTGGTTTAGACGATGAAGCCAAAATGTCATATATTTTTCAAAGAATGTTAAAGTGAAGTGCTCACAACCTTTTATCATGTTATATTAAGATATAAGATTTTTTAACTATTAAATTAAAAAATATAAATGTTTTAAATGTTACCATTCTTATTTAGATTAACTTTTCTAATATTCGGGACAGCTTATTAAACTTATGTCTGAATGATTATTTAATCAATGTTAAATTTATTGATTCATGTAAATTGTTAAACGGATTACAACGTTTTATTAAATATGTAAACTTGCGCATTATTCACATAATCTTTGTATCCGTTTTTCATAATTTGTAATTAAAATTTTACATTAAAACTATTTTCATCATGTGCTTTATTCATCGCATTTTGATATGAAGTATAATACTTATGCATCACACTTATATTCTGAACTATAACTTTTTTTAATAGCTTTATTTTTTTTATTAATTTCTTGAGATTTTACTGCTTAATAACAACACATTGCATGCATATATTAATTTATTGTCTCTGTTTTTTCAAGAAAAATTTCGAAGAATTTTTTTCAATCTTAAAACTTTTTTGAAGATAACAAAATTTTTATGTGGAGAATGCCTGATGTCAAATTAATTGCAATCTAAGAATCAAAAGCATAACAAAAAGTGTGTGGCTCTTAGATTTTTCTTAAAATGTTTTGATCGAATAACATAAGCATTGCTTTTGCAAGTGGGTGAGTCAAAAGTCATTCACATTTATTTCCTGTATTACTTTCTATTTTTTTTATTAAAAATTTCTGAGGATTTTTCAGTGCTTTTATTAGAATAATTTTTGAACACTATCGAAAATATTTCTTTCGTTTATGAAATAGTTTAGGAATTTATTTTATTCCTTATCTGCCTAAGATATTCTAATATATTCTCCATATAACCTAAAAGAATTATCTTAAAAATCTACGAAGCTAAACTAATTGATAATAAAATAATCATTGAGTATTCCTGAAGATGTACCTAAAACATTCATTTGTTTCATTTTTAAGCTTCTTTTTGCATGGAAAATGTCTAATTATATAAAAAATATTGATGATAATCATCAAAAAATTCTTCATTGGTTTGTGAAATATCAAAGAAGTATTCTATTTTACATTTTTTTTTTGCATGAAAATACATTTATGTATTATTTTTCTGTTTCTATATTAGACAAATTATTGTTTATTAAAAATTTTTGATGATTTTTTAATATTTTTATGGTTAAGAGCTTTTTTCTAATAATTGGTAAAGTTCAAAAAATTAGCATGCAATGTTTTGTGAAGTTGCTTTATTTTGTATGCGTCTGTGATTTGCCACTAGATTCTTTTCAAAACTGTTAAAGTTTTTTTTTTTAATAATATATGGTGAAACACATAATCATATCTCTTGTAAAATATAATAAATAGATTTATTTTTAATTTTTAAATTTCTTTCATTTTTAATGGAATCTTACTGAACAATATTTCTATTTTAAAAGTTTGATTATCTCATCTTAGTATAAATATTCTGTTTGACTTAAGAATACGTTAAAGAAAAATTTCTGTTCATATCTGTTTAAGATTTACAGTTTATCTTAGAATTCTCGGCTGAAAAAACTGTGTCTTTAGATTCCTCTTAAATATTTTAATAGTATTGTCTTTGCTTTATTAGTTCTCCTTTAGTAGTTATTGTGTTTGAACGATTCAATTTTTTCAACTGAAGTTTCTGTGTGATCATTTATTTAAAGTACTTCATTTTAAAACTTGATAATGACAGAAACTATTTCTCTTAAGTATAGAAAATGAAAAAATTCGTCACTCGTTAGAATTGTAGTCAAAATATTACATTCTAGTTGTGAATGAAATGAATGTTGTTAGATTTTTTATGACAATTTAAAAAAAAGTTTGCTTCTAGAAATTTTGTCGTTTATTCATTTCTGTTTTCTTATGGTTATCCTTTTAATAATTTAAGTTTCTTTATTCTTATCGCATGATTTTCCATGAAGATATATTAAAAGAATGCATTATCATAAAATGCCGTTTTATTCAATATTTCTTTTGCCAATTTCGATATTTTATATAAAAATTTGATGAGTAATCTCTAAATAAGAGTTTTTTTTCAGTAATTTAGTTTAAAAGTCACAATTTGAGGTTCTTGTGTACATTTTGAGTATCGATAAAGTCTGAAAATGATTTACTACAATGCAAAGGTTTGTTGGAGATCAACAATCAATCAATTTTAAAATAAAATTGAAAAAGCGTAAAAAAATAATGCTTTTGAAATATAGTTACATTTTTTTTCTAATTTCTTTATATTCATTGCCTACTTTTTATCTTCGAATGTTTTATGTGGAATCATCATTTTTTGTTAATTTAATCTCTAATATAAAAATGAGAATGACTTGATGAAGGAAAAATATTGAAAACTCTGGCTTTGATTGATATTAATAAACAACGCGTTAAATTCAGTGAAGAAAACCTTTAAAAAATATTTCATCTCATCCAATGACTGTGGTCTTTCAATTAGCAGTTTAACAAACTTTCTTTATTTCCATGTAATTTTTTTTATATTACATGGTTGTTACATTCTTTTGGTAGCTTTCAACTAACTTTCTTTCAAATATAGATGGCTTTAAATAATATCAGCTTATGCTTGTGTATATAAACAAGAAATCTTAATTCCAAATAATAAAAGTTGTTCTACATCATGTCTAAAATTTAGGCCCACATAATCTAAGCAAAACACGAATAAAAATAAAATTGGAAACTCTTTGCAATATTTTGGATTTTTTCAAAGGTAAATAAGCACGTAAACAACTAAGAATAATGTAACAGGAAATCGTCGTGGTCAGGGAAGTAATTACTTCATTAATTATTCAGTAGAGTGCTTCGTGACAGTTTTACAGATACTGTCATTTAAGGAAAATCTGGAAACGGATTTCTATAAAAAAAAAATTCCCTTTCTTGTTGCTACTAAACAACCAAATTATCCTAGTTTTTATTATTCTTTCTCGACACTTTTGAAGGTCAAATATATTAGTATTTTGAGTATCAGAATAGAGTTAGTGTAAACTGCTATCTGATTTATTTCCGTAAAAGAGTTATAGTATATCTTTACATATAAATTCTTTTAATTCAGATTCCTTTCATTTTGAGCATAAGAATAAGATAAATTGGTTTGCTTTGGTTCATTTTTTATTTAATGGATAGTTTTTGCATGCAAATGTTAATTCGGCTGTTTGATACATTCTTAAACAGATCCCCAAACATTATATTCACATTAGGGATAGGAATCTGACCGTTATGTTCAGGCTAGAGCTTCAGCCTTCATGTCCAACTCTTTCTCTTCTGGCTCAATGTATATGAAATCAGGATTTGAAAAACTGATTCTCATATTTTGTGAGGTTTTACTAATTTAATAATGATAATTGTCTATTTGTATGGTGTGAAATTCTTATTAACGGAAATAAAATTAATATTTTATTACTAAGCTTTTAAGATAATAATGTTGAAAGCATATATGATAATACTGTGTGATGCTATTGATGCTCTACTGTTGAAAACTTTGAATCTGGTATTTGCATAAAATTTAAGCAGAATATATTTCTCAATTTTAACTTAAGTTGCTATGTTAAAAGTATGTTAGTCACAATGTTAAAAGTTTTTAAGGACAATTCAAAAGAGAAAAAAATAGTAGTAAGAAAGGGTATTTTGGAAATACTAAAAAACTCATTCTAGGATAATAAATTTGCTTACTTTAGTAAAATTGTTCATCCAGTATACTTATTCAAGTGCAATCAATTTATTAAATTTATTTAAGCTTATTTAATTAGTTCCAAGATTCTTGTATCGCCAGTTTGAAACTAAATGCTACTTTAAATATAAATTAGCATTTAGTTTTTTTAACAGTATGTAAATTAGCATTTAGTTTATACTTAAATAACTGAAGTCTTATTGTATTTAGATGGATTTTAAATCCATTAATTTTTTGTCTAAATTTTATTTAATAGTTTCAGACAAGTATGTGTGCTATAATAATCGAGTGATTAATAAATAATATAAAATAATTAATTGAAGGAAGAATTAAAAGTTTTATTTCTTAGATCTACAAGAGGTAGAAAGAACAATTTAATTATAATTTGGAAATAGAATTAATTTCCCAAATTTAGTAAAAACAATTCATTCTTACATCGACAAAAACTGTGCCGATGGAAGTTCTAAATCTTATTAAATGAAAATCAACTTACAAACATGAATATTAGATCATTATAATTCTTTTATTACTTTATAATTGTATAGACAACTCATACTAGAAATGCTTTTCTCATCTATATTATGCATATTCAATGAAGGACTATTTAATATAGATTTAAATATTTTTGTTATTTAATCTTATAATATAAGCTTTTGCTTTTATCTTGTCATTTATAGCTAAAAGAACGAACAATCAAAGATATGTCTCCGAAGATGCTTGAAGATCCCACAATATTTTACCGATTTGCAAAAGGTAAGCACTTTTTTTTAAGTTATGTATAATGAAACTCATTGCATCAAATTTAATTAAATCAAATTTTAAGATATGGATAAATTTGAATATAAATTTTATTATGAAGTAATAATTAAAATAATATTTTTTGTTGTGCTGTACTCATCTCTGTAGAAATTTATTGATATTCTAAGAAAATTAAATAGATAAAATCTATTACTTCGATAATTTTTTTGCTTTTTAAAAAAAATGAAGCTAAACTAGTGAAAATTTCAACATTGTTTTGATTAAGTTTAAATATTTACATACAGCTAAATATTTAAAAAATAAAATAGATACTGTATTTTAACATACGTAGAAACAAGTAGAATGCAACATGTTACGATAGTTAATGGTATGCATCACTTGTGTCTGTAGAGAATCAGGAATATAAAGATGGGAAAATAAATGCTATATATGATTATTATATATAATATACTGAAGCTTTTCATTGTTTATAAGTGAATGAGTTATTTATGTAAATTCCAAATCCGATGAACTTAATGTTTCTAATCAGCCGAGGACTATCTCTTCTGCAAACAAACATCCAATCTGTAAAGAGTCAAAAGTTTCACAATGCCTTTAATTATTTTTTTCTGAAAATAGCTTGAAAGGCAAAATTTTAGAAAAGTTATGGATGACATATTAGCAGCTTTCCTTAAATGTAAGTGGTTTGATAAGGAGATAGTGGTCAAATGTATCTTTGATGCCACACATGCAAAAGTTTCACTTTAATTTTATAGAACTAAATATGGAAATAACTATGGTTCATTATCATGTATTAGATATATGGATTTGCTTGGATAACATTATTTGTGAAACTGTAGAGTTTATTTTTTCAACGAAACAGCTCTTTCCACAGTGTTCCTTTTCACTTGCCATATGGGTAAAGTCTGTTGCTTAAACTGTAGAGCAGATTTCGAATACAGCAGGGTAATTTTTTGGAGATGAGTATCTTTTTGTGCCTCTTTTGATTTTTGACCAGCAAGCTAATTGCCCGAAGTTCTTGCGTGGGCACATATCCAGCTGAATTGAATTCTCGTGCCTTTTAGTACTTGAAGTGATAGCCATATTTCATGAATAAGATTATATATTGCGGATCACACATAACTTGCCATTAAAATTGTCAAGTTTTCCCTCCAAATGGTTACCAAAGAGTATTTTATTTTTTATGCATGGTTAATGGCTTTTAGAATAGCCAATGATTCGGCTTAAAAGACTGAATTGAGAGCTTGCAGTTTAAAGAGATGATAAGTGTCCTTAAAAGAGTTTATCATACTTGTGAAAGTAGCTCCAGTACATTGGTAATACTTTGAGCCATCTGCAAAATAATTTACAACAGATAGATTGAACTTGGGTTCTTTAATGATCTTCGGTTGTGTACGGTTGATTATACATTCTAAAGCCAGAGTGGGGAATGGATGGTGTCTTCATGTTCAAGGGTTTTGATTGATCCAGCTGAGAAATGCTAATCTTTTAGGAATATATCTCTTCCAGGCCGAACTACTAATGTTTCCAATGCTTCTTGCTAAATATGAGGTGTTGTGGTGGTAGCTAACACAATAGTAGCTGCTGTAGATATAGTAGTGCAACATCTTGTTATGAGGAGAGTGAAGTAGCATTGTATTCTGGAGAATTGTTCTATTTTTCTTGCACGGAGTGGAAGCACTCAAAATCAGCAACCATCGGTAATGATCCTTTCTATAATGGTGAGGTAGATGGAATTCATTAATATACTTTTGAGACCCTAGTATCTACCTACCATTGTTCTCAGATTTCGTGCAATTGGTACAAACTTTGTTTTGATACCTTATGTGTGGTAGGAATAATGATTTACTATCTATTTGTATACCCAGATACGTCAAAACTTTTGAATATTTTAGGATGATTCCATCTAATGTTATTTTTGTGAGTTGCTTTCCTCAGGTTTCTTATATATGCCATAATCATAGCTAGCTATTTTTGCGCACAAATGTCTACAGAACTCTGAGAAATAATCAAGGTCTCTTTACAATTATTTTTAAATATACTCTTGTGTATATCCTTGAACTGTGAGAAGCGTGTCATCAGATAATGCAACAATGTCTTTATTGATGGCCAAATATAAGAAACAATTTCATTAAAGTAAATGTTTCAAAGAGTCGCGCCACGGACAGAGCCACAATGGTTGAACCACCATCTGAAATGGTCTGCATTTTTCAGTTTTTTGGGAAATTATACAGAATTTTGACAATATTCCATGAAATGGTTCAAATTTAAAAGAGCCAGTCTCAGACATGGTAAAAGAAGATATACAAAAGCTTGTTGAATTTCCAAACTAAGAATAGCTCAGTATTGATTGTTTTCTCTATTCCTGTTTATTATAACTTCAGTTTTATTTAAGGCATGCTCACATATGGGAACCAAATCCAAATTGACTGTTGCTGAGAAAATTTGTTTTATATAAGTGGTGGTTCCAGCGATTATTTGCTTTTCTAATATCTTTCCCCCCCCCCCCAGCACTGGTAGTAAAAATATAGGACGATAGGAGGATTATAATTTGGAACCTTTGTTCTTTTTAAAAAGAATATTGCTCACCCGATCTTGAAATGTTTTGGAAATAGCGCAACTTTAAACACGTATTCAAAAAAGGAAGAATAAATTGCGGACAAGCAGGGACCTCTAATTTTATCATTAGGTTATCATTGCAATCCCTTCCAGAGGTTTTAGAATTACTGAAGTTATTTATGGTTTATTTAAGCTCTATTTTAGATAAAAGGTAGATCAGGATCATTAGTGGGACTTAAATGAATGGTTCTAAGGTTGGTGTGAAAAGGCAAATCATCTTGGGTTATATATAAAAGTAAAGCTTGCGTGATTCCTGATTAATTACGTTTGCAGATTTGAAGATCTTGGAGTAAAGTACAAATTTTGATATTGAATTGGCTTAAAGACTTTAACAGAGCTGAAATTTTTGCTATATCCAAAAAGGGCTATTGTTATTTGTAAAAAAAGCTCCATCAATCCCTTCAGAATTACTTTCTTGTAAGAAGCAAGTTGCTTTTTGTATTCTATGTATAACCTAGTGCATCCTGGTTTTCCTGAAGTACTTTTCATTCTTCTATGAACATATGTTTTTGTTTCGTTGCTCATAATGACGAGTTCAATTGATTTATCTTTTCTGTCTTTGTTTCGCATTTTAAAATGCTGTTCAGCAGCTGCATTAATAAAATAAACAAATGTTATTTTATCAAGAAAATTTGAGTTAGTGCAATTCCTAATTTAATTATTTATTGGTTATATTGAACATTTTGTTTGAGGTATAAAATAACTATGGTTCTCAAACAAGTTAAAGTGTCGATAGAAGGATATGTTGATGTGTTTTGCACAATGTTATACTAGATGAACTTGTGAACCGAACAAGGGATTTCATTACTTACCGACAAAATGCTTACAATGATGTATGATTTATCATTTACAAGTGTTAGATCGGCCAACCTTGTCCACTTGGATTCAAAAATGTTGGAGAGCAGTTGATCTCCTTAACTATGTTAAGATTGAACTGAGATGTAACATTTCTTTAGAATTCCTCGACTATTGTTGGTTAGATAATCCAAAGCATTTTTGGAAATTGAAATGATCTGAACCAAATAACTGGGGTTTCTTGATAAGATAGAAGGACTGGTTTTAATACGTTTCTAATAATTTATAGTTCTTCTCAGGGAGAAGCATATACGTTAATGAAAACAACTGGTTCAGTGTAGCATCTAAAAGAAGTGCTGTAATGTATCTGTGCGACAACAAGCAAATCGGGCTTAGATAATTGCAGCTCTTAGAATTAGAGGAGCAACTAATAGTTTTTCAGTTAAGTGAGACACATCTAAGAAATTAATTAATAGCATATGGTTCTTGGTCCAGGTCAATATTAAAGTTACTCTCATTGAAATGCTGGTAAAATTAGCTAAGGCTGCCTTGCTGCTGCACTGGAGATTCGAAGGCTTACTGTGTTTTATAGTGTTGATTATTCCTGAATATTTAAAATTTTTTGTAAAATTCGCCATTTGGAAAATGGAGGCTGCATAATTTGTAATTTACTTTTCAATATTTTTTTTTCATTTTTGCAATTAAGTAAAACTCATTCGATTTAAATTTCTCTGTAGATTGAGATTCATTGCAATTTCCGAAATATGGCTTAAATTTGCCATGTTTAAATATATGACCAAATACTTGATAATTGCAACACCTGCGAATAGACGTGTACTTTCGGACAGCTGTTTTATTTAATCCGGAAAAAAACTTATGGTGAGTAAGTACCTTTACCATAATGTTGTCAGCTTCAGCTACAACGTGATGCAGGTCCAGACTGCTTGTGTGATCGTATTTTTTTTTTTTTTTTTTTGTTATAATTTCGTTATCTTGTTTGGTAATATTCTTTTCTTCGATGAGTTTGTGTATGAAGTCATATTCACTGAGTTTTACAGGGTTATTAAGAAGAACAAGTTTGCTTGTAGGGCATTTTGGATTTTTCGTTTTATGATTGTTGTATCAATTTTTTGGTATGCATTTTTAGTCTTTTAAATAGCGAGAAGAAATTTTGGTTAGCATTTTTTTCCCGACAATCTGTTTGGCTTAATTCTAAGGAGATTCTGTTGGGCATGTTTTCTAAGAAAAATTTCTAATCTTGAGTCGTTACCCTTTGATCAAGTAAAACGAGGATTTCTATTTCTTTTTCTTTTCCCGCATTTTTTGTATTATTTTACTATAGAGAGGTTTTTATTAGTTTTATTTATATATTTTTCCATAATTATTTTTATTTTGATTGATCGTTTCGAATATAGATTAATGTACTATCTATGTTTTCTAGTCGATCCTTTTGACTATGCTTTGATGTTGAATTTTCTATGTGATTACCTTTTGATATTAACTCTGGTTACCGAACATTTAATTTCATGAGGTTTCCCTTAAGGTGTTCAATGTTTTATTTGTTTCATTTCTTTTGTAGTTTAACAAGTTATATCGGTAATTATTTTGATAAAATATTTCATTTTATAAATTGTTAAGCATGTCATTTACAACATCTTCACAGACGAGATTAATTTGTTGAGTCATTTCATTAACATTTTTGATCATTTTTTTCCTCCAAGTTTTATGTTTGCACCATTGAAGGAGGCGTTTACTTGATGATTCAGATTGATATTAAAACATTGAGTAGTGTTTCTTAATTGATAAGTAGATGTACTGATATCCCTTTTTTACAAATTCATGGTAGCAGCGGGTGATTGTTAATTTCTTCGATTAAACTACTTAAAATGATAGATATTTGATTTGTACTATCCATAATCACTGCAAGATGTATAATTGTGAATCGACTTAACTATGTTTTGCTAATAAATACCCAAATGTAATAAGTTTAGGAAAAAATAATTTCACAGAAAATATTTCATGTAAACACTCAAATAAAAATATTTATAGGCACACAAATTAACAAAGATAAATTTAAATATTAAGTTAAAAGTACAATTTGATTTAAAGAGCTTATTAAACCACATATTTCAAATTTAACATTAACATTAAGTGCAAGAGGATATAAATAACACATATGTGTGAAGTTTCAGATTAAAGTCTTAAAAAATAGATATGCACATTTTGGAATGATGTCTCGATATTTTAATTAAAAATCACAATCAATCTAAATATATTAAGTACATAAAGAGGTTTAAAAGCTCTTAGTCAGAGGCACCGTTTGCAAAAACCGGTTACAGTAAACTTAGAATTTCAAAGAGCCTTCGAAACAGAGATGAAGCAGAATGCGAAATAAATGGAAGAACTGTTCAGATTCCTTCAGAAGCATTCCTAGTGAAATATTATTTAAATATCACCTAACAAAGATGCAAAGACAAAAATAGCAATCAAGGTACTATTAAAAAATACCAAATATTATAACGAATAAAAAGATTAATAAGTAAGATATTAATTGCAATTTAAAAACAGAAAACGTCCAATTTAAAAACAAACTGACCAAAAACAATCAAATTATAGGAAATAAAAAAGTTAAATATAGGTCAATTCTCATTAAAAAGAGAAGTTTTTGAGATTTTCTGCAAACTTAAATGCTAAACTGCGCAGAAAAATACTTAAGCGTTGATCGTTGTTTAAATGTAAAATATAAAACATATTTTCAATGGGAAATGAGAAGCATGAAATTTCTTATATGAAAAAAATAGTTAAAACTTTTAATCTATTGATTATTTTTAAAATAAGCAAAATGTGTGTTCTGAAGTTACTTTTAAATATATTAACTTTTCTCTGAAATTCATTAATTAACATTCCTTACTTTCTTGATGAGGATGAAAAAATTACATGAAGTTTGATTTGAACATAACATTTCTAAAAATATTGTTTAATGTAGATTGACAATATTGGTGGCTGAGGAAAGCTTGAAATCCGACCGGTATGAATTCATACTAGGTAGAATCGATAAAATAACAATTATAACTCACTTTAAACATAACTTACTCCTGTCAAGAATATAGACACTGCCCTTTAGCAATTTCTGTGAAGGCACTTGTGTGGGGAACATTTAAATAAATAATTATCTATAATGTTTTTCTCTGATAATTATTGAACTACAGAAGTTACAGAATTGTTAATTTAACACATAGAATTTATGAAGATCTATATTTAGGTATAAATTTAATGAGCATCGAAAAACATCGACTTAAAAGCAAAAACCAAGATATGTCGTTCTCCGTTCATCACCTCTAGCGAACCGTTAGAGCTAAATATTTCAGATAAAAAATAGAATGGAAAATACACAAATTATAAAAAGGAAATCTATCAAAAAAGAATAAAATATAGTAATATGGTTATTCGTTTAAAACAGTTGCTTTCAATATTTTTATAAATTAATTTACATTAAATATGTTGTAGAATACCTTAAGAAGTGAAGATGTTAGGTTTGCTGTATTGCAAAACATAATAAAATAAGTGGAAATAAGTAAAATCACATTTATTCTTTGGTATTTCTAGAAAAGAGGAACCATTCAAATAGACCTTATAAACATTTGAAAAAGCTTCTTCACAATATATTTCGCGATTTTCTGGGCTTCTCTGTTTGGAGAATATTAAATTTAATATTTGTTTTTATTATATAAATTCAATTGTTATGCACGTAGTATTTGAGATAAATCAAATGATACAAAGAGATTGATGATAAATAATTTTAACCTTATAAAACATTTTTATTAGAAAAATGCAGGCATTTTTAATATTTACACATTCTATAAATGTATCTTTGTTTTCCATAGAAATTTAGATTACATTCAGTTGGAAAGTCGTCAATATGGTGTTTTTTGCAGTAAAACTAAGATAATTGTAAAAATCTGAAAGCTATCAATTACTGATTATTTCAGAGTATTTGTCTCATTTTTATAAATTTTGTAAAATGGAATCAGAATTTTTCTATGTGTCTGAGAAATATTTGCATATGAATTATGTTTTTCTAGTTATTATAGTAGTTTATTTAAAATTTAGAAATCTGATAAAAGGCAATAACTTTAGTTTGTAAATCATGTTGAATTATATTTCAAGAAATGTAAAGGATTTTTTAAGGTAGAAATGGGAAAATTAATAATTTAGTTTTCGAATAAATAGTAGACAATCAATGATGCAAATCAATCACTGTAAATGAAAACGTATTTCAAATTTAGAAAATAATTTAAATTTTGCATGAATTTACAAGTAATGTGTTATAACAATATATTTAAGTTTGCTTATATTCTCCAATTTATTGACTTTTTATATATATTATGATACTATGTATAGATATTGAATTGAAATGACCTAACATCTAAAATAGTTATTTGGTATCATAAAATGACTTTACAAAAAAATTCACAGCAATTAATATGCTAGCATTAGAAGAATTTATATGATGTCCAAAATTTCATTTTGGTTTTAATTCTCATTAAATATATAATAACATTTCAAATATTGTTATTCTTGGAACAAATTTAAATATTTTATATTAATGTATACATTTCATTATATTTCAAAAGACGCATCGTCTTATATGATTCATCGTTTTGTGTGTTATATTTTCAGAAATACCATATATAAATTTAATATTCCATACATTCATTGTGTACCGTAATTGTGTCTTAATAACAAAGTTTATAAAAACCTCAAAACACACTGAGTTTGTTTTTAAATTATTGCGTTTATTTTGTTTGAGTTCAAAAATAAAACCTATACAGTCTCATAAGAATAATCAAAATACAAAATATGAGTATAAATTTATTATATCTAATTTTTATTCAAAAATATGTATGTCATAAATTGAATAATATGTAATAAATATCATAAATTGCATTTCTAAAACTGTTCCAACTTAAAATTATCTGATTTTTACTCCTAAATTTTCAAATTCTTGTATCGAATTTCATTGATATCAACGTATTCAATAATCTAGTTTGATTCCGTAAGAGCAAATGCAGATTAGAAAAAACAACAGTTTAAAATTTCTTAACTAATACACTTGTATAAATGTAATGGAAACTTTACTTATATTCTATAATATGTGTCGTAAATTATATAATTACTTTTAGAGTTTAACGCTTCTAGAAAAATGCAATACATATCATATAATGTGATACTAAGTTATATTCTGAAAAATGTTATTAATAACCAATTGATTAAATACTTATGTGCCAACCACACGAGTTTCAACAATTTTAACCTTAAAGCCATTTGGTCTTAAGGAGTTAATAACACTTTCTTAATTATCTTCTTATGAGACATAAATTATCTTTTTTTTCAGCTCGAGATTTTGATTTAAAACAAGCTGAAGCAATGCTCAGAAAAGTATGCTCTTTTTCTCTATGTTATTTTAACTTATATTTAAAATTTCACGCAATGAAAGTTTTTAAGCCTCATTCTCGAATGAACATGAAATGCCATTTTCAAAGTAATTTAAGTCGCCTATTTTATTTAACTAAATATTTATTAACATTCTATTTTTATATGTGCAGTATTAGGAATATATGTTTACGAAGCATTTAGTAATTTCCCGTGTCCAAATAATTTATTTTCTTATCTAATTTTAAAAAATTCAAAATATTTCATTGTTTAGTTCATTAAAATATTTCAGCTGCAAGATAAATTAAATTATAAAATATGTGACTTAAAAATAATTAATTTAAATTACGAAAATTTTTAAATAATGTATATATTTATAGAATTTAAGAAATAATTTAATTTTAGATATTGATACTTTTAAATATATTCAGTATCGTTAGAAAAATTTTAATATGATTTAATAATTTATGAACTATATCTAAAAATTATATTTTACAAATTAGTAAGACATGTAGTAAACAACTGTTTTTTTTATAATTTATTATTGCATATAAAAATAAATCTGAGTTTCTTTAATCAGTAATTAAAAATTACTGTTTATTAACTACTATTATATGGGTTTATTTTTGAAAATTTGCTAATAAAATCTCAGTATTCTAACTTTATATTAACATTGTCATCAAAATGCATTACAGAATATCTATAGATAACATGTTTTACGAGTTAATAATATTTAAAAAAAATCTCTTCAGATTATTCTTAAATTGTAAAATTACTATTCATTAACATCAGTTTTTTGTTATGGTTTATAGGCGATTCACTTAAAACACAGGTATATTTATTACACTGAATCTAAACTGATTAGTTAATATGATTTTCAATCAAATATATTGAATTCTCAATTAAGAAATATGGTAAATGTTACTCAATTGAATATATAGAATTTTAATTATAATTATATAGTTATTTATGCACAAGAACACACACTTTTAACATTAATATTAGAGTTATGAATATACATACTTGTTAAGTGAACAAGTATGTGAGAGTTATATACCTGCATACTTGTTCATTTAAATTTAACAAGTATGTAGATGCATAACTTTCTTTTTTTCTATTGATGGTGGTTAATTTAATGTAATATAAATATTTTAGGCCCTAGATTTTTATATTTTATGTATTTTTTGCTGTATTAAATTATACCATTAGATTTTTTATTTACATATTACGTTAGCACAAATTACTTATCATTCAATAAAGAAAATTATGAAAAAGAATTATATATTATTAATGAATTATTAAATATTGAGTAATAAGTTAAAATGCGAGAAAGTGTAATGCAAATTTCTTTCATGTTAAAAATATTTTTCATTTGAAAAACTATTCCTTCAATCAAAAATATTTTTCGTGTAGGATTTACTCATAAGTATTAGCAATTATTCATTGATGATATTCAGACGGTCTACAAAAAGTTATTGGTGCATTTCTCTAGTAAAACGTAATCACGAGAAAATTTTTGAAATGATAAATCAGATATTAATGAAACTTTTTCAAAATTATAAAAATGGTGAATAGCATTTATAAGAGGATTAAATATTATCATTATATTCAATTTATAATTTGTCCCCGATTACAAGGCATTGATATATCTCCGTGATGTAGCATAAAGTTTCATTCAGAGATAAAAATATCATACATTTCATTAATGCTAAAATATTCTCACCGAAATAAAAAATTCCTTGCATTATATTTCACGAAATTAAAAAATCTACATTTTGAAAAAGAAACTATTTACTTAAACGTTTAATACAAGTAATACTAGTTTTATATTAATTTTTATTAAGTAAAAATTTAAATTTTTACCCTCCACTGATTTAAAATAAAATTCATTCATTCCACAAAATGAAACTCGGAAAAGAGAACGATGTGAATAGATTTTCGCATTTGTATATTAGCCAATGAGGTAGTAATTTTATTTATCTTTATAGTGAAGATAAATTTTATCTATGCATAATATATATTATTTAAATAATTCTATGAATTATCAGAATTCCTTCTTTTGAGGTAAGGACACATTGCAACTGTTTTTAATGCATATTTATATTACAGTTGTTATTATTATTAATTGTCGAAAGCAGATTTTTTATACATCTTCTCACTATCAATTTAGCTTTACTATAGTTTTGGGAAGAAAACCAATCAATTTGTTACGTAGGTCACTTATAAGGAACTTTTTTGAGATCGTGATAAAGATGACCAATATGATCATCGTGAATGAAACATAAGATAAACAGCACCATAAACTGATCTTTGCTTCCGGTGCATATTTCATAGAACGAATTTTTGCATAATTTATTAACTTTGTTTAGTTGCTTTCCTTTGTAAAAATAAAGTGTTTTTATTTTTATAAAAATTAATTGGCGTATTAATGTGATTAATACTTTCAGCATATTTCATTTAGAAAAGAATACAATTATGACTCAGTGATTACAGATTATGAAGCACCTGAGGTAAGTGCATGTAAAAATTTTTATGTTAATAATTTTTGTGAAATCATATGTTAATATGGTAGTAAATTAATTTAAATAATTCTATCTTTATTTCTTGAACACATATGCGAAGATTGGAGAAATGTCCTAGATTAATCACGTCGTCCCCATAAAAATGAGTAACGGGTGATAAAAATAGTCTAATTATTGTTGTTGCAATTTATTCTTTTGGTGCAGGAAAGCATACACCAGGTCCAAAAGACCCTGATGTACAAGATTCCCATTTTGCGTCTAATTATTGAATCTTTCAATCATTTGTTGCAAATCATATCCACTACACAATACAGTGCAGAGGCGGATAGGACATGTTAAATGCGTGGTAGTTTTAATGTCCACAAAGATAAAAAATAGGTTGAGTGGATGCTAAGTAAAGTATTATATTATCTTTTCTTGGTCCATGCTTCCAATTATGTGGACATTCCTCTGCAGCTTCCATCTTTCAGGTAAAGTTCAACTCTGGGTCAAACAAAATAAAGTGGGCTAGTGATGCATGTGAAATGCTTTGCATAAAAATTATTCATGAAAAGTGACGTCTTTATATCCCAAGACATAAAGACAAAGGATATTATTTATGTGTTAAAAGGCAACCTACACAAAAGATTCCCTGGCACTCAGACTTTTTCTTCAGAATATAAGACATATGTTAAAGTTTTGGTTTGTGGAATTAACAAAACTTGGATTGTGTCTTCTATTTTTCTACAAATTTTCTTTCATAATTTAAATTCTTTTGCGAGTTTATGTGTGTATATATATATATATATATATATATATAATATTTCTTAACGACTTTAAACATAAGACAATTTATTAGGCCTTGAAAACACGTTGCATAACTGTGCTGTTTTATTATAATGATCCAAGAAACTATCTTTATATCTTCGAAATTTTTAGCATGTGTAATCGTGACATAGGATAATGTAAATTAAAAAGTATTTAAATTATGTATATATTTATACATTATAATATCTTAACATTTCTGTGCTTTGTACGCAATAATAAAAAAAATTATACTGCAAAATTATGCCATGAATAATATATATTTAAGAATTAACAGAAATTAATATTCCAATGAGATGGTGGTACAGTTTCAAAGATACAGTGGATGGAAAAAAATAATTAATCCCAAATATTTTTCGATTTTCAGAAAGAAAGCACATAATGTTGTTTGTGAGTATCGGATGACATCATATGCAAGAGCCTGATTACCATTTGCTTATTCTATGAGAAAATAATGACATACTTAAATTTTCTGTAAATTAAAGTAAATGAAATTCACTTTTGCTCAAGTTACAGCAAAATAAATATGAATACATTATTTTTACTGTCATTGTATGTTACAAAATGTAAAAAATATTATGAAAATATTTATCTTATAAAGTATAAGCAATCTAACTATAGCTCTTTAATGAAACTCGTATTAGTGCGTCAACCCACGGATGTATCAATCATGCATTATTTTCTGTTTTATTTTATAATATTTACTGTTGAAGCTAAGACCCTTTATGCATATTTAAATACTTTTATGTTATCATATTTAAAGATTCAATCATTTTTAGAATATTATAATGTAATCTAATTTAATTTAAACTTCTTTATAATTGAAGGTTCTCAGATTATATACTCCATCGAGCTTTATTGGATATGATAAAGATGGTTGTCCTGTACGCTATATTTCCATTGCTGGAGGAGATGTTAAAGGTATGCATTGTCCCATTATTTTGAATTAATTAGTAACTATATATGCATGAAAATATTATAATAACCAATTAAGATCTCTATTAATGAAATTAAAATCCCTCTATCATACTAAAATCTACTAGTGTAACCTTATAAGATACTGAACTAATTATTAAAATACACATATCAGTAACATGAGGTAAAGCTAACATTTCTGCTACTGATAGTCATTCTAAGGATAAAAAAAATGTATGAAAGTAATATTGTTGAGATATATATATTAGTTTTTTTCATCACCCGGTTATTGGAATATTTTTAGTTTTATATTATAGCAAACAAATGTTTTTAAATGATTTTTCAGCTGTATGTTTATCATAACATTAATTATAAGAGAATATTATTTATTTTATAAGAGAATATATTATTTTATTAATATTATTTAATATTATTTATTTTATATTTTATTTTAAGCCACTTACTATATTTGATTTAAATGTAATAGTAGTGTTACTCCATGCATGTTAAGCTGAGTTTCAATTGAACGGCTAACTTTCTAAGTTTCAGTCTCAACGGTTTGGAGATTCGTTTCACGCTTCGAATCTTATCATTGGTTTAGAATCTGATTTATATACTGTAAAACAATGAGTCAATGTTTAAATGATATCATAAAACCCGTAAAAAGAAGTCGCAAATCACTCTTAATTATATTCTAAAGTTCTACACTGAAGTGCCACTGAATTAGGGATAGCAAGGAATATGAAAATTGTGTAGTGCTGCGCATCATTTAAGCGCAAGCGAGGGCGCTGCGGTAACTACATATATAGTGCGTACTGTGATCGTTCTGATTTAATTGTTGGATCTGCCAGTATGGGTAAGCTGTCTGATTTAGACGCTTTCGATCACGGGCAAATCGTAGGTGCACAATGCATGGGCCATTCAATTTCCGAAATCGTCAGGAAGCTAGGATTTTCAAGGTCCACAGTGTCAAGGATATACCAAGATTACATGGATGGTGAAAAATCTAGCGATCGGGCAAATTGCAAAGCACAATTAGCCTTGACAGTGCGTGGTGAGAGATGGCTCAGGCATCTTGTATGGAGTAACGAAGATAAACATTAGCTCAAATAACCACTCAGTTGAATGTCGGTGCAAGTCGTACTGTCAGTTAGCGGACTGTGCAACGCTCGCTTCACCGTATGGGTTTTGGGATCCAGCGACCTACGAGAGTATTTTGGAACAATGCGTGAAAGGGCAGCACACACCACCAATGGACCTTACTGAATTATGGAGAGTTTTATTCAATGTTTGGCAAGCCATTCCCGTTGAACATTTCCAAAAATTTGTTGAATCTATGCCTTGTCGTATGGCAGAAGTTATCAAGTTCAGAGGAGGCCCAACTCGTTACTATATAGGTATCCTTAATTCAGGGACACTTCAATGTATATCATGAATTTTCTTTTTATGTTTAACCAATACATGACTGAGTAAAAATTTTAGCATATGGAAAATGAGTTTTCTGTGTACATATTTTTGCAAAAAAACTAACTTCAATAGATTTGCGAAAAATATGTAATCCCTATTCCCCGTGCTAGAAATTAGTAAGCAAAAACATGCATAGTTGCATATTTTAAGTTTTCAAATTTTATAGTCATAATTTATAAAGTAAACAAAAATGTGACACACACACAAAAATGTAAAACTTACATTTATAGATTTGTAAAATTAATATTTTATAAAAGTAAATATTAAAGATGTAAATATATTATAAATATAATATTAAATACTAAAAACTTTGAAATTCTTCGTAAAGTGAATTCTAAGATATTTAATATTTTACGTTTCCTGTAAACAGTAACAAATGTGATTTTTTAAATATACTTTTATTCATATTAATACCAAATTAGTTATATGGCAATTTGAATAGTCTCTAATAATTAGTTTTATTTAAAAAGAAATCACATTTATGTTCACTAATGCAGTGATTCTCAACCTGTGTGGAGCGTCCTCCTAGATTGGCGCGAACATATCGACGACAAAATAGTATTTAAAAAAATTTATTAAGTGATTGAAAGGAAAGAAGACACACAAAACAAAATATATGTCGACATATTTGATAATTAACTTATTAAATTAAAACATTTTATTAAATTAAAAGCAAATTTAATAATTATTAGTGACTTCCTTGGGCCTGTCTTTCAGAGCAAAGTTCTTCGAAGGGGGGTTTAATATTAGAAATAGGTTTGTTCTCTGATTAATAATAATTAATTAATTCTCTGGGTTTGTTTACGTACTCATTATGAAGCGTTTCCAAATGTCGTTTAAGTTTAGTACGTTTCATGCTGTCTGCCGCCAACATTTTTGAGCAAATGATACACAGGGGCCTTTCTTCTTCATTTACTTCAGTACTAGTGAACCCAAAATTTAAGTATTCTTGAGAATATTTTCTTGATTTTATTTTTGAAACCACGCTCGTCTGTGTACTTGTTGATGCTTGTCTACCGTCTTTAATCGCTTACGCCCGCTTAAAGATTTATCCATGATTCTGATTAAGTCTGCTGCCGTGAATATTAAATACGGTTAATTGCAATTACACGAAAATATATATAGCATACACATTCAGAATAGATTCAATAGCAATAGAAGGATCGACTCAAATGAGATTGTCTGGAATTGAAATTGGCGTCATAGAACTTTCTCCTTCTCCCTATGAGAAAACATTTGTTCACATCTGCGCACGCTCCTAACTTAACTTTTAAGCTGACAAGAAAAATCAAAACTTCTCCCAAAACCGTGAGAATGCCCGACATGGCGCGACGCAAGAGCAGTAAAATGGCATAGGATTGATTCTTATTTTTTCAATGCTGAGGATCGGTGTTGCAAAATGTCAATAAATTTCCGTATTCTTGGTAATTTGTAAAGTTTATATTAAGGTTGTGTAGTGTAGGTTTAGTGCCAAAATACTCAAAATACATTAATTTTGGATACATTTTATTGTATGCTGTGGGAAGGGGGACGAGATGAAAATTATGAGTGAAAATCGGGCCGTAAATAATAAAAGGTTGATAAACATTGACCTAGAGTCAGATATTCGTAATGCCTTCGTCAAATGTAATCACCTGGTTTCTATATTTTTTGATATAGAAAAAGCATATGATGGAACGTGGAGTGCAGATTTCCTGTTAAAACTCCAGTATTCCTATTATACTCGAACGAAAATTACAATTTGCTTTAAATAACATCGTTTCCTGGTGCGATAAGAATGGACACGAAATGTCTACTACTAAAAGTGAACGTGTTCATTTTTGCCGTGAAACTGAACTTTATACGGATCCAAACATCAATATACAAAACACACCTATACAAATGGCTGATGAAGTAACATTTCTTCGAGTTATAATTGACAAAAAGTTTACTTTTCTCTTTCACACTTTATAATTAAAGAAAAATGTGAAAAGTTATTAAACATTTTAAAAGTACTTTCAAATACTTCTTGGGGTGCCGATCGCGAAATGTTGCTCAGAATTTATCCGTCCCTCATAGTAATTCGAATAGATTATCTTTGTATTGTATGTGGGTAATCAAGAGCTAATAGTTCATAAATTGGATACTGTACACCATCAGGCTCTTTGAATCTGCTCAGGTGCATTGCGAACTTCACCCCTTCAAAGCTTATGTGTGGTTTGTAAACAGCCACCACTTCACTTACGCCGTTAACAGTTATCGCGTTCACCTATTATTTTAAAAACATGTCAATTCCCCATTACTCACTAAGATCTACTGAATTTGCTCTTATTCTGAAGAGGCTGTATGTCACCGTCCCTGCAATATTCTTACTTTTATAGAAAGGATAAAATTTTGTACCTCAGAATTTAACATCTCAGATATACAGAATGTAGTTACTGATTTGTTAAGGCTCCCTTCTTGGAACACTATTAAAATTAATGACTTAAGCCCATTTTCTAATTATATTAAAGTTAACACTTCTCCAATTCACAACACCAGCAACTATTTGCTCACCACCGCCTTCAATACTCAAAATACTATTCACGGATGTCTCAAAGACGAATAATGTTGGTCGTTTTGCTAGTCTAAATAGTAACACTTACATCTATGGCCACCATACTTCTTGTTGTATTTATACGGATGTGAAGCTACTGTTATCGTATATGCCATCCAACTTTTGACAACTAGCTCATATCGTAATTTTTGTATATATATTCATAGTATGAGTATTCTATAACAGTTAAGTAAACTAGATGGTGATTGTCACCTTGTTGCAACTACTATATTATAACAATAGCATACACTGTACAACTGAGGTTTTGATGATATATTTTGCTGAATTCCCAGTCAGATAGGAACTGGAAATGAAAAGGTAGACATGGCAGCAAAATTGGCTACATTTGTATGTGATTCCATAGTTCCTTTTACAGATATTAAAAGGGATGTCAAAAATATACCTTTTCTTTGTGGCAAAACATTTGGAATTCATAAGTACACAATAAATTTCACCTCATAACATCATTCATTAATCATTTCCTCTTTTAAAAATATGGAATTTCGACGTCAAATTGACTATCAGGATTGCTTACAGGAGATTTACTCATAATCACTTGCTTTTCGACGAACATCGATCTCGTTGTATAAAATGCAATATTGCATATTCCATTACTCATATTTTTATTCAATATTGGGATTTTAAAGATTTTCGATCCTTTTTTTTTTTTAAACTCTATACCTTTAAAATTGGAAATTTTAATTTGTCTAAACACAAATCCAAATATATTTTCTTTTTTACGGGTTATGGAGGTTCATTAAACAATATATAACATTTATCTTCTGACAATTTAGATACAATTTCAAGATCTCTAACATTTTACCAACGAGTTTATAACCAAGTAAAAGTATATGGAACCCAAAATCTGGTGCATTTTGTCCGTAATCAGACCTTGTGGACTCCACAAATTAGTCAATCATTCAATCTAATCGGTACTAACTTACTACTGCTCTACAATATTCTTATTGACTTATTTCCTGTTCATCACTTAGCTTTTGAAATATTTCTGTCATCTTTTGAGATGTATCATTATGTTCATTGCTCATCCTGAAGCAAAGAATGTCAAGCTGTCAGCCGAAAGGTTAGCTCTGTGGCCCTCAGTACGGGAATTTTTTTAGGGTCGCTTTCTCCTTTAGTTGGATATTTGTAATCATTTGAAATATATTATAAACATTAAGTTCCGAGGCAATTATCTCCCGTGTATGTAATGTGGCTATAGTGAGAATATCGTACAGTGTCTGAATCTGAAAACAATAAACAATTTTTTTAAAATTTTTTAAACACTGTTTATGACGATACCTATTGAGTCTTTAAAAACTTGTGTGACATTGGATTTTTTACTGCAATTTTCTAATTTTTCTGTGGAAATTTGAGAGATATTATGCATATTTAGTACACATATGCTACAACGCAATAAACATTAGTGTGTGTATATATATATTATTTAGTTTGCAGAAAATTTATATGTGGCTAATTTATGATTTTTCTTAGAATCACAAGCTGAGGTTTTTACTGACTTTCAACCTAAATTCGGATATTCTAAGAGATTTAAGATTCTTAGAATTCATTAAGACAAAAAATGAAAAATACAGACGGAATATATGTAGCAAAAAGTAAAATTGAGATTTTTTACACGAATTTTTTTTAAAATTAATGTTGCTTTTACTTACAGGTGTTTTGTTATCAACAAAGAAAGAGGATATCGTAAAACATAACATTCAAATTATGGAATCAGATTTACTTAGACTACAGCAACAATCTAAGAAGGTAATGTAATAGATGATAATAAAACATATTAATAGGGAAATGCTAAATTCAAATTATATTTATATATAAGGGAATACAAACTGATTCGGTATTATTGAATTTATGATGTTCTTTTCCATTTTTGTTTAAAGATAAGACTTATTGTAGTTTGCAGTAAAATAATAAAGATGACTGGGTTTTATCAACATTGGTCCTTTAATTTGTGAGTGAGCAAAAATCGTGATTGTTTATGGATAGCAATAGAAATTGTGCGATGGTGTGCTTTTTTCTTTAATTTAAAAATAATATTTTTTAATTAATTTTTAATAAATCAATTAAAAACATTTTGGAAATATATTATCATAATGGGTGTCATTCAATTTTGACACAAAAAAAAAATTATTGTAATGATATTTTTGGCCAAACAGACAGAAAGCAGATTAAAAATGTAGAATTAAAAATGTAAGTTTTCTTTTTTTACATTTTAAACTAGATCTTCCTATACCTGACAGTTGCAAATTTATGTAAAAAAAATAGTGATATATACAAATTTATTATTATATTATTCTGTAAAAGTTTTAAAATTAAATCAAAATTATTTTTATCATGTACAGAAAAATGAATTATTCCTTTTATTTTTATATTTTGCACAATTATGCTAAAACAATGCCTTTTATTTTCAGCTTGGAAAGCAACTCACAAAAATAGTGTATATATACGACTTTGATAAACTCACCTTTTTCAAGGCAACACATAAAGAATGTAAGTCTTTTCAAATGCTTACATAATTTATTATTAAATTTTTCACTGAATTATTAAAATTACGTTTTATTTTATGCAAATATTATTTTTATTTTAACATTGAACTTAGACAAATTTGTAGTAAAATAGTTATGTATAGATATGAGTGAGGCGTTTTATTTTTCGTTGTATGTATAAACTAAAATTATTCTGATTACTTTTATCAAAAATTTGATTTTGTCCCTCATCAAATTTCACAATCTCATGATTCAGAAATTTATTTTTTACATATATCATTGGTTCTTCTTTTTTATTTAATATAATTACTTATTCGTACTAGTGTTTTTTAACATTTATTAATTTTTTTTCTGTTTGATTTAAGTACTGATTTTAAAACATGTTTCGTTTCTGTTAAAAATTAAGGTATAATAAGATAAAAATAAGATTAATAAGATTTGAACGTGAAACGAATCCGGTATACTTCTAGCCTGTGTCGAGCTGGCAGCCGAATGGTTAGCACTCTTGCCTTCGTTTCAACAGTTAGTGGGTTCGAATCCCACCTTGGGCAGGGATGTTTGTAATGGTTTGGAATCCACTTTAAACCGTAAGTCCCGGTGTAATTAGCCCTCGTGTGCAAAAATGACCGTTGAGCGACAAACCAAATCATCTTCCAGCCTGTTTAATATAGAAAACACCATGTTAAAGTGTTTATTAATAATGAATTTATTAATAATGAAAAAGGGTTTATTAGTAATGAAGGTGTTTATTAATAATAAAGGATTTTATTAATAATGAATTTTAAACTCCATGTTTATTTTCAATTTAAATACTTATAATCAATTTTTTCTTATAATTTTCAGCACTAGAGTTACTGTTGCTTGGCGTAAATATTTATCAAGACAATTTTCCAGAGCGCATAAAAAGTCTTTATCTCATAAATTGTAAGTACATTATTGAATATGTAATGAATTAATTTTGGATTAACTGAAATATATTTTGGGTGGAAAATGTAATTTAGATATTATGAAATAAAATCAAAAGTAATAAAATTCATAAAATTCATTTTACACTTGTAGGTTTTATAAATTTAACTTTTTCTCTGACAGTTATTTAGAAAGGATAATGCAAATCCTGTTAAAATGTGAATTTTTACTATAATGGTGTGGTGAACAGAATAAAAAAATCGCTAATATTAGATAGCTATAAAAAGAATGGATAATATCTGAAAGTCAGAATTTTCTCAATAACCCATAAAGCTTCGCAGTAGAATAATATCCATTAATATATTATCACCTGTACACTCGTAACTGACACGATTTTTTTATTTTTAAAGATAGCCATTTAAGAAATCCGTATTATTCACATGGTCCTACTGTCGGTCATACATGATTTACCTCCATTTAATGAAAGTTTAGACATTATGCAACACTGGATGATTTGGTAAGGGGTATGATAGAGCCTTGACAGAATAAAATTGGATTGAAAATGTTAAGATCAAATTTTTAGGTATACGCATTATTATACAAATTAAAACTTAGTGCCGTTGATTAAATCATTGTGTATTTCTATAAAATATAGTACAATTAAAATCATTTTATATATCGTAACAACAATTGGATTTTGAAATATTACTATAAAATGTATGATTGAATCCTTGATGAAATAATTTTCGTTTTGTATAAATGTTATACATTATACTCAAATTGTACAGTGTTTGAATCGTTGCACAAGTTGTCCATAATGAAATTTATCGTTTCAAGCAAGATTTAAAATTTCATGCTTTAACATTTGACATTGATTGTATAGATTAATGGTTTACAATATCTTTAGTGTCCTGACAGAAGACAATTCATTAAAGTTTCTGAAATACTGTATGTTTTTTACAGACTATTATCCACATTTATTCTAATAAGTGAAAATTATTTTTTAACATATTGAAGACCATGAACATTGTTTAAATGCTGTTTGATTCTTAATAAATTAATAATTGGCAGAAATCAATTGTAGCTGAACTTTCATGTTTGAAAGAATCCAACAAGATCAGGAAGCCAGGATGAATCCCTAATGTAGATGTCCTTATATTGAGGAATTGTTTAGTAAGTTCTCTATATCCAGAAGCCTACAAGGTCACTTATTAAGTTGATTTTTATCCTATTCAACAGTGGCTGTTATTTTTGTACTTTTTTGCTAAGAAATACATGCCTTAATCAATGACATGCGATGTATTATCTTTTATTCTTTGCATATGTCTTCGTAAAAAAGGCATTCATTCTATATTTAATTCCATTTTTAATATAAACATAATAAAAACTTTATTTGTTTTAACCACACACACATGATACTATTAAGTTTTTTAACGCATTTAATTTCAATTATCTCTAATCTATTACAGGAATATTTTCTCTGCGTTAAAACAATTGAGCTGCATAATGTCATGAAAGTTAGTAGAATGGGCAGCGGTTTATTAAATTTGTTTTGATTTAACTAATAGAATATTCCTGACTTTTACTGGTAACAGATTTTTTCGATAGTTCGATTCTGAAATTAAATAAAAATGACACATGGTTGCTGTATTTGTAGTTGCTTTAATATTTTTGCTGCATTTTATATTTTCTCTACTAATGTTCTATAATTCAATATGGTTCTTGTTTTATCGTTTGACAAGTATCTCCATATTTTATTGAGATAAAACTATATGTGACGTTACGAGTGATAAGTGTTCGAGATGATTACGAATGTTATAATTAACAATAACTTTTAATGTAATTGATAATTATCTTTTACAACAGAAACGAAAGATAATCAAAGCAACTGTTTCAAAACTGAAAAGTTTTCCTAAAAAATAATTTTTATTGAGACTTAATTGGGTGTCTAACCATTATTTAACTATATATGGAAAATTTGTCAAAAAAATCTTTATGGATACATATATATAACATTAAAGCTGATTGTTAAGAAAATATTTTCCTAAAATCTCCTTGAATTTTTATTATGTGCCTCGTGTATAGGCACCATCATTTGAATTATTAGTTTCACAATTGCTGAAATTTTCTTTTCTGTTTCAGGCTCTTTCTATTTTTCTCTGATGTTTTCGATGATAAAAATGGCTTTAGCCACAGCTATTTTGGAAAAAATCAATATGTTTGGAACAAGTTTGTATAAATTTTATATTTTTCAATTTTATTTTTTGCGCCTTATTTAGAATTATGGTGTTATATATTTTCCACAAATATTTTCAAATCAAAATGTGCATGTAAACTAGTTCCATTTTGATTACCTATGAAGTTTCATCTTTACAAAATAGAAGCATTTTTAAAATATATTATTCGAATTATTGGTTAAATATTTTACAGATAATTTTATATTCAAAGATATCAACGAAGAAACTTACTTTAAATTTATTAAAATGTAATATGAATACAGAAGGGCCAAAGTTTAATGATGAGTTTATTTCTTAGCAAAAATGCGTTGTTTAAGTTGAGCATTTGTATTAAATAAGAAAATGAAACACAGTGTGTGTAGTTACTATTAAATTTGTAAAATTAAGATAAATGCCCTTGTTTAGTTCCATAACAAATCTTATTGTTGTATCTCATACATTTCATAAAAAAAATTATAGCATTGTTTCGCACTACTGCATGTCCTTTCTATTATAAATTGCTATTTTACACAATATCTACTGTTCAAATATTTTTCACACGTAATACTATATAAGTTTCTATAAAGGAAAAAGTACTTGTTATTTTATACAGTTTGCGACATACATCAAGTATAAACATTGCATACTTCAAAATATTTTAAATTACATTATATTCGTTATTTTTGCGTTGTTTGTTTCACACATGCATTATTTAAGATTTGTTTATTGAAAGTAAATATAAAAATAATCGGAATATTTTCATAACAATGAACATGTTTATTTAAATGCAAATTTTTAAAAATAATAATGATTTTACAAGAAGACTAGATTAGATAGACTTCATCTATTCTTAATTGGGACTTCATGTATTTAAAGCTGGATGGAAAGAGAAATTGCGGGAGATAATGGATGTGAATGAATTGCCTGCTTTTCTTGGAGGAAATAAAACTGATCCAGATGGGGATCCACTTTGCAAATCCTTTGTAAGTTACATCTTTGATTGCTTTGTTCTCTAAACATGTAATTCAAACTCATCCTCTTATATAATACCAGCGAGCCAACCCCATCAGCATTCATGGATCGTGGCTTCTGATGTAAAATGTATATCTACAAATTTCAGACGGGAGGAGGAATAAGGGTGTGATAAAAAGTGATATTTTTACTTAACTTTACTCAAAATATTTTTTTGTTTCACAAAAGGAAGTTTCATGTGCAGAACATCGAAAAACAAATCAAATGAAGAGTGGAACCATGAAAACTCTCTACCTGATGAGTTAGTTAGCTGTGAATTCCGGAGTTATTTTATTCTCTTTCCAAGATATATCCTGTGGGCAACTTACAGGAAAGACCGAAAACCGTTCTCACAACGGTGCATTTGGAAAAACAACACTTTAGAAAAATGCAAGTAGTAAGAAAAATTAGTTTCTAAAACAATTATGCAACGGTAATTTTTAAGGAATTGGGTCTTCAGAAATTGAACATTATTTCCATCTTTAGAGATTACATATGATCTGAGTTGGTAGCTGAATAACATTAACATTTGCTGTAACATTTTGTGGATTCGATTCTCAATATTAAGCATGCATGTCATCTTTAAATTTTGTGGGCATCTATCTAACTAGTGTTTGTGGACAAAAAAGTAAAATAACATAAAACATTGTTGAGAGCCAAACAAGCCAAATTAATCCACCTTGAGCAAAGATCTTTGTAATGCTTCCGATGATTCCATTTTAACCGTAGTTTCCGTACAGTAAACTCTCGTGTAAGAAAGTGATTGTAGATAAAAAGAACCTAATTAAGCAAAACTAATTAACAGGAAAGATTACTATATGAAGTAAAAATCTGAAATGTTCACCTATACCGAGCTACTTGTTTATATATTCAGTCAGATGAAACTGATAAGTTTTCAACACGTAGATTATTTCTATCTGATTCTTTTCATATGGTTTCCACACTTCTCGAAATAAAATGCTTTTTTATGTGATTAAGTAGACATTAAATATTTTGCAAAAATGTATCAACCATTTCAGTTTCAATATGAATGTTCACAAGTAATTTTCTGCATTTCAGAGTATGCTTCTGGGATCTTAAAAATTGTTTTTTCCTCCTCCAGAGTGATTTAATTTCCTTCTTCTTGTGTATGCCAATTAAATAATTAGTGGATTTAAAAGGTAATAGGAGTTAAGTATGTTATTGAAATGAAATGATAATGCAAATGCTTACTGAGATTGTCTTTGCGTTATTGATGATAATTTTGAATTTTCGCATACTCTGGTCAAAAAAGTTTTTGCAATATATTGCATTATTTTCTCCCACTAATGTCATTTTTTTATTATTTAGAATTCTTCCGCCCATGTATATAATACTCGAAGTGTCTTCATTTACTTAAGAGAATAATGATGTTTACAATATAAATATTCGGTCCCTTACATCATCTACTCAGCTAGAAGATGAATGGAAAACATTCTAGTCTTCAATTCAATAGTTCGTGAGTCAAAAAATTACTGAACATGTATATGTTATGTTTTAAAGACTGTTATGTTTTGTTAAAAAATAAAATTAAGATTTTTTATTTGCTAATATCCATTGCATATTTGGAAATCTTTCGTTATTCTATCTAAAGTTTTTATTAAATGTATTAATTGCTTTTTTTTTAACTAAATTTTTCAACTACTTTCTTCTTATTCATATATTCTGCATTTTCATTATAAGATTCTCAAATCAGTTTAGATTTAAAACTGGTAAATTCGATTGCAATATGTTTCAAAGTCGTTTATTTCTAAGCGAGTGGTGGATGAGTATTTCTTGATTAGAAGCGGAAATATCAGCACATGACTTAAATATTTCCAAGTTTAAAACTTAACCTATGCTATCTATTTTTGTGTATCATGTGTAAAATGGGTTTAACTTCATTAAGAAATAATTACATGTATGTTTATCAAATAGTGAAAACAAATTTGTTGTAGGTTGTTGTTTAATTTTTAATTTCAAGTATATTTAAGTAATTGAATACTTAATTTGTTCATTTTTACTTAACATTTTTTACAAATAAAATAATTATATTTTGAGAGAAGCGAATTGTCATTTTTAGAATACTTTAGAGCGAATGCACATTTTTGAAAATTAAATTTGTTGTACAACATATAGGTTTTAGATATCAACTTTTACACAAGGAAGTTTAATATCAATCTCGGCAGAATGTTTGTAATAATTCCAGTAAACTTTGTTTGGATTGATTTGGAACAAAGAACTAAATAATATTTACTGTGAAATTCCGGTCATCAATTGGAAGGCGTTTTTATTACCCCAGGATGGGATTTTTAAAGTAATTTAGAATAAATTTAAAACATAAGTCTTGTTCAAACTAGTCCTCTTATACAAAGATTGCTCAATGAGTATCAAAAAATCAAAAATACTATGAATTACTCTTATGTGTAATGTAGGAATAATACTGGAAATAGTAAAATTAATGTTTATTAACTTTTATCTGTGTCACAGAACCCCCCATTGCTTACGCAATAATAATTTCAGAATTGTTGCAGATTATCCATGGTGGAAAAGTTCCTGAACGTTATTATCTGCCAAAATCTAAGAAAGTTTTGCATCTTGAACCGGGAGTGAAAAAGCTTCATGTTACGAGATTTTCGAGTGAAAGCATTCAATTCGATGTCAATGAGCCAGGTTCTTATCTGGAATGGCAGTTTGAAACGAAAAGCAGAGACATCGGGTTTGGTATTTTTTTCAAAGACAAAACATGGAATGACGACAAACTAATTGAACTGATACCGAAACATAGATTGGATACATGTATCGAACCAGAATCTGGTGTGTACAAATGTGAAAAATCAGGCACATGTAAGTAAATGCTTGTTTCTTATTTGGTTCTAATTACTTACTTAATTGTTTCATGCTTATAATTATTTTAATATTTATTTACAGTCATATTGAAAAGAATATAAAATATTTAAATGATATGAATAAATTGAATGTTCTAAGTATAAACAAGTAATATATTTCATAGCATACATTCCTACCAAAGAATGCTGTTTATAAAATTTGTCATTTTGATTCTATGATAAACTATATTATAGTTAAAAAGTAAACTGCTTTTAAGAAATTAATTATCTTACAATTAAATATTTACCTCAGTTAATTGTCTGCATTTTTGGGAACATTAATTTTGCTTCAATAAGATAGTTATACACTTTTTATATGAAAGCCCTTGTTAAATACGTGGAAGTTGGATACTAGAATACTGTGTTGGATACTGTGTTTTGTAAAGCCTCTTAATACAGAATATTTTGATTCACAAATTCAATTTAGTTTGATGAATATTGACATACATTTCATAAAAAACTTAAATATTTAAAATGTCACTTTTTTTTTACCTTGCTTTCTACCATCATTGGTACTACAGTCCTTCCATCCCTGACACAAGACAAGCTGATTTTATTATTACGTTAAAATATCGCTATTTCTCATACTGCTCGTCAACTTGATTTTTCCATTTATCTTTACGTGCGCTCAGAATCTCACTAGGGGATTTTGATTAAGCAGAACAATTAAAAGAGATTATTCATCATCATTCTCTCTCAACTTGACCTAACCATTATATTTTTCTCCACTTTATTTCTATGTGTATACTTGATACCTCGTGAAATTAGTCTTTTTTACTTGTCCTGGTTCTACGTTCACTATTTTAAAGTCCTGTTTTGAAAGCTATATTCCAACTATATTTTCTACTTATCCTTATTACAAATTTTCTTGATTTATGTTTCAGATCTACATATAATAATAAACATGATGATTCTGTTTCAGAAAAGTTTTAATCTGTTTAAAAACTATGAATTATTTCATGATTAACTTATTTTATTTCATGATTTAATTATTTTAGGATTTTTAAACAGCAGTGTCGATGTAACAGTGATGAATTTTCATTTTCTTCGGTTGTGTATAAAAACTTATTAAGTTTGAAAACTTGAAAAATGGAAATGAAGACAATGTTTTTTATCATGAAGATTAATATTTCACACAGCTAAAACTTTGTCATATGAAAAATAAAACACATTTATTTTTTACTCCTCACACTTACATGACATAGAAAATATTTTACTATAAAATCAAGTAATACTTCAGAGTTATATAGTAAAAATAATCAATTTAAGAAACTCATGAGAAATACAAAAGAATAAAATATTTCAGTTTACATTGGGGATGCTAGTTCACATTGAGAATACAAGTTTTCTCACCATTATTTGTTTTATCTCTTGAAGTGGGTAATGACTGAATAATAATGCCCGTTGATAAGTAGTTTTCAAACTTGAAGAAACAAAATTGCTAAATTTCACAATGGCTAAATGAATACATATTGGAATAAAATGCCTTAACTTCCAGAGAGTTGAGGTAATTTTCAGATATTGTCTACTTAGAATGGCTGAGCTGGCAGCCGAATGGTTAGCGCTCTTGTCTTCGGTTCAACAGTTCATGGTTTCGAATCCTACTTTGAGCATGGATGTTTATAGCATGGATAGTTATAGTTGGTTCAGAATTCACTTTAAACCGTAGGTCCCGGTCTAATTAGCCCTCGAGTGCGACAAACAAACAAACCAACCACTTAGAATGTAATTAAATAAGTTATTGCCTTATTTCATGATATTAGAAATAATACCATTCCACCATCTTTCTTATGAATAGTAGATTTTCGTTCTTATTGTCCACCATTATTATGTGTCATCATTCTTCTTAGTAAAACGTCACATTATTGTCTGGAATACGATGAAATTGTAATTAATACCATATTTTTTCCTTTATTTATTATTTGTATATTTAGAACTTATGGAGCAAATGCCATATTAATGTTTTACTCTTTTTGTGCAAGCATTTCATTCCAACATGTAGACTTGCTATTATGTGTTCATTACTGTAACATTTTCAATATGGAGATACATCAATGGTGGTGTCAATATCGACATAACAGCCTTCTAAATGTCAGTAAGCTGTCAGATCTCATAAGTTTAAACATACCAGGCTGTTGAAATGAGTATTGAATTGATTTAAGTGATTTTTGGATTAGATTGGGCAAATAATTTCATTGAGCATATAAGAGATATATGCTCTGCAGCGCGAAATAATATTCCTTATGTATAATGACACATTTATGTTTTGGCATGCATAATCTTCTACAGCTACATTATGAGCTATTGTAGTTATTCTTCAGTTCACACCAAGGTATAACATAAAATATTTCGCAATGTTAATCAAGTTATGTAGTTTCCAAACATTGTTTCAATCACATTATTATTGATACTAAATTTAAATAAAAAGTTTTTTTCATTAATAGTTTAATTTTTTTATTAATTTCAATATAATTTTAAAGATAATGAAGAAATAAAATTATATTTTCTCAAACTTTTGGATTTATATATGAAAGAAATTTCGTAATTAGATCATTTGGAAAATTTTCTCTCAAGAAATAATAAATTATATTAAGAATTTTATTATATCAATTCTAATCAATTCTAATCAATTCTAATCAATCTACGTTTATTCTAATCAATTTCCATAACAACAGGCTTAATGAGATTATAATTTTGTTCAGATAAAATGTCTTATATAATTAATAAATCAAGAAATCATTTCAAAAACTTTTAAAACATATAAAGTGTTGTTGAATATTCCTCATTTATAGAATCTATAATAATTACCAATTATTATGAAGCATAAACCTTCATCAGTATACTTGAATTATTTTACAGTAAGTATACAATAAGCTTTACACAAAATTTGTCCAACATATACCAAAAATATTCTAAAATATAACCCAAAATATGCATCCTTTAACAACTTTAACGTTCAAATAATTTATATGCGATATCGAATTATTTTGTTTTTAATACAGTTTGATTAAATTAACTGCAGACCACCGTAAATACAACAATCTGAAGGAAGCATGCAAATAACATGAAGCTTACAGCACATCACTGGCGCCTGTGACGCCACTTCATAGTGCTATTTAAGGCTAAGAGATTTCGAAGATTTCAAGTTCGGCAATTGTGTTTTTCATGCGGTGTTTTTCAAAAAAAAAAAAAAAGTATCATGTCTTGTAGAAAATAGCCATCATTTTTTGATCAAGTATTCGAGTTAAACAGAGGAAGGATAGTAGGTTACCAAGTTTGTGCATTACCTTTCAGGGAAATCGGTACTCGTGTTGGACAAAAACAAACAACTGTAATGCGGATATGTAACAGTTGGATGCAGTTGTACGACGGATCGACGTTATTCGGTTGCATCCACTCCAATTTACCACTTCACGTCAGGACAGGCTAATTGTGCTCATGGCAGTGACGAATCACTCAGCCACATCACGAACCATAACACAGCAGCTTCAATCTGTAGCGCATCATTCAGAGTCTGCGCCTACCATTCGATGCTGTTTACAGCAGAATGGTCTGTCCACAAGACACCCATTGCTTCGTCTATCTTTGAGGCATGACTACAGACATCTTTACTGCCAATGGGACGATAAAGGAAGGATGTGGATGACATAATGTCGTGGAATTTTCTTAACACACAAGACACGCTTTTGTCTTCTGGAAAACCAAGATGATTTGTATTCGAGTCTGGAGACACCGTGGAAAGAGCATGCTGAACAATTGCATTATGCAGCGCCACACTGCCCCTGCAATGGGTATTAGGGTATGGGGTGGTATTGGATATCACTCCCGCACTCTAGTATGCATTGCAATTACTTTAAACAGCCAGTGCTGCATCTCCGAGGTGTTGGAGCCAGTTGTCCTTACTTACCTTCAGGGCTTGCCCACTGCCATATTTCAATGTGTAGAAGCTATATAGTCTGCCTTACCCCAAGAACACATTTAAGTGTCTTTGAATCAATTCCAAAGGGTGTGTTATTGGTGATCTCCAACAATGGCAGCTACTCTGGCTAGTGATTTTGGCAGGAACCACATTTCGCAGAGGTCTATAAATATAATCATTTGATAACTTAGTCTACATGTTATCTACAAAATATATTTTATTATGATATTTCTGGTCTTTCTTGATGTTGCAATTTGGGTAGCCAGTATTGTATATTTATAAATATCTTTTTTACAATTGCAATAATCAAAGTGTATCTTCTCAACTAATTCCTTCAATTATGAAAGTAATTAAGGAAATTTCTAATGATTAATGCGCATTATATGATTGTGCTTTGTCATTTATTTATACAAATAGTATTCATATATTAAAAACAATACAAAGATTAGAAAATTATCCTTTCTTTTTCATATGAAATTATAATTAATAGTTCTTTTGACAGTACAAAAATTGTTATGTTTCGTGTAAAAAAGATGTAATTTTCATGACATGCTTCATTTTGATGGGGAGTGAATTACATGTTACTGAGGTTATTTTTTGTCCTTCAGTATTGTTCTTCAGGTCAGTCGAGATATCATGTGAATAAAAACATGCATACTTCAAGAGGCTCTTACGAAACATTTTGGTATACCTCAGTAGTTCTGAAGACACATATAAGATATCTGCTTCAATTGAAGAATCGGACAGTTATCATAAAATTTAAATTAAGAAAAGCAAATATAACAAGCGTCTTCCCCAACAGTTTAATGACTCTTGTAGAAACTTTTTTTCTGAAGATGATAGTCAATTTCTCTATCTTTCGCCCTACGAATTAGACAAAATCAAATCAAATAATTTTATGGTTTGAAAACCTATTTAAAAAAGGATATTATTTATGTTCGGAAGAACTTTGCCACTATTGACACCATCATAATATCTGCATCTATATTTGGATACATAAGGAAAAATACAAACCGTGAATATGCTTTTGAATTCCCAACTGTTTTGATGGTTACTTATCCCTTAGTTACATATGTCATACTTTTGCTCGTATTATGGGCTTTTTGAACAGCAACCAATGCATTTCGTATTTGTATTTTCAGTGACTCTGCCTATTATCGATAATGTACGATCTTTGCAATCCATGATACAGAAATGCCTCAACTGTTAATTTCGTCTGTTCTGTTTTTTATATTTTACTAACTGAAATTATCTGAGGAATGTTTTACCTAGGAATTCAACTCTAAGTATCAACTGCATTGGCCGCCAAATGTTTAACCAAATGTTGTTAGCACTCTAGCCTTTATTACAACAGTTTGTAAATTCAAATTCCACGTTATATATTTGTAATGGTCTGGAATCCAATTTGTATAGTAGGTTCTTTATTAGTTATTCTTTAAATGTAAAAAAATAACCATTGAGAAACAAATCAACCTCTATGTGCTATAATTGATGGATAATGGCAGAGTTCTGAAAATGAACAGATTGCTGTTGCTCTGTGTTCCATTCAATCTTTATTTTGCTGCATTTTTGGGGCAAATAATTGCTGTCAGGATGACTGATCAGTTGCTTGATATCGGATTTATATCCTTATATTTCTAAAAAATTGAAATTGTTTTTCTCATTAAAAGCCTACATCCCTTAACTATTTCTCTATTGTCTTCGTTCCTAATGTAGTAATTTAAATGAGTAATAAGAACAGTTTATTTTAAAATTTTATAATGAAAACAAGTTAAGAATTCGTTAAATTCTGACTTGCAATTCATAAAAAAACAGAATTCAAATCAAGACGAATGACTTAATGGGCTATTAATCTATTTAACTTTTATTTGTGATTACAAATTAGTTTCCTCTCTTAAATTATTAAAGAAATCATAATTTCATTGAAGTAATTTGCAGCATTAACTGTGCGCGATATTCCTAATCGTGATTCGGTTCAACAGTCCGTGGGTTCGAATCCCACCTTGAGCATGGATGTTTGTAGTAGTTCAGAATCCACTTTAAACCATAGGTCCCTGTCTAATTAGCTATCGAGTGCAAAAAATAACCGTTGAGCGACAAACAAACAAACCTAATCGTGAATTTTATCGCTTGTTAGTTCAGCATATTTCATACTTAAAAACAAGAGGTTTGTAAATATTGATAGTTTTAAACAAATGTTGTATAGCATTAAAACAAATGCATAACTTCTTATTGATATAAAGTAAATCAATTTATAAGAAATACTCTCAGCTAATACATCTGCCGGCCAAAAGGTTTCATGTCTTCGTCAAACTTCACGAGTTTTCAGACTATTAGCGTTGCCTTTATCCATACACTTGTGTTTATTACTGCAAATGCTTGATTTTATATATAAGAGAGCGAATGTATTTCCTCACTATCTGCACTCTCATAAAAAAATCAATGTTTTACTTTTATTTGAAAATACAAATATTCTTTCTTAAAATTAAAAAAAAAATCTTCCTTTTTTATAATGTGTTGCTAATTAAAGTAAATAATATTCTGCTTGGAACATTAAACATTCATTATTAAGTATAATATTTTAATAGAACTTCATTGAGATTGAAAAAAGATAAATTGTGAAAAGTAAATTTTGTCAAAAGTGTAGACTGCAGTAGATATTTCTGTTTATAGTTTTAGTAATATTGTTTCATTTAAGTTTATATCAAAAGCATTTTCCTGATTCTCTGACGTCAATTCATATTACATATTTTGACGGTATTACTCATCCTTCAGTCGAGTTGGAAACCGAACTCTTCGGTGTGTGGCCCTCGTAGATTATATTCAACTGTTTATTACCTAGATTCATACCTTTGAAATGTATTCTTTGCATTTGTCCGAATACACTTTAAGCTATAGGTCACGGTCTAATTAGAGCTCTCGTGCAAAACACACTAAGAACTAACCAATAAGTAAAGTAGAAGAGGAGCTGCTAGGGATCTTATCATCTGTTGTGTGGTTTTGTTAGATTGATTCTAACTTTAGTCGTGGATGGTTACAGTGTTTTTGAATGCATATTAAATTCTAGATTCTTAATCTAATCAAGCTTTGCGACTGGAAAGTAATCGTAGAGTGACAAAAGATACACCTAGTTCTTATCTTGATTTTTTTAAACATATTCGGTTAGCTGCTTTAATACCCTTTTTTCATATTTTCTGAATTTTCTCTTTGTTATACAAATGGGTCTCTCTCTCATATATATATATATATATATATATACTACGAGCCATTAAAATTGCTACACCAGGAAGAAATACAAATAACAAAATGATATTTATTGGACAAATATATTATACTAGAAACAACAAGTGATTAAATTTTCAAAAAATTTGGCTGGATAGATCCTGAGAAATCAGTACCCAGAACAACCACCTCTAGCAGTAATAACAGCAGTTATACGCCTGGGCATTGAGTCAAACAGAGATTGGGTTGCATGTACAGGTACAGATGCCCATGCAACTTCAACACGATGCCACAGTTCATCAACTGTAGTGACTGGCGTTTGGTGACGAGCCAGTCGCTCAGTAACCATTCCCAGACGTTTTCTATTGGTGAAAGATCTTTAGAACGTGCTGGCCAGGGCAACAGTCGAACATGTTCCGTATCAAGGAATGTCCGTACAATACCGGCAACATGCGGTTGGGCATTAACCTGCTGAAACGTAGGCTTTCGCAGGGCTCGAATAAAGGGTAGAGCCACGGGTAGTAACTCACCAGAAATGTAACATGCACTGTTCAAAGCACCGTCAATGCGAACAAGAGGTGACCGAGACGTGTATCCAATGGCACCCCATACCATCACGCCAGGTGATGGGCCAGTATGAAGATGACGAATGCACGCTGCCAGTGTGCGTTCATCATGATTTCGCCAAACACGGCGGCGACCATCATGATGTTGTTCACAGAACCTGGATTCATCTGAAAAGATGACATCTCGTCATTCGTGCGCCCAGGTTCATCGTTGATCACACCATTGAAGGCCCTCTTGTCTATGATGCAGCGTCAAGGGAAGCCGCAGCCATGGTCACCGTGCTGAGAGTCCATGCTGCTGTAAACGTCGTCGAACTGTTCGTGCAGACACTTGTTGTCTTCCAAACGACCCCGTTTCTTGACGCACGGCTCGGGACGTGGTTGCACGATCCATTACGGTCATGCTGATAATATGCCTGTCTTCTCGGCTGCTGCTGATAGGTGGCCGTTGAGATTCCGCATGGCGTTCCGTATTACCGTCCTGAACCCATCGATTCCATATTCTGCTAACAGTCATTGTATCTCGACCGACGCGAGCAGCAATATTGCGATAAGATAAACCGCAATCCCGGTACGCTATAATTCGACCTTTATCAAAGTCAGAAAAGCGCTGGTACGCATTTCTCCTTCTTACACGTGGCATCACAAATACTTTTCACCAGGCAACAACGTTCAAATGCAATTTTTGTATGAGGTACCGGCTTAACAATTTCCTCTTTTAAACACAATGTAGGAGTCGCTACTGGCGCCTGCTTTGTCTGAGTGCGCTGAAAATCTAATCATTTGCATATCACAGCACCTTCTTCCTTTCGTATAAATTTCACGTCTGTAGCATGTCGCCTTCTTGGTGTAGCAATTTTAATGGCTAGCAGTGTATATATATATATATATTCTTTTATGTTTCTGAAAAAAGTGAGATCTAAATTACATATTATCAAATCAACGAACTTTGATTATTCCTTAAAATTTCATTTTATAAATTTAGTTAAAACATTCTATATCATTCATAAAGATTCAAGGTTTTTCAAAATGTATTTAAATAGAGGTAACGTCACTCCTATTTCAGTATTTATAAAATTTATTTCAAAATCATAAATTAAGAAATAAATATCTATATTGCTAAGACAATGTAAGATATTAGTTGAAATCTTGAAAAATTTTTATTCGAAAAAGTTCAACATAATATCTTTTTTAGCCATTAAGCGATAAATGCAAGTAATATAGTTTCCTACATTTAAATCTTACTATAATTTTTATACTTTGATATGTTGCCCATTTCTAAGGAGAAGCGAAAAAAAAACATTTTAAATAATTTAAAATTAATGTAAAGAAATTATATATTTCGAATAATGTTGTATATAATAATTAAAATTATAGTTAAAATTTAAAGATTAGCATTTATTGTTTATGTAAATTATTTTATATACAGATTTTAAAACACAAAATAAGTTTATATTTTAGAAATTTTAAGTTAATCATGGTAGTTACTGTTAATTTCTCTTCAATATAATTTAATATAATCATACACATTTAAAACATAACTTAAAAATAATTGATTTTATTAGCTGTGCTACAAAGATCCTGAGAATAAACTTTATGCATTTTTGAAATTCGTACACCAAAATCGGCTTTAAATGGAAATAAAACTGTGAAGATTGTATAAATGATTTCAAAATTTTGTAAGACAAATCAAAACGATCAGATGTTTTTAATTATTTTATTGTTTGCATTAAATTAAAAAATGCTGGTATTAGATATTTATTGCAAAGCTATCTTGTCAGTTATAAATCTATACTGTAAGAAAATTATTTAAATTATATAAATTTAAATGTGCCCAGAAATGAACTGGAATGTATATTATAATTATTTCTAATCACAAGATAAAAATATGGTAATATTTAATCATTTTACAATATGATTAAGATATAAATTGAGAAACATAGAATGTAAAATTTGATTATGTACTTAATAATTTATAATATTTTGAAATTTAATATTAACATAGTAAAAATATATTTGGCACTATTCTGCTACCATGCCCAAAAACATCGCCAAATATTTTGTTTTTATCGTCGAGTAGTTCATATTTTGCCTCCTTTTTTCGTTTGAAGTATAGCAGTTTCAGAGATAATTTCCCGCACAGAAATTTTTATCACATATATAAAAACCACAATTTTTTTAGATTATTTTTATATTTTGTATTTTTTGCTAGATTTAAGGCTTTAGCTATATCGGAAACAAATCTAAGAAGCAGAAATTAAGCAACTATCATCTGCGATTTTAAATATTTTGACTCTATACATAAAAGTATACATACTAATTGAACATCTTTTTCTCTTTCATTTTACAGATATCATGGTTTTTGACAACTCGTACAGCTGGTTATATCCAAAAGAAATTTATTACAAAGCATCTGTTATCCCACCAGGCAAAATCAGTGAACTCTAGTTCAAGGAAATATATTGGGCTCATTTTATTCGTTTATTACACTTGTTTTATGTTATGTACAGATTTTTCACAGTATGTTGTAATATATTTGTTGATTAAAATGTTATACATCATAAGAGTGTTACTTTTTTTTTCTTTCTGAATACTTATTTTATATAAATTTTTATTTAGTTTATAAGATTTTTTTAAATTTGAAAGCAAATGAATTTATGTTTAAATTTTATAAACATTTGTTTTCATATAATTATATTTAGATTACTGTAGTTTATATATTTCTTTCCGATTTTTGTTTGTCGAGCAAAGGGATGAAGGAAAAGCTTCTAGCCCTCATTTCAACAGTTTTTTGGTTTAATTCAAATCTCAAATGTGGGTATCTGATGTATTTTGAGTTATATGTCGAGGGTGCATTAGTTCTCATTTGCAAAAAGTGAGTGTAGAAACACAAACAAGCAAAAATGTCTTTGAAATTTATTTGTGTATGATGTATATCAATATTATTAAAATATCTCTCATGTTTGATAACAAATGAATAGTATTAGTGTTTCATATTTTATTAATCTGACTCTCCTTATTGGAAGTTACATAAAATAACTTAAGAATCAATTTTACTTTGTAGCAAGTAATTAAAAGTCATCATTGAAAAACATTTATTGCAAATCCTCATTGAAAATGGCCGAATGGTTAGCGCTATTGCCTTCGATTCAACAGTTCGTGGTTTCGAATCCCACCTTGGGCATGGATGTTTGTAGTGGTTTTGAATCCACATTAAGCCGTAGGTCCCGGTCTAATTAGCCCTCGTGTGCAAAAAAAATTACCGTTGAGCTACAAACTACCAACTACCATGCCTCAAATTATGCAAAGAGTAAATTTAAATGATTTTCGTTTCTGATAAAAATCTACCTTTTTATACTTGGATTACTATTAAAGGAAAGTGTTTCATTTTTGCAAAAAGAGTAGGTCGGTAGCCATTAGAAGTATGAATTTTGTAAAATACTTTAGTGTGTTCTTTAAAATAAGGAAGAAATTTATAGACTGACTAATAATTGATTTTCTATTTATCTATTGTATCAAAAGGTTTCTACAGGTTTCTCAAGTTATTTATATTTTCAAATGTTCAATAATCTTTGAAAGAAGTAAAAATTGTTTAGCATAATTCCATGTAAAGACATAATATCATATTTAGTATATATTTATGGTTTTGTTTTAAAAAGAAACAGAAACAATAGGAAATTATATTATATTAGAATTAATTGCATTTATACCCTAATTTCTTAATTGATTTTTTTGTAACACTATAATAAGTTTTACGCTATAGACGAATAATTCTTATAATACTCTTTCCTACAATTAAATACTAAGCTCCGTTACAAAGCTCTCAACGAGTAAGTAATCTAACCAAAATCTATACTTTTATATTCCGTTATTGCCAAATATATGGTTCTGTTTATTCTGCATGATGTAAAATATTTGAAGCCTAAGAAAATACTAAGAAATTTTCCAGAATATTTGTCATTTTTCAAAGCTTAAATAAAATATGAAAATTATTTTATACTATCTTAAAGGATTGCACAAAATATCTAGAAATTCTGCAATATGACAAATGATATTTATGCATCCTATGGAACATTGTCTTAAAACCAGGATTCAGTTTTGAATTTCCAGTAAATGTCTTTGATAGTGACGTTATTTACAACACTCATTTTTACTGTTTTATTTTTATGCTGTGCAGAATGTTACTAATTTTAGCTTAATATAAAATGGAACTTAAATAAAATCATTTATTTGGCCATTAAAAACGAACAAAGTCCAAATAGCAACTAAGTTTTTAAATATACAGTAAATAAAGTAAAAAAAAAATTTCATTTTATTTTACTATATCTCTAAAAAAATTGTCACTAACAAAAAAACTAAAAACTCTATCAAATAAATTTGTAGTTTAATTACATTTTAGCCTTTTTTAATTAATAAAAAGAAATTAAATGAATCATTTGCATAGCAATGTTCATAAATTTTACATGCGTTATGTATAAAATCTCTATTAAGCGTTTATTAAATTCTATTAAGATGGTAATAACAGAAAGAAGAAAATTTATCAAATATTAATATGAAGGAATTTAAAATATGAATTTTTCAATAATACTTTAAATAAATAATTTTCTACTTTATTAAATTAATTTTAAAAGATAAAATTATGACCCTAATCTAATCCGAATAAATTAAATAAGTTAAACTAAAACTGCGATTAATAATTTTTTACAATTCTCGAGCGTGAAAAAAAATGTGCGAATAGTTGAATTTTGAACATTTTTTGAAAAGAAGAAAAAACCTTATAAAGGAAGACAATTTGTTAAAAATATGAAAGCGACACAAAAGTCAAAGAATAAACAATGTTCGTGTCTCAGAAAATCAGTTACTTCTTTAAGGAAATACTCAGAATAACATTTAAAAATGATGTATTCACACGTTGAAATATGATAAAACTCTACAAATGTACAAATCAATGTCAAATTAATAGATTTCAAGGGAAAACACAGCAAAAAAATATTAATTAAAATTATATGTAGCTCGGAATATTTTTATTACAGGCTAGGGTTATATAAATAAGATCAAATGATCTATTATTAGTCGTCTTAAGAGTTTTCTTTCTTATAAAAGAATAAAATGTCGTCAAATAAACATCGGATTTGGATTCGATGTTTATGGTTCTTTATCACCTATGTATTCTATATTCAAAAGGGTAATATAAGATATTTTATTGAAGATTCTTAATATTTTAAAGTTATTTCAGATTTTTTGATAGAGAGTTCTCATTCGTTTTCCGTTTTAAAAATATGAAATAGAAAAAGAATACGTATTTATTTTTTAATAAAACTTTAATGGAAAGATCATGATACTTAAATTGTGTTACATCATACAAGTGTGATTGTATGTTAATTTGCAACATTTTACTTTTTAAACTTTCCCTTTTATACAATTAAATGGGACAAATAATGTAATAGACATATAAACACACACACACACACACATATATATATATATATATATATATATATATATACAGAGAGAGCGTTTCCTTTCCAAATGAGTAAAAAACAAAATGCATGATAGCTAAATTTATTTTTATATTTTTGAAAATTCACGTCATGGTATACCCTTAAATTTGAGAATTACTGCGTTTTCTGGAAAGATCTTTTATTACCTTAGACTGTGCTGAGCGGTTTTTTAGCACACACACACGTATACATACACACACAAACACGTATACATACACACACACACGTATACATACACACACACACACGTATACATACACACACACACGTATACATACACACACACACGCGTATACATACACACACACACGTATACATACACACACACACGTATACATACACACACACACACGTATACATACACACACACACACACGTATACATACACACACACACACACGTATACATACACACACACACACGTATATATACACACACACACACACGTATACATACACACACACAAACATATATATATATATGTGTGTGTGTGTAGAAGTAGATGAATTAACGATTTGTTAGTAGTTGTGTTACATCAATGTAATGGGCAAATTATAATTAAATTAATTGTATTTCATTAACAAAGGTGTTAAAGAGAAAATATTTTTGCAATGGTTATCATATTAAATCTTGGAAGCTAAAGTCATGAATTCTTTCTTAAGTACCAAATTTGAGTTGTTGTTGACCATATTTGTCATGGTTTTCATTATAATTGTCTGTGAAACCAATATTACATAGAAGGGAATAATTCGTTAATTTTATCAGAAAATTGTTATTGTTTCATTACAATTTGAGATTACTTTTTATAACATTAAGTTTTGAATACAACTAATTGAATATATTAAGTTTACTATGACTATGCCAAATTATTAAAATTAGTAAAAGAAATTTTCTAAATACGGAAATCAAATTTCTGAGGAGAAAAATAAATACAGATTAATTTTTTGAAATTAAAATTGAAGGAATTATTCTCTGAAGCATATAATAATCCCACAAAAGAAAAATATCAAAAAAGTGTATAAAAGCAAGATGTATTGATAAACATTCTTAACTCATACATTATTTGTCAGTAAAACCGCTAATGAAGGAAAAATGCTTAGAACAATATAATTTTTATTTGGAAAATTTATTACTTTAAATGTAGCTAGTAATTAAAATTTTTAAACTAGCCTTGCAAAAAATTAACACTCTTGTGATTGTTTAAACTTTTAAAAAGCCAAAGCAAGAAAACTATAAGCAATAAAAATGCATGATTAAACTAATTATATTTAACTATTAAGATTAATTTGGACTGCCATTAAACGGAGAGCACAATGAAATGTCACAGTGACGTCCAAACAGAAGAGAATATTCTATCTCGTGCGTCCACCACGCTATAATGAGAGGATTCATTTAAACTATCAATGGGGATTCTTTTTAAAAAAAGTTGTTTTTCTTAGTCCGTAAGAATATGTTATGTAGTGGTGCCATCTTTTGGCTTCAATTCTAACTATCCGAATCTAAAAATTTTTTATATGGATAAATTTTCAAAATTTTGTAAATTTATATTCTTAAAAATGAGAGCGCGGATCAACTGACATAAAATCAATAATAATAATCCTATGCATATGCTTTGAATTTAAAAAAAAATTCTTGGCATATACGAATACGCGTAAGCATGCACTTCAACGCAACTCCGTAGTTCTGCAACCAAAGTGACATCCCTATAGAGACTCGGTCATATTACACAAACAGCACTCAATCATGCTTTATCCTACTGAAACCTAACAATTTCCATATTCTAAATGAAGAATAGAACTACGAGCACCACACAGCAGAAATGAAACATTCACTACTGAAAGCGATATCCATGCACACAACTTGTTTTCATTCCTGCATACTTCCCTGCATCAAACCCAGAGTTAGGCTTTACCAATTATATATGGGAACAATCAAGGAAGAATCCTTATAATTTAGAAATATCAACCTGAAAAATGATAACAAAGACTTGGCATGCCACCTCTAGAAGTATCATTTCACATGGAGGACATTGCGACCATTATCTATTAACGTGTCCCTTTATGGAACATTGATTAAATCAAAATTCAAGCCTTCAGAATTCAGCCTAACAACCTTCAGATGATAAAAAAGGAATTTTACTCAACCAGTTCATCATGGTTTTGCACACAAGGTGTTGCTCTTGCACCAGTATGATTCTTTCCAAGCAATAAATTGATTAAAGTGTTCTTTATATATATATATATATATATATATATATATATATATATATATATATATATATATATATATATATATATATATATATATATATATATATATATATATAAATACTTGGATTTCTTCATTTATTATACCCTCCCATAAATCGTACAGATTGCTTATTAATTTTTTTTTTTTTTGATATAAGATTTAAAAAAAAATTCTATTTTAAATGAGTTAACAACTCTGAAACTGGATTCCACCCCCCTTTCAATTTTCGTAGGGAAATACGCTTTAAGAAATGATCTACTGTCAGCAATCTTAGGAAAACTCTCATGAGTTATTCAATTCTAAAATTCCGAAAGCATTCTAAATTTATTAACCCCTTGACTGACTTTGACGAGTCTGACTCGTCATTGATTTCCTGGGCCATCGCAGACTTTGACGAGTCAGACTCGTCAAGCGCTTCTTTCGGCGGACGCCGTGCAAGTTACAATTAGATTACATAGTTGCTTCACTCGTTCGACGATTCTCATTTAAAAAAGCACACTGAAAGTAAGAGTTCAGTTTAGCAGAAGTCTCGCACGGTGAATGTTATACTAGCCAATATTTGAGTTTAGTAAAGATTATAAATAATCCCCGTAACATGTATAAGCCGGATGCATTATATGAAAGTGGGGATGATGGTGTAAATTGATGGTGTAGTTCAATTAAGCGAAATTAAATAGTTTTTTTTTGTCGCATCAAATTCCATTTAATTCGTCAGTCAAGGGGTTAATTATATTCATTTGATTGTAGCTGTTATAATAAAATTCATGAATATATATATTTTCCGATTTGACCATATTATTATAACTTTCTCCGAGGAGATGAAGATGTGAATATCCAAAAATGAATATAGTTTTTTTTTATTTATTTATTTTTTTATTTATTTATTTATTTTTTTAATATTTTTTTTTATTTTTCTAAGCAACATTTTTTATTCCCCCCCCCCCTTTTTTTTTTTTTTTTTTTTTTTTTACTTTAGCATGAAGCTTTTACGCAGCAGACCAATAACATATACAGTTTTATGAAACAGAAATTTAACACACAACATTCAAGGCTGAAAACTAATAATTTGTTTACACTTTTCACTAATTCACTGTAGACTGAGGCCGATATTCGTACCACAAACATATGCTAACTTGCTTCCTATTGATACTAACGACTCAAAACATCAAGAACGTTCAGTTATGATTTGCGCCAAAATACTGTTAATTTACTAAAATTACTACCAAATGTCCACAAATTGTCTTACATTTTACACTTTTATTTTTTAGTTGTGTAAAAACCACTGTTTTCTCAGAATAAACAATAACAAACTGTAACGAATAACTAAACATGAATGTAAGACATTGATACAAATATACTTACATTTTTCTTTGCCCTATTCATATGAGAATACGAATCTTCAACAAATTTCATAATTTGTAAAATTTTCTTGCAAGACTAGTTTTCGCGGAACTTCCTTCTGCTAGTTAGAATTGTATAATTCTGAAATTAAAACAATATTTTAGTACTAAAGTTGGTTTATAGCTAAAACTGCTACTTTCCTTTCAACAGAAAATTACCAGCTATGTAGAAAATTTAATTTCAACTAACTTAAATTTGATGCATCTTATGTTACGAAATATTAAGTAATAATTGAATCATTGGTTTTCCATTTCAGTGAGTTGGAAAAATATTTTGGTTTCATCTACCATTTTATTTCTACATTAAATAATCGGTTACATAAATGCAGTTCCATTCAATTTAAATTTGATACATGATAATATCTCTCATATTTGCAGCATAATAGCTATAAATGTAATTTATGAGACATCCATAGAGTATACATTATGCATATTTACATAATCTATACTCTCTGGATGTATTATACATTGAACTAAAGTATTGCTTTCTTGAATGAATCTAGAAAACATGTTGATTTCCTCTATTATTTCCACTTCAATATTTAATTACTTGTTATATAGAAGATGTCATTTAAAACAGCTTGAATTTGATATACAATATCTCAATCAATGAAGTATAATTAAACATGAATGTAACTTAAGAGATATTTGAATTGTTAATTCATTCATTACTTTTGTGCTAAAGAATAAAAAATTTTGATTTCACCTCCCGTTTCCATTTTAACATTTAATATTTATAAATAAGAGGATTTCCTTATGCCTTAATTTGAATTTCAAATTATTACTCATGGACTAAAACTATCTGAAGAGCTTTATAACAAAAATTTGGTGATGTCATTGAGCAAAGAGAACAACGTCGAAAAATTTACAGTGACAAGCTTTTCATGTTCAGAAATTATAGTATACGTTTACGAACCAAATTCTCATATCGTGTGGGAATTGGAAACAAAGAGTAGAGATATAGGATTCGCATTGTACTACAAATACAATTCAATTGGTAATTCAAGGACTGTTGAATTGATTCCGAAGCAAAGATTTGATACTGAAATTGGATCTGAAACTGGAGTTTATAAATGTGATAAAGTAGGAACACGTAAATCAATAGATTCTAAATTTCTGAATATATTGTATTTACTTTCTATAACTAACAATGTATTTGTCCGTTTACTATATTCATTCTCGCTTATAATATCATTATTTTATGGTTAGTAATTTTAAACTTTAATATTATAATTACACTATAAACAACATCCTTAAAATTTTCTTGAGAGCAATTTTTCATCAACTGAATTTTAAAAGTTTTAAATTATATTTACATGTTTCGCACCAATATAAGTAATCAGGCCCCTAATTTAGAATAATGTCCAATGATGTTATATAAGATACATAATGATTAGAAAATAAAACATTTATTAACAATTAAAGAGTTAAGGAATAGTTATTATGCGCTGAGAATAGTAGCTATTTGTTAATAACATAATGATAACTATCTATTTATACAGTCCACACATAACTGGGAAATAAAAACGATGAATGTAAGTATATAGAGATGAAGCCAGCAGACAGCATTACTACACAATAGTGTATTTTTCACCTGTAAAAAACTTAAAATAGTTTGTTAAATTTAATTAATGAGTTAAAATGTGTTAAATTATGAGTTAAAATGTGTTAATTAATGAGTTAAATTTTATTAAGTATCACCAATTATACAATTTTAAGAAAAACGCAAAAAGTATTTCATTTCCAACTGAAAATTTGAGCAAAATTTATGTAGTTTTGAATGAATGAAAATTTATATGTATGTAATAGTATTATATGTAAAATTGAAAAATAAAAAAAAAATTTTTTTAATCTCCGGTCAATCTATCTTTAAAAAAAATGCTGTGTGTTGCCATCTATCGATTAATATCACAGTGAAATATAACAGCATATATATTTTCTGAAAGGAACTTTAACTATTTGTTGTACTTATTTGACTAATATAAACTCATGAAAAAAAACCCAATTAAATATTATTAATAAGTTATTTTATTTACTTTCCCTCTTAACATTATTTCTAGCAATTATACACATTTAACTGAACTGAACGTTCAATTAAATGTATTAATTGCTATTTTAATCTAAATATAAATGTGATTCTATTATTCGTTTTACAGTTGCATTTTTGCTACTTCAGTACAAACCTTTATCTTTCATATGTTAAGATTTTTAATATTATTTATATATACATGGTAAAAAAAATTTAAGCTAAAGAATTTTCACTCGTTTTCCACCATCTAGTTCTAATAATTGCTGCTATTTTTGTTTATAGACAATTAAATAAAATTGTCATGAAACCATTCTCTAATTACTAGTAAATTTTGTTGAAAAATATTCCTGAAATATATTTCTGTTAATTTAATTTGATAAATGAAACATTTATATAAAAATAAAATCTATTTCAGAAATGAAGTAAAAAATACAAATATATAATTTTTATTCAAGATTAAATACAAGCATAATTTTTCTCTTTCATAAAAACTGACTTATCTACAGAAATACAGCCCAAAAAGATAATTCATAAAGATTTCAAAATTGACCTTTAAGTTTTGCATACAATAGAGCATGTTTAATAAATTTTTATTATCTATTGAATCAGCGATAAAAGGAATCAGCATCTGCTAAAAGAGATTACATAGCATGTTATTCATTTGAGAAGTAATATTAAAATTTAAAAAAATCCAATCTTATTTTAATATTTTTTTTACAAAACTTTTACTTTTATAATGTTTGCGTTGACTCATCTGCAGCATTTATTTTATTGCCATTTTATTTATTTGTGAATCCAAAAATATATGTATTAATAAAAAAGTTAAAAAAAAAAACTTTTCTTAAGGGAGCTGTTGATTATACAAATAACTTCCGTATACTTATATAGAAATTAATTGAATTGTACTATTATAATATTCTAAACTGAAAAACAGTGTCACGACATCCCCTATGTGCTCCAAGATTTATTGTGCCCATATCTCATTTCGTAACCCAGTGCTATGGAATGCGAAGTACTTACCCCAGTTATATAGTCAGCTTAACGCAGAATCTGGGTATTTAATTCCCTGAGCACGAAGTATTTCGCACTCAATTTACCCGCATATTGAATTTTGACTCGAGCTTGCACAACCAGAAGAGCACAGCTTGGACTTGTGCTTTCCGTGAAGCGCTATCGCTATAAGCCAAAGGACTTCATTAAAGTTTTCTAGATTTCTTTAAATTCAAATGACAAGCAAAATGAAATAAGATGAACATATTTTGAATAAATAACTTAGTCTAATAATAAAAATTCCAGGGGGTTAAAATTTAAAATATGACCAAAAAATAGTGGTTGAAGTGGATGTAATACAGACTTTATAGATCAATCATGCAAAATGATTGACTAAGGGTTGAAATGATGATTAAATATTCAGTCCATATCTAATTGCTTTACGAGGTAATTTATATGGTAAAAGTATTTTTTCCTCCTGCATGAAGAAGAAGTCCAAGACTTACTCTCTCTACAGTCTTGACTTAACTGGATCCAAGGACAATTTTAACGGACAGAAGGAAAAAATATGGAATGGGACAAGATCACGTTAAGAGTTTTTAGGGCTTACAGGCTTCAACTGCTCTATATATGAAAGGCAGTAAATATAAGACTCTCAAGGTAGTTTTAGTATCTTTTAGTTGGGTTTACGATAATGGACTTGTCCGATACGAGTGTCGAATGAAGACTAGATATAAGCTTTCAGCAGCAAGTCACAACGAGGTTTTCGACCGTCATACTTCTTTCTTTTCAAATCAATGTTTTCCGGTATTTGTACAGCGACAGCAGATAATGATAAAACAATTATAGAACGGTTTTTCTAAGGGGACACATATTATTATAACCTCTAAATAGTTAGTTTTTTGAGATTTTACACGCATTCAATGGTTTAGTAATCTCATTACTTAAAGTGTCTGTTGAAAAAAATGCCATGAAAGAAATCCAACATTTCATAAAATAACTTTGATCGAGAAAAAAATTTTCCTATATAAAAATATTATTCTAATCTCTATATTTAAATTTAAAATGAAGCAATTATTTCTATGTAATTATTATCGATTTAACACGGCATATATTTTCCACAAATGTCATTACTAAATGTACTTAGCTTCAGTTAATTTGTAGAAATAATTTATATTAAAATATTTACCGAAAAAATAGTTTATGTTTCTCAAAATTTTCCAAACATTCTCCTGTTTGACAATTCCAACACCTGGATACATTGCAAAGAAATATACTAAAGGAATACCTTGACGAGACCAAAAATTGGTTCTCCCACTACAGAATTTCAAAATGTAAATATCTTCATTCTATGTAACTAATCAATAATCATGATCAAGTTGTAATTTTTATTGAAATTATATTTTCAGTTTCTGATCGCCTCAATTTATTATATGTATTCGTATGCGTTTATGTGTAATACACATAAAAACACGCATACTTTTTGATAAATTAGTAAACACAATGTAATACATTTACATTGGTGTTTGCCAATTTATCAAAAACTTAATAGCTAAATTAAGGAAACAGTAACCAATCATTTTAAATAGCTTATTTTTTTATAAATATAAAATTTAAGAAAATGTGTCCACGATAATGCCTTATCAGTAACGATATTTGTGAATTGAATGCAAAAATATAATATTTATGCCTTTAAAAGCTCATAAAATTTTTATAAAGGAAATTTATTGAGAAATGCAAAAGAAACCACATATTGAAACCATAAAAAACTAACTCGAAAATCGCTCAAGTGATGGAAAATACAATTACTCTCAAATAATTTTGGACTGAATAGTTATATATATATATATATATATATACATAATTTAATAAGTACATTATATAATTTAGTATAATAAAAGGGCTTACATTTTCAATATTTTTTATTATTTTGGAGAAATTATGTGAGATAAATAGTTATCAAGTGTATGTGGACTTTACAACTTTATTTTTATTTCAACTTTATTTAACTATTTTTTTAAACTTACGATAAAGATCACAAATCTAGTTTCTGGCTGATCAAGCAATATAAGTTATTTCCCCTCATGACATTTTGCTCTTGCCTACGTTACTCATCTCTTAAACTATCAAAAATTTATCATATACAAATTTCTATTAAAAAGAAGCAATTTTTTGCTTTTAGCTGGCAATTGAAAAAGCCAATCACAGCAAACATTATCTTCCTATAATGATTTAACATATCATCGCTTCAATCATTATTCTGATAAGATCGTCGGAAGCTTTTTATTAATACTAAGTAGATTTACGAAAAAATGCTGCAGACATACACTTCACATTGAGTAAAGCAAAAAGAAATAGACTTGGAGTATTTAGATTATAAAGAAATCTGTTTTCAACTTGTATTTCAAGTCATCCTATACTTTCGTGCTTTGATGGAGGATTGCGAGAAATCGGTATCGTTTGCCATCTAAGCAGTAAAGCAGAACGTTCATGAAATATATGAAAGCCGGAAATGTAAAAGGGAGTTTTGAGTAGATTTGACTAAATTTTATTGGAGTACACGAGCTATGGCGATCTAAAAAGTCTTCTTTCTGAGCCAGCGGTGTGGCATATTTTACATGATGAACATATGCACCCATATCACGTACAAAAGGAGCAATTATTGCAAATAGATGATTACTCCTGGTGTGTGTATTCTGTGCAGTTGATGATGAGAAGAAAAATGATCCACAATTTCCTGCAATAGCATTATTTAATGGTGACTGAGTATTCATTAGAAAAAGAGTTTTCAAAATGCACAATCAATTCGTTTGGTCTGACAACAATCCCAACTGCAATTTCCCTTGTAAACAGCAGCAGAAATTTTGCATGACAGCCTTGTAAGTTATTTTACCCTGCCCATGTACTAGGTGGTTACCAGAAATCCAACAAAACAGATATTAGATCTTCGTTAAGATTCCTTTCTTATATACTTGTTATCAATTTTATATTTAAAATTGAGAAAAAACTATTATCATAATGGAAGGTAAGATTCTCTCACTTACGTTTTTACAACCAAGGAACTCCACGATTTTTTCCTGTGAATCTACTAATAACCAACAAAAAATTTCGATTCTCAATAAACATTGGAGTCTTCCGGTTAGTTTAACACATTAAATTGAAATTAACTTTACAACAAACACATAAATTCTAAACATAAATAGCACATTACATCAAAAAGGAAACAAAGGAAAATTTTCATTCACATAACATCCTTTCCTGAGCGAGGCTCAGTATCAACTGAGGTTTCTTTGGCAGTGGCGCGGCAGTCGCGCAACAGATGGGAGTTCGTGACACTCTCCCACTTTTGGATTCAAAAGTATACCAGTTCAAATCCAAAGATCACGATCAGTTCTATGATTCACCTGTAAAAAACTAAATACAAAAATATTAATAAACTAATTACAATTTAATTCAATAAAACCAAAGTAATTTAAAGTCTTTTAGTTGGTTTTTACAATCGTCCATAACGGGAATATATAACTTCTTGGTTATCAGGGATTAAATCCTTGGTTTGGTGAGGACCATCATCATTTGATCTACTGGAAGAGCTCACTTCTGGATAATCAGTCGTTGTCACTTCTATTGGATAAAGTGTTTGTATTGGTCTTCCAGATTAAGTCGTAAGTTCCACTAAACGTACCTTCCCAGGAAAAGTTTTTAAAACTTTTGCCAAAGGCAAGTTGATTCGCTTGTTGTTTGTATCTCCAGTGAGAACAAGATCTCCTTCTTTTATGGATCATCCACTTTTTACTTTGGAATAATCTCTTAACAATCCAAGATGTTCAGTTCTAAATCGGCTTCGTAGATTTTGTCGCATTTTCAAACAGTAAGCATACCCTTTATTCAATTTTCTTGAATCGTTGATGTCAAATTCAGGAACGCCTACATCTTTAATTTCTTGTTAGAACATAGATGGAGTGAGGGCTTACAGGTTGTTTGGATTTTCTGAGAGGTACGTCAATGGACGAGAGTTAATGAAATTTTCAGCATCGCATAATACTGTAATTAACTCTTCTTCATTCAGACAAGCTTTTCCTAGTACCCTTCTCAGAATGCCCTTCAAAACTCTTATCAATCTCTACCAGAAGCCTCCCCACCATGGGGAGACTTCTGACATTAAATTTCCAAAAAATCCTTTGAAGAAACTCTTCGAAGCAAAATCTTCGACATAACCCCAATCGATAGTTCTTAAAAGATTCGCTGTTCCTACAAGATGTGTGCTATTGTCCGAATATACAGTAGAAGGACGACTTCTCTACGCAATAAAACGGCGAAACACCAGGATAAAGCAGTCACTGGACATGGAAGATACCAACTCCAGATGCACTGCTTGATATTTGGTGCAGGTGATGAGTACTACACAGCATTTTCTTCCACCTTTGAGATACAATGGCCTACACAAGTCGATACCGATTATTTTGAAGATAGCCGCATTTCGGACACGATCCTCTGAAAGAATGATACTTTCGGCTTCCAGTGGCTGAACAGAAAATCTTCTACACTTATAACAGTTTCTTATCACACTTCTCACAGTCTTTCTAGTCTTGATTATCCAATAGGATTCTCTGAGATGAGAAATCTATGTTTTTCTTCTCAAGTAAAAGATTCTCTTTGAATTTCCTTTAAAATGAACCTCTCAGATGTATCGATTTCTCCAATCTCCAATCTTCCTTCTTTTCTTTCTCTACTATTTCTTTGGATATTCTTTCAGAAATTAATGACATAAGCCACGATTCTCACAACTTTACTGAAGGAGGATATCCTATGAAAGAACTCAAATCTGTTAGTAACTAAATTTCTTGCAAAGATCCCTGTTTTCTTTCTTTCTGAAAAGGCAACATCTTCGTCTGCAGAAATTTCATTAGCAGTCCAATCTTTCAGGAGCAGCTTCAGCCAATCTGGCCCTTCCCCACCATAGGAATTTCAATAAATCATTCAGATTGCATCCCCTTGCGGGTAAATCGGTTTGATTATATTTTCCTTGAATTTTCCATCAATCCTCTGGATATGTCAGCTTCCAAATTTCATTCACTCGGTTCGTTACAAAGGTGGCCCAATTATCTGGCTTTTTGATCCAGTATAAGATGTTCATCGAGTCAGTGTAGAAAAAGTTCGTTTGTTCATACTTAAATCTTTTATGACAGTATTAGCGAGTCTGGTTCTAGTGGTGCACGCAAGAATTTCTAATCTAGGAATAGTGATTGATTTTAAGGGTGCTACCCTTGATTTAGCTTGTAATAATTGACAATTAACTATTCCCCTATATAATTTCTAATAAAAATTGATTCTGCGTAAGCAGATTTGCTAGTATCTACAAAAACATGGAGAGTAGTAGTCGTATCAAGCTTGGGCAGTTCTCTAGGGATTTCTATATCTTTTAAATATTTTAGTTCATTGGCCCATTTTAGAAATGTTTTTCTCAAAAGTACCATATCCCAATTTATTTTTTCCTTCCAACATTTCTGTAGTATTAATTTTGGAACAAGAGTGATAGGACTTGTGTGAACCAAATAGAATCACCATTTCTACTCAATATCAAAATTGCATTTCGTTTACTTTTCACAAATGAATTTTCCTCTTTTACCTCTTAGGAAAAAGTATCATTGTATAAATCCCATTTAAGGCCTAAATCTGAAATAATTTCTTTATAATCATCCCCATACATATTAAAAATTCAAATGTTTCCATCCCTTCTTGGCCGGCTATGTTTCCAATCCCTTAAGTCATATTGCGCAGAAGCCATTAATTCTTTAGATACCGCAATGAAAGAATCTAACTACTCCATTGTGTTCATACTCGCAACACAATTGTCTACATACATAGAATCTCTAAGTTTTAAAGTTGTACCCTTTTTAGAGTCATCTACATTTTCTAAGTGACAACTGATAGTCGCGGCGAAAAAAAAATGGGCTGGCATTCACTCCAAAAAATATACGGTAATAGGAATAAACAACCAATTTCTCTGGATCACCTCTCTTCCTCCATAAAAACTGCGGGAATTTTCTGTCGGGGGGAGCTACGTTAATTATTTGAAAATCTCTGCGAATATCCGAAATTATCCCATATTTTCCTAGACGAAATGTGGCACTTGTCTTTAAATTCCTATCTTATGTCTTTAATGTTACATTCTTGGTGATTTTCTGAGAGGATCTTACACCACCAGATCATTTGATCTGTGAAACAAAGCGTTTCATCATATAACAAGTGCTTCCCAGTTTATTGCGAACTGCTTCACTTCACATTTAGAGAGACATATTGACAGACATGCAGCAGAAAACAGATGCGCAATTTCGATTTCTCATTTTTCAATAATGACTTTAATAGAATCAGTGACATATTTTGCCAAAGAGCGTTGTTTTACTATCAGGCTGAATAAATTTGTTTTAATTTTAAAATTTCAACAGCAACAATGTATTACACACGTGCACCAAACCATGCAGCTTTCCCAGGATTTGGCTCTCAATTTAAAAATACGTCACTGTATAAATATTTAGTGTTGTTGCTTATGCTATTTGGGGCAGATCATTTTTGGGAAAAATCCCACTTGGAAAAATAACTAAAGTAACATTCTTTTTTGTTTTACATTTACATAGTTTGGATCAAAAAGTTGTTTTACATAAGAAATAAGTTATTCCGCAAAAATAAAAATAAAAAAAACGCATTGAATGGAGTGGGTTGTATTAGAATATTCTCTTTAGAGACTGAGGTATATTGAAATATTGAAATCTCGCAGAAGTTTTCGCCTCCGATTCTATATATTCAGATCAAATACCATTTGTTGAACTCGAATAAACTTTCACTGCTGTAGGCAAAAACAATAAACTTTCAAACACACAAAAGTATTTCGTCAAAAACATTTCATTGCTATCATTAAGAAAGCAGATAATTGGAGGAAATGCATATTTTTTTTTCTCATTATCAGAATTTTGCGAATGATATAGCAAACTTATTAAAATCTAAATTATAGCTTATTTTTTATTATATTGGTCAGGAATCCTATTAAACTCGTTGGAGAATGGGTTAAGGAATTCGATCGCCAATTCAATCCTACAAATTGCAAATGCACGATCTTTTGCATTGAACTAAGACTTTTCCAGCAGATCTATCTCCAACTGACTGATAGCTTCTTTGTTGATTTTTTACAGTTAATATATGTTTTTAGCTTTCCAGTTTTCATATAATCTTAAATTATATTCAAAAGAAAAAAATGGTCTTATACTTTAACACAGTCTCTTTTTCAACTGTTAGATTGAGCACTCTGCCGGGCTGCTAAGCGGTACTGTCTGTCATTTTATATAATCAGTTCTTTTTAGAAATCTCAGAAATATTATAAAATTTTGCTTTTGCGTTTTTCTCTTAAATTTTTAATTTTTCTTCATTGAAAAAAAAAACTTATATTATTAATACACTTTTTATTCTTATATTAAAATATCTCTAGCATCGGGTAAAAGCACAATCTATGAACAAGAATTTAAAAAAATATTTCATAAGAATACGTCATTTTGATTTCAAACAAAGCAGAAATAGTACCCTCGGTGGAGGGAATATTTTTGTCCAATTTTTTTAAAATATTCTAAACATTGAAATTCAAGATGGATGTTGATGCATTTAGAACACAAAAAAAGGACTATGAATAGAGTTTTCTTTTCATTTGAACAAAAATGAAATAAAATTATGAAGTAAGTGATTTAAAAATGATTTTAATGCTGAAATGTTAATTAAGTGATGAGTTCTAGAATCTTAATGTTTGTTGGATTACAATGTTTAAAAAACTTTTGCAATTTGAAAATTGAGAACCATTATTTAGAGATGATATTGCTGCATCTGAAAATTGCAATGATTAGTTGATTGAATTTTTTTCTCAAATCGATTTGGAATTACAAGATTTAATGGAGATAAATACCCACAAAAAAGCAATCGATTAATGAAAAAATATTTCGGACATGAATATTTGGCAGTATAGTTTTAAATCTGCAATTTATTTACGATGGTTACGAAGAACGTTGCTACTGATTAAAGGAACGGAAACGAATTTAACATCTCCATATGGCAAGGTGAAATAAAAACTACGTGCATTGTAAAGCAGTGGGAGAAACTGTAGCTACTGGAGGAACAAAAACGCATTTACCATCTAAATATGATAAGGTGAAATAAATACTACTTGCATTGTAGAGCATTGAGAGAAACTGTAGGTACTGGAGGAACAAAAACGGATTTACCATCCAAATATGATAAAGTGAAATAAAAACTACTTGCATTATAGAGCATTGGGATAAACTGTAGCTACTGGAGGAACAAAAACGGATTTACCATCTTAATATGACAAGGTGAAATAAAAACTACGTGCTTTGTAGAGCATTGGAAGCACTTTATTAAGGTATGGTGATATCGTGTGTGTGTGTGACACTGTTGATAAAAAATTACTTACTTGAAAAATTAATGGTCTTATGGGAAATAAATCAAAATCATAATTCAACGAAAACAAGATCCTTGGAATTTTTAATGGATTTCCTTAGCCTGAAGGTAAAAAATGGAAACTGTTAAAAAATGTGGAGGTACTTATATGATTCCATAGAACTAATCATAATTACACATGACTTTTAGTTTATTTGTAATTTTTATTTTTATATAAGATTTTTTGCTTTAGAATTCCATGGTTCAGAACTTATATAGCTAAGAAGCAATCACTTTTAAAAAGCGTATAAAATATTTTAAGTCGAGATATATGCAATATTGGGAATTTAATTATCATAAATTATTTTGCCAGTAATCATTGAAAAATGTAAGATTTTTGATCAATGGACTTCTTTTGTAATAAAAATGTTTTATTGCGATATTACAACAGTCTCAAATGATAATGATTGAGTCCATGACGATAATGCTACATCGCTAGGAAATGCTCCTTTTTGAAAAGTTTGAAGCATCCATTTATGAAGAGGACATGTGAATGTAACTGTGCTAGTTTATTATAATTCATTAACAGAAATCATTATCGCAAGCATTCAAAATTAAAATATTTGTAATACTATTATTATTTTCCTCTTAACAGATTTAGTTTTATTAAAATATATATTACCATACACAAATGACAATGATTGATTCAAATCTCCGCTGCCTGTATCATTAATAATATAAAAAAAATTTTTTTTTGGTAAGTATAGAAAAGGGGTGGCCAAGTCTCTTCATAGTTCGAGCCACTTTTCAAAACTCCAATTTTTTTGAGCCACAATTAAATATGTCTTTAAAAGCTATGCAAAAAATTATTATACATATAAATTTTTTATTACAAAAACTATATTTATTGGAAATATATAAAGTGGTATAAACATTAAAGTAAAATAAAAACGATTAACATAAGTACGTTGTTGTGAATATTGAAAAAATTTGAAAAGTAGACTTTTTTAATCCATTACACTTTGATTCTGGTACAAATTTCCAAAATTCATTGATCAGCTTCAATTTATATTTTAATTGTAGATCTTGATCTTCTTCCATCTCTATTAATTTTAATTCTCCTGATGATATTTGCTATATATATATATATATATATATATATATATATATATATATATATATATATATATATATATATATATACTTCAAGTCTTGAAAGAAATCTATTTTGTAATTCCGTCAATATTCTTCCTAGCTATTTTTTATATTCATTGAGTTTTTCTTGTTTAATATTTGAATAATTTTTTAATTAAAGGAAAACTTCATTGTTTTATTTTTAAAGTTTTTATAAAAATTAAATATTTACTGTAAGAGTTTTGATATAATTTTTCCTTTCCTCTGCAATTGTAAATTCTGTGCTTACAAATGTTCCATGATATCACTCAAAAAATTAAGTCTTTTAATTATTCGTCATCGTCTAATTCTAAATAGGTTATTTCCTTTTCGATTTGAAATGTAGTTATAAAAAATCCAACAAATCTACAAATCGTTTTAATACGTTGTAGCTAAGTAACCCTTGAACAAAGCAAAAGAAATTAATGTCATTTGGAAGTTCTTTGTCCGTTAAGTCTTCAAGTAAATTTTTGATTTTTCAATGATTTTTTTGCATTAGTGCAAATGTAGTTTACAGTGTACAGCACTGTTTAACATATATCAAAATATATTTAATTTTCTGTAACGCGAGATTTTCTCCGTGAATTATTCAATGAATCGTTTTTAATTATGGAATTTCAGTTTCATCTCTTGAAGACCGATTTTTTATTCAGTGCGGACGGAGCTCCATCAGTTGCTATGCTTATGATTTTTTTTTTAAGATAAGCATCAAAAGTTTTCATAATGGAATCTATTGCATTTTAAATAGCCATATCGTCATTTATTTATTCAAGTGCTACAAAATTTAATAATTCTTCTTTAACAACTAAGTCAGGGGAAACAAAATGTATGAAAACAACTGCCAATTAAGGAAGATCTGTTAAATCTGTCGATTTGCCAAGGGCTAAGCTAAATGTAATACAGTTCTTACAATCATTTTTTAAAATTATATTCAAGAGATGTATTAATTGCAGTTATGGGTCGTTTGGTTGTGTGCCTCGAGATAAGAATTTGAGAAAAAGTTTTGTGCAGTGGTGTATTATTTGTATCTTTAAATTTAAATATATCTTCCAAGATTTTTTTTTAATTAACTTTCCCTCTCCATATCGACCTTTTGCACAAGCAATGTTCAATACAATTACAAAACTGGCTTCAGTCACATTATTATTTTAATTGCTAAGGTTCATCAAAATTTACTGTTTTCTGTTTAAATTTGCTTCTAAAGAAGCAAGTTTAACTAGTCACAATTTGGAAATGGTGGCTACTGATTAAAAAACTGATGATGATTGGTTTCATAATGCTTACGTAAATTGTTCGCTGTATAATTTTTGAGTGTAAAATTACATTTACAAATATCACATAATTCTTTTTCGTTATTGTCAATAAAAAAGAAATTCTCCTCCCACTCATTATTAAATCTTTTATTTTCTTGCTCGTATTTTCTTTTTTTTTTTTTTTCTTTTTTTTTTTTTACTTTAGTCCTCTGTCGTCATATTTTTAAAAAAACTGAAAATGAGTAAAGAAATTTAGAAAATACAAGTTTTGTGTAATTAAAACTATAACAAAACGTGTTAATCTTTTGCTTTTTTACTAAGTTTTATATACTAAGATACAAAATAGAAAGAGTTAATTTCCCATAAAGTCCCGATTACAATTATATCCGAAGCAAAACTAATAAAAATTTTTTTCCTCCAGACCAGAATGTATACTGTCCATTGTAATGAAAGTTTACGAATTCAAAATCAGTCTGGGGTCGATCGATTACGAAGGATTACGTCACTATTTATATTCGTTAATGCAGTTTTCGAGGAATTATATCATTCTTACATTAGATGAATGTGAAAGCTGTTACAGCATCTTTCATATATATTATTAGCAATTTGAAAGACATGTTGAAACACATGGAACGATAAACAATTTTTTATATATGATAAAACATAAATGAAAAGATAACTCCGGTGCATTTATCGACAGCCACTAATAATCCTTCAAATAGCCGCAAGTGGTTAACGACCTGTAGATTCCCCCCCCCCAGTGTAGAATAAACATTTATGCTCAAACTTTTATAACATTACATTGCAAATCATCAACAATTAAACTTACAATTATAATAAAAATTAAATATATTTACATTATAATTTATTCCAAAAATGATAAAAATTGTTTTCAATTGTTGTATATTATTATTAGCAAATGATAATAGATGACAGCTTCTTACTTTGCAAGGAAAAACTCTGCCATGAAAAGATTGGGAAACAAATTTACCACGGATTATTTTCATAGTATTGCAATATAAATTATTATGAAAGCAAGGCTCACAATTACTACGAAATAAATAATACTAATCTCAGATATTTTTATGAAATTGTTTTTTCTCCTAAATATTACCATTTGCAAATGATAGTACATAATATTATAAATATATCCTATTTTATTAGGAAATATCTCTCTCTGTTTTTTGAAAAACGTTGAAAATATTTTTAAACATAGATGTTTAAACCACTGCAAAACAAATCACCTTCGACAATTAAAATTGTAGTTATTGTAAAAAAAAGATAAATCATTACATATAGAAAGATATTAATATGTTAACAAAGTTTTCTATTAATTAGAGAATAAGTTATCATCCACAAATGTAATATAACTTACTCCATAAATATGCTGCCATTTTGCTTGGAATTCCCTTTCGAAATGAATAAAAAGCATTTTTATTTAATTGTTTTATATATTTATATTATTGAAACAGAAATTAAATTGAACAATTAAATTTATGGTCTTTTTAGGATATAAAGCATTGATCATTGAAAATGTTTGATTTTTTCTTTTTCAATAGTTAATTTCATGCAAATGATAGTTAATGATTATTTACTATGATTTTATAAAACTAAGAAATCTGTTTTTCCTGAAAAGAGTGAAAAATATTTTTATGAGGAATTACTTATACCATTGTATTGTAAATCATTGTCTGGAACAACTAAACATGTATGTATTACATAGGATAACTATAGAAACATTTTTATTAAATAATATTTATCACTTTCTATCGCTATTATTTGCAACTGAAAAAGATTGATTCCATTTCTAATATTTTTGTAAATTCTTTTCCTATAAATTGTAGAAAATATATGTCAGGATATTTATATTATTTCATTACACGGCACACCTACACACACATAATGCAGATTTAATGATAGTTACAAAAATTTTATTAGGTTATTCTTTTAAGAATACTTTTGTTCTTTTTTATTAGAATATGATAAAATTATTCTAATAATTTAATTTTTCAATAGGAATATTTGTTTTCTACAACTATATACTATTATTTAGTAATGATGACGATTTCTTTGATTATTATTTAATGTAGCTAATAAAAGTCTTATATCGATAATATAATAAACGACTTATTTGCTTTGTTAAAAATTTATAAGAAAAGAAATAAGCACGAGTATTTAATTTATAGATAAGAATCTTAAGTAGATTGTATACTAAAAATCTAGTACACGTGCATTTATTTCTGCATTTTTAAATTAAGAAAAGAATTTGGCAACTGAAAAAATCCAAACGGCTTTTTACAAGTATTTATATTTTTGAATAATTTTTCTTAAAGTACGCTGATTTGTCCTTTACGTAGCAATGAATAATTGCAAATTGTCTAAAATCGTTAAGAATTTTTATTTAGTTTTATGAAATGAAGGTATGTAGCAAAAATATTGAAAGAAAGTTTTTATTGAGGTTATAAATAATTGCTCATAGGATTTATTTTAATTGTGGATTTTTCTCTTCTCTGAATTATTTGGAAAATACGTATGTCATTTTAAATTTATCTTTACAAATTCTCCTTAGAATATTGTTAGTTTTTTTTTTGTTTTTTTTTTTTAATAATTGATACGAATTATATAAGAACACAAATTTATTGCAATTTTGTAATTAGACCAAAAGGTTTTGGGAAATATTAACTAATTACATTTTTCTTCGTTTAGTTTGCTTCTTAATCATTAAAAGATAAGAATAAAGCTTCTATGCAGATGGATTGAATTGTTGAGTGGTATATAATAAAAAATATGATATATTTTGAATCTAAACGTCATTTGACTTGCAGAATAATATTAATACTTCTTTCATGTAAATTTCTGAAACTATTAAAACAACAAAAGAATTAATTTTCAGTTAAATGTTTTATATGTGTAATACAAACCAAACTGTTGTATCAGAACTAAAATACTTTGTGCTAATTATTGTTATATCTATCGCAAGTTTAATTTCTTTTAAAGAAAATTTTGAGGGAAGAGTTTAATGGAATAGATCATTCGTATAATTTATTTTCTTAAAGATAATATTATTCTTTCTTATATTTTTTTAAAAATAAGCCAATGACTGATATTTCTATTGACAAGTGACGTAAAAGCAAAATAATAACAGATTGTTTGCGTTATATAACGTGTAGCTCTAAATGCTTTCCATTGATAAAATTAAAAACCAAAGGCTATCTTTAATTATAAGAATTTCTCTTATGGAAGTAAGATATTTTCTTTGTTGCAGATAATATTTTAAAGATATATTAAAATAAAAGCTCATTTTTCTTTATAAAAGCAAAAATGTTGAACAAAAAATTATTGTCAATCAAACTTAATGGCCAAAACATAGGTAATCGAGCTTACATAATTGAATATAGTTATTTTTTTTCAAAAAGAATCTAAGCATCAATGCATTTTTTGCGCTATAACCAAGCAAGCTCGCCAAAAGTAAATAATAAACAATAGACAACACCTGGAAGGAAATTTGTAGCTCATTTTGAGTTGACTTATCAATTTTCTGTGTGTATTCCATGATTATTAGATTTATTAATGGTTTCTATAATTATGTTGTAAGAGTTGTAATTATATTTTTCCCCTTGTTCTGTTCCAGCATTGTTGAAAAATTGGGGATAGAATATGTACTTCTGAGTTATTTTACATCTGTCAGAATATTTGGAAATTATCTGGGTTGTTCCCTTAAAATAAAAATAATGTAAAAGTAAACAATACTTGGTGTTAAAAGTATCAAAGTTGACTCTCAGAACCTGAGAATCTTAAAGTACATAAAAATGTCAATATGCCAAATACTTATGAAATTATAATACCAAAAGGTATTAAGAATCATAACCCAGAGCAATCCTATTCTCGACATTCAGAATTATTCTACTATAGTGAAAGTACGTGTCTCCAGAAAAAAATTTTAATAGCGAATTCCCAATAAAAAAGACATATGATATCTGTGAACTGAAAAGGTGCTTTTGTTAAATGACAAAAAAATTGATGTAAAAGTTAGAACCAAAGATTTAAACAAAACATTTTTTTAATACGAGTTCTTTTCTCAATAAGCCATGTTGCATAGCATATTTTTCTGTTCTTAGTCCAAAGTTCAATTCTGCCAGCAAGGTGGAAGCATCCAAATGGAAGACTTCATCATTTAGAAGATTAGCTAGGGTCCAAGCAAAAGATACTTTCCAAGTGCAACTTACCACTCACAAAGATATTATTTCCCTTAGACATTTTTATACCCCATTTTTCTATTATGAACATGACGAAACTTCGTTTGAGTCGGGATTCGAACGTCTATTGATAATGAGAAAGATAAATATATAATATAAAAAATATGCTATTTCTATCAGTATTTTAGATTTTTTTTAATAAATTATAAAAAAAATATTGAGTCTTAAAATGATGTATTTATTTATTTATGCAATATTTCACATATCATAGGGCTAGTTGAAAGCTTAATAATGAATATTTTAAGACTAACATTATATTTCCCATTTGATTTTCGTTTTAAAAAATATATTTAAGTGAGTAAATTTTATTGTTCATCCAACTTTCTTTATGTTTTCAGTTGTTTAGAATTAATTAAGCGCTATACTATTTGCTTGAGATTTGAGCAGTGGACCTATTGGTAAGAAACAAGTATTGGTAACATTGGTATCAATGTGTAAGTTGTAAATTATGTGCTTTCTGTTTCTTATAAGAAGTGCGAGTATGTTTGCAATATATATATATTTTAGGCAATCATGCTTAGAACCTAGCCGAGCTTATGCCTGATCGAATATCGTTCTCCACATTTCATTGGCCTTTAATCGGTCACAATTGGTTGAAATTGCCCAAAATCCATTTTAAATCATAGGTTTAAGACAAATAAACAAATAAAACCAACCATTCATCGGGGGTCCACTATTATCTTGTAAAATAGTCACTCACCCTGAAGTGTTACTAGGTTCAGAAGCATGTGTAAAAATCCCGTCAACCAGGAAAAATTAGAAAAAAACAAACCATATTTTGTCAATAATAGAAAGCCATATAATAAATACAGTGTTCTTACCTTAATGAATCATTTGCATTTATTTAAGCAAAAATTCTCTATGGTAATTATAACTCAAATGCTTATTATTTTGTACAGTAAAAGAGCAGAAAAGATTAAAACTTTTCTGCTCTTTTACATCACAAAATAATAAGAATTTGGTGCATATTTACCATAAAATTGCATATAGATATTTTAATTGGTATGTTATTCTCTCTTTTATGTGTTCTATTTAAAAGGGTTTTTTGTTATTAAAATAATAAATTTATTATTTATATTTTGTTATTATAGTAAACAAACTACCACAATGATCTTTTAATGAATCTTACTAAAATTTTTAATTCAAGATTTTTTAAGACAAATATTTTTTTTCATTTCTTATTAAATATGCACAGGGGAACAATTTGAAATGATATGCTGTCAATTTGGCAGAATTTACACCCATTTTCTTGGTTGACGGGGATTTACATAAATACATAGATATCAAGCCTTATGTAACAAATTGGAAGAGAGAGTTTCGTTTCTACTTTCTTCGTGCGCAACTGTCAAGTGGGATCTTAAGAATGTTCCAGCAATAATAAATATTGCCTAGCATCTATGAAAAATTTCAATTGAAGTTTGCAAGAAGAAAAGTCCTGTTAAATATTTCGGCCGAGGCCATATCTAGTTTGTAAGATAAAACTGCAAAAATGATTATATTTTGTTACATTTACTTTGAAATTTTATATCTTTGGATTATGAATGTTCAAAAATTTGCAAAACTATCTTTGTATGAAATACTATTACTGCATTTGGTATAGAAACATTGATTAATAAAACAATGTTAAATAATTTGTTTCTTTCCATTTAATCTGCGTAGTTGTGAAGAAAACATTTTTGGCAGCATCACAACGAGTATAGATAAAATGGGACGTGTAATAATTAGTTGTAACAAATTTTATTTTAATGGCAAGAATAATTTTATGTATAAAATATTTGTTAGTAGAAAAGGTTTTGACAGCAAATGGTGAAGGCCGTGTTGAGGGATATTAATATTCACTGACCTGGTTGCCTTCTGTGAAGTCTTTTTATAAATAATGGGGCGCATTTTCTCGTCGCAAGGAAGGAAGCCTAAAAATCTGAAGCTTCAACACTCTCAAGAATATAAGCAGACTAAAGGAGGGCAATATCTTTCTCCTATTCTTTAAAATTGGCTGGGAATTCAACCTGTACATTATATTCCAAAAGCTTTCGAACCAACAAACCACTGTGAGTTTTAGCGATAAAAGATTGAAAATTGAAAATAATGATACTTCTTTCTTGGAATGTAGTAGATGTTTTGTGACTTTATCATCTATGCGACAATGAAATACGATATGATTAAAATTTATAGTTAATATTCATAAGATTTCTCTTCTTGTTTATGTATAATTAATGTTAATACTTTTTGTGCCATCTCTTTTACATTTACATTATTTAATAACATAAACTTTCGCATTTAACAATATTTTGTGACCGCTTTATAGATTCACTCAGAAATTTACGAGTAAATATCTTATTCTTCCGCATTTTTTCCTCTTCTGGACTTTGTGGCAGTAAAACAAACAATGAAATCAAGCCTTATTTTTTTTCGAAATATTTTATTTAATATGTGAAACAAATATTTAAAAAATGCTTATTTTTCAATTCAGTTTTGAAGATTACCATGTGAATATGTGTGACAATCTTTGTTACCCTTTTTTATTTTCAGTCCATTATCTACCTTCACGTATATGATTTAGGAAATTTTAGGTAATCATGTATTATTATAATAATTGAAGATAAATAACTTACGAAAATAATTAATAAGATGTTTAATATCTATAGATAATTAATAAATTAATTCTAGATACAAGTAATACTTTGCATCATGATCAATTGTTGTTAAAATTCAAAAATCAAACGCACACGTTATCAGCCATCATTATTCTCGAAAAAGATTATTACTCAATAAGTTATGATTCATAACTTAAGACGAGAAGTTAAAGGACTCTAAAGTGATTTTCAGTTAAATTCCAGTTTCAGGGACTCAAAATGATATAAATATATATATATCAGATAAGAAAAAAATATTTGACACAAAATATTTAGATCAAAATGATAAAGATTGGAATATAAAAATATGGTAAAAATAAATTAAAATCTATGAAGGGAATAAAAAAAACTTACATAAGTTGTCATAGATAAACATTATTAAATGTCAAATTAATAATACTCTTGAAATGATTGGTAAACAATTGATTTCGACATGTAGTCCAACAGAATATTTAATGTATTTTAAAGATTAGCCCTGAACAATTTGTTACATAAATATTATTACCAGTTATTAAAGCAGTTCTCGGAAAATGAAGCAATGTGCCAGAAGATATTACATATACATTTGGTGACACAATGATTGAGAGTATTTATTAATTCCTAAATTTGTGGAAATAAGGGTACAACAAGCTTGTTAAATTAAGAAGAGAACTAAAAAAACAGTGCTGGCCGTGACCAAGAAAGATAAGGGGAAGCAAACTTCTAAATATAAACAATATATAGCACGATAAATTGAGTTGTTTAATTTATTTTTTTGTCAATTTTAAATCATTTCTATTAGATGAGATCTCTGAAATAAGAATTTTTGGAACCTATTGTAGAAAAAATATTACTTCTTTGACTATCTTATCTTCTTCCTCATTTTCATGAAAACGAGGAAGTAAAAAATGTGAAGTCATCCATTTTTGATGAGCATCTAATATTCTAGTTTAAGTGGCTCTGGTTATCTTGGAATATGATACATGCGTTTTAATGACTTGCATATGAATTTAGATTGGCTAAAGTGCAGAATCATATGTTGATAAGTTGATAAATGGTAAAAACAATATCAGACTTATAGTTTGATGATTTCTATAATAACTGACAATTCAGATTTTAATTACTTCAGCTCAACCTTACCTTCTTTATCACACAAACATATATATATATATATATATATATATACTACAGGGTGATTCAAAACTTATACGTCAAGAAGGGAATACGTCAAGAAACCGATTTCACATAGGAAAGAGTGTTCGCAATCGCCATCTATATGAACAAAATGGATGCCACTTGATACCGCCTCTTAATACATAAGATGCTACTTAATGCCACCTCTTGATTTAGAATATTAATTAAAGATTAATTTTAAATTTTTGTTGCTGTTACGCTATATGTCCTTAAAGCGTTCTTGTATCTCTCTCAATAAATCGTTTAAGTTGACTTGAAATACGTTAAGGCTCAATTTGAAAAATGTAGCATTCATTGACAGCCAATTATTTGTAGCCTGAGAGTTTGAGACTATTGTTTTCACTTTTTGTGAAACTTCCTTGTTTTTCTAATCTATAAAATATATTTCAGAAAATTATATGATAGGCATGTCATATACTAAATTTCCATGTTTAAGACATTTAATAACATAAACGTATTTTACTTATGAATTAGATCTTCCATACATTGTACCTCAGAATCTATAATGTAATATATTTCACTTTGTAATCAGTGCTTCATTAATTAAATGCATTTCGAATAAAGATTCTTTTTTCATAACTATCTCATAATTCATTTGTTTATAGTTGAGAAGTAAAAAATTCACTCTGTGGTAAAAGGTGTTTCACTTGTTCACTATTTCCTATTTATAAACATTCACTTTTATATTTTTGGCGCATTTCAGTTTTTGATTGGAAGCTCAAAAAATTCCCGCTGTGATAAAATAAATAGTTCTTTATGTAATGAATGCCCCATATCTATCCCAGCGCATTCACAAAAATGCATTTCATTTCTGTGATGAATGCTTTATTAACTAGATACGTATACGAAATATTCTTTAATTTACATTTCTCATATCAATATTTTGCATTCCTATCGTACATTTTAATAAAATATTTTATCGATAACAATATAATTAAGAATTTAAAGGACAGTTAAATTTCAAAATAGCTTTAACACTTAAAAATCGTAATATTTATTACTAAATAGTAATTTTAAATAGTAATATTGTTTACTAATTTTTAGTCAAAAGCTCTTTATTGGCCATTTTAATTGGAACAGTATTCTACTATTTTGGAAAGGACGATTACTTGATTCTGAAGCGAATACCGAACTAGATGCTGACCTAATATCAATTAATATTTATTTTCGATTCAAGTACAAAATTAGGATGATATATTTATAAATCTGCACTGTCACATAAAGCACAATTTCTCCTAAGTCAACAGCATTGCAATCAGAGAATAAATCATTCAGACTGGGTCAAAATTTCAAAATATGTTAGCACACCTGTCTTTGTTAAGCCAACGGAGGTAAGGATAAGAGAGATGATTTTCTTTTTTGAATTCAATATAAAATGTTCTAAGAAATTGTGGAAACACATCTCGAGTCAAGGTCAACCCACTTTAATTGCTTTTGAATTAGTCTTCAGGTTGCTCCGTTATTTCTTATTGTAATGAAATCATACGATACAGAGATAAGATATTATCACTGGAACTCTTCCGTACTTACACTTTATTCTAAATATTTCATTCTAAATGATATCAAGTTAAATTTAAAATATTAAATATAAATTATGAAAAACAATTTTCGCCTACGACTAAGAAAAAGATTTAGTTTTCAGTTTTCAGCTTTATCTTTGTTTATCTCCAGGGTATGTTCCTTAATTTACTTTTCATATATATTTAGTAATTCATGAATTTCTACTTTAATTTCTTATCAATTAAATTTGTATTTCATGTTTCAGTTAGTTTATTGTCTTTCTTGTAATACTGTTTGATCTTTCGCTATATATTTAATTTAATATTCAGTTTTCAAATTAATGTCAATATTCTTACATTAACGCAAATGAAGTCATTAGAAATATTAAAATAAAAAAGAGATACCAATAATGTGTTATAATATCTTAATAACTCTTGTAATATTTACTTTGCATCATTTTATACATTATTGATATAATTTTGTATCTGAAAAATGCCCTTAAAAATAGATATTAACTCTTAAGTTAATATTTGCTGTGTTAAAATTACATAAAATGTTTTGAAATGAAATACATTAATGTTTTTAAATTCAACAGAAACTATTTTATGCTTAAATTAATAATATTCATTTTTTGTGAATCCTAGATTGAAAAAAAAATGTAACCCTGGATTATTTTTTGAAAGTAAAACTCATTTGCTTTGTTTGAAATTATCTTTTTCAGGATTTAAATTGATTATGAAGCTATCAATTGAGAAAGCATCCTTTACAAATTTAGATTGTAAAAAACGATTTAAGTTTGTAATTTTTTATAAATAAGATATTTTTAGAAAACATCTGAAAATTTTCATGTTTTGTTTGTTATTTTTAAAGTTATGGTGCAATATAGAATGAGATATTAGTAATAGTGTAATTTAATTTGAAACAATATTTTTATCTGAAGAACTTCATTAAAGGAAAATATTTGGTACCCTTTGATTTTCTTAGAATTACTCAAACAATAGTGTTTTTTATTTCAAGGGCATGGAACTGCATTTATTCGCCATTACAATAACAATGTAAAAGGTTAGTTTTCTTAGCATTTAGTTTACACTCATATTTTTGTCTTTGGTATACAAGATTATCCTTAAATTTACATTGAATTGTGAAAAATATTGTAATCCATCAATGACAATTTATTCCTAACAGCTTAATAAAAATAGAAAATTCGTATAATTTTTTAAAAATTATTGCCTTTTTATCAATATGAATGACATTTCAAAGTTTAAAAATTTCACTTAAAGCATGCTAATTTAAAAGAAGATTTTCTTGATAGACTCAGGCTATATGTTTAATAAAAATTTCAAATGAGATTATTTTAGATGTGATTGATCATGGTATACATTGTGTTTGCGAAATAGCTTAAAATCGTATCCGATTGAAGCACATGTAAAAATGTTTCAAAATCTTCCAATTTTGAAGCATTGAAACGGATTGCCAATCATATAAAAGCTTCTGGAAACTTGCATGTCATAGGCATCTTAACACATTCTGGGAGAAATTTTTACGAATAGTGGGCTGTGTTCACGTATCGCCAGTCAGAAACTCCTAAACAACCCCAAATAGGATGTTCTGCCGAAAATTCAAATGTTAATATTCATCTTTAGTTATTGAGCAGTGATTAGATATGAATCCAGGATTTCTTATTTCGAAGAGTAATCTTTAAATTGGACCTTGAAAATTGAGACAAAAAATATTTTTCGCTTACACAATTTCTTGACAAAAGAAGCCATAAATAAAAAGTGTCAATTGCATGTCAAATTGTCGTATTCAGTGTCAATTGAGACACTGAATACGGCCCACTATCTATAAAAAGTACTCTCGAAAGAAAGCTTTGCGATGTTCATCGAACTCTTACAAAAACCTTAGGTGTTAGGCCTATAGTAATGTGGTATCAAATAATTTCTTAATAGGGATTACCATGTCTAGTGATCAAATAGTAATCTTTTAGAGTTTTCCAGTTCAAAGAAATTACCACTGAAGGACTAACAAACGTAATTACTCTTCCGGGTAAAAGATCCCTGGTTCTATTCTATCCCAGCCATTGCTGATAAAAGTTGTTGTTCTGCATGCACGTTCATTTGGACGGATAAATGAGAAATATCGGGTTTCTTTCCTTACAACATCTATATATGTTTCACTACTCATGAAAATTTCTTCCTAAAAGGGATTTATATGGTGGATATTAAAGTAATTTTCAAAAGATTTATGTCTTTCGTTTATATTCTTTACGTATATCGAAATGATATGCAATAGCTTATTTAAAGAATTTTGAAATATTTATAATAGATATTTCTGTATTTGTAAACCAAGCTGAGTTTTAAATGATTAGGGATATGGTTTTCTATCCAATATTTCGTGAATTCGATTCATACCTTGAAGTCTGTAGTGGTTCCGAATCCATTGTAAATCGAGTCACAATCTCGAGTTAAAAATATATCCTGTGAACGAGAAACAAGCGAAACCAATCCCTATTTTTAAATAGAAATATGAAATAAAACTCTCTATAGATAAATTATTAATTCATTCATGAAGACTGACTTTTAATTTTTTTTTATATTTAACAAGAACTGTTCGCTTGAGTTTAATAATAAAAACTGAAAAACTGACATGAATTTGAAGAAGTCTTAAGAAAACTTATATCCATATTATTTATAGCCGCATCTAAAAGTGGTTTTAATTTGTAATAAGTAATGGAATATGTTTCGGATTTGTTGGACTAGAAAATATTGAAATATTAATAAATTATAAATTTGAAATGTTTCCTATAGAAACAAAAATAGAAATGAACTTAGGAACATATTTTGCTGATTTAATCTAATTTCAAGTGCACTTTTATAAACAATGGCGATAAAATAATCACAAATTGCACATTTGCCTTTGAACATGATAGATTATGTTAATCTAATTTTTAATGCTTTATAACAATTGATAAACTTATTTATTATCTCATAATTTTAAAATGTTACAGTTGTTCTTAAAAATATTATATAATCATATGAATATTTAAATGTTTCGTTCATATGCAAAACTTTCATTAAGTTTTGCATATGAACGAGATATTTAAATTTTCATATCACACTGAAGTGCTTGGCGAAAATCAAAATAATGATACTTATTTCAATGAATTTAAAAATGTTTTTTTTTATTTTTATTAAAATATTAATTTTTAAATCAAATTTTAATTTTATTATTTTAAATTTTGAAATTTTTAATGCAATGTAATTATAAACTTACTTTAATTTCTACGTAAGTTTAATAAGAAAATCCAAAGAGAAAAACTAATACATTTTTGAGCACATTTTAAAAAAGAATAAAAAGTTTCCTCTTGTTTATTAATTGTGTTCACAAATAATAGTTTTATTATAAAATTAGGAATATGATTGCATATTTTATGTTATATTCATGAACTTACATAGATATAATGCATAAGAATATTATAAAATTATACAACCTCATATACTAAACTCTATTACTTTAATTAAAATTGTATTTAGATATCTCATTTTAATCTTCCACCCCATTTTTATTGGTAGCAATTTATAAAAAAATTAATCAATGGGAAATAAATAGATTTCTTTTATAAATGAGAATATCTCATGCATCAAAATTCCGTATCATCAAACATAATTTGTTCATACTCTCAGTATAACAAGCTTAATGAAGACCATTTCCAGATCCAAAACATTCTGGATATTCATTTAAGCGATTTTCTATCTAAAATATTATTAAAAAGTACTGCAAATTTTATCTTCTTTTACTGTATGCTTAAAACTAACTTTTCATTATAAAATATTATATTTTTAATTCTTATATTATGAAATATAGTACTTAAATCTGAAAGCAGTCTTAGATTAAAAATGTTATTTATTGATTAAAAAAGTATTTATGCTGTGTAATGAAAAGGAGTACTATATAACTTTTATATCTTACAATTTATAAATATGTTATAAAACTAACTTCTAGTATAAATTATAATATTTTTAGCATTTAATTCAAAATATTTTCCGATTCATAACATTTAGAGTATGCAGAAAATGTTTCATCACAGTATGTTTTTTAAATATAACCTTACATTATTATAATTCATTTTAAAATATTGTGTATTGAAAATATTGTAATACATATTAATAAGAACAAGCAATTTTTAATTCTACATTCATTTATTTTCTTAAAATTATCTTTTAAATATAAATTATCTTCATTTATTAGTTTAAGGTACTTTGTAACTGATCTCTTGAACTGTAGGTCCCGGACTATTTAATAGAGTGAGCACAAAATGAACATTGAGCAAAAGCCAAATTAAAAACTCTGAAGGAGGTGTTGTGTCACTAATTACCCTGAACATAAATATGTAAAGGAGTTTTTCTATTATCTCCAATTAAGTAAACATCTAGAATATTTCATTCGTTTTTCAATCGAAGTTAGATAACATTCAACGTCCGATAACGACACTATAAGTTAAAAGAAGCAAACAGCTTATTCAGATTAAGAACGCAAGTACTGCCTTTAGAAGGGAGAACTGCATACTTATTGTTTAATTGAATCAGCTATAAAGATTAATCGTAGTCAATTATTGAAAATCTTTACTGTGAACTTTTAAATCTTATCTTCCTCCTACAGTGTTTTATTGTTATTAGAAGAATAGAAAATAAATATATCGAGATTCTGATTATTATTAATTTTTCTTTTATTGAGAGGACTCAATGTGTTGAAGAATAATGGATTTGTTAGATAAACTCACACGTGAAGAACTTGATGTCATAGAAGAGGTAAGAGATTTAATTAATCATTTTCCACATAAAATTCTAATCTTTAATAATAATTGAGTACATTTCTAATCTGAATTTGTCTTAAATATAATATATTACAACATTTATAAATCTAAATATTATATTTCCAAATATTATATTTAGCATCTTAAAAATCATTATAGAAGCTTGTTATTCCAATTATCAAGAAATATTTGTATATTTCCTTAAGATATTAATTTAGTAGTTAATCGTTTACAATAAAGAAAACCATAGTTCGGATTCATCTTAATAATTAGGATTAACTATAATAAGGTTTCAAGCGAAGGAAAAATCATTCCAATGTAATTTTATCTTACCCTATTGTTTTTTTAAGCTATGATAGATTAACAAATATAATCATTTAGAAGTCCATAATTGAGAAAAATTAATCATGCAAGTAAACAGATTGAACTATTTATATTTTTTAACTATTCATTAAGTAAATAACTTCTTAAACAATAACTGATATGAAATTAGTTATAGGTTGTAACTAAAATATTTTATCGACTTCATACAGTTTATGATAAATATATTTATAAATTAGTCAACTATATTTATTTGCATAAATTGTTTTTACTATCGATGAAATGATTTTATCAGATAATGTAGCATTTAAATTTTGCCCCGATGTTAAAAATATCTGAATGCTCTGTTGTTAAAATAATTTAAGGTCTTCATAAACTCAAGATAATTTTATTTAAAAATATTATTTTTCATTTTTTAATAGGTAATTAAAATTTTTTCGATGTCGTTTTGCAAAAAAATAAGACACTAAAAAACATAAAATTATTTAAAATTAAAAATCTAAATGAAAATTTTTATCTACAAATATAAAATAATAAAAATAAATAAATGATAAAAATAAATAAATAATGAATGCAAAAAATAAATGTTTTAAGATATTTAACTGCAAAGAAATTATATCCACATTGTTTAGTAATGTGGCAATAGGAAAAACAATATTATTTTGATGTATTATAAAAAATTAGAATTACTCTAATATTTTTGTAATTTATAATGTTTTGTAGAAAATTCATTCCATATTAAGTATTAATATTTTTCCCATTTTAACCCACTGTTGCTGAAATATTTATCATATGCTATTATTTATAATTTCTTAAAATTTAATTAGAAACGCAAATTTCAAGTTTCATCTTTTTTCAGTTTGTGGGAGGGAAGAGCAGTTGTTGCTCAACATATCCATTATTTCTTGATAAGTTAATCGTCAACATTCAGTTAAATCACAAGTATATTTCTTATGAATTTTTAAGTTTGCTTACGTTGAAATACAAATGTTCTTAATTTGGCACAAATTAAATCCTATTGAATATTTTATCTCAAATTAGGAGGTTCAAGATGCTTATTAGATCGTGTTTCATTAAGCAGACAACAAAATGGTTTGCGTCCATATGTTTGGGTCAGCAGTCCGTGGGATCGAATTCCACCTTTAATTTGCATAATTATAATAATTCAGAATCCACTGTCTGAGTATAAATTGTAGTTCCTGGTCTAATTAATTCCTCGATGTAAAAAATGGCTACTTAGATACAGATAATCCAAAACAACTCTACATCTGGTTTCTCATTAAATAGTTTTAACTTGATTTACATTTGACTGTCAATAACCTAGTTTTACTGAATTACGGTTTCCGATGTTGAGTTCAAAGGGATTCCAGCTATTTCTATATGGAGAGTATGTTTCTGCTTTCTGATTGTTTAACTTTCAGATCTTGGAAGCTTTCTGAGTTTTTCATATCTTCTTAATTAAATACTATCTATTATCTACGAAAAGGTCTAGAATGTGTCAACAGGGTTCTCGATATTAAAAAGCATTACAACAGTTATTTTATCTGGGGTTATACATTTCGTGGTAGTTCTAATACCTCGAAATGGTAAATTTTTTTATAAAACAATTAAGTGTCGTTTTCTTCTATCTTTTTTAATAATGCATGGGCATTGATATAGTTTTAAGATATCATGAAAAAGAATAGAATTATCCTCATAAATTATCATTATTTTACATTTAAGAAAAGAGAAAGATTAATCATAAATAAATTTCTAAAGTATACAAGTGTAATTTTTACTTAAAAATCGAATTTAAGTTAAATTAAATTTAATTTAATTCTAGGGAGATAAAATAAACCTGTGCAAAGATTAATTAGAAACTAGTAAAAAATAACTTTTTAAGCCATAAATTTATCCATTGACATTCGATTGTTTTTGAAGTACCATAAGAAACTTGTGAGATTCCCAAGAAATATCTCTGTGTTCGCAATTTATTCAACTATTCCAAAGTGAAAATTTGTTCAGAAAGTTGTCTGTTTAAAGATGAAGAAGCCAAAATGCCTTATATTTTTCAATTAATTTTAAGGGGGTAGGTGCAAAAAATGGACTAAAAAACACATTTTTCAATTTTAATGTTTTAAAATATATAGGTATTTCTGCTTCTGAAATGATTTTAAAATAATTATTTTAACCCCACAAGAGAGAAGTATTTTATTTTTAATTTTAAATTATGTAAACATATGCTTTTGCTCAGTGCCATGCACACAGAAACCGAAAATAATCGGTTAGCTTCTTGTTTTTATAAAGCAAATTTCTATAGAAAATGCGGTTTTTTTAAAATTTATTGACATTTGCTTTGACATTTATTATAAAAATATATATTTTAATAATAAAAAGCCTCGATTTAATAATCGCATCTTTAAAAAACGGAAATTGTTTGTGGACATTTGTTGTTTAGAAATGTGATACAGAAATAGCAAGCGACAATGCTGATAGCGAAAGTGCTTTGGATTTAAAAGACAAAATAGACCTTTTTCTGTGAAAATATGAAGACTTTTTAAATGGAATTAATTCTATAAATAGAATAACTGATCTTTTAATACTCTGTAATCCACCTTATTCTTTCCAACAATTCTTATTATGCGAAAACTGTAAAAATGCATCTAGCATTTCTCTCAGCTTCTCATAACGTACAAGGTCTTGCAACATTTTCTATCTTATAAAATAGTTATGAAAGTTTCAATAGCCTCTTGTGGTCGAGGATTCTGAATTTTTTTTTTTACAACGAGAAACTTTGAAAATCTTTGTATATGAAATTATTTCCTTCAACAATAGAAATATCTCAAAATGAAAGTTTTTAAAATTATTTGGAATCCAGTCAGGTTTATAGAGCTATGATGTTAGCGGATTGAACAAGTATACAAAAGAGTAATTATGATATTAAAATCTATGATTGAAATCTGTATACTATGATAGAAATCTGTCGAGACTAAGGTAAAAAAGAAGACATGAAAATGTAGAATGGAAGATGTTGCAGCAGATGATTCAGATAAATCCCTTTATGGAGCTCAAATGTCATGTTTTTGTCAAAACGAAGTTTTTTTTATTTAATAAGGAACATTTTCTGAAAAAGTACTAAATTAAAAGAGTTAAAACTTAGCTTAATTAAAAATATATTATTTTACATATTTTATCCTAGGATTATTATAATAATTACTTAAATTTTCTTAATTTAAAATGTTTGAAAATTTTAACGATGTAAGTGAAAAATATGCGTTAGTATAGTTATTTATTCTTTTACAAGAAATAAATTATCAAATAAAAAAAAACTCGGGTTAAATTATGTAAAAATATGTATTTAATTAGGAAAAAAATCAAACAATTTGGTTTAATAGTTGTTTTTTAAATGTTCACTAAACAGAGCAAGTTTCAATATTATGGGTATAGCAATTTTGATTTGAGAATTTACCTCCTTAATGTTAAGTGCTCATAACAATTTTGTCATGTTATTTTGAAAGATAAGATTTTTATTGCATAATTACAATAAATGCATGTAGTTATTCATTTATTATTTCTGTTTTCCAAAACATTCAAATAATTTTTTTAAACTTCTTAAAATTTTTGAAGAAACAAAAATAATTTTTAAGTGTAGAATGTATTAAGTTAAATTTATTAAAACAGAAAGCTGATATTGTCTCTAGATTATTAAGTGACTTTCAAATTGTAATATTTGATCGTATTACATAATCATTAGCATTGCTTTTACCAGAAAAGGAGTCAAATGTCCATAAATTTTGTTCACATTTCCTATATTGCATCTATATTTTTATTGAAAATTTCCGAAGATTTTTCAGTGCTTTTATTTCAATATTTTTTTGAGGTCCATCATAAATATTTCGCTCGTTTCTGAAATCGTTTCTGTTATCATATTACTCATTTGATTAGGATATATTCTATTATATTCTCCATCTAACTGTAAAGCAAAAATTTAAAAGTTTATCAAAGTCAACTATTGATAATCAAATAATCATTGAGTTTCCATATAGATATATCTAACACATTCATTTGTTTTATTTTAAAACTTCTTTAGGTATGAAATGTATCTGATTACATAAAAATATTGATGATAATTATAGAAAATGCTCCATTGGTTTGTGAAATAGAAAAGAAATATTCTATTTCATATTGTCTTTTGCATGAAATTACATTCATGTATGCATTTTTCTTTTTCTATATAAATTAAATTATTTTTGTTTAAAAAATTTTTAAGATTTTCTAATATTTTTTATAATTATGAAAAACGTTTCTGGAATAACTCATAAAATACAAAAATTAGCATGTAATGTTTTATGAAGTTACTTCATTTTGTATTATTCTGTGATTTGCGGCTAGGTCCTTTTCATAGCTGTTATAAAATGTTTTCTTAAAAACATGTGGTTAGACACATAATCATTGCTCTCTAAAATATATTAAATGCATTCATACTTCTATACATCCTAAAATATTTTAAATGCATATTAAATGAGTTCATATTTTTATTTTAAAAGCTTGATTATCATCATAGTATAAATTTTTTATTTGATCATGGAATACGTTTAAGAAACATTTCCTTTCTTACATATTTAGGATTTGCAGTTTAGCTTAATTCTCGTCTAAAAACTGTCTTTAGATTCCTCTTAAATGTTTGATAGTATTGTTTTTGCATTATTAGTTCTATTTGCATAATGATTGCGTTTGTACGATTCAATTTTTTTCAGTTAAATTTTCCGTGAGAATTATGTATAATACTTTTATTTCAAAGCATCACGAATTTTTTTTTTTTTATCTTATGGATAGAACATGAAAACATTCGTCACATTTTAGAATTGCATTAAAAAATAGCATTCTGATTGTGAGAAATTTAAATGGTGGTTTCTAGATTTTTAAGGATGATTTAAAAAAAATTCGCTTTGAATTTCGCGTTTATTTATTATTCTTTCTTTATGATTGTTCTTTTAATAATTTAATTTTTTTTAATTCTTATCACATAATTTTGCATGTAGACACATTACAGGAATACGTTATTTAAAATCCCTTTTTTATTAAACATTTCTTTTACAAATTTTAATATTTTATGTACAAATTTCCTGAGTAATCTCTAAATAAAGTGTTTGGTTTCAGTAATTTAAGTAAAAGGTTACCATTTGATGCCCTAATGGATATTTTGAGTATTGATAAAGTCTGAAAAAAATTCGTATATTTTGTGAAGTTTTACTAATTTAGTGCTACTGCTAATTGCATCTTTTTTAAATCCTGAACTCACATAAGCAGTGTTAATATATTTTTACTTAACTTGTATGATAATAATGTTGCAATTTTATTTATTAATAGTGCATGGTTCTATTGATGTTCTGATGTTGAAAATTTTGAATCCGGTATTTATAAAAAAATTAAGCACATAATATATTTCTTACTTTTAACTTAATATTTACCAATGTTAAAATTCTTTAAAAACAATTCAAAAGGGTAAGAAACAAATCTATGATTGTAAGTTTATTTACTTTAGTAAATTTGTTTATTCAGTTTACTTATTCAAAAGTAATGAATTAACTTAATTTAACTAAGCCTATTTAATTAGTTCTAATATTCTTGTATCTTTAATTTGAAGCTAAATGCTACTTAAAATATAAATTAGCATTCAGTTTTCATTAACAGTATATATATAATAAATTAACATTTAATTTATACTTAAATAATTGAGGTATTATCGAATTTAGAAGATTTTTAGTGACACTAATTTTATTTCTAAATTTCACTTAATAGTATCAGAGACGTGTGTGTAGTATAATAATGCTAAAATAGTTTACTGAAAAAATAATTAAGTTTCATTTCTTATATATATATATCCACAAGAAAAAGAGAATAAATTAAATTATAAGATGCAACTAGAATTAATATCCGAAATTGGAACATAAATTTCCTTATATTAATTGAAATTGTGTCCATGGAAGCTCAAAATCTTATTAAATGAAAACTAATTTATAAGCATATAATAAATATTGGTATCATTAGAATATTGTTATTAATTTATAATTGTATAGAGAATATATACAATCTAGAAATGTTTGTCCCATATACATCATATATATATTTAATAAAGGACAATTTAACCTATATTTAAAGGTTTTTATCATTTCATCATATAATACAAGCTTTTTGTATTTAATTTCTCATTTATAGCTCAAAGAACGAACAGTCAAAGATATGTCTCCGAAAATGCTGGAAGATCCCACAATATTTTATCGATTTGCAAAAGGTTAGCCCTTTTTTTAAATTATGTAATATGAAATTAGTTGGATCAAATTTAATTAAATCAAATTTTAACGTGTTTAAAAATTCAATTATAACTTTGACTGAGAAATAATAGTGAAAATGAAAATTTTTTGTTGTGTTTAACTTATTTGTAGAACTTTATTGACAATTTAAGAAAATTCACTCGATAAAGCCTATTTTTTTATAACTAAAGCTAAATTGGTGAAAATTTCAACATTGCTTGATTAAGTTTAAATATATTCATACAGCTAAATATTTAGCATTTAGAAGTTAAAAAGGATACCATATTGAGCATATGTAAGAAATAAGTAGAATGCTATTTACAACTAATATTACGATAGTTAATATTATGCTCCACTTGTATAGAATCAGGAATAAAAGGAAGGGAAAATAAATATTATATATGATTATAATACATAATATACTGCAGATTTTCATTGTTTATAAGAGAATGAGTTATTTGTGTAAAGTCTGAATCTCATGAGCTTAATGTTTTGCAAATCTGACGTAGGTAATTTCTTCTGCAGACAAACATGCAATACGTAAACTGTCAGAAGTTTCTAAATGTCTGAAATAATTTTTTTCAAAATGAGTTTGAAAGGCAAAATTTAGGTTGTTCGAGAGGAAGCAGCTCAGCAGATGGTAGTCAAATGTGCCCTCGACACCACACACACAAAAGTTTCACTTGGATGTTTTACTTCTACAGTAGTAAATGGGGAAAAGATCATGGTTCGTTATCACATATAATATATGTATGGATTTATTTGTATAGAATTGTTTGAAATTATAGGAAATATTTGTTTGAGCAGTCGGGCCTGCTCCCCAGTGTTTCCTTTTTCTCTCGCAATAAGGTTAAAAACTGTTGCTTTAGTTTAAACTGTGGAGTAGATTTCGGTTAAGGTAAGGTAATTATTTGGACATTAGTATCTTTTGGTGCCTCATTTGTTTTTTGACCCACAAGCTCATTGACCTTAGTTCTTGCCTATGTACATATCCAGCTGAATTTAATTCTCGTGGTTTTTGGTACTTGTTGACACGATAGCTATACTTCATTAATAAGCTTTGCTTATGCTGTGGATGGTAAATTTCCTCAGTTGAATTTATCATAATTGTGAAAACAGCTCCTATACATTGGTCACACTTTGAACCACATGTATAATAATTTATAAATGATGGGTTAAACTTATGTAGTTTGGTGGTTGTGTACAGTAGATTATACAAATAAATATTCAAAAATCAGTGTAAGAAATGAATGGTGTTTTTATGTACAGGGGTTTCGATGGAACCAACTGAGCAATATTAATCCCTTAGTAATATATCACTTTTAAGCTGAACTCCAACGTTTTCAACACTTCTTGCTCTAATATGAGATGTACTGGTGGTAGTCCTGCTTACACAATAATAGCTGCTGTAGATATACTGTAGCATCTTGTTATGAGGAGAGTGAAGAAGCGTTGGATGCTGGAGAAGTGTGTTATTTTTCTTGCACTGAGTGGAAGTACTCAAAATGAGAAACCATCGACAATGATCCTTTCTATAATAGTGAGGTAGATGGAATTTCTTAATGAACTTTTCAAACCTCCGTCTCTACTAGTCATTGCTCTCAGACTTTGTGTAATCAGTACAAACTTCGTTTTGATACTTAATGTAGGGCATAAATGATAGTTTATTGTCTATTTGTATACTATATACGTCAAAAGTTTCAAATATTTCAGGCAGATTCCATCAAATGTTATTTTTGAGTTGCTTTTCTCAGGTTTCCGACATATGTCATAATCATAATTTGGAATTTTTTTATTTAGTTTTTTACAAAGATCTGAGAAATAATCAAGGTCTAGTTAAAATTATTTTTAATTCCACTCTTATTCGGCTTTGAACTAAAAGAAGCGTATCATAAGTGAATGGAAAAATGTCTGTATAGATGGCCCTTTATGGGATACAATTTTATTTAAGTAAATATTCCAAAGATGTCGGATGGCTGTCAGAACCTTAAGGACAACCTGTAGAATGATGTATAAGGGTTGAACCACTATCTGAAATAGTTTGCAGTTTTCGGTCTGCTAGGAATCTATAGAGTTCTAAGAATACTGGTTCAGGTGTAACATCTAAAAAAACTACCATAACTTCTCTGCTTGGCAGCAAGCATATCATGCTTATAGAGGATTTGAAGATAATTGCTGTTCTTTATTCTTGAAATAAAAGCAGCAATTAAATATTTTCTAACTAAATGGAACACTTCGAAGAAATCTATCAATAGCATATGTTTCTTGGATCAGGCCAATATTAAAGTTACTCTCATTGAAATGCTTATAAATCTAGTTAATGCTGCTCAGCTGCATTGGAGATTTATTTAAAGGCACGAAAATGAAGGCAAAGAAAGGTTTGATAAGAACTGATTTACGGGTCACTTAACAATTTTGTTTTTCCAAAATTATTAACTGTCTTTGTATCTTTGTAATAGGTTTTTTTTTTTTTTTTTTTGGATATTTACCAATATTAAATATTTTTTTAAAACATTCACTATTTGTGGAATAAGCTTTATCATTTGTAGTACACTTTTTACTATTTTTGTTATCATCTTTGCAACTGACGCAATAAAGCTCATCCAATTTACATTTCTCTGTAGAGTGAGATTCACTGCAGTTTCCAAAGTATGATTTAGATTTGCAATGTTTGACAAAATCCTTGACAATTGTAGCACCTACGAATAAATGTACCGTCTAACTAGTATTCTTCTTATTGCGGAAAAAATAAACTTCTGTTGAGTGAGTGCCTTTACTATAAACTTGTCAGCTTCAGCGACAACTTGATGCAGCTCTTCAGAATGCTTGTGTGATCGTATTTTTTTGTCATAATTTCGTCGTCTTGTTGGGTAATATTCTTTTCTTCGACGAGTTTGTGCATTAAGTCATATTCATTGAGTTTTACCGGAATGTTAAGAAGAATAAATTTGCTTGAATGACATTTTGGATTTTTTATTTTATGATTAGATTGTATTAATTGTTTGTTAAGCATTTTTCTTTGTATTTTAAACTGCAAGAAAAGATTTTGGTTACCATTTTCCCCTAGATATTCTTCCTAGCTAAATATTTCAGACGAAAAAATAGATAGAATGGAAAAAACACAAATAATAAAATAGAAATCCACAAAAAAAGAAAAATATAGGAACGTGGATATTTATTCATAATAATTGTGTTTTCGAAATTTTAATAAACTAGATTGCATTAAGTATGTTGCAAAATAACCTAAGAAGTTGACATGTAAGGTTTCCTTTATTGCAAGATGAAATAAAATAAATGGAAATGTGTAACATCACATTTAATCTTTGGCATTTCGATAAAAGATTGAAGTCCTGAAAACATTTGGAAAAGCTTCTTTCAGAATTTATTGCGGGATTTTCTGAGGTGGACTTTCTTGGTTGGAAAATATTAAATTTAATATTTGTTTCTATTAAATTCAAATGTATACACGTAGTGCTTGAGACAATGAAAATGATAAAAAAAATTGATGATAAATATTTTTAACATTATAAGACATTTTTATTAGAAAAATGCAGATATTTTTAATAATTATACATTACATAAATATATCTTTGTTTCCCATATAAGTTCAGATTAGATTCAATTTGAGAGTCGTCAATATGGTGGTTTTTACTGCGAAACTAAGTTTATTGTAAAAATCTGAAAGTTAATAATTACTGATTTTTCTCATTTTTATAAATTGTGTATAAGAGTATCAGAATTTTTCCATGTGTCCAAAAAGTACTTTTAGACAAATTATGTTTGTCTAATCATTATAAGTGTTTATTTACAATTCAGAAATCGATAAAAGGCAATAATTTTTATTTGAAAATCATGTTGAATTATATCTCAAGAAAAGTAAACCACTTTAAAGTAGAAATGGGAAATTTAATAATTTAGTGTTCCCATAGATAGTAGGTAATCAATGATGCAAATGTGTCACCTTGACGTGACTTCAAATGAAAATATATTTAAAATTTAATAAATAATTTAAATTCTGCATGAGTTTACAAGGAATATGTTATAAGAATATATTTAAGTTTGCTTATGTTCTTCAATTTATTGATTTTTATATAATTAATGATACTATGTATATATATATTGAATTGAAATGATCCAACATCTAAACTAATTATTTGGCATTATAAACTGATTTTATCATAAAATTCGTAGCCATTAATGTGATAAAATTAGGAGAACTTACAGGGTGATCAAAAATTTCTATTAGGTTTTAATTTTACTTCACAACAATTACCTTTTAAATATTGTTATTCTTGGAACAAATTTAAGTATTTTTCATGATATTTCATTTTATTTCAAAAGACACAAAACGTCATTTATGGTTCCTCGTTTTTTGTGTTATATTTGTGGAAATACCATACGTAAATTTAAAACTCCATACATTCATTGTGTACCATAATTGTCGCTTAATAGTGTGCTTTATAAAAACCTTAAACGACACTGAGTCTTAAGTTATTGTGTTTATTGTTAGTTCTAATAAAACGTATACAGTCTCATAAGAATGTTCAAAATGCAAAATATGCGTATGCACGTTTTAGTTAAAAAGTTATCTTTTCATATAGCACAATTCTAAAACTTCCAGTTTAAAATATCTGCTTTTTACTCCTAAATTTGTCCACTTATTGCATCGGAGCTCATTAAAGTCAACAATTTCAATAATGTAGACTGACTCCATCAGAGGAGATGGAGATTAGAAACAACAACAGTTTGAAATTGTTTACTTAATTAACACTATATGTTATTGAAACTTTACTTATATTCTATAATATTTTTAAATTATATATAACTACTTTTCAATTTTAACACTTCTATAGGAAAATGTTCACAGAGTATTTACATATTCAAATAATGCAATTGTTATCATATAATGTTACACTAAGTTATATTCTGAGAAATTTTATTAATGAAAAATTGATTAATTATTTATGCACCAAACGCCCGAATTTTAATATTTGCAATTTTCGGGTGGTACTATTCAAAATATTGGATACCACTCTTTCATTAATCGTTTTATAAGACATGAATTATATTTTTTCCTTTTAGCTCGGGATTTTGATTTAAAACAAGCTGAAGCAATGCTCAGAAAAGTATGTTCTTTTTCACTATGTTATTTTAACTTATATTTAAAATTTCACACAATAAAAATTTTTTAATCACCATTCTTAAAAGAAAAATGAAATGTCATTTTTGAAAGGAATTTAAATTTTATATTTTATACTTAACTGAATATTTATTATCATTCTACTTTTAGATGTGTAGTATAAAGAATGTTTATGAAGCATTTAATAATTTCAAATATACAAATAATTTAATATTTTCTTATCTAATTTTCAAAAATGCGAAATTTATCTGTTTGATTCATTAAAATTGAAGGATAAATAAAATTTAAAGTTCAATTTTTAAAATATGGGACTTAAAAATAATTAATATAAATTACAAAAATTTCTAAGTAATATAAAAATTCGGTAAATAATTCCAATTTTAGCTATTAGTATTTTTAAATTTATTTAGTAAGTTTTGTAATTTTTAAGATGATTTAAGATTTTTTGAACTGTCTAAAATATTATGTTTTACTAATTAATTGTACTATTAAGATATTAGAATCTCTTAAATAGTACAATTAGAGTACTATTTAAGATTCTGTTCCAAACTTATTTAAAACTGTTTGTTAAAATTATTGCTTTATAAAGGTAAATATAAGTTTTTTTTTAAATCAGTACTTAAATATTATTAATTATTAATCACTATTACATCGGTTTATTTTTCAAGATTTGCTGATAAAATCTCGGTATTCTAGCTTTATATTACCATTGAAAATACTGCATCATAATATTAGAATTATTATGCTTCGAAAGTTAATACTATTTAAAAAACATCCCTTCAGATAATTGTTACAAAATTATTACTCATTAATAGGAATTTTTTATTCATTGCTTTATCGATAATTCACTTAAAAACCAAAGATATTTATTAATAGGTAGAATCTAAACTTATGAAAATTCAATATATTCAATTGAGAAATATGGTAAATGCTTCTCAATTGAATATATAGAATTTTAATTATAATTCTGTAATTACTTATGTACAAGAAATTTTAACATTAATATTAGAGTTACAAATTTGCATGCTTGTTAAGTGTAAATTATAACAAGAATGTGAGAGTCATACACTTGTATACCTGTTCATTTACATTTAACAAGTATGTATAGATGCATAACTCTTTATCTATTGATAATGGTTAAAGTAATGAATTCTAAATATTTTAGGACATAGATTTTCTTATTTTATATAGTTTTTTGCAGCATTAAATTATAGCACTGTATTTTCTATTTATTAATTAATTACACTAGCATAAATAACCTATTATTCAATTAATAAAACACTGAAAAAGAAATACATATTATTAATAAACTATTAAATATTGAGTAATAAATTAAGAGGTGAGAAAGCGCAATGCAAAATTCTTGCATGTCAAAAATATTTTAAATTTTAAAAACTATTTTGCCAATGAAGAATATTTTTCATGTAGGATTTACTCACCAGTATTTGCAATTATGCATTGATGATGTTCAGAAGGTCTACAAATAATTATCGGTGCATTTCTCTAGTAAAACGTAATCACCAGAAAATTTTTAAAGTGATAAATCAGAATATCAATGAAACTTTATCAAAATCATAAAATGCTGAGCAGAATTCTTAAGAGGATTAAATATTATCATTCTATTCATTATATCATTTGCCACCGATTACAAGATATTGATATAACTCCATGATGTAGCTTAAAGTTTCATTCAGAGATAAAAAAATATCATGCATTTCCTTAATGCGAAAATATTATCACCAAAATAAAAAATACCTTGCATTATATTTCACGAAATTAAAAAAATTTAATTTAAAAAAAGAAACTATTTACTCAAATATTTAAGTAATACTAGTTTTATATCGTAATAATTTACGTTAATTAAAAATTAAAATTTTTACTCGCCATTAATTTAAAATAAAATTAATTTATCACAAAATGAAACTCGTAAAAGAAAATGATGCGAATAGATTTTCGTTTTTGTGTATTGACAAATGACGTATTTTCATAGAAAAGATCAATTTTTATCAATATAAAATTCATATTATATTATTAAATTAATTTTATGAATTACCTGAAATTCTTCTTGACATAAGGAAACATTGCAACTGTTATTTTTTATTGCATATTTATATGAGCATTGATATTATTATAAATTGTCGAAAATACATTATTTATCAAGGTTTTCATTACCAATTTAGCTTTGCTATTATTTTGAGAAGAAAACCGAGAAATTTTCTAAGAGGGCCACTAATATAGAACTTTATTTATTAGATCGTAATCAAGATGAACAATATGATTATCGTGAAGGAAACATAAGATAAACAACATAAATTGCTTTGTGTTTCCGGTACATAATTCGCAAAAGTTTTGTATTCATTAATATTAGCATAATTTTTGCTTGATTGCTTTTCTTTCTAAAAAAGGCAAAATAGTATTATTTTTATATAAAATTAAGTAGCATACAAGAAATTGTGATTAATATTTTCAGCATATTTCCTTTAGAAAAGAATACAGTTGTGACGCATTGCTTACAGATTATGAAGCACCTGAGGTAAGTGCATGTAAACATTTTTAAATTTTAATAATGTTTGAGTATGTATGTAGAATAAAATGTTAATATAACAGCTAAATTATCTTAAATAATTCTATTTTTATTTCTGGAGCGCAAATGCTAAGATTAGAAAAATGTCTTAGATTTATCACATCGTCTGCATAAAAATAGGAAATGGGTGATAACAATAGTCTAACTATTGTTGTTACAATTTATTCTCCAACTACAGGAAAATCTATACCAGATCCAAAAGACCTTGACGTGCCAGATTCACAGAAGAGTCAAATTAAGGAATTATGCAATCAATTGTTGTAAAACATTCCAGTATCCACCTCACAATGCAGAGGGTGACATGTTAAATACGTCGTACTTTTAATGTCCTCAATGTTAAGGAATGGGTGCAAAGTAAAGTATTATGTTATCTTTTCTTGATCTGTGCTTCTACTTATGTGGACATTCCTCTGCAGCTTCCACCTTACTGGTAGTGTTCTACTCTGGGACAAACATAAGGAAGTGGGCTGGTGCTACATCCGAAATGCTTTGCATAAGAATTATTCTTGAGAAGTGACGTCTCTATATTCCAGAAAAAAAAGACAAAGGACAGTATTACATGTCAAAAAGGCAACAAACATGAATGATTCCGTGGCACTTATTCTAAAAAGTGTGCATGCTAAAACAAGAAATACAACATCCATCTCTTATGATTAATGATCTTTCAGACTAAAAAAACGTATTGCTTCCATTGTGCCTTGTTGTGATGCTGCTTTATACAAGCAAATCTTTCAAGTTAGGAGTTTGGAAGAATTCAGGGTTTAGTCCCATGCTATAGGAACACAAGATCAAAGAAGTTCTTTACGGGAGGGGTTTACACTGTGCATTTTTTAAGATTTGTCCATTTTTCACCATAATATCGAAGTATACCTCTTTTAATGCTGGAATGAGTTAAGTAAATATTTCAATAATAACAAATTTTTTTAATTAATAAAGTTTAGTACATTTTTTAAAACATAAACATTTTACTTTAAAAACGTTATTAAAACTTTTAATTAATTACTGCTATTAATTTATCATACGAATATTTCTTAGAAATGTACTTTAATAACTCAACCCTATATATGAATATATTAACATAGTAATATATTAAGGATAAACCTCAATTTTTAATTTTTCAGGAAAAATATTTTCAAGCTATGAGCAAAAAACGTCTGTAAAGAATTCAATTCTAATTTTTAATTTATCAAATTCTTTGGCATCACGAACAAAAAATAACTGTAATCAGATTACATTATTAAGACAATACTCAAGAATGAAATTCTTTGATCGTTCGACAAGAACAGGAAAGTTAAAAGTTCGAGAATATCTTTGCAGAGTCATTTAATACTATGACTTGAACATTCAATAAATTGCTGAACAATTTGTTACTCTTAATAATGTAAATGACAAATAAAAAAATGAAACATTGTCAAAATATATTAATAATCGCATAATAATTTCTAAAATATTAGGATTCATGATTTAATATTTCACTAAATAAAGATTTTCAAATAAATAATTTTATTTTGAGAAGAAGAAGACAACTGATAACAAAAAAAAAAAAAATTGCCTATTTGCTTTCTAAACATTCCAGTAGACCTTTACAGACCCACGACTATTGAATGCATAAAAAGAAATGCTTTTACTCCACAAGTCTGTACTCTTGTGTGTGTAATCCTAGTCTCTCTCTCCCTCCACTTCAATATGCAAACGATTAATGTTAATTCATCAAGGATTATTGTGTTATATTTCACAAGATGAATTGTAACTGAATTTTCATCCACAAATTTAGTAGTTTTGTTTGCGTGGATTGGATGACGTCATATGCAAGTGAGTACTTAATAACCATTTGTTTATGCTATATGAAAGTAATGACATACTCATATTGTCTGTAAATTAAAGTAAATGAAATTTATTTTTACATAAGTTACAACAAAATAAATAAGAATATATCCTGTTTATTCACATTGTATGTTACAAAATATTAAAAATTTATAAGATAATTTAGCATATATATTATATAAGCTACCTAATTATAACTGCTTAATGAAATTTAAATTTTTACGTCAACCCGCGAATATCAAACTGCATTATTTTCTGTTTTTTTTTATAATTTTTACTGTAGAAACTAAACTCTTTTCTGAATATTTAAATACTTGTATGTCATCAAATTTAATGTGTTAATCTTTTTCAGAATATTATTAAGTCATTAAATTTAATTTTAACTATTTTATAATTGAAGGTTCTCAGATTATATACTCCATCGAATTTTATTGGTTATGATAAAGAAGGTTGTCCCATACGCTATATTTCCGTTGCTGGAGGAGATATTAAAGGTATGCATTATTAGTGATATTCCATTATTTTGGATTAATTAATAATTATTGAAGTATCAAAATAAATAGTTAAGAAATTTGTTATTGAAAAATAACATCCCACTATCATAATAAAATCTACTGAAAGTAACCCTATAAACTGATTATAAAACTACACTTATCATTATAATGAAGAGAAGCGATCATTTTTGCAACTTATGGTCATCCTAAGAATAAAGAAAGTATGAGAGATTAATATTATTGAGATCTATCATATCCCTTCTGTACCAATATTCTCTGTGTGTGTTATTTATAATGTACAAATATTATTATTTTTATATCTTAGCAAACAAATATTTTTAAATTTTTTAAAACAAATTTTTTTTTCAGAACTATATGTTTTGTAATAACATATTAATTGTCAAAGAATATAATTTCTACTTTAAGCCACTTGTTATATTTCATTTAAAAGCAAGGGTTAACTTATGAATGTTAAGCTGAGTTGTAGTTGAATGGTTAATTCTGTAAGTTTCAGCATCAACCGTTTGGAGAATTGTTTCCCACCTCAAATCATTTTATTGGTTTAGAAACTAATTTATATACTGTAAATCAATAAGTCAATAGTTATTTGATATTATGGAACCCGTAGATGAAGGGAATTGCGAATCACTTTTAATTATACTCTAATGGTTTCTAGGATAAATGTTTTGATTTCTAAGTAAGTAAAATGAATTTTCTATATACATATTTGTGCACAAAAATTGCTTTAAAAGTTTTACAAAATAAATTTGTTCTTTCTATTACCCATATAAGAATTCTGTAAGCAAAATCTTAGGTAATTACATAGGTTAAGTTTTCAAATTTTACAGTCATAAGATATAAAGTTTACAAATGTAAAATATTTATATTTATAGATTTGTAAAGTTAACATTTTATAAAGATAAATATTAAAAACTTAACTTATTTTCCAAACTTTTTAGATTTTGATATTTTTCGTATTGTGAATTCTTAGCTATTTAATATTTCCTTTAAATTGTGACAAATGTGAATTTTCAAATAGACATTTATTCCTATTAATAGATAATTAGTTATATGGAAATTTGAATCATTTCTAATAAGTAATTTTTTTAAAAACAAATCAGTCATTTATGCTCACTAATGTCAATGGCTAACAGACAGTGAATGATTAGGTGCCTTCAAGTGATTAATGGTCTCCAAAAGCTTACACTCATCATGAAAATAACATTAACAATAAAATTTATTTTTTCTAAAAGTGATAAAAAACGAATTGGTATAAATTTATACAAAAACACTTACTACTAATTTTTGTGGGATAGAAAACTATAGTGAGAGAAAAACTGCAAATATCAAGCTTTCGTAATTGCGATTGCAACGTTTGTAGCAAACATATTCGTTGACAACAATCAAGAGGGTCTCTCATTGTCTGAGAGAAGCCTATTTTTCAATTCCTTAAGATGGTGGATGATCTGGAGCATCGAAATAGGGCTTTGACATCCTGATGCTGCTTGGCGCCTTATTGTGTCTGACAGTGTCGTCTAATATCTCAGTCATAAATACAAACCGGAAGCTTTTACGTCCAGATGAAATATTCCAGCCGACCATGAGGTTGCAGAAGACCATTTTATGGCTCTTTTGGACAAAAAGTGAAAAATCATTTTTGTTTCACAACTTGTTATAGGCCACTATGTAGCGTTAGGGAGAAGAATATTCGTTAATACGGTGCAAAAATGTCTTCACCATGTAAGCCTTTATATAAAGTGACCAGTGTATCCCGTCACCGAATGATAGAGAAAAGCCCTTTTGTTTTATGGGAAAAACATGTTTCCTGTAATAAACAGCGATAGGCTTTTGTACATTTTGCACACGATTTCAGATTCACACGTCTGAACATGTGTATGAAGATGTATGCTGAAAAGGAACAAAGCCTCAGACAACATCAGTTTAACACTGGAGAAAGACACAGTTACCACGATGGTAGAATAATGTATTGATAAGGGATCTCTATCGGCGATCACATGGACCTGCATGTGTTCAAGGGAAGAACTATGATTGGTGCAAATTATCGAGATTAGATCCCTAATAACTGTGTCCGCCCATGTTCCACTTTAATTAGCAATGGTTTCATTCTGATGAAAGATAAATCATGATTTCATCAAGCTGTATATGTTGATTAATATCTTGAGGGTTTTCGTTTAGTGGAAATTGAATAGATATCTTGATTACCAAAACTGAATCCCATAGAATATCTTTAGAACTATTTTAGTAGACATATTTATGATTTAAGTTTTCCTCCAATGTCTGTAGGAGAGTTGGAAAACAGCATAGTCTTCGTCTGGTCTTCGCTTCGCATTTTGGTAAACTATAACTTAATTAACAGCATGGACTGTCGATGCTATCCTTTTTTCTTGCTAAAGATGGACATAACCCTCATTGAAACTTTTTTGTGTTATGTTTACATGACATTTTATCACATAAAACTGCTTATTTATTTTTCAAAGGATGAACTTTTCCAGCAAACTTTCGTCTTAAATCATTTATATACTTTTGAAGAATTTTATGTTGCGATCATCACATACCTATGCACATTCAAATTTGGTGTTTCTACACATTGAAAACCAAGCATAAAAATAAAGTTGTTTACAAGGTATTGCAGACCAGTGTACTTATGGCCTAATTTCTAATCTCATAATAAATCCATTGTAGCTTTTCGAATTATTCGAATCAGTAAGGTCCTGGTAAAATAAGCAGATTACTTTACATGCGAGAAAGCCTTTTAAACTACTCACAATATATTTTTCCTAGTTAATTATCATAGACAGTGGGCAGTATTTATGCTCACTTCCTCAGAGAGCGTTGAAAAAAATCCTCTACGCTCATTAGTTTGCAAGCCACAATTTTTGGTGAAATTCTTTCTGCACTTTTTTTTTATAGCAAAGTATCCCTTTTCACCTTCTAAAATACAGCTGCAAGTGATTATGTTAATGTTGATGGCAAATTTACCTTCTTCTTTACGCGTTTCACATGGTAACAATTTCGGAATTGACATATAATCTAATGCACGTGGTATGAAGTCTTTTCTTCGCATATCTAATGTCAAAGAGTACAATTTGACACTAAACTACTACTGCTCTACACAATATTCTTATTATCTAACCTGTTTATCATTTAATTTTTGAAATAGTTCTATCAATTTTTGAGTTATATTATTATGTGCATTGCTCATCATGAAGAAGGGTGTCCGCAGAAAGTTTAATTCTGTGACCTTCGGTACAAGAATTTTTAGATTAACTTGCTCCTTTGGTTGGATATTTGTAATCGTTTGAAATACGTTATAAACTGAAAGTTTCGCCACCATTATCCCCCGTGTGTAAAAAGTAGCTATAGAGGGATTATCAACCAACATATAATATCTGGATCTAAAAATGTCCAGTGACAAAGATTTTTTTTTTTTTTAAATTTTTGAAATACTGTTCACGACCATACTTATTGAGGATTTAAAAACTTCCGTAAGATTAGAATTTTACTTGAACTTTGTAATTTTTCTGATGGAATTTGAGGTTTTTTATGCATATTTAGTACACATTTACTACAACGTGATTCACGTTAATATTGATATATATTTCATTTAGTTTTTAAAAAATATTATTGCTTAAAGCTTAGGATTTTTTTTAGAATCACAAGCTTAAGTTTATATTAGATTGCAACTAAAACTCATCTTTTCTAGGAGTTAAGATTTTTAGAATAAGACAAAAAATGAAAGATACAGACGCCAAATATTTAGCAAAAACTAAAATTGAGATTTTTTACACCGAATATTATTATAATGCTTTACTATGCTTTTCAGTTATTGCTTTTACTTACAGGTATTTTGTTATCAGCAAAGAAAGAGGATATCGTAAAACATAATACTCAAATTATGGAATCAGACTTGCTTAGACTACGACAACAATCTGAGAAGGTAATGTAACAAGATAACAATACATTAATAAGGAAATGCAACATTTTACTTCAAACTTTTGACACAATTTTCATAGGATTGGTGATAATCACAATTTTTAAATTATTCAAATAAGATGAAACGTCTTGATAAAATTATTCTTAACCATGCAATTAATATAAATATATTAATTTTTAAATTCATTATTTCCTTAAAATTATTATAGCACATGCAGGTGAGCATATAAATGATTTCTAGAAATATAACAACTCTTTTCTTAAGATTTATGCCTTAATATCCGATGAGCAAGCAATTGCAAATTGTAAGTAAATTAAATATTTAATCATTTAAAAAATAAACGAATAGCAAATTCGCTCTAAAAAATCCCGTTAATTTCAATGTTTAATTGATTCGTATTGTAAGTAGCCAAGCTGGTAGTCGAAATGGTTAGATTTCATTGAATGTTATTCTTGGTTCTGAATCCACGAGAAACTTTAGATCCAGATATATACATCCTCGTGCGCAAAAATTGGATATATGAAGAATTAAACAAACAAACAAAATTGCTAATGCTAACAATGAAGATTTAAGCAAACTTACAATATTTATTCAAATAATTATGAATTTTTTACATTATTAATGATTTTACAAACCATTTTATTTTACCGTTAGAATAGCTATTGGTTCATAAATATTGTCTGTATGGCAAAACGCCTACTTTCTTTTTCTTGCGTTAGAGGAAAATAATCAATCTTTTGAAAAGTAAATTTTATTAAGGAATTATAACACACAAATTTTTATTTAAATTTAAAGTTATTTCTTATTTAAACTATCTATAGGGCATTATATATTGATAATATTAAGAGAATATTTCATGAATACATGTAATTCATACATGTATTCATGTAATTCATACATGTATTCATGAAAGTGATGGTAAGGAAATTCAATGATAAGGAAATTTTATGATAAATTTCATCAGATTTTTGTTTTAACTCTTAATTGTAAATTATAAGAAATTATGCATTATAAATTATTCATTATACATTGATAATATTAAGAGCATTTTTCATGAATACATTGTAAGGAAAATTTATGGTAAATTTCATTGGAATTTTGTTTTAATTCTTAATTGTAGATTATGAGAATTTAGGAAGATATTGATTTTAGAAATTCCTTTATTGTGACAGATTTTGTAATATTTCTAAAAGATATGAAAACCAATAAACGTAAGAGATTTCAAAAAATATAAAAGGTTATTCTTTTCTCTTAAGATTTCAAACAGTTTCTTTCTGAAGAAATTATAATTGTCAAAAAAGAAATCGATATAGTTTTCATTTGTAACTAAAGTGTACTTACTTTGATTAACTTACAGAAATATTTTAAAATTTCTTTAGGTAGAAATATTTGAATCCGAATAATTTTGAAGAAATGTTTTTTTAAAAGAAAGTTGTATACATTTTAAATATCTCTTAGTGCAAAGAATTTTTCACACTTGTTCTGAAGGCAACTTTGTAACCTTAAGTTGGTTGCTGCTTGTCACTATTTTGACAAGCTATAGTAGACTTACTGGAAGCCATTACACAGTTATATTTGAAACCTATTGCATGCAGTTGCTTCTCATTGGAACGTTTCTTAGATAATTATATGTAATTTTATGTAGAAATGGAGAGTTCTCGAAAATTTTAGTCATCTACCTAAATAAATGTTGATGTAAAAAGCAGATGTGTATCATTTTTTCCTTCTTCCATTATTCACCAGTGGTTGGAATCTAACCTCTACCAATCCATTCAAAAGAGCGCATTCCTCACATCAAATGACTACCATCCCATTTATAATAAAATTGGATTGCACATTTGTTAATTAAATTGCTCCGATCCAGACAACAATACATATAGAGAGAATTCAATTTTCATGATGTATGCAAATAAGAATGAAATATGAATTTAATTTTAAAATGAATATTTACTAGCATATTTAATTTTTAATGAAAAGAAGTTAGAATGTAATTTGAAATTTTTTAAGGGATTACAAACTATTATAATATTATTGAATTAATGATGTAATTTTTGCTCTATTGAATAAAGGTAACACTCAATGACGTCAATAGTATAATGATTGGTTTTTATGAGCATTTGTGTTATAATTTATGTTCACACAAAAATCGTGATTATTTATGGATTACAATAGAAATCGTGCGATCATCTGGACTTTTCTTTAATTTCAATATAATATTTTTTAATTTTCATTTCAATAAATTAATTTATTAAAAAAATTTTTGAAGTATGATATCAAAAGGGGTATTACTCTATTTCGTCATCGAAAAACTCACCGAAATGATATCGTTGATGATTACGGACAGAATACAGATAAAAAAATAGAAATAAAAAACGTAGATTTTCTTTTTTACATTTTAAGTCAGAAGATCTCCCTGTACCTGTTAATCGGGAATTTACGTAAGAAATTGTGTAATTTATATTTTAAATATTCTTTAAAATTTAAGATAGCAGTGGTAAAAAAAAAACAGAAAACAAAATGTGGGGAATTCTGATTTTAAAAGAAGAATGCAGTTAAGGGGACAGGAAAATAAAAACTTTATGAATACCGTGTGCTATCGTAAAACAAATATAACCTCATAAGGAGTTCATCCTTACTTTAAACACGATATCTGATAGAGCTAATAAAACTATGCTTCTTAAATAAAATTTATTAATTTAAGTCTGAAACTAATGGTTAAAAGTATATATTAATACCAATTTCGCCTTTATCGATACCAAAATGATTAAAAGCTGTTAGATACTAAAATGTGTGCGCGTTTTACTTACTAAGCCATTGTTATGTAGTACTGTATTAGATAATAATAATATACAGGCTAACATTTCAAATGAATTTTTTATTTGAAGTGCAAAATATTTTTTTAGAAAATAAAAAGCATAATTATCATAATTAAAATGTGTAAGAATGGCAGTATATTATTGAAGTAAAAACTGTTTATTGATAGCATTGTGAATTTAGAGAAATTAAGTTTCCTTCGAATAGTAGAAAATTCCATTTAAGTGCTTAATTAGTCTACTATTTATATTTTAATTTATATATTTCAGAGATTTATCGCATTTTTGTTACTTGAATATCAACAAATTTTTAATTCCCCATTTATTTTTTACAGCAATAACAGTTATATAAACATAAGAATGCAAAAATATTTTTTGATTGTGTATGAAAAATGCACTGAATCAAATTTAGCAATTTTTATCATTATTAAATCACAAGTTTTACGAAAATTTTAATTCGATTAAATATAATTCTGCTTGATTTTTGGCCTCTATCAGTCGTGTCAAAGATTTGGCTACCGGGCCGTATCCGTCCCAGGGCCGCATCAATAATGCCTGCGATCGCAATGTGTCGCAGAAAAAAGAATCATGCTTCTTTAAACATTTAGACTTCACTCAATTCTTCTACCGAAGATATAAAATGCGCAAAATACATTTACAAGTGATTTCAAGGGCAGTGCGTGCCTAGACAAGCGAGAGAGATAGGCACTAACGCTATCTCTTAACAACAAGTGAAAATACCTTATTATTTTTGTTGAGAACAATAGAATCTTTCACGCTCTCCTTGTCTAGACTAGACCCTTCATTATCGATATGAAAAGAGTGCGTCGGCGTCAAGTCATTCAAGTAATCGAAGTCATACGGTCGGAGAATGATTTTAGTTATACTGGGAAGCGGTTATTGTGAAGGTATTGTGCATTTGCTTATGCATTGCGCGTACGATATCTATAATTGTTACGATTTTGGTATATCGTCACAATAACCTAAAGTTCCTATTGAGTGCAGAATTTTTCAGTCTAAATGGGAAATTGCATATTTTTTCATAGAAAAGGTAAACCACAATGTTTGATTTGAAATTAAACAGTTGCTGTTTGTAAAGGTCTTAACTTGAAGAAATTCTATTCAATTTTAAGAAATAAATATAATTATAAAATTCATGAAAACTACTGTTTGTGTTATGATATTATTAAAAAGTATTTTAACACCAGGTGATGAATCATAAATCAAAATTCGAATGTTGTACTTCAAAAATAAGAATGGACACAGCGTCTTCTTTAAAATCTAACCGTTAAGGTCAACAATCAATGTTTACTAAGGCTAATACTGAGAGTGAAGATGCTCTGTAATCATGTTTTTTTATTGCATTTGAAATCGCGAAGAGATCAAAACATTTCACTAATGGTTAATTTATTTAAGTCTGTACGTTGAAAGCTGTCGATGTTTCATTTCAATTTCAAAAGTCTGTAATTCTAAACATTTCGTTGTCAAGAAACACTGTTGCTTCAATAATAAATGATTTATCTCAAAATTCGATTCTTCAACTGAAGGAGAAAAAAAAAAAGAATGCACAAATTTTTTCACTGATTGTTGACGAGATCACTGATATTGTTGATACAGCTCAACTTGCTGTTTTTATACTAGGTATTAACAGTAACTTTAAAAGAACAGTAGAACTATAATAGTGCTTTCCATTGACCTCAAACGCAAATGATATTTATTCTGCAACTGAGCATTTGATAACACATTATGAACTCGACTAGAATATACTTAGCAGCACAAGTACGGATGGGTTCCTGCCATGACTGACAAACATTCGGGCGTTGTAACTATTCAAAGCAGAAAATATCAAGGAATTTTGTGGGATTTCACTGTATAATTCACCAGGAATCATTGGCATCCAAGCATTTCAAAATGGCCCATGTCTTGCAACCTATTATTTAAATAGTAAATTTTATAAGGAGCAGATAATTAAATGACTAACTGTTCAAGCAGTTTTACAAGATTTGTTCGAAAAATTTTCTGATGTCCCATACTCATTGAAATTCGTTGGCTCAATCGAGGAGTAGTTTTAAAAAGATTTTTTGCATTATGTTACTCTATTAAAGCTTTCATGTTAGATTGCAACCCAATTGATTATGGCAATTGCTGGTGGGTTGATTGTGCTTTTTCGATAGATATGCATAAACACTTGATTGATCTTAATTTAAAATTACAGTGTAAAAATCTGATTGTCACTCCAATGCATTCATAAATTCAAACTTTTGAAATAAATTTGAGACTATGAAAAAATCACTTAAAAATTAAACTTTGATTCATTTCCCTCATTTAAAATCATTTGGTACAGTAAACCGAAAGACATATCTGGATCAATATTCTCTACTTCTGAAAAATTTGATCACAGAATTCAAAAATCGTTATGAAGACTACCACAAAATGGCTGAAATGGAATTCCCAAATTTCAACAATCCATTCAATTTCGAAGCATTACAAGCAACAGTTACTTAGCAAATAGAATTGGTAGATATCGGACAGTATTTTGAAAAAAAAAACATATACGGTGAGAGTAAAAAGTATTCGTACATTACAACAATTGATTTAAAAGAGATCCTTTCATACAAATTATAATCATAAATTCCATTTCAATTAATTATAAATGCATAATAGAACATATTTTCACTAGTTCCATGTAAAATTTAAACAAAAATAATTTCATACCTGAATAAATATTTACAAAACTGTAACAATCCAGCATCTTGTGGTGTAAAAAGTATTCGTACACTAAAAGAAAAGCAAATTGTTTAAATTATATTTTGTGATTGGATTAGCCATTAAAATGTCGTTAACTGACGTCATCTTGTAAGTTACTTAAAAGGTTATTCAGTGTAAATTTTAATGTAGTGAGAATTTAGAAATTCTGTAATGGGTCTTAAAAGTAAAGAGACAAGTGTTTCCAAAAGAGAACTGATTTTAAAGCTCCGTAAAAATGGTAAATCGTACAACAAAATTTCTGACCTGGTTGGTAGACCCCGTTCAACTGTGCAGTCAATCATAAAAAAGTTTACTGCCTCTGGAAAGGTTCAGAACCGTTATCATACTGGGCGACCATGTCTATTGACATCATCTGATAGACAGTTTCTGAAATTGAAATTGACAGACGGTTCATTAAAGAAGGATCCCAAAATAAGTGCTCCTACATTAACATCAGAACTGAAGAATATGGGAACAGTAGTCTCCGTAAGTACTGTTCGAAGTGCATGCAGAAATGAAGGTTTCATGGCCATGTTGTTAGACGATAATTCTTTGCTTTAGAGAAGAATCGGATGCTGTGATTGTCTTTCGCCAAGCAATACGTTAATGAAAGTCCAGATGTCTGGAAAAAGATTATCTTTACAGACTAATGTAAAAACAATATATTTGAATCGGACGGGAGACGAATGGTATGGAAAAAGCGCAATACAGAAATGCATCCTAAGAAATTAGTGCCAACAGTGAAACACGGGAATGGAAGTCTGCTTGTTTGCGGGTTTATGAGTGCTTTTGGGGTGATCAAATTAGTCTTTATTAAAGGTATTATGAATCATCAACTTTATATTGAGATTTTAAACAATAATTTAGGACCTTGTGCAACAAAAAATGGCTTGAATGGTGATTACGTTTTCATGCATGATAACGAACCGAAGAACACAGCCCTCAACACAAGGCTCTGAATACTATATAATACCTCATATAAAGTTTTTAAGATGAAATTTCCTCCTCAGTCACCGGACCTCAACCCCATTCAGAATTTATGGGACGTTCTTGATAAAAATATTAGACCCAGTCATATATTTCTAATTAAATTCTTTGGAATCAGTTCTTAATCAAGAATGGGATGCCATATCTAGCTCAATAACAGCAAAATTGGTGGCATCGATGCCAAAGAGACTCAAGGCAGTTATTCGAGTGAAAGGATATCCTATAAGGTATTAGTTCAAATATTATGATTGTATATTGGCCAATATATGCATGATGCACGAATACTTTTTACACCACAAGATGTTGGATTATTTCAGTTTTGTAAATATTTATTTATGTTTAAAATAATATGTTAAATTTCACATGCAACTAGCGAAAATATGTTCTACTATATATTTATAATTAATTAAAATGGAATTTATTTATAATTTTTATGAATGGATCTCTTTTAAATCAATTATAGTACTGTACGAATACTTTTTACACTCACTGTAAAGAGATAAATATTCTTACATTTTATATATAATATTTCAAGTGTTTTCATAAATATATATAGAATTAAAAAAGCATGAAGCACGCATTCTGTGCATGTTTGGAGCACCTATTTATGTGAGCAGATATTTTTTCCGTCATGAAACTAATAAAAACTAACGTCGCACAAGACTTACATATTTAATTAATTCTAAAAATAACTACAACGACCTGCGATCAATGAGTTTGTCAAAAACAAGAACAGACAGAGATCTGGATCATCGAGCTCAAAAAATTACCCTCTTTTATAACTTTGATATGATTTTTAACACACACAACCGTATATTATATTCAATATAATTAAGTTAATAAAATGTTATAATAATTCATTACATTTTTTATTTTAATATGCCCCACCTACACATTCTAAATTTAATACATGGCCTTCTGCAAAATTGAGTAAGAAACTGCTGGCCTCCATTTTTATTTCAGTAAAAATTTTAAAATTAAATAAAAATCATTTTTATGTTATACAGAAGTACAAACCATTTTTTTTAATTTTTATGTTTTGCACAACAGTGCTATAACAATGTCTTTTATTTTCAGCTTGGAAAGCAACTCACAAAAATAGTGTATATATATGACTTTGATAAACTCACCTTTTTCAAGGCAACACATAAAGAATGTAAGTCTTTTCAAATGCTTATTACTTAGTTTATGATTAAAATTTCCCTGAATTATTAAAGTTACATTTTATGTATATATATATATATATATATATATATATATATATATATATATATATATATATATATATATATATATATATATATATATATATATATATATATATATATATATATATATGTTTTTTCACCATCATGTCACGTGAGAGTTCCTGAAATTTTTTTTTTTTTTCTAAATGCATATCAGTTCAGGCGAGAAATTGGTTACGAAATTTCGTACTTTGATGAGAAAACCTATTGTAGTTGGGTTGCATGTAATGTCTCATACTCAGCCCTTTCGATTTCCAGAGCCTTTGATGGGGAGGGTGAGTAGGGAGACGGTTGGTGCGAGGTTTAGGCGGAGAAGCTGCATTTTGTGTTGGAATGACTTTTGCACGCTACGGAGGCGATACAGTTTTAGCGAAGCCAAATATTTGTGAATTCTTTAGTTCTTTATTAATTAAATAGTTTTGTTTCAAAATTTGGAGTCAGTAGTTTGTTTCATAACAAACTTATTTTCTGTTGGCAGCGGTTTTGGATGTTTTTATAATGCTTTGCATTAGCATCCACTGTGGAAATAATTTTATGTCCACTATAACGGTTACGTGCTAAAATGTTGGAATACAGGCAGGCCATTTTGATCAATCCTTCTCTGGCTACTATTGAAAATAAATAGTTTGGTATGTTAAATAACAATTTATAGAATATTGAGTTCCAATCTTATTTACGTGGTTTTTCATGTTATATCAATTAATTTTGTTTATAAGTGTGTAAATGGTGTATTCCATCTTACAAATACTAGTTTCTGTATTTCGTGTATTCGAATTTATAGTGTAATATTTTTATAAGAAAAGTGTGTGTATGTAATTATAAATGTCTATTTCATAATTTTTATGTGGTTGAAGTATTTCAATTCACGTAGGAATATGTGAAAATAACTATGTTGTTATAGATTAATGTGTAAAATCGAAAGTTCGCTTATATACATATTTTTTTAATGTTTCACTGATATATATAAAGTAGATATTATGAAAGGAATATACAATTTAGAAAGGTTTTGCTTTCGTTATATGAAAACGAAAGTATATTATTATAAATAGGTTTGAATTTAAAGTAATGTGAGATTTTTATTGATGTGTTAGATTGTTTGCAATGTATCTAACTGATTTATTTGATATTTAAATCGCATGTTTGTTTTCACTGTTAAGGATTTGAAACGATATTTTCTTAATGTTTAAAATATCTTACGTTATTATCAGTATTTGATGTCGTGTATGATTAACTAACTTAGTTTATTGATTGTAAATCGAAAGCTGTTTTTTGGTTTAGATTAGTTAAAGCTTTTGATTTGTATTGTTGCTTTTACATATAAAAATATTGTAGTGTTCTATATTTTGAATTAAAAAATATGTATAATTTCATTTTTTGAGTTAATATAGTAGTATCTTTATAAGAATATGATTTTACATAATTTATACATTAAATTTACATTTTTGATTAATGATTCAATTTATCTGAGTATCAAACATTAGCTTGGTAATAAAAACTTGAAATCGAGAGTAGAAGATTTAATATTAAACTTGTTCTTCTTTTCAAAATAATTCATTTTCCATTTATACACTATTTGTTGTATTACAATATAGTTTGTTTTTATTTAATTTTTTAAATGTTGTTGATATATTTTATATTAGTATTGTATGATAAATAATTTCAATAGTTATTTACGAAATTTCGCATATCGGTGGGTGTAGTCTGTTTTTTCTTTCTTATTATTGCATCCCTTCTGAGATAAAACGTTTAGTAAATAAAAATGGTTTTTTTTAGCACGGGGAAGAAAGGGCGATTTAATAGAAGTAGCTGAAGAGTTAGAGGAAATGGTTCCAGATTCTTTTAAAATCCCAGATATTAAAAAATTAATTTTAGCTAGTAAAAACTTTAACGAGGAAGAAGTAAAATGTATATTAGATAGGATAATTAAGGAAAGAGTTAAGAGGGAATAAGAAGAAAAAGAGGTGAGAAGAACTAGAAAAAGGAGAATTAGACGTGAAGAAAGAGAACCTATTTTGGAAATGAAACGTCTAGAAATCTTTTAAAATGCTGCAATTTTGAACAGAGAATCAATTACAAATAGGACTGAACAAGCTAAAAAAGTTCAATTAATGCAAATAATACCAAAATTTGATGAAAAGAAAGATGAGATGAGTTTATACTTAATAAATTTTCTACGCTCAAAATTTATTACAAATTTTGAGCGTAGAGCAGAAATGGCTCATATTCCAAAAAATGAATGGGTAGTTTATCTTGTAAGTGCTTTCTTTACCTTCAAAAATATCTAACATGTTAGATAGAGAACCTCCAGAAAGGGCTGATGATTACGATTATGTGAAGAAATTTATTCTTAAACGATTCAAGTTAAATAGCGAAAAATTAAGACAATTGTTTCTTAAACACCAGAAAACGTCGGAAAAATCATGGAGAAATTATGAATAAGAACTGAATAGTTACTTTACGGAATTAGAAATAACGACATTTGAACAGCTTAAGGAACTAATGGTAACAGATCAACTGTAACGTCGTGTGCCAATTAAAATTAAAGAACATTTTTTGGCGGAATGACTTTAAATAAATTCTCCGTATGATCTGGCAGAGAAAATAGATGAATATGAAAGTTTAAGAGATAGTTTTAAGACGAAAAATTTTACACAACACTCTCGAAATAATTTTGGTTTTCGTCAACAAAATGAAAACCGTGCCTTTAAGTTTAATGAAATAGTTCGAAATAATAAATCTCATGTTCCCAAAAGAGTCGAGAATAAAAATTCTAATTATCTACATGAAAGGGAATTTGAAAAACGATAGTAACTTCAATGTTATGAGCGGCCTCAGTGTGACAAAATAAAAAAGAACTTAGAATCGGTAGCATCGAATGAAATTGCTAAAAGTACATTTAATGAGTTGATAGCTCCTTACACTAGTATCTGCACTGTTAATAGAATTCGAATGCCTATCTTGAGAGACACTGGAGCAACTCTTGATTTGATTTGTGGAAAATTCGTGAAACCTGATATGTACACTAAGGAAAAGGTTTGGCTAAGAACACCTCTTGACGAAACTTTAGTATGCTTACCTATTGCTGAGGTTGAAATAAATTGTGAATTAAGTCACATTTTGACAAAGGCAGCAGTTCTTCGAGATTCTTTGGATCAAGGAAGATATTTACTGGGAAACAAAACTGTCGCTTTATTTGTGGAAACTAAAAGGCATGAAGAGGTGAAAATACATATGATAAATGCTATAGAAACTCGAGCTCAAAAAAGACGCAAGGAAAATAGCACGAATAAAGAGAGAGATTATTGATTCTAAAATAGAATCCTCTAGGTCTTGCCTAAAAACTAAACAAAATGAAGAATTAGAGCAAAATCCAATTTTGCCACCATTAAAACCCGAAGTTGAAGGGATGGATTTGATAAAGACATCTCCAGAAGAATTTGCTCTGGAACAAAAAATGCGCGAAGATTTGAAACCTCTTTTTGAGCAAGCTAAACAACAATCTTCAAAAGATAATAAATATATTACAATAAATCACACACACACAAATGCTGTTTTATAATGAAATATACAATGATGGAACCGTAAGAAGATTATTAGTTGTGCCCAAGAAGTTTCGCAACCAGCTAAAAAGGATCTGTCATGAGGTAACTGCAGCTCATTTAGGTATAACGAAAACAAATGTTTTGTAAAACTCTCTACTGGCCTAACTGCTTTAAAGAAATAGAAAATTTTGTTAAATCTTGTGACTAATGTCAACGAGTAGGAAAGCCTCAAGATAAGAAAAGGGTTTCATAGAAACTGGTTCCAGTAATTCCGGAAATTTTTACAAGAAGTAACGTTGATGCATGTGGTTCTTAACCTATACCTTCCTGTGGTAACCGGTGTATTATAACAGCTATTTGCATGTCATCCAAGTATCCAGATGCTATCCCAGTACCAGATATACGTTCTACTACTGTGGATGATGCTTTTCTTCAGATATTTAGTCGCATGGGGTTTCCTAGGGAGTTGCAAAGTGATCAAGGAACATCTTTCATGAGTGTCCTGGCTTCAGAATTTTTAGAAAAATTTGGTATTAAAGTAGTGCATAGTCCTGTTCAGCATCCCCAAAGCAATCCTGTTGAGAGATTGTATAGAACTTAAAAGAAAATACTGAAAATCCTTTGTTTAAAAAAGGGTACAGATTGGGAGAAGATTTTATCTCAGGCACTTTTTGCACTTAGAACTTGCATTCATGATGGCACTGGATATTCTCCTGCAGAATTAATCCATGGTCGGAACTTAAGAACACCCATAACACTATTATATGAAAATCTAATTGGTAAAAAAAAAACCATTGAAGAAAATAGTGTGATTGCTTACGTTTTTACTCTTTTAAATAGAATGGAAAGATGCCAAGAATTAGCTGTGCAAAATATGACAGATGCTAAAGAAAAACAGAAACTTTGATCTGACCGTAAGGCTACGAAAAGAGAATTTAAAGAAAATGAGCGTGTGCTAGTTGTTGCACCTTCTAGATCAAATAAATTTTCTGTTCATTGGATAGGTCCATGAAAAGTAGTAAAACGATTATCGGAAACAATTTACATAATACAATTTCCCGATAAAGAAAAATTACATGTATACCATGTATCCCAATTTTTGAAATTAATTCATCTCCCCTTTTGGAGACGTTTCCTGAAAACTGTTTTAATAAAAATTTAGAGGATAAGCAGAAAAAGCAATTGAGTAAACTTTTGATTCAATTTATTGATATTTTTCAAATGAATCGGGTTGTACAGAACTGGCTGAACTGGACATCGAGTTAGAATCTGATAAACCTATTATAGCTAAACCATATCGAATGTCCCCACGACAGACAGAAATTCTGAAATCGGAAGTAGACAAGAGGTTGAAATTGAAAGTGGTGGAACGAGGTGAATCCGATTACACATCACCTTTAACATTAGTTGAAGCTCCTGGAAAAGAACCTCGTCCGTGCATTGATTATCACAGGTTAAATGAGGTTACCAGAACGCAATATTATCCATTGTCAAATATTGAAGAGCGCGTTGAATCCATTTCGAAAGCGAATTTCATATCTTTATTAGACTTAACACAAGGTTATTAGTAAATACCTTTGAGTCCGTTGGCTCAAAGATATGCTGCATTTGGTGCTTATAAACCTTTGAGAATGGCATTCGGTTTGAAGAATGCCCCTTATTATTTCAGTAAGTTAATGGCTGAGTTATTAAAAAATTGCGAACATTTTGCTGTACCTTATTTAGATGACATAGCTATATATTCACTTACTTGGTCTGATCACATTCAACATCTTAAATGTGTTCTGGAGAAGATTCGAATTGCGAAATTGACTGTAAAACCCTTAAAGTGCAAATTCGCTCAACTTCGTGTTAAATACTTGGGACACTTTGTGGGACAAGGTCAAAGAAATCCAGGCGATTTTAAAGTGAAAGCCATTACCGAATTCGAACGTCCCTCAAGCAAATCCGAAGTACGTGCTTTCCTAGGTCTTGTTGGATACCATCGCAAGTATATACCAGAATTTTCGGTTGTTGCTGCAGCTTTAACCGACCTGCCTAAAGGGAAGTCCAAGAGGGGAACTATAATATGGAATAATAACTGCGAAAAGGCATTCGTAGAATTAAAGAACACTTTAATAAAGAAGCCTTTACTTAACAGTCCAGAATTTCAAAAACCATTTATTATTCAATGTGATGTCTCAAACTTAGGAATAGGAGTAGTTTTATCTCAGAGAGATCAAAATGAAAATGAACACCCTATCCTGTTTCTGAGTAAAAAAATTTCAAAGTCTGAGAAAAATTGTAGCACTATAGAAAAGGAATGTGCAGCAATAATCTTTGCTGTTACTAAATTAAAATATTATTTAGATGGTCAGTATAAATTTGCTATCGAAACTGATCACAACCCTTTAGTTTGTTTAAAACATCATACAGGATCTAATCCCAGACTTTTAAAGTGGGCTTTGGTACTTCAAAGCCTAAATTTTGATATTATTCACAGAAAGGGCAAATTATATCAGAATGCCGATAGTCTCAGTAGAATGCTGAATAACCAAACATAATTATTATTTTTTTTGTCAAATATTAAATTAAAATGTTTTCTTTTAGTACAAATTTCAATTATTGTTTCATGCGTACATAATTTCTTGAAAAAAAATTATAGTATTTTTTATAATAATGATGTGTATCTATTTGTAAATTTAGCTAGTGTTGCATATTCTGTTGTTTAATAATTATTTTGTGTTCTCTTTTAATATATTTTTATTTTATAATTATATTATATAATTCCATATAATTTTGTGTATCAGCCAGAGTCCGATTGATCTATCTGTAATACTAAATTTTGCTCTTTGTTGTTTGTGTACGTATTGTTTTCTTTTATTTGCAAGTTGATTTCCGTAGAATGAAAAGGAAAAAATAAAAAAGAAGAAAAAGAAAAAAACTCCGGGGAAGGAAGGAATAATTTAGTGTGTAATGTCTCATACTCAGGCCTTTCGATTTCCAGAGCCTTTGATGGGGAGGGTGAGTAGGGAGACGGTTGGTGCGAGGAGCAGGCGGAGAAGCTGTGTTTTGTTTTGGAAAATTGATACTGACTTTTTTACTCTACGAAGGCGCTAGAGTTTCAGCGAACCCAAATATGACTCCTTTGTAAATTTTTTAGTTCTTTGTTAATTAAATGTTTTTGTTTCAAAATTTGGAGTCAGTAATTTGTTTCATAACAGGCATAACAATGCTATCAGTTTTTATCATAGCCACTGATAAATGACGAGAAAATGATTCATCAGTTGTTTTCTGCTTTCATAGCTACCAAATTATATGAAAAGAATTTTCTTGGGTTTTCTCTCTTTACTATACCGAGTCATGATCTATTATCTATATAAAAAACACTTTGAAAAACAATTACGCACTAGCTGTTATCATGCATTATGCTGTTAGACATTTGTTTGTTAAGGTGTTAAGGCTATTAATGAAGAACTATAGAAACCCTTATACGGTTTCAAGAGACTTTTGCGTATGAGACATGTATTTTGCTCCATGTAGTTTTCTAAGGTTAATGTGGAGTAAATAAATTTGATACTTGTTCGTATTTATAAGCATTTTTTCTTATTTATTCCTACATTGATTGTATAACACATTTCCTTACTATTGAAAATAGGACTTAAAAAGGATTTTAACTTCAAACGAATCCAAAGTTTACCTACAATCTATTTAATAGAAAACTAAATGCTTACGAGATTTTATTAATAAAGAATTTTAAATTCCATGCTTGTTTTCAATTCAAATACATGTAATCAAATTTTTCTTACATTTTTCAGCACTAGAGTTATTGTTGCTTGGCGTTAATCTGCAGCAAGACAACTATCCAGAGCGCATAAAATCCATTTATCTCACAAATTGTAAGTATGTTATTGAATAAGAAATAAATCAATTTTTTTTAGGATTAACTGAGATATAATTTATGTGGAAAATGTAAATTTGATATTATGAAATAAAATCGATAAAATTCATTTGACATTTGTAGACTTTATGAATTTAAATTTTCCTGTGACATTTATTTTTAAATGGTAATGCAAATCCGGTTAAAAAAAAAGTGTATTTTCACTAATTACATGTTGAACAGAATAAATAAATCACTAATATTAGATAGCTAGTAAGAATTATAAAAGTCTGTAAACTAGAGAATTTTTGCACTTTCAGATTTGACAACCTTGACTCAAATAAGCTATTCATATATTATTAACTGTACATATTCGTTACTGATATTATTGCTTATTTTTAATGATAGCCATATAAGCAATCAATCGCAGCTATTCTATGGTCATATTATCGGTCATGCATAAAATCGTTCTGATATCGTTACTGATATGATTGCTTATTTTTAATGATAGCCGTATAAGCAATCAATCGCAGCTATTCTATGGTCATACTATCGGCCATGCATAAAATCGTTCTGATATCGTTACTGATATGACTGCTTATTTTTAATAATAGCCGTATAAGCAATCAATCGCAGCTATTCTATGGTCATACTATCGGCCATGCATAATTTACCTCTATTTAATAAAAGGTTAGATAGCGTGTGACACTGGATAATCTGGTAAGGGATATTTGATCGAAAATTTTAAGTCTAAGCATTTTTAGACAAATTAAAATTTTGAAGTTGAAGAAATTATTATTTCTTTAAAATACAGTGCAATTTAAATAATTTATATTATTTTATAAATAGCAACAACTTTAATGTCATGACAAAAAGCAATCCATTTAAGTTTCTAAAACACTGTATGGTTTTATTGAATCTTATCCGTGTATACCCTAATGAGTGAAAATAGTTTTTTAACATGTTGACACCATAAGCATTGTTTGAATGCTATTTGATTCTTAATAACTAAATAGTTCTAACGATGAATGAAAATGGAACTGATTCCTTAGTCCCCTCGATGTTTCCGGAAGCATGAGGTTTACTATAGAAAAGATACTAATATACATTCTTAAGAAGAAATTGAATATTATAATTTTCACCATTTAGTTAAAGCCTAACAACCGAAGGCTGATATAAGACTACTTAGCATCCACTTTGTATTATTCCTTTTTGGGAGGAATTACTATAGATTATGGGCCATAGTCATACATCGCAATAGCAAAAATCCGAAAAATTAACAATCGAAATTTTGGATTAAAATACATCCAAAGAGCATAAATGCAACATTTCTCTCCTGCTTAGCAATGGCTGATACCAATTTTAGCTGAACTTTCAAGTTTGAAAGAATCCAACAAGACCAGGAAGTCATATTGAATCTCTAAATTATATGTTCTTGTATTGAGGAATGGCTTAGAAATTTCTATCCAAAATCGGACAAGGTCATTTAGGAAATTGGATTTTCATCCTATTAAACAGTGGCTGCAAATTTTGTATATTCTTTCTAAGAAATACATAAAATTGACAAAACAGGAATGACATGGGATGTATTACATTTTATTGTTTGAAAATGTCTTTGTAAAAGAGGAATTTATTTTCATCTATTTTTGTTTCCATTGCGAATATAAATATAATATAAATTCTACATTTCTGTTTTCACTTAAAGCTATATTTCTTTGTATCATGACAATTTAAGATATTTTTGAAAAAAAAAAAAAAAAAACAATGACAATTTCTTAATTATGTCTAATCTATTAATTAGATACTTTCCTCTGTGTTATAGCAATATAGCTGCATATAATGTCTTGAAATCTAATAGAATTAAAAAATGTTTGATTGATTTGTTTTTTTTTAGCCCAAAAGATATGACTTTATTGGTAACTGACTTTGCTAATAATTTTATTCTGAAGTTAAAAATTACACATGGTTTCTCTATTTGTCGTTTATACATTTGCCTAAATATTTTTGCTGCATTTTATATTCTCTTTACAAATGTTCTATCATTCAATATGGTTCCAGTGTTATCGTTTGACACACACACATAAGTATATCTTTATTTTATTGAAATAACACTATATGTACAGGTTACGAGTGATAAGTGTATTATATGATTACGAGTGTTATATATAATTAGCAATAACTTTTAATATAATTGATTATTATATTTTTCGCGTTTCTATTATAAAAGATACTCAAAACATTAATTTAAACTTAAAAAAATATTTTTTTGTTTCTTATTTTTCTGTTCTTTTTTTTTTAAAGTTAAACATTTTCCTAAAATAATAGGTTTTATTCAGACTTAACTGGGTGTATATATATATATATATATAATATATATATATATATATATATATATATATTTTCCGAAAATCTTTTTAAATTTTAATTATAAACTTCATGTATAGGCACCATCATTTAAATTATTAGTTTCTTTGATGTTTAAATTTTCTTTTCTATTTCAGGCTCTTTTTATTTTTCTCTGTTGTTTTCGGTGATAAAAATGGCTTTAGCAGCAGCTACTTTGGAAAAAGTCAATATTTTTGGAACAAGTTTGTATATTTTTTAATTTTTCAATTTTAGTTTTTTGCGCCTTACTTAGATTTTTGGTATTACATATTTTCCATGAATATTTTCAAATCGAAATGTGCATGTAAACTAGTTCCATTTTGATTACCAATGAAGTTTTATCTTTATAAATTAGAAGTATTCTTTAAGATATATTATCCGAATTATTGGTTGAAGTTTGTACAGATAATTTTGTACTCAAAGATATCATAGAAAAAAATTAGTTTAAATTTGTTAAAATGTAATATGAATGCAGAAAATTCAAAAATTAATGATGAGTATTTCTAAACCAAAATGTGTTGTTTACGTTAAGTATTTGTAAATTTTAAACTACAAGCATTCAATTTTTATTTTCTCCTAATTTAAAGGTACATGCAGCTCTCTCCTCTCTCTTTGTTTCTCTCTCTCTCTTTCTCTCACTCACTCCCTCTCACTCTCTGTCTCCGTTTACTCTCTATCTATATATATATTCACAGTAAAATCTTAATCCTCCTAAAGAAGGCCAGAGCTAAACATGAATTCGTTTCTAAACATTATACAAATATGATACAAAATGGGAACAGCGATGATAAAGATTAACGTAAATAAAGAGCTGAAAAACATGACTGTGTTGTAGATAGCTTAATGGTTGATATTAATATACTTAGGAAAAAAAAATTTGAATATCCGACTCATTTTTGACTTTCAGGAACTTTTTATAGATATTGATATTTCCATGTTGCAATGAAGGAAATCTGGGACACTTAATAGAATTTAACAGGAAAGCTGAGCAAATACCAAATTTCAACTTATAGACCACAAAATATCTAATGAATGACTTTCACATAAAACTCTAAACCTTTGGCAACTCATGGTATCAATCTAAGTTGCAGTTGGATATGACTGCTCATCGTATTAGTGCAAACTTTAATATGGAAAATGTGATTATAAAACAAAATTTCATTATTTTGATAAACATAGACTTCAATCATTATATCTTTTTCTGAGCTCTGATTTAACATCATCAATAAAGAAAATATCGGTGTCATTTGATTGATAAGAATTTTATTAAAGACATTAATATTTCAAGTTTCTAGCTCAAGTAGATGTACATATTTCAAGGATCATCCACAGAGTTATGTATGTGATATTGCAAATCATATACAGAACGATGTGGAGGATCTATTTAATTTAGGATGGATCCATAAAATTGAATCCAGGATCAACAAGCGCTATAATATTTTATATAAGATCCTTTTGTGCATTCTTATTGTTTAGTTCTCACTGCAACTAAGTAAGTAAGAAAAAATATTAAATTAACACAATTAATTGCTTTAAAATGCTATATTTTTATTAAATTAAGTATTATGTGTATAATTAATGTTATATTAAAATACTTAAGTTTATTTTTCACTTCTACATATTTTTTCCTTTAGAAATTAATGTTATTCCCTTTGACATTCAAGAGTTTGTTTGTAAACCGTTTCGTAATTATTGTTTTTTTATTATTATCGTGATTGTGATTAGCATTAAAACTCAGAAAAATTTCTTATTTAAAAAATACACAAGTGAATATCTATTATAATACTGTTTTGTTAAATATTATATTAGACTGTTTTGTTAAATAGTATATTCCGTAAAACATAGCGGAAGCTTTTTATGAAAATGACTAAATAAAATGCTGAAATGTGACGCAAGAAAACTGGCATTTTTCAGCATAAAATGCTTCCATTCATTAGAGTTGAACTTTATTTGAAATTATAGCAGTATGTTGATACTCATTATTTATATTAACTTCTAAATACAAGAAATCATCCAAGAATCTTTACTTCGATAATACATGCAATGTTACAAAATGAGAAAAAAAATCGGGAACTATTTGAGTTATGTAGTTTTAGATGTATTGTAATTTCAGGAACTACTATTTTATTTTTTAACATCGAAAAATAGATTGCCTAAATTATGGAGAATGCTTTTAAGTATCTGAACATCTACTGATGAAAACTTTTCGAAAGAGCTTCTTATATATAATGTGCTGTGAAATGTTTTCTTTACCCAAACTGGAAAAAAAGTATACTAAAAACTAAATTGGTCATTCTAACAAACATTCAGGCAAAAATCATAAAAACCACAACAATTCCATGTTATTCGATCAAAAATTTTCTATTTCTAAAAATGTGCCCCATCAACTGAGCCCAATGATTTTCCGATGTGGAAATTCATGCAAAAATTTGTCGATTAATGTTCATCTCTGGTTAGAATGCTTGTAGTACAAGAAAATCTTCTTTAAACTATTCACCTTGGTCCAGTCCTCTTGTGCAAACAGAAATAAACATTTAAAACCAAATTTAAATTCAAGCTACACTAAATCTGACTAATTTGACGAAATTTGTTCAAGTAAATTTTAATAATGTTGCAATTTTCTGATACGCGTTCATCATTCAAAGTAATTTAAGTATAGCATTGTTTACCCACATCTATAATAAAAATAATTTAATTTCATTATGAATTAACTGCTTGTTTCTTTTTTATATCACTTTGGGTTTTAAGCTATAATAGTAGCTCCTTAAAATTCGTACAACTAAAAAGATCAAGTGATAATAAAAATCTTATCTACTTCTCACTTAGATTATCTGCAATAAATATTTTTCGAAATTATGATAATTCCATCCTTTTAAAATTTTTATTTTCTTTCAACTAATAAAACATTTTTTAAATATTTTTATGTATTATGATTAGAATGATACAAACGTATTATTTGATTAATGAAAACTTTCCTTGTGTCTTATTTGATCTATTTCTAAAATTGATTTTCTCGTGATTATTAAAAGTGCTGAAGAAAAAATGTTGCACAGATTAATTTTAAAATCTTGAGTTTCTCTGAATAAAAATCTATTGCATTTATGATACATTACTTAGAAATACATTTAATTAGCTTTTCAAGAATTGCAGCAAATTTTTCTTAAGGACTTAATAATTTTCTTACATAAATGCAATTCATGTTTTCCTTTTCATTTTAAAAGAGAGAAAATACGTATAAATATATTAAAATTTATTGTATTTAATAACTTATATATATATATATATATATATATATATATATATATATATATATATATATATATATATATATATATATATATAGGATGACAGCTCAGTTGAAGAGTTGTAATCATAAACTTTTATCTTTGCTCTTAAATAAGAAAATGAAACTTGAGAGTAGTTACTATTAAATTTGCAAAATTTGAAAAAAAAAACTTATTTATTTTATAACAAAAATTATTGTTGTGTTTCTCATATATTTCATAAAATATTACATCATTGTTTCTTACTGTTGCATGTACTTTCCATTATATGCTATTTTATGTTATATGTACTGTTTTCAAATATGTTTCACTTGTAATACTATATAAGTTCCTATTCAATAAAGAATACTTGTTATTTTATACATTTTGCAGCAACATGTCTCATACATCACGCATAAGCATCAAAGTATTTTAAATTACATTATATTCGTTATTTTTACGTTGTTTGTTACACACATGCATTATTTAACACATATATTTCATTAAAAATAACTATAAAAATAATCAAAAAAATTCAAAACAATAAATTAAATTCAATATTTATTTTATAATGATTTTGCAAGAAGATTAGATTAGATAGACTTCTTCTATTCTTATTTGAGACTTTATATACTTAAAGCTGGATGGAAGGAGAAATTGCGGGAGATAATGGACGTGAATGAATTGCCTGCTTTTCTTGGAGGAAATAAAACCGATCCAGATGGGGATCCACTTTGCAAATCCTTTGTAAGCTACATCTTTGATTGCTTTGTTCTCTAAACATGTAATTCAATTTCATTCTCTTACAAAATACTAACGAGCCAACCCCATCAACATTCACGGGTAATAGCTACTCATGAAAAAGTATATCTACAAATTTTAGACAGAGGAGATAAGGGAATTATGGTTTTAAAAAAGTGATATTATTTACTTTTTATACTTAACGTTACTCAAAACAGATTTTTTCATAAAATGAAGTTTTATGTATAGAACAGCTAGAAAAGATAAAATCGGGAGTGGAAACATGAAAATACTCTGTTTGATCAAATTACTTAGTTTTGAATTCCGAACTCATTTCACTCGCTTTCCAATAGATTTCCAATCGGCAAATTTTTAAAAACTCGTTTCAAAAACGGTATATTTGGAAAAAAAAACTTTTACAATAATGCAGATAGTAAATATCACTGGTTTCTAAAACAATTACATATGAGCAAAGTTTGTAGCTGAATGGATTCTCTGACATTTGCTTTAACAACTCATGTATTCGATTCTCATCTTGAGTATGCATATCAACTTTAAACTGTGCGGGTATCTAACTAGTGCTCGTGTGCAAAAAAAAATCACTAGTGAGCGCCAAATAAGCTAAATTAATCCACCTTGAGCAGATGTCTCTGAAATGCTTCCGATTCAGCTTTAATCGTAGATTCCGTATAATAAGTCTTCGTGTAAAAAAGTGACTGTAAATGGCAACCAATATAAGCAAAATTAATCAACGTGCCAAGTTGACAGTATGAAGTAGAAAACTGAAATATTCATCTATATTGAGCTAATTGTTCTTTATAATTCAGTCAGTTGAAACAGATAACTCTTCAAAACTCAGATTGTTTTTATATGATCCTTTCCGTATGTTTTCTCCAATTTTCAAAATGAAATAAGATTAAATTATAAAATACATGTGATTAAGTAGACATTACATCTTTTGCAAAAATGTATTAACCATTGCAATTACATAAATGTTCAAAAATATTTTTTTGGCTGTCGTTATGCTTCTGGGTTCCTTAAAAATTCTTTCTTTCTCCTTCGATTTCATATCCGTTATTTCATTTTGTATGCCAATTTAATAATTAATCTCAATTGATTTGAAAGATTATAGAAGTTAAATATGTTATTGATGATGAAATGATAAAGCAAATATTTACCAAGATTGGCTTTGTGTTACTGATGATCATTTTGAATTTTTCATACCACATGTCAAAAATTTCTTATATTGCATTGTTTTCTCCTAATAATGTCGTTTTTGATTATTTAGAATTCTTCCCCAACTATATCAAAATTCCTACTAGTGTCTTCATTTACATAAGAGAATAAAGATATAAGGACATTTACAATATAAATCTTCAGTCCCTTTCATGAACTACTCAGCTTGACGCTGAATGGCTAGCATTCTGGTGTACATTTCAATAGATCGTGAGTAAAGAATTACTGAACATGTTAATGTATTATATCTTAATCACTGTTAACTTGTTGTAGAAAGATAAAATTAAGTGTTTTTTTTTGTTTGTTATATCTAATAGGTATTTGGCAATATTTCGTTATTCTATCTAAAGTTTTTTTAACTATATTAATTGGTTTTTAATTAATTTTCTCGATTATTTTCCTGCTTATACACAAATTCTGTGTTTTCATGATACAATGGTCTAAACTGTTTAGTGATTAATTTAACTGCAATATGTTTCATGTGATTAATTCAACTGCAATATGTTTCATGTGATTAATTCAACTGCAATATGTTTCATGTGATAAATTCAACTGCAATATGTTTCATGTGATTAATTCAACTGCAATATGTTTCATGTGATTAATTCAACTACAATATGTTTCATGTGATTAATTCAACTGCAATATGTTTCGCAGTCATTTGTATATGTGCGAGAAGTGGATGATTATTTTCCATTTATAAACAGAAATAACAGAACTTGACTTAAATGTTCCAAAGTTATTGCAACTTAATATACGAAACCTAAATTTGAATATCATGTGTAAAATTTTTTAACTTCGTTAAAAATAATTACAGAGGGTACCAACACATTTTTAGAACGATTTCGAGGCCGTTTAATTTATGTTTAAAATGTAAAGATTATTTTTAAGTGTTCGATCTCTTATAACCCTTTTTCTGGACTATAAGTCTGCATAGTGATTTCCATGATAGAAGAGCTTTTTGCAATATTTCCAGGGGTATTGCTTTGCATTTCTCTTCCGCTACTTTCCAGAGTCCATCTATCGTGGTAGGTTTGCGTTTAGAAAGATACTTTTTTAACAGAAAAAAGGCATAATAGTCCATAGGTGAAACGTCAAGAGACTTTGCAGGGATATGTTGAAAATGTATGCATGCAATACCTATATTAGTCATCATTTGGTCAAGGAATGCAGTAGTAGTTTTCGAAGTATGACCTATAGCTTTATCTCAATGGAGTTTCTCTTTCTGAATGTCATTGGGATAAAGAAGTAGAATTTCTTATGAAAACATTGGGCGTTAAACTTACCCTATTAGTATGATAAGTTGATTTTAACATTTCTTTCCACTCTTTTTATTTTCAATTTCCCATTATAGGAAAACATGTGACATTCATAAACCCCTTACTAAAACTTTCTTTACATTTACGAAAACGGATTTGTACCTTTTTTTCTCCTCATTTTCTATAGTAAAAAGACCTTTTTTGTTACAGTAATTTAGGTAAACCCATTCTTCATCAAGGGTCACAATGTTTTTCCATTTATCTCCTTCTAAGTGGTTTTCATGCAGGATTCTACAAATTGTTTTGCGTCGCAAATTTGGCAAAAGCTGGTGAACATTTTGTTTTTTAGCATTTCTAAGTTGTAAACACTGGTTTATTATTTTATTTATTGTGGCTACAGATGTATCTAAAGACTTTAAAATTAATTTCTTTGTTGGCGGATTTTCTCTTGTTACCAGCGGTTTCACTTTAGAAACATTTGAAGCAGTATGTACCTTTTACGGATATTCGTTTGGAGTCTTCTTTTTATTTAGAAATAATGATTCACAGTTTTTACCTGTCCGATTAATAATATTGCTTATTTTGCACTTAGAAATTTTAATACCATGCATTTCACAACGTTTTTGAATTCTGGAATAAGAAAGTTTATTTTCGGAAAGCTCAAAAACATATCCTTCAGTTCACAGCATGTTTATATACGTCATTTTGAAAGAAGAATAAATTTAAAATTAGCAGACGATATTTTTCACTTTAAATAAAGTTGTGGCCAAAAAGTTTTATTCTAAAACATTTACTTTTTTTAAAATTCGTTATCAAAATCGTTCTAAAAATGTGTTAATACCCTCTGTATGTGTATGTTTATCAAGAAATGAAAAGAAATGTGCACTAGGTTTTTGTTTAATATTTAATTTCAAGGATATATAATTAATTGTGTACAGACTTAACTTTTCTTAAGTAAAAAATATTAAATTTGCAAGAAGCGAATAGTCATTTTTTGTATACTTTTGAGTACATGCACATTTTTACAAATCTAATTTGTCACACAACATTTATGTATTCAGATATAATTTTTTACACAAGGAAGTTTAATTTCAACCTCTTCAGAAAATGTTTGCTATAATTTGAAGTAAGTTTTATTTGAATCAATTTGTTACAGAGTCTTCTATTTAAAACAAAATACTGAATAATATTTACGGTGAAATTCAGTTCAACAATTCGATGGATTAAATTTACCTCAGACATGGATTTTTATAGTAATTTAGAATCCATAGTAAATGATAAGTTTTGTTCAAACTAGCTCTCTTATTGTTCATTGAGTGTCAAGGAATCAAAAATATTATGACTCAATCTTATATGTAATGCAGCAATAATATTGGGAATAATAAAACTAATGTATATAAACTTTTATCTGTTACAGAACTCTATCATTTACGTAATAATAATTACAGAATCGTTACAGATTATCCATGGTGGCAAAATTCCTGAACATTATTATCTGCCAAAATCTAAGAAAGTTTTGCATCTTGAACCTGGAGTGAAAAAGCTTCATGTTACGAGATTTTCGAGTGAAAGCATTCAGTTCGATGTCAATGAGCCAGGTTCTTTTCTGGAATGGCAGTTTGAAACGAAAAGCAGGGATATCGGGTTTGGTATTTTTTTCAAAGACAAAACAAGAAATGACGACAAACTAATTGAATTGATACCGAAACACAGACTGGATACATGTATCGAACCAGAATCTGGTGTGTACAAATGTGAAAAATCAGGCACATGTAAGTAAATACTTATTTCTTGTTTGATGTCTCATTATTTTCCTAATTGTTTCTTGCTTATAATTATATTAATATTTATTTAAAATCATAGTGAAAAGAATATTATAATTTTAAATGATATATATGAATAATTCGAATGTTATAAGATAACAAATCATGTATTTCATAGCATACGTTCCTATCAGAGAAAATTTTACAAAATTTCTAATTTCGATTCTATAATAATAATTATGATAGTCAAAATGTAAATATTTTTTAAGAAATTAACTATGTTAGAATCATATTTTGACTTTTGTTAACTGCCTGTATATTTGGGTAAATAAATTTTAATTGACTAAGACAGTTAAGCACTTTTTAAATGAAATACTTAGAAATAGGGTACCAGAGTCCTGTATATATCTTAAAATCTTACAACATAGAATATTTTGCTACACAAATTCCAATTTGATTTAGTTTGATAAATATTGATACCTTTTCCAAAAAACTTAAATGTAATTTAAAATTTCATATATTTTTTTTTCTTTTGACTTTAGTTTCTGTTCTCATCATTGGCACTTCAGCCTTGCAATCCCTGACACACGATTAGCTGCTTTTAATGTTATGTTAGAATTTCTCAATCTTTCTCACTATTCGTGTCAACTTGAATTTTCCATTTAACTTTGCGTGCGCTCAGAATCTCTAGGGATTTTTCGTTAAGCAGATCATTTTGAAGAGATTATTCATCATCATTTGCTCAACATTACCTAGCCATTACATATTTGTTCACTTTACTTCTATGTCTATACTTGATACCTTGCAAAATCAGTTATTTTGCTTGTTTTGATTCACCATTCACCATTTTAAAATCGGGTTTTGAAGCTATAATAGAACTCTTTCTTATATTTGCTACTTATCTGTATTGCATATTCTAGTGATCTATGCTTCATATCTACGCATAAACATGATAATTCTTTTTCGGAAAAATTTTAATTTCTTTAATTTCTATGAATTAGTTCATGATTTACTTATTTTATTTTAGGGATTGTTAACACCATTGTCGATGTAACAGTGATGAAGTTTCATTTTCTTCGATTGTGTATAAAAATTTATTAAGTTTGAAAACTTGAAAAATGGAAAGGAAAACAATGTTTTTATACTGGAGATTAATGTTTCACACAACTAAAAATTGCTAATATGAAAAAGAAAACACATTTATTTTACTCCTCATGTTCACATGACATAGAAAATATCTTACTATAAAATCAAGTAATACTTCAGAATGATAGAGTAAAAAATAATGAATTTAAGAAACTCAGGAGAAATACAAAAGAATATAAAATAATATATTTCAGTTTACATTGAGAGTGTAAGTTTGTTTAACATTATTTGTCTTATCTCTTGAAATGGGTAATGGCTGAATAATAAAGTCAATTGATAAGTAGTTTTCAAACTTGAGGAAACAAGATTGAGAACATTCATATTGGCGAAATGAATACATATTGAATAAAATGCCTTAACTTCCGGAGATTTGAGATTATTTTCAGATATTTACTTAGTAATAAGAGATACTAGAATTCAGATATTAGAAAGTAATTAAATAAGTTATGGCTGATTTCAAGTTATTATTAGATATAATACCATTTTCCACAATCTTTCTTTTGAATAGTATATATTTGTTCTTATTAGCCATCATTATGATGTGTCATCTATGTTCTCAGTAAAAAGTCTGGTAAATTTCCATCAGGGCTTATAGATTTCCAATCTGAAACAAAATTTTTGAAACTTTAGTTAAAATATTTTCAGTGTTCCTTTTAAAATATACTATTTAATGAAGAGGAACGCATTTAATTTTACAAATTATTTTTTAAATGAATCAAATAATTTTACTTGCTGAAAAAGATTAATTAAATTTTCCATATTTGATGATTATCTTAAAGAATTAAAATGTTCTTTAATTTTACTGGTGTATATTTTATTTTATAAAGCTATAAAGTAGATATCTTTTGAAAGAAGATTCTGTTTGTCCCCCTACAAATGTTATAACACATTTTGCTAATGCTAATAGAATGTAGTTAAACAAATTACTATAATTATTAATTCCTTCTTCTAAGATTCAAAATTCTATAATTCTACGGTTTTATGAGGCAATTCAGTAGTTTTCTTCACTAAAGTTATTTTTGAAATTGATTATTTATGCATTTAATTATCATTAATGATGCACATGATTGTCTGGAATACGATGGAATTGTAATTACACATGATTGTCTGGAATACGATGGAATTGTAATTAATACCATATTTTTTCTTTTATTTATTATTTGTATATTTAGAATTTATGGAGCAAATGCCATATTAATGTTTTACTCTTTTTGTGCGAGCATTTGATTTCAACATGTAGACTTGCAATAAATAACCCATCCGTTTTTTTTATTATCCCATCCATTTAATTTTACAGTATTCTATTACTGAAATAAATTTTTCTGTCAGACTGCAACAAAGCTCTTAAATAATAGATTTTATGGGAAATTTGATACTTAAAAGTAAAAATAACAGGAATAAATTTTAGAAAATATTTTGACGCATATTATAAGCTTTAATTTTTCGATTGAAAATTACAATTTCCAGTTTTACATTTTTAAGTGTAAATCATATTTTAGTTGTTTTTATTATTTTTGTGCATAATAAACATTTTATTTGAATAAAAAATATAAAAATGTACTCGATATTACAAGTATTAATATCTTTATCTATATATACAATGAGGCACGTATAATAATTTAATTAAGAAATATATTCTTAACTTGAACCTGAGACAGTTTCTTTTATATGATCTGAGTTCAAAATCATTTTTTCCTATTTATTTTATTTGGATTAATAGAATTCCTTATATTTATTCTGATGTCAAATGTGACAAATAAAATCACATTATTAATACTAGATACTTATTAAACACATATATTGTTTTGTACTCTTTATACTTATTAAACACATATCTTGTTATATTGAAATATATTTATTTTAAAAATCTTTCAGTAAAGCAACTTATATTAATTATATAATTCTTTTAGTAAATTTCTGTGAACACACAATATAGAAAAAAACACACTCTAAAAGATAATTTTTGTGATTTCAATGAATGTCAAATTTGAAAGAAAGAATAAAGTATTTTTTCTTTTTTATGTCATTTCATGAGAATTGTTATACAAGTGTATATCCTACATTTGCACAATTTTTTCATTTTTATTGTACATCAATAAAAAGTAAAAAATATATCTTATAAAAATAAAATATTTTTCTTGGAAAACATTCTGGAATGCATTTGAATTTTCCAGGTCTTCAAATTTAATAGTTACAAAATAATTTTTAAATGTGGTCCGTATGTCTTTATATAATCAAAATTGAATTTTATTTACAGAATATTTCAAAATACATTAGCTATGACATAAAATATGTTGATAATTAGATTTTATAAGGAATAACTTATTTACTGTTCCAAATATGGCAAATATATTTTCAAATCTTCTTTATTTGTTCTGATATAGTAAATTCGAAAGGTTTATCAAATTTTTGATTAATAGTTTACAAAATGCATTTTAACCAAAAGAATTTTATATGCGGCTTTAGCAGAGGAATGAAAAACTTTTTTAACATCAAATAAGAAATATATGCATAGATTTAAATGTCGACATAAAAACATGGCATCATAATAGTTACATTTCTAGTTATTAAATAAATGTTGACGCTAAACATATAAAGGGTTATGCTATGCATGTAAAATTTAGAAGACGGATATATATATATATATATATATATATATATATATATATATATATATATATATATATATATATATATATATATGACTTTTAAGCATTTTCAAGTAGAATAGAGGTTGGAAGAAACCATTTTCAATTTTCAATGTCTTTTTCATATGAAAATTATAATTAAAACTTTTTTTGAGTTAAACATTTTGTGTTATGTTTCGTGTAAGAAGAAATTTTTAGCACATGCTTCATTTTAATGGATAGTGCATTTTATGTTACTGAGGTTATTTTTTCTCCTTCTTCAGTATTGATCTTCAAGTAAGTCGAGATATCACGAGAATAAGAAAGATATGAACTTCAAGAAGAATTTGCTGTGCCACAATAGATCTAAAGACACAAATAAGATATCTGCGTCAACCGAGGAATCGAACAAATATACCACATTTAAATTAAGAAATGCAAAATAACAAGCGTCTTCACCAACCGTTCAAAGACTCTTGCAGTCTTTTTCTGAAGGTGATAATTACTTTGGTTACGTTTTTCCCTACGAAATAGACAAAAACATATCAAATATTGTAATGATTAGAGAACCTGTTTAGAAAAGGACATGTGAATATGTTCAGAAAATCTTTCCTACAATGGACAGCATCATGATAGTTGCATTTTTTTTTTTTTTGGCTACATCAAGAAAAAGGCAAACCCCTAACGTACTTTTGAAAGATGCTCTCATGCTTTTGAACTCCCCACCGTTTTGATAGTTGCTATTCTAGTAGTCACATATCTCATACTTTTGCTGGTATTATCGACTTTTTGAACAGTAACTGATACACTTTGTGTTTGCCTTTACAGTCAATCTGCTTATCTATCTCCCATACTGTACGATCATTTCAATCCATGAAACAAAAATGTTTCAGCTGCTATTTTGGTCTCTTCTGCTTTTTGATATTTTATAAACTGACATTATCTGAAGAATGGTTTACCAAGGAATTGATCTCTATGCATTAACTGAATTGGCAGCCAAATATTTAGCACTGGCCATTAGTTCAACAGTTTGTAAATTTGAATTCCATGGTAAACTTATATACTTGAAGTGGTCTAGAATCCAATTTGTATAGTAAGACCTTTTTTAGTTATTATTTATATGTTAAAAAGGATCATTGAAAGACAAATCAACATCAATGTGCAAATCGCTAAAATCAATGGACTATGCTGTTGACCCATGAGCAATCCAATCTTTATTTTACTACATTTTTGAGGCAAAAAAATGCTGTCAGGAAAGCTGATAAATGTATTGTTATCGGATTTGTATCTCCATATTTCTAGAAAAATTAAAAATAGTTTTTCTCATTAAATGCATATATCCCTTAAATATTTCTCTAATACTTGCTTTTGTTCCTGATATAGCAATTTTAATGAGTAATAAATATAGCTCGTTTTAAAATTATATACTGAAAACAAGTTAGGAATTCGTTCAATTTGATTTGCAATTTATAAAAAATCGAATTAAATAAAACTTGGTAAATCGATTAATAGCTATGTAAAACAAACAACTTTTATTTGTGATGTCAAATTAATTTTCTCTCTTAAAATATTAAAGGAACCATAAGTTCATCGAAGAAGTTTGTAGCATTAACAGTACAATATTCTTAGCAGGGATATATACTTCTTTATATATAGTTCAGAATATTTTATAACAAGGTGTACGTAAACATTTTGAATGTTATAAAAATGTTGTACAGTGTTACAACAAATTATTATAATATCTTATTGGTATCAAAGTAAATCGCTATGTTAGAAATGCTCTCAAATAATATATCTAGACCAAAAAGTTTCAATTCGTCAGAGTCCATGGGTTTTTATTCTAATTTTGTAATCTTTCTCCATACAATTGAGTTTATTACTGCAAATACTTGACTTAATACATAAAGAGAGTGACTGTATTTCCAAACAATGTGCACTCTCTCATAACACAAATCAATGCTTATTTAAAAATACTAATATTCTTTCTTAACATTAAAGAAATTTTCTTTGTTTTTTGTAAGGTGTTGCTAGCTAACGTATATAATATTATGTTTGTAACATAAAACAATTATGATTAAGTATGGTATTTCAATAGAACTTCATTGATTGAATAAAGACAAATTATGAAAAGTAAATTTTGTCAAAAGTGTGAACTGCAGTGGATATTTCTGCATACAGTTTCAATAACATCATTGCTCCATTTAATTATATATAAAAAGCATTTTTCTAATTCTCTCACGTCAATTCGTATTACTTACTTTGACGATATTTTTCATCATCCTTCAATCATGTTTAAAGAACTGACTTTCGCAACGTATATTCGATAGTTTACTACCTCGATTCGCACCTTTGGAATGAGTCTGTATTTGTCCGAATGCACTGTAAACTATGTGTCACGGTCTAATCAGAGCTTTTATGCAAAATACATTAAGAACAAATCAGTCAAGTTGCTGAGAGGGATCTTATCATCTGTTCTGTTGTTTTGTGAGTTTGATTACAACTTTGGTTGGGAATGGTTGAATTGTTTTTTAATACATTTTAAATATTAGATTCTCAGCCTAATCAAACTTTACTATTGGAAATTGCTACTAGAGTGGCAAATAATACAACCCAATTCTATTCTTGTTTTTTTAAATATATATTAGGTTAGCTGATTTAATAACTTTTATTCATATATTGTCAATATCAATATTCTCCTTATTATAAAAATGTGCATAATACGTACTAATATATATATATATATGGACAATGTTCTTTAAATTATAATTCAGTATCATTTATCAATTCAGCTAATTTTGAGAGTTATTTAAAATATTTTCATTTTATATAAATTTGTTTAAAAATACTCTATTACTCATAAATAATCAATGTGTTTCAAAATGTAGTTTAAATAGCAAACGTTATTGCTATAATTTCTGTATTTATAAAGTTTATTTCAAAATCATAAATTAAAGATTAAATTTATATCTTGCTAAGGTGATGCAAGGTAACAGTTGAAACCCTGAAACATTTCTAAACAGCTCCAATATTCAAGATTTGTTAAATTTAATTTTTTGGCCATTCAGTGATAAAGGCATATAATATAATTTTCTACATTTAAATCTTACAGTATTTTTTTTCTTGATATTGCCATTACTAAGGATAAGCAAAAGAAAACACTTTAAATAATTTATATATTTATAATATAGAGAAAACATATATTTTAAATAATGTAGCATATAATAATTAATTCATATTATATTCAATTTTTAAATAATAATATTTATTGTTTATATAAATTATATACAAAACTTAATTCACAAAATCATATAATTTTTTTTAGTAATTTTAATGTGTTCATTGTTGTTATTGTTCATTTGTTTTCATTATAATTAAATTTGATCATACATTTAAAACATAACTTAAAAATTATTTTTATTAACTATGTTATAAATATCCTTAGAATAGTTTTTAACCATTTTTGAGCGTCTCTACTTTACAATAAAAATTTTCAAGGATATTACATATTAATTTGTCATTAAATGGAATTAAATATATGAAAATGTTATAGAATTTTTATAAATTTTGTAAAAGAAATTAAAACCAGTACATTTCTTCAATTATTTTTATTTTCATTAAATTAAAGAACACTAGCACCAGATATTCATTGCAAAATTATCTTGTATGTTACAAAGCCACACTGTAACAAAATAAATTAAAGTATATAAAATTAAATGACCAGAAATGTAGTGGAATGTATATTATAATTATTTTTCATCACAAGATAAAAATATGGAATTATTTATCATTTGACAACATGATTAAGATATAAATTGAGAAACATGGAATGTAAAATTTTGTTATGTACTTAATTTATAATATCTTGAAATTTAATATTGACACAGTAAAAATATATTTGGCATTATTCTGCTACCATGTCCAAAATCATCACCAAATATTTTGTTATTATCGTTAAGTAGTTCCTATTTTGTCACCATTTATAATTCCCAGTATAACACCTTCAAACTTAATTTCTCACACAGGTATAAACTACACAGATATAAATACAGATACCTTATCACATATATAAAAATCACAATTTCTCCATTATTTTTATATTTTGTACTTTAAGATAGATCTAAAGCCTATCTAAAACATATCTAAGAAACAGAAATTAATCATGTTTTTTTTATGGTTTTTAAATTTTTACTGTATATAAGTATACATACTAATTGAACATCTTTTTCTCTTTCATTTTACAGACATCATAGTTTTTGACAACTCGTACAGCTGGTTATATCCAAAAGAAATTTATTACAAAGCATCTGTTATCCCACCAGGCAAAATCAGTGAACTCTAGTTCAAGCAAATATATTGGGCTCATTTTGTACATTTATTACAGATGTTTTATGTACAGATTTTTCACAATATGTTGTAATATATTTGTTGATTAAAATGTTTTACATCATAAGAGTGTTACTCTTTTTTTTTCTTCTGTAGAGTTATTTTATGTTAATTTGTATTTAGTTTATAAGAGAGAGTTTATTAAATTCAAACGCAAATGTTGTATTTGTGTTTAAATTTTAAACTCGAACATTTGATTTCATGTAATTATATTTAGCTTATTGTAATTTATGCATTTCCTTCTGATTTTTGTTTGTCCATCAAAGGGATGAATGAAAAAATTCTAGTATTCATTTCAACAGTTTTTGGGTTTAATTCAATACTCAAATGAGGATATTTGATGTAATTACTTTTATGCACATACTGTTATTCCAAGTGTTTATGTTAATTATGCAGATATCGAAATCACTATTACTAAGTTTAATGCAGAATCGCATGAAGATATAATTAATTGGATAGATCATTTTGAGGATATGTCAAAATTGTTTAATTTATCTGACTTACAAAAATTTGTTATGGCTAAAAGAGAGAGAGATCGTTGGGAGGAAATACTCTACTCTTCGTTTGAACAGAACCACAAATAAATTCTCGGCATAAATTGAGAAAATCCTTGATCGATGAAATTTCGTTTGAAATAAATTCAGCTAATTTACTTGCTCTTTTGCGCTAAAGGAAAATGCGTTATTCTGAATCTGTTCAAGAGTATATTTTAAAAATTAAGAAGTCGTGTAATTACGGTAAAATTGAAGAATCCGTTTTAATGCATTATGTTATTAATGGAATAAGTGATAGACAAGAAAACAAAAAATTATTTTACATGGATATAAGAATTTAAATGAGTTTAAAGAAAAACTTAAAAATGGAGAAGATATTTATGTGGTTGAAAATAATATTGTCTTATGATGCCATCGTAGGACTGAATGTACTAATGAAAGGTGAGACCTTAACTAATGAAAATGGATTTAAGATTAAAAATAAATATCAGTGTAGAAAAGAAATTAACACTTTATTAATTCTACTGTTGATTTAACTTTTAAAGAAGTTGAACTGAACATTGAACCTATTATTCAAAAAAGTTTTAAATATAAGTTGCGACAATTAGTTTCGAGTTATGTACAACGTAAAACAAATTCAAATAATGTTCAATTAGATATTTTATTTAAAAGTAATGATCCTATATCTCATCAACCCCGTAGATTACTATTTTTTGAGAAAAAGAATATTAAAATACAAATAGACGAATGGTAAGAATAAGGTATAATATATAAGGTTTTTCAGAATATTGTAGGCCAGTAATAATCGTAAAGAACAAAGAAGGAACACTTCATATGTGCATAGATTATCGCAGATTAAATAAAGTAATCGTAAAAGATATATTGTGAAAATAAATCCTCTCCCATTGATTAAAGATATAATAGATAGATTGCAGGGAATTGTGTGTGCTTGGTACAATTGTTGTCAAAAACGGATTTCTCTTTGTAGATGTAAAGAAGGATAATAGAAGGTACACTTTATTTATAACTCATGAAAGCCAGTACCAAATTCTTAAGATTCCTTTTGGAATCTTAGGAAATTAGATTCTGTAATTCTCCAGTCGTGTTTCAAAGGCTTATTAACACTATTTTCTAACCATTGATTAATGATGGTGTTGTTTTACCTTATATGGACGATATAATTATTTTGTCTTCCTCAACTGAAGAAGGAGTCGAACGGCATGAAAAGGTCTTAAATCTTGCGAGTGAATATAGAGTAGAAGTAAATTTTAGAAAATTCAAATTTTAGAAAAAGCGCATTGAATTTTTAGGCCATGTCATCGAAGAAGAGAAAATTTTTCCATCTACTTTGAAAACAAAATCTGTGTTTCATTTCCTTGAGCCACGTAATTTGAAACAGGTCCATAGTTTTTTAGCATCGACTGGAAATTTCAGGAAGTTTATCCTAAAATATTTCATTAATCTAGATCATTGAGTAATCTTTTGAAGAAAGATCGAAAATTTGAATTTGGTGAAGAGGAATGAAACTCTTTTAATCAATTATAGTTAATTTTAGCTGAAAAACCTGTCTTAAGTATATACAACCCAAATTAAGAAGCTGAATTACTTTGTGATGCCAGCTTTGAAGGATATGGAGCTATTTTATAGCAGAAATCCCCAAATGATAAAAATTTCCTTCCTACCTGTTTCATGAGTAAAAAGACAACAGATGTTGAAAAAAAGTATTTCAATTACGAACTTGAAGCTGTTGCAAAAATTGAAGGGTTAAAAAGATTTCGCGTTTACTTATTAGAAGTTCCTTTTAAAATGTCAATGACTGTTCCGCAATGGAAAAGACTGTGCAAAAAATAGATTTATCAACTCGTGTTGCTCGTTGGCCTTTATTATCCATTTATTTAATTATAGTATTGAGCATCGTTCTGGTACAAGAATGGCTCATGTCGACGCACTAAGTAGGTCCCCTGTGAACATCTTTTGCATCGCAAGCGATAATATCGTACCGAAATTAAAATCAGCCCAAGATAATTATGACGAAATAAAAATGATAAAAGAATTATTAAAAATATCTAGTTATGAAAAATATTTTTATAGAAATGGAGTTCTTTAGAAGTTTGTTGGTGGTAAGGAATTAGTAGTTGTGCCTAGAAGTATGAAGACGGAAATTATTTGAAGTGCCCATGAAAAAGGATATACTGGAATCAAATATACAGAGAAAAGCATTGAGGACCATTATTTCATTGCCAAACTTAAACAGAAGATAGAAAATGTCATATCTAACTGCGCTCACTGTATTCTTGTAAATCACAAAAGAGGAAAGAAAGAAGGCTTATTACACCCATTCCATAAAAATGACGTACCACTATACACATACAATATTGATCATTTAGCACCTTTTGAAAGCACACATAAAAATTATAAGTATGTTTTAACAATTATTGACGCATTTACTAATTTCGTTTGGATTTTCCCTACGAAAACCAACATCTGCTGAAGTCATTTCGAAATTAAAAACTCTAATATCAGTCAGTATTTGGCAATCTTTTCCAAATAATTTTTGATAAAGGTACATCTTTTAGCTCTGATGAATCAGAAGATTATTGCTGTAAGGAGAATATTAAACATCTTTTAATAACCACTGATCTGCCAAGAGCTAACGGACAAGTTGAAAGGATCAACCAAACTATCATATCAGTTCTTTCAAACCTATCTTTATGGACTCAGCTCAGTGGCATAAATATACGAATGAACTACAGCAGACGATTTATTCAAAATATCATCGAAGCACAGATACCACTCTTTTTGAGTTGTTTTTGGTACGAAGATGAACGTTGGAGGTCTTATTAAGCTGAAAAAAATGATTGAAATGGAATTTTGACCTAATTTTGAAGTTCAAAGAGATAAACTCAGAAAGCATGCTAAACAACAAATTTTCAAGATCCAAGAAGAAATTAAGGAAACGTATAATTTGAAAAGAAAAGAACCACAATCTTATGGAGTTAACGATTTTGTTGCCATTTAAAGAACTCAGTTCGGATCGCATTTAATACTAAAACCAAGTTATTTAAAACCGCACAGAGTGACTAAAGTTGAAGTAATACCTTTGATGTAATTTAAAATGGAAGTCATGAAGTACCATCTGTACCACGACTTGTGCCGAATTTCTAAAATCCTGGTATAGTATTCTAAAAGGTGAGGACGTTATGCAACTTATAGTTAAATTACTCAAACGAGTCAGCTTAATTTTGAATTTCTTTATTTCAGATTCACGCAGATAAGAAGCTGAACATAAAATTTCTTTTCAGAAAAGTATCCTGTTTTGCTTGATTCTTTCCCTGTTTTTCGTTTTTATATATATTTGCAGTGTCGTCTGGAGGGCCAGCAAATTTCAGGAGGGTCGAACTGTGGTTGTTAAACCACTTAATTGACGACGTCACTATTTCAAGTACCCACTTAGGAAGGGGCTCGAAAAGTGCAACAACTTCTCCAGAGAGCTGGACTAACCCAAAAGACGAAGACGCTTCAAGAGGTTTCTTTTGATAGCAGCAAGGCGAATACTTCTTTCCCCTATAACTTTAAACTTAAACTTGAAATCGTAAAGAAATCTTGTTATTATCGTTAAAATCGTGAAGAAAATTAATTATCAATATTCTTTTAAGTATTATTTGCATAAGAACATAATGAATTTTAATTAAATGCTAATGAGTTTACTGTATTGTTTTCAAATGAATGCTTAATTTTGTTCATATTAAATGTATAGCAAAAAACCATTTTTTTAGAGATATTACTGATGAAATTAGATTTTTAAGTATTAAAATACTTTAAATATTTTATTAATTTTAATATTTTGTGAAATTTGAAGTGAATTTGAAATCTTGAAGTGAAATCGTATTAATTATATAGATTTCATGCTATATAATTAATACGATTAATTGTAAATATACCAAAAGTGTATATATTTGTATTTGTAAATATGTGTTAATTAAATATTAGGCTATATAAGAATCACTAATTAATTAAGTTACGCTTTTACGCCTTGGCCACTCCCCGTCCCTAAGTCCCAAATATATATATAGATAGATATAACGTTAAAATAAAAGTTATAAACTATAATGAATCCATTCTAATGAAAAATGGGAAAATTTGAAATAAATCTTATTTTAGAAATTTACATTGTAAAATCTTTAAACCAAAACATATTTTTTAAAAGTATTTAGCTTCATTTTCAGCATTTATTCTTTTTTATTTAAGTTATAATTTTAAACATATTAATTACGGAAAGAATTTTCTTTAATATTTCATTTGCAGAAGTATTTAAAATGTACGTGTTTAATAAATCTATAAATTATGTTTTAATTTTTCTTTGCAATTAAATAAAATTCTAAGCTTGGGCTGTATTTTTTAACTCAAAATGAAAAAAATACAAAGAAAATATTCAGGAAAAGAAAAGTATATTAGAAATTTTTTCTAATTCTAAACAGCAGGTGTATTTTTTGAAACTGGAAAAAATTACTCCAAAAAACTAAATATTATATATAAAGGTTTATTATGTATATAATATAAATTATATAATATAATATGTATATATAATATAAATTATCTATAAAACAAACCTTTATACTGAGTCCCTAATTGAAAATTACAAAATATATTTTATCAAAATGTATTTCATTCACAATTAGATGTATGAAAACAACCCGTTTTCTTTTTATCATCAGAATATTCTGTAAAATTGAATGATTGATGTTCAATTTTAATTTTCAAACTGCCATTTTGTATAAATTGACACTATGCTTCAAACAAATGCTTCAATATTAATAATTGAGAATCTATTTATGCTGATCTAATAAGAAAAATTAAATTATTTAACAGAGAATAATAAATGCTTATTAAATTTGTTTATAAAAAAATAAGTTTTTTTACTAACTTAATATAATTTAATCACTACAACTTTAATTTTTGAAATTAACTTGTTTGTCTTATGGAAGCAGAATAAATGTGTTTATTATAATATATTTTAATGTTCACATGATAATAACGAAGCAAATATTTCATCAAAATGTTAAAAGTTTGCTTGTAGTATAAAAAGAAGACTTTTTTCGATGCATAGGTGACAAAAATATTAGATTTATAATAAAATAACTGCATCCATGCTGTCCCTTAGTTTGGAGGAAAAATCGTTGTTTTTTATTTGATTACAAAAGAATTATAAAAAAGAGCTTATTAATTAGTAATTACTGGATTATGATTATCGTACTTAAATAAAATCCAAGCTTAAGATTTGAATAAATCTTTTGAAAACAAATTTCCTCATATTTCACCAAGAAAACAGATTGTTTTACTTCGTATTCATATATTTCTAAAAATTAGATGAATGATGTAAAAGTGATTTATGTGAGAAAATAATGATTTTTTCCATATTCAAGGTTAAAGTAACGAAATATCCTTATAGATTACTGAAGTGAACGACATCTTTTAACTCCATTATTATAATTGCTCCCATTATTACTTTGAAAATTTAATTCATTACCATATTTTAAGTTTTTCTTTAAGTTTGTTGTTTTGTTTAAGTTTTTCTCCTCACAAACATAGATTTTAATGTTAAATTAGTGCTATGAATCATAATAAAATAAGCAAATTATAATTAATCAAGGTATTAAGCTTATTATTTTACTTTACAAAAAATATAGTTTTTGAAATTAGGATATTTATTTTACAATGTATATATTTTGATGAAACTGCAAAAATATTTTTTCATGCAGTGTACAAAGTGCTTAGCAAGAAATATAAGTAATTTTAGTTATTTGCTTGAAAATTGTAGGATTCTAAGTATCATTTTTCAATTTATGATGCAGATCATGCTTTTTAATTAATCAAATAGATTTAAAAAATTTTAAAAATATTTAAAATATGTTTGTAAATGATAAGTAATAACATGAAATTTGTCAAGTAATTTCTTCAAAATTTAAAAAAAATTAATAATTTATAAAAATAAATTGCTTATTAGTAATTTGAGGAGAAATTATTTGTAATCTGCTGAAATTTTGTAATTTTTTAAAAGTGTTTAAAATATGTTATTGTATCTTGGTTAGATTGTTTCTTATAGATACGTTATTTTTATTCTTACTCACAAAATTTCAGTGAAAAGTTTCATAGATTCAGCTCAACCAAAGATGAATTTATTTCACTTTTGGTAGTTAATTTATTTACTCAAATATGAATATTTACATAATACACCGTTAGTACTATAAACATAATATTTATTTAAAATATTTTATCTAAATATTAGATTTAATACTTCTGAATGATTTTTCACTGAAATTATAAATGCTTATCTGAAGCGCATTCTTTAGAAAATTATTTTTTTAATTGATTGAGTTTTTATTTATAGTACTAATTTAAAAATTAATTTCATTTACGCATAAATACTATTTTTTTATAAAAAGTTAAATTTCGAGACTCATATAATAAAAGAGGCAAATAAAGCCGTTAGGCAATATGAAAAACTCAAAAGAATAGCTGGTAGCCGGTGGGGATATTCAAAGAAATCCCGAGCAGTATTACATAAAACTGTGACGGGAAGAATGTGTTTGTATGGAGCAACCATTTGGGAAACTCCACTCTCAGCTAAGTTATCTCTAAAGCTCAATTCTATACAGCGAATATTTCTCCTTAAAATCACAGGTGTTGTAGTGTAAAACGACATAACCAACCCCTGAGAAAATAGATATGTATATTTTTATTGCACTGTAAATTTAAGAGTTTCCTCTTTTCCTTTCAAACTAAGCTGTAATAATATAAAGGAAAGGATGTAATAAAAATTGGCACAATAAGACAAATGTAATAAAGGAATAAATTCTTCCTTTCGTAATGGATGAATGATCTTGGGAAAATTGCAAGGAATGTTTAAGTTTTATGAAATGCTTTATTTGCAAATCTGACCAGTCGGGATTAAGGGGGAGAGATATCTGACCTATCCCATAGAAGTGTAAACCAATGATGTAAAGAGTAGGAGATACGACGAGAATTTAAAATTTGCCTCTAAGAATGGAGAAGACACACAGAAGTCCCTGAGAGACACAGAAGCCCGACAAAGAAAAGGACTCCACAAGTGAGGACTGATTCCCCAAAATCAGCATAATAAAAAGCTAAAAAGATGTTAGTTGTAAACGGAGTATAACTGCCCTGCCCAGTAGAAGCCCTGCTTCGACTGTCCTGAATAGAGCTGCAGGTGTCCGACAAATAGACACCTGAAGAAGAAGAGATGATAAAGTGTGAGGAGAGATAGCAGGGAAAATTAGAAAAGCTCCTGAAAAATGAACAAGCCAAGCGAGATCTTGAGCCGGTAATGCTATTGAAAAGACATCACACTGCTACTTTTAGAAGGAAATGAGTCTGATCTCTTCTTCTTTTTCCCTCTGGTCAAACTCAGTTATTATTGATTATTGTGTAAATATCATAAAAAATAATGTTAGAATTTTCTGAATTATTTAATTTAGAATGTTTTAATTATAAATGTAAATTCCTCTCGTAATGAAGTTACTAAAAATAAATGATTAAGTTTTATTGTATTTTTGATTTGAATTTATCTTTATTATATTATTTAAATAACGAATCTGGACTTCCACGGAGTTTTTCTGAAATTACCGAGTTCACCCCAACAACAGGAGCATTTCATACTACACCAACGTCAGAAATCCTAATAATAACTGCTAATAATAGAGGGAGAATTGGGATCCTTAACATTACAATAGAAGGATATAATATATAAGTTGTTAAGTAAAGTTCATAAGATTCTAGACTTTTTCAAATGTTTTCAGGCATTGTGATAAAAGTAAATTGCTTCTATTGGTGGTAGTATATTTTTCAGATGGTATTAAAGATTCACGAATAGCTATAAAAGAAAAAGAAAGCATTTCGTTAAAAAAGTAGCATACACTATCAAATCTTAAATTTGATAAAAATTTGAAATGTACTATAATTTATTAATCTATATCTCAAGCTCATTTTTTATGTATAAGCATATTTTATTCGTATATATTCCGGATAAAATTTTCTCCCCCTTCTCATCAATGTCAAAATTGAGCAATTAGAAAATGTGGTGGTGTCATCTATTGGATAAAGTTGGAGTAAATTCATAATTTCATATAATATTTTCTTAGCAATGCAAAAATGAAATTTCAAAAGAAAATCGATGAATAAAATGAAATCTAAATTATCAATGCTTCATTAACCTAATCATAGTTTCTTAAATCTTTTTTGATATTTTGTTTCAAATGTTAATGCCAAATTTTTTCATTATCATACTTTTATCTTCAGAATTAAGTGTTATTCTTTTGGTTATTAATCAATTTTTTACAGTAGACGCTTATTTTTATGAACTTTTTTTCTCTTTAAATAAACATCCTTCAAAAACGTTTAACATGCTCCTGATGAGAAACACATAAAAAATAATATGTGTTCTCAAACAAAATAATTTTATAGAGAAAAATATTATTAATTTTATAGAGAAAAATATTATTAATTTTTTTTTCTGTTTTAAAACAATATTGTAAAAATACTTTTCCATCAAAGTGATTTACTCATAAGTCATTCAGTTGCTTGTTTTGAAAACAATCGTAGCTTAATTCAATATTACTTTATTTTTATCTATTTATTTCATTTACTTTGCTTAGTGTCTGAATGTTTTTTCCTATTTTTCTTTTTATTATGCTTTCAATAATTTCTTCCACTGATTCTCTTTCGATGCAAATACGAAATTCTACATTCAAAAAAGTCATGGAATAAAAAACTATGTTCCTTTATAAACGGTGATTCTTTTTTTTTTTTTTTTTTTGACAATGGACGAATAAAACAACACATCGTGATGAATATTTAAACTCTTAAATTTAAAACTAAAGAAGCATGGTATGGATACAGCAACAACATGTTTAAATGCGATGAGAACTGAGACACTCCCCACCCCCCGACTATTGTCAGCTATGGTGAGCTCCTCTTTATATACTCTTCTTTGCTCTGCAAAAACGCCACCTATGAGTAGTATCACTGATTATAAACTTTATTTAACTTTATGTTACCAACATTACACTTTTAAGATACTTCATGTATAAGTATTAATCTTCACTCCCATGTTTTTGCATAAGTATTCTTTTTGAAAATTTTAGTATGTATAGGCAACTAAATGCTTAACGTATCTATGCACCGATCCAAGATGCAGATCAATTAGTGAATCGGAGAACCATGAAAGTTCATAAATTAGAGGCTCGTAAAAACGAACGTCTAATGTATTGTTTAAAAACTGTATAAGAATATGTGTATAATATAAGAATAAATAAAGTAAATTTTATATTAAAAATACAAATAAATGGGCTTATGAAATTTTCTTAATTTGAAAAAAAATTAAGTGAATTAAAAAAGGGACTGTGCATCATTGTGTACCGATTTGCTTCAAAAGATCACGGATTCAAAAAATTCTCTTTAGAATAAAATTTGACTGGTTATTACTAATTAAATCAATTTTAAACTAATTTTGAATTTAAAATGCAAAAAGAACTACTTAAGAATAAATTATTGGATACATATTTTACCTTATTAATTTGACTGTTAACAAATATTTCATAGATTATATATTACAAAACGTTGCTTAGAAATTTTACATTGCATAAATAAATATTGCCTCGGTTAACTTACTTTCAGATATAATGTAGAGTGAATGTTTATTTTAGTATTTGGATGGTTATCTCCCAGCCAGTTTCTTGTGATTTGATAAGGAATAATGTCTTGCCAGATAAGTTGATGTTGGCGGAGCTGATCCAAAACATAATTAATTTTCTTTATTTTAACAGATTAAAGTATTTGCGAAGAATTAGAATTCTAACGTCACTATTATTGCATGAATCTCCCAAGTTACTTGCAGACTTTCTATGGACGTTAACACCTTTGCAGCTGTCAACGAGATTTATTTCCCACGTTTCAATTCCAGGAACAACATAGTACCCAAAGACAGTTAATTCGTTTTGATTGGAATATGATGTGGGAATGTCAAACAGGATTCTTGAAGGGCCATTAAGTCCTTCAAAAGAAATATAATTCTTCGAATTTAACAGGAATCACCTAGTAAATGGACCATGTGCTTTCGAAAAATCTATTGTCTCTTCACTCGTTCTGATTCAAATCGGTGGAGTGGATGGAAATAGAGGTCAAAAATTGGCATTAGAAGATGGATCTGAAGATTACTGGAGGCCAGATGTTGGCGGAAAGCTTAAGTTAAATAGCAGGCCCTTGTGGGGATGGAGGAGAGCTTTGACTTACGTGTTGGGTTTCTGATACTTCCTCTGAAACAGGTCCCGTAGCGAACAAGTCCTAGCGACGGAACAAGGAGTCTGAGAAAGAATCATGATCACAGAGAGACACCAAGCCTCGAGTTTGACTACCCTAATGCTCCAGTGCTGTCCAGAGAGGATCGTCGATCTTATCGAGTGACTGTCCAAGATTGTTCCCGAGTACTGAATTAAGGAGTCTGGTCCCCAGCACCAGCGAGGAGTTTTTTTCCGATCGAATGTGCAATGAACATTCCAGAAAGTGAGGAATTCATTAGTTATCCTGGAGCCTACAATTTACGACAGTTCTTGTACAAAATCCTGTTAATTTGTAAATAAATATTTAGTCAAGAATTTTAAATTACGTACGTCTGATTCCTTAATGGCTCTTGCCTACCCAGAATTCAGCCTATCCAGACTGAATACGTTACAGAATGCAAATCCTTATTTTACTGACAAAATTCTATTTTTTAGTATTAATTTTGTTAATCAGATATTGCATATTACGGAAATGCGTGTACTTTACCATAAGCTTTAAAATTCTTAAACTAGCTATACCAAGGCTGTATACTGTTGCCTACCGAATTTTTAGTCAAATTTTAGTTGCAAATGTTTTGGTAGGAAGGACTGAAACTTATATTGAATGTAGGTCTTAGCTAACTTGATATGTTTAACTAAATAATGATAAATTTATTAAATAAATGCACATTCAGTTTGAAAAATAAAAAAAAAACTGCCCTGGAACTTTTATACGTATTGAATGACATTAGTTAGCTGACATACTTTGTTTAATGGTGTTAAAATGTTGAAAAATAGAACAACGGAAAAAGCTGAGAATTTTATTTTTGCCATAATTTTTTTTCTAATACTGGTTTCGTGATACCCTTTTTTATCCTTAGACTTTAAATATATTAATTACTACAAAAGGCTGCAAAATTTAATTTTTTTAATAATCTCTGTGAAAATTTATGCTTAAAATAACAAATGAAAGAAGTACATAGAATTTTTCCTATACGCTACATTATTGCTACATTTTTCAGTTTCCGGTCACTTTTTTCCACCATCTAGTATTAAAAATTATTGCTATTTTTATTTACAGATAAAATAAAATTATCCTCATACCATTCTCTTATTACTAGAAATTTCATTGCATAATTTTCTTGAAATATATTTCTGTAAATTCAATTTAATCCATAAAAGATTTATCAAAAATTAAAATCTATTTGATAGAAAGTAAAAGCTACCAACTATATTTTCTAAATTACATTATTATAAACTACTAGAATATATATTTTTTATACAAGCTTAAATATATGTTTGCTTACATTTAATAACTTGCTTATATTAATTTTTCTTTCGTAAAAAACGCTTTTCTGCAGAAATACAGCCGAATAATTCGAAAAGATTTCAAAATTGCGTGCAAATAATAGAGCATGTTTAATAAACTTCTATAGTCTGTTGAATTTGCTAAAACAGATTAAATATCATGCTGTAAATTTGAGAAGTAATATTCAAATTTAAAAAAGTCAATAATATTTCAAATATTTCATGATGTTTATTTAATATTTTATCTCTTATTTTTATAATGTTTCAGTTGACTCATATGCAGCATTTACATTTTATTTTATTCTTTTATTCATTCCTTAAACCAAAGATATATGTATCATTAAAAGAACTTTTCTTCTGAGAGTCACTGATTATACAAATAGCTTCCATACTTACTGTAATGGAAATTAAACGAATTGTAGTATTAAAATATTTATAAACTAAAAATCAGTGACACGAGAGCCCGTAAGTGCTCCAAAATTTACTGTGCTCATATCTGTTTCCGTGACTGAGTATTTTGGAATGCAAAGGATTTAAGCCAGACGTGACCTTCTCGCCAAACCTCAAGTGTTTAATTCTCCGAGCATGCTTGATACTCATTTTATCCACCTGCTGAATTCTGACTTGACATTGCACAGCTGGAATTACAAACCTCTGACTTTTAACTTGTTATCTTGAAGATCTATCACTAAACCACGTGGGCACTAAATTTAAGGTATACTAAGATTCCTTAAATTTCTGTGAGAAGCAAATTAAAATTAAATTGAGATGTTTTGTATTAAAGACTCAATCGAATAATAAAAATGCTTGAGTTAAAACTCGAAATATTATCAAAAAGATAGCGCGGTTAAAGTAGCTGTTCTTCAGATTTAATACAGCAATCATGCCAAATCGTTTTTAATATTCAGGCCGTTATCTAATTGCTTCTCTGAGTAATTCATAAGGTAAAACTTTTTTCTGCTGCATGAAGAAGTCTGAAACTGTCTTCCTCCCCTACTTTACTTAACTGGAACCAAAGATATTTTTAACTGGCTAAAAGAGGAAATGTGGAATGGGACAAGATCACTTTCAGAGTTTTCAGGTCTTCCTAGGTTCAACTGTTCTGTATATGAAAGGTAGAAAAGCTTACGCTCTCAAGGTAGTTTGAGTAAGTTTTTGTTGCATTTATAAAATAAAGAGATCATCAATACTCACCAATGAGGATTAGATCTAAATTTTCAATATCATGTCTGATCTAGGTTTCCAACAGACATACTTCTTTAATTTCCAATGATTGTTTTCCTGATCTTATACTTCACCAGCAAATAATGATAATACAATTATAGCAATTATGATAATACAATGGTTTTAATTGGACACAGGTTATATTAACTTCTGAATTGTTAGATTTTCGGGATTTCACATGCATTTAATGGTACAGTAATCACATGACTGAAATTGTCGGTTGAAAAAATTCCAAAAAATTGTTTCCATTTTCTTAAATTATTCACTAATGAATTCAGATATAACTGTCGTATCTTTCTAGAATAGTTCTTAAATTAAAGTGGATGTTATAAAGATTCCAGAAATGCATAATTTATAATTGTCAGATAAATAGTCCTTTTTCTATAATTTTGTGAATTTTATATTTTCCTTCCATTATTTGTGTGTATTTTTGAATATTTTGATTGTAATTTTTATCTTAAAACTACCCTTTTTAATTTTTATCAATCCATTCCATTCTTTTATTATTTATTCGGATCAGATTTATGTGACTATTTTTAGGTATGTTATACATCATATCAATCAACATTTAATGAGATATTGTCTAATTAGTGTATTAATAAAGTGTATTTCTTTTTGTATTTTCTCCCCATGTTTCTTCATTCTTGTCCTATGTAGATACATTGATGCTGTAGTTTTTTCTAAGTTCTGTTTTTCGTTCCCCACTATGACCCCCTGTTCATTTTCATCTTAACCCTTTTGGGCACCAATTTCTCCGCACATTATTAATTCAATTTAATATTAATCAGCTATTTTCTCGGCTCCTAATTATCATAACAACATGGAAAAAAATTCTAAGTTACTTATTTTTAATATGCATCTAATGAGCCCACTTAGAAGGCAATTTATTAAATATAACTTATTTTTCTTATTCTTAGTCCACTTTGTTGATTTTTAATTTTTTCACATAGCAAGATAAGCCTAAATCCTGTATTAGACTTTTTCCATAACTCTTCTTGGAAATTGAACATTTTTGCTTTAGCAACTAAACCTTAGTTTAGGACCTTCAATTTTTATCAGTCTAGTTTTGGATTTTTATTTCTTTTTCTCTCGAATATTTAAGTTCGGACTATAACCTTTTTGCGTTCTTATCTGACTTTTTAAACTTTTTAAAGATTTTTACCTACAAGACTGGTATTATTTTATTTTATTCAATTATTATTCTTCTCCTTATTATTAATTTGAGATTATAACACAAAGAATAAATTTTTTTCTATTTTTTTTTAATTTTAACATGTTAATTTTAATTTTGAGATTTTATAATAATTTATGATTATAAATTGTACTTTTGAACATTACCTGTTAATGTCTTGCAATTTTCATGATCTTTATATATGATTAAAATTATTATTTTATTTTAATTCAACAATTATATCTACTTGTATTACAAATCTTGGAAAATAAATGAATGTTTAACATTTCAAAATTGTTTTTATTACAAAGGTATGATTTGGCAAAAGACCAAATCAAGCTTACCAAGCTGTACAGTGTCTAAACGGAGGGATCACATATTAACATTAAAACAATTGCGGCCTTAATAATTTACCATGAGGACAAAAACTTCAAAAATACAAAAATAAACTGAAGAATAAGGACTCAGTCTTCCAGGTAGAGGCTATATCTATTATTGAAACTGAAAACACCACAAACGCCCGAAGCCTCAGATCAGCAACTATTTGGTCAACTGTTCATAAAATTTGCATGCGCTACTTATCCAACAACACACATCACCAATTATACATGCCATACAGAAAAAACTAATGACTTCAACTTCGCACATCAACTGAAGTTGGATTAAAGCGAATCCAGGTGATATTGGAAATGAGTGTTCAGACATCACCGCTAAAGAAGACACAAAAATTGATGAATCGGAATCATTAGTAATTCCGAATCCAAGATCTTCTCTTATCAAAGAACTGGAGCATTTCACACAACTGAAATGGCAATATCTGTTGGAAATGCGACAACAGGCCGAACGACCAAACATCTACTCACAGAAGTCTCCAACAAGCTGACATATAATAATCCATACCTCAACAAACTGCTAACATTTCCCGGCCCTTTTCCATAATATTTCCGCGAATTCGGAAAGGTATTTTCATCCACCTGCATCTGTAGAGCCCAAGGGTATCCTTTCCAATATATCTTACAGTGCCTAGAGACTGAGAAATGTCACCTGAAAATGAGCTCTGTACAGACCAACATGGAATTCATGAGATTTTACATGATTGATTATCACTGTAAATTACTCCTCACAAAGCTGATGATGACCTCTTGCAGACGATCTAGACAAATCAGGAAACCATTGTGAAAGTAAAGTCTTTTCTACAAATAGATATTATGCATTAAATTTTATGAACTTATTGAAGTTTATTAAATCTATGTTTAGAATCGTATGAACTTCTCTAACATAAACCCGTTTTTTGAATCTTAAGAACTTTTTTAATCCTATACAATTTTAGAAACTTAGAAACATTTTAAAATTTTTAAACCTAAGTTGCTTTAGAAACCTAATTTATGTATAAAGCTTAGATATATTCAGCTCCTGTATATAGTAGTGATAATCTTTCATATCTTGACATATTTTTCTTCTTCATATCTAAGTGTTCATAATATCTATAAAATTGATTTCAATGTATATAATACATTTTATGCCATAACTACTCTATAAATCGATAACTGTCTCTTCAATAAAATTGTTTCTTAATTGATTGTTATATGTTTCATCATGTCAAATTTTATTTCAACCCAAAGAAAATATTTAATGCTATTCCCTAATATTTAACAGGGCTTAAAGCTTCTTAAAAGCAATTATGGCTACTTGCTACCGATTTGTAAGCACAATTCGATTGCCTTTATAAATTTCCTGATGGTTGTTCCGTCAAGAATCTCGTAAAGGTGTGAAGGACACTAGGTGTTGGGGAGACGCCACCCATTAACCTTAAAGTACAGTCAGGGGTCTTCCCACATAGTTATGTATGTATCTCCATCGAATCGAATACATAAGTGAAATAAGCATTTTTGATTAATCTTTGAACCCAAATTCAGTTGAATGACTCATCTTAATGATATTAAGGAATAAGTTGGTTATTTCCAAAACAAACTGGCTAAAGGGTCAAAACTCACTTTTGACACAATATTGAAATGTATCTACTGTATTGTTGCTGAAAATATTATATTTTATGGATGATAAGCTTTATACAATAACAAAGTTGGAATAATTGCAATTCTTCAACAAATCCAAAGCATTGCGCTTATTAAAATCCCGAAATCTTATTAAGCATCGTTAACTGAATGTTTTCAAATCCTGTTATCTGTTTCGTATTGTAATTAAAAAAGGACTCAACTCTGAAACTACAAGACAACCAGACAAGTCATAGGCGACGAATGAAATGTAGTTAACGGTTTGGTTAAGAGGATACAGCATAAAACACTTTGACCAAAAAAAAATGTTGAATTAAGCTTTAAATTATCCATGACAAGTGCTATACCTAATCAGATGGATCTAAACTATGCAATCAACTAAGATATAATTCCCTAACTTTTAATAAGGATAGTTAAATACCAGAGCTTCGAAATCCGCTCAATGGCTAAGGCGCAATTTTTTATGCAGAAATGACAGTTATTCTTAATTTTGTCATTGTTCAAGGCATTGACACCTGTTGCTGTTTCACGAGTTAGATATCAGCCTGGTGGAGTCTTTTGATGCAAGGATCAAAGCGAAGACCCCCAATATATGGCCTGTCACTCCCACAATTATTATTTCAATTGGAAAACATTGTGACTAAGCTCAATTTTAATGTGGCTCCAGTGGTCATTAGCAAACACGATGGATCTTTCTTTGAGATTCGAACTCACTACCTTCCGATAATGAGAACGATGTCCTAAGATATTGGCTCTGTCACATCTACAATGATTCTCGACCAGTAGTAATGGCATTAACTGGACTTGATCTGAAACCATATGATTCACAATGTGCATAAAAATCTACCTAGATATTTTCAATTTTTACTAGGTCCAGATCATACAGACATTAAATACAATGAAGAAGAATGCTTTACTTGTGAAAAATGAAGCGAAACTTGAAAAAGTTACAATTAGATTTAGCAAAAAGCTATAAAAAAATTCTGACTTTTGAAGTGGAAACAAAGAACTAACACCTACTATGGGATATTTCCAGTGAATTCAGAAGAGACTCTTAACTTTTGATCTCAATCATTTAAATCGAATTATGATCATTGAAAGTATATATATAAATTATTCAATATAAAAATTTATTTGCTTTCCTTGTAATTTTTAATATTTAAGAGAAACCATTTTAAATAATCTCTATGCATATTATATATAAGATTTATTTTTCTGCGGTATGATTTTGCTATTTTTATCAATGTGTAATGGAAAATAGCTTAACTTTAAATAGTTTATGTGAGGAAAATTGTTTTCCATTGTTATTTTCTTACTATTTACCTGTACGCCACATTTAACGATTGCTTTCAAAATGTAATTGCTGATTGCACATCCCATTTGTGATAATGGTAATTTAATTCCAATTACTTAAAAAAATAACTATTGAATGTCTAACAGCCAACAAAAATTGCTATTAATGATCACATTCAAGTAAATAATAGAGTTTTTAATTTAATTAAATTATTGATGTGAATACTGTGTAGGAAAGTTAAGATAATTAACTTATATCATATCATGTAATAAAACAATCATAAGCCTTAATAATCTTACAGTGATAAGTCTCATGAATGAAACAATAGTAAGCATCACAAAATTTGCTTATTCAATAATTTGTAGAGAATGATTATTTAAATTTTTATGACTACGGAAGCATACCACGCGGAGGTGATAATAAAAAGCGAAAAAAAAACAAAAACCAACGCAACGAAATCTATTTTATCTTGATTGGCCTCATTTTCTTTAATCTTATGATAATCAAATAGAAGATTAATCATTGACATTTTTATGTTATAGAAAATATTGTGATTTTATACAAAATGTGATCAACTCTTGAAAAAGAATAGGTATCGGGTTTTATCATAGATTTCAGATGAATTTCTATTTAGTTTCATATTTATTTCATGGACAAAGATTTTGGACCTAAACAGAAGGATTTTTAAATATTTAGTAGTATCATGCTCTAACAGATTTTCGATTCATTCTTTTAAATCTTCTTTGTTGGTGGCGTGCTATATCTTAAAACCAATAAATAGGATAAAAAGATAGTTATCTACACCCATAGAGTTCGGCATATAAGAAATAGACACTTCCCCTATATCAAAATCGTTTATGTATCTTTGAAGAAAATACTTTAAATCACTTCATGAGAGAACTATGAGGAGAATTTTCGACATGCAATATAAAACCAACTGAATCAATATTATCAAAAACCGTCACAATTTTCAGCTTATGATAGATATGCTGAAAGCGATCAGAAATTTCAAATTTTCCAACAAATTCCAAAGGATCATATAGTTTTCCACAAAGACAAGAAGAGATCTTAGACATTTTTTTCACTTGATTAGCTTTCTTTAATTTCTCAAGACGTTTGGTTATTTTGCCTTTAAATTCTTATATCAAAGGTAGGAAACGATTTTTTCATTTTATAACAATAAAAAAATTCTTTTCATGTTGTATCTGCAATTTTTAATGTTGATAAAAATGTTTCCTAAACTTATCAGCAACACAAACATTTTAAAAGTAATTTTTTATCTTCTCGTACTTTCAAGTATATTCTGCCCTTTTTTAGTAATATTTAGGACTTTAAATTGGCGTTAAAAGTGATGTGTTAAAAGGCAATATCATTTTTCTTTTGGTTTGAATTTTGGATAGTCATGTTGTTTTTAAGTTTTTATTGTTCCAGCTTCTTACTTATATTTGCTGAATTCAAAAGTCATTAAGCCATTTGAAATTAATTTTTTTGTCCTTTTCGAATGCTTTTCTTTAAACATAGAAAACACTTCTTATTTAAAAATTTTAATCTTAAAGGAGTTTTCGAAGATAAAACTCTGCATATCTTTCACATATTCTCCATTGAAACTGGTCCATTTATTTATAAAGTATTTAATTTCAAACAACTTAAGACTGTTTAATTTTATATTCAGAGCATTTTTTAATTTAAGCGATTTAAAGTACCTTGAAATAAAATTGCCATTTATTCTTCCCTTATTAATTTTTTTTTACTTAATTTTTGTCTTTTTAATTAAGAATAAAAATTATTTAAATGATAGCAATGTAATTAATAATTAAACTTCACTGATATAAGTTTATTGTTCCCCCATTTTAATTTCAAAGATACACACCTCATTAATACATAATTTGTGCTTTTGAATTCCAAAACAATATTTCTTTTGAAAGTTATTTAAAATATTATATTGCATACAAAATAAAAAATGACATTAGCATTTCTTGAATGATTCCTGATGCCGACTAACAATTGATCATCGTAAAATTTATATCCAGAAAACTCAATCAACTTACAATAATTAATTAAGTAAAATGTTATATTCAAATATAAAAAAAAATTTATGTCATTTAAAAATAAATAATAATAACGTGCTATTTATTTTTAAACATTTTAGACATAACACTTACTTTATATGTAAACCAAAGATATAAACAAAAAGAAAAAAAAATATTTAATCCAGAACTTCTTCATTTTTTAATCTGAAACAATATTTAAATATAGTGGACTCATTTTATGCTACAAACAAAATTGTTGAAATGGATTCATAGCAATAAAAACACAATAAGAGGTGGGAAAAAAGAATAAATTTTCGAATTTATAAAACCCCGGAAATATCAAATCAAAATAACCATCTATAAAAAGCAGCTTTTTTTAATAATTCATTCTTCCTGACTCTTATTTTCATTCAGAAATTGATAGACATTCGCTTATTACTTATACTTCTTTACTTTCATTAAGATTTTAACATTATTTCAACAAATTAAGAAATCATGTTCGTAAAATCGAATAAATTGGTTATCCTCAAGGACAACGATATTTTTATGCATCCATACATGAATTCTATACAATATTAGAAAAAATTCTTCCAGAAAAAATTCACAAGTTATAAATTTCCAATATATAAATCAAGTTTGCATAAAGCTCAGCAAAATTTTCATTCATCCATGAATTTACAGACTAATGGAGAACATGTTAAAAAAAAGCAGGAAGAAAAAATAAATTTAAAATTCCCTTTTGAAGTTTACGTTTTTTTATAGAAATTGGAGGATTTGCGTTAAGAAGTTATACTATGTAATTAGTTAATAAAAAAAATCTCGGAATGATTTTGTATTGAATTTTAATATTCTCTCTCTGTAACAGTTACATGAATATGCATACACTAGGTTTAAGCAAAATTGAGAAATATTTAAATTATGCATGACAAAATAGTGCGTGTGCTCAACTAAACTCTACTTTATCTTGAGTTCATTGCAGGATTCATCGTAAAGTGAAGCGAGTGTCCAATCATGGAAAATTTGATTGTTACAGTTTCTTTAAGATTTCCAAGACAATATGTAAAATACTGTGCCTGATGGATTTTTGATAAAAAAAATCAAAAAAAGTTTTAAGTGTGACAAAGGAAAAATTTATAAATTTAAATAAATGCGTGTATGTAAAACTTAAATGTAACTAACTTAACGTAGCTGTAACTAGGGATAAAGGTCTTTACTGTTGTTGTTGTTTCAAATCCTAGATGGTGTCGCTAAGCTAAACCATCTTCATAAAAAAAAATCATTAAAAAATTCTAAAAATAAAATAGGATTCTCCAAAACCTCGTTCACAGTAAAATTCTGACCGTCAAGAATATGTCTCGGGGAGGACTGATCAGCCTTGCTCCAGTAACACTCTAGAATGACTTTCTGGTCCTGTTGAAAAAAAAGGACTTAAATTGGTCTTTTAAACAACGTGAAAGAGCAGTCTGCTGTATCCTAAGAATACTGAGCTGGTGCCAAAAACGAGCTTTTTTCCCACAGTACCAAAAGTGGTTAGGCGGAGTAATTACTCAAAAGTAACATTGGATTAGCTATGCTACCAGATAGCTGGAAACACTTTAGATTGTTTATTCACGTTATGGAATTGATAAAAATATTCCCATAAGAGCACTAGAAATGAAAAAAAAAACACTTACATTTGAAATTTTATATTAAAGTTTAAATTTTTGTTAAACAATGCACAAGACTCACAATATGCACACACATATTAATAAGTCATCTTGAAACATCAATAAAAAGTTTCGATGTTTTTTGCTTAGGACAAAAATTGAAAAAAATGAACAATACTGTAGAACTTCAATTATTCGAATCAATATAGACTAGACCCCATTCGGATACTGAGAAATCCGGTTAGTTGAATTTTTCAAAAAAAGCGCATTTTGATTAATTATTATATGTTGAAAATTGGAAAAAGAATTACATATTTTTAAATAAAAAGAATTTAATGAAAAGGCAACACTTGACATGTTAAGGCATTTACAAATGTTGTAGATTACGTTGAAAATGAAAATTATTGCTTGCTGAATATCTCGGTCGGTGTACAAGCTGTTTTTCTTTGCCTTCATCCGTTTTGTGGCAGCTACGTCGAGCATCCGCTTGTGATCATACTCGGGTTGACGCTCCATTGATTTAAAAGCAGTTTCAAAGTTTCCAAACGTTTCACTAGTTGATTGTCTTGTGTCTGCTTCAACTTGTACATTAAAGTCATCTTCTTCTTCGACACTTTTAATATGTTGTCCATCATTTGCAATTTGAAAATCAATGTCTGATTCGTAATTATTTCTCCTATATTTTCAAAACTATCTTCTGAACATCCAGAAATTTCTAAATGAAAATTTATAAACTGCTCACGTGAAACGTTATTCCCAGCATTCTTTTATACTTTTTTTTGTGTTTTTTTTTCTTTTTCCTCATTTTCCATCTATTTTTCACTCTAATTTATTTTCTCTGAAATTCTGAAAACGATTCGAAGAGACGAAGCTCTACTGTGTTTACTTTTCTTAGGATACAATATTTTATCTTTTTGTTAACTTATGGTGTCCCTACTTAATATGTTTGTCATTTAAAGACAAATCTTTACCTAATAATATAAGCCTAGGGTGTCTTTTCTCTTTAAAACAAAAAAAAACATGGATAGAAAAAAGTATATATTCATTGTTGTATTTTGACAGATAAAGATTAATGTCGTAAGGGAATAAAAATAGACATATTAGAAGATAATAGAAATATTTATTGCTCAGAATTTTAAAGGAAAGAAATGTATATAAGTGATAAAAAACTGGTTTTTAAAAGCAAATAATAAAACTATTAAAAGCTCTTTTCACAATTACTAGACAATACTATTTAGAATGAAAGTATTAAGGTACGATTCAAGTGCTATTGAATAACCAAAAAATTGAGGTTGCATATCTGTATTATTTCTTAAGAGAGAATGATTTTTGGATTTTCGCCCTTGTGGTGATGCTTGAACATGGATCCTTATTAAAAAAACGTCTTCCCTAATAGCAATATGCGAAACATGTTCAAGCTCCTCTCTACGAGTACGGTTTGCAAAATTTAGGTTAATTAACTAATAGCGTTTTGTACAAGGGTAGGTAATTCTATGAAAAAAATAATAAACAATAATAAAATTATTTTTTAATTGCTTTAATTCTTTGTTTCTGAAGAAAAAAGATTTTCAATACAAAATTAAGCATTTAACTTTTACTATAAAGTGCCTTTTTCTCAAATTTCTCAGTTATTCCAAGTTTTAGCAATATTAAAATCATTAACATAATCAAGAGCACAATCATAAATTGTTAATTAAAGTGATTTCAAGACATCAGAAACTGACGTAAAATCCAATAAACATTACTTAATCAATAGTCTAGGAATCATGCCTCAATAATAATAAATTCTTTGTATTAATGTAATGAACATTATCACAATATTATGCTGTGATTTATGAGTTACAGTGCATCAAAGATATTTTTAGAAATGCAATTTGAACTGGAAACTTTAATAGCGGTAGTTAAAGTTTTAATACAAAACACATACTGAGTTCATTTCTCTGTCACTGTCTTCCTGATTTATTCAAATATGTGATTCTAAAACAAAGTGAAAAATGTTTCTCTCCTATTTAAGCATTTACGAGTAAAGACTAAATTATTTATAATGGTTGAATATAAAATTCCGTTCATATGCAATTACTTTTGGTATTTCACATGTCACACCGTGATGTGACTGTATGACCTCAATTATTTTCAATCATGATATCTTTTTATGATACAGAATAACTATCAGGTATCGGAAAATTCAAACAAATTTTATATGAATGTACCATAAAATAATGAAAAAATTATAAAATTAATATGTTTTAAATTATAATTAAAAAACATAAAAGGCATTTTATTATTGTCGAATATTGCATTCAGTGGCTATACCATTTCAGTAAGTTGCTTTCTTTCAATAGCTGGAAGTCCTGTTTTATATTTCATTCGCGCGTAAGAGTGTATCCAACAGTATTGTTCCCCTCATTTCCTTATTTCTATAAAGTGGACTGCACTGAGAAAAATATGGGAAACCGGTTTCAGAGAGAGAGAGAGAGAGCTGGAGCTAATTTTCAAGATATCTGGGGTCATTGAGATTGGGGAAGCAGACAAACAAAATGCAGAGAGGAAAGCGAAAAATTCCATACTACCAAGAATACTCACTTTCAAAATCTGATGTTTGACTAAATAGATTAAAAATCACAAAGATGAAATAGTGAAATCCTATAAGCTCTCACACTGGAAAAAATAATATAACTCATATATATATATATATATATATATATATATATATATATATATATATATATATATATATATATATATATATATATATATATATATATATATATATATATATATATATATATATATATATATAAACATGCGTCTGGATAGTGAAAATAACGCTGAAGGAATGAATTAAACAGGTTTACGATGTCCTCAACATTAGATGTCATATGGATACATCACCCTACGTCTATATATATCTGATAAATATCAAGGTTGTACTGAACCATATTGTTAGTAATGTGCAAATATTTGAAATATTATATGTAAACTATTTAGTTTTGTATGTAGTTTATAGTAATTTTATGATTAGATTAATTAAACCATAATATATATATATATATATATATATATATATATATATATATATATATATATATATATATATATATATATATATATATATATATATATATATATATATATATATATATATATATATATATATATATATATATATATATATATATATATATATATATATATATATATATATATATATATATATATATATAAATATATATATATATATATATATAAATATATATATATATATATATATATTTTACCAATCCATTAAAATAGTGCCAGTCCCTGCATGTATTTTCAGGTTTGGTTTTGGGAATAAAAATAATGAATACAAAAACAATGTAAAAAAATAATAAATTATTAAATTCAAAATACTTTCAAGTATTATATTATAACGGTACTTAATTACAGAAAACAAATAAAATTAAGAGTTTTTATTTAAAATTTTTCTTTGTGTGTTCAATATTTTAAAATACCTACTTAGTATTCCAACAAATGACCGATGGCTCTTTTTTTTTTACAGTTAATATATGTTTTTATCTTTTATTTTTTATAAAATCTTAAATTATATTCAGAATGGTCATATACATTAACACAGTTTCTTATTCAAATGCTAGATTGTGCACTGTGTCTGGCGGCTAAGTGACACTGCTTGTCATTTAATATCACTAGTTCTTTTTATGAAGCTTAGAAATGTTATAAAATATTTCTTTAATCTCTTAATTGTTTAATTTTTCTTCATTGAATCCTTATGTTATTGATATACCTTTTATTTTTATATTAAAATATCTCCATCATCGAGTGAATCACAATCTATGAACAAGCATTTTAAAAAATATTTCATAAGAATGCATAATTTGATTTCAAATAAAACATAAATAGTACCAAATCATAATAAACAAGATCCATAGAATTTTTAATGGATTTTCTTTATTTGAAGATAAAATTTCAAAAGTATAATTACTGGTGCTCATGAAGCTTACCGGAAAAAGAAACTGAACTGATAAAATAAGCTGAAAAGCTGAGAGAGTCAACACTTAGATGTCTGGACAATACAGATAAGAATATTAATAATTGTACTTATTGCTTTAGATTTCACCATAAGGATGTATGATTTATTGTAAACAATAACATTAGCTGATAAGCAACAATTATTATAAAAAGAGTGCGTTTTTTCCCTGTTTACAAAAGTTAGGAATTTAATTAAATATTTTACTTTAAAAAATCAGTTACGTTGCTTTTCTTAGAAAATAGCCATTATGAAAATATGCGCAAGAAAAAACTCATGGGCAAAACTGTATGATAAAAAGAGTTCTCTATATTTTTAAATATATATTTTTTCTTTCTGAAGGAGCAAAACTATTTTTCCAGATGCTTTATTTTTGGATTAAGAATCAAGGTCGATAGAAAACTATTCACGCAATAAGATTCTAGCTAGTCAGAGTAGCTCCGAAAGCAGAAATTTGATGATCTATCTTATGGCCTCCATACTTAGGAATTAAATGGTGATCTATGCAACAGTTGAAAGGAATGTAGATGAACCTAAGCAGTACGAGAGTCTTCGATTGAAATTGGTAATTTAAAAAAGTGTGTACTCGCAAGTTCAAGACTTTTTCAAAAAATAATTTTAAGAAATTATCTCCATGATTAAAAATAAAGCTTTGTGAATGAATTAATAGAAAATAAAAATGTTTTATATATATATACCGTGTTTTTTCATAAAAAAAAAACATAAACATAAATCAATATTTTAACCGATGCAGAGGTTGTAGGAAATTAATAACAAGAAATTCTTTTGGATTAATGGTGGCCGGAACATTACTCAAGTGTACTGTATTTGTAAAACATAAGCTCATGTGACGTAGATAAAATATTTTAAGAACATTATCGATGCATTCTATAAACATGCTTATATGTACATTGTGTGAACTAGAACTTCTAGTCCAACACAGTTCGTCTTTGAATTTTCTCTGATACAACCAAAATTGAAAAAGAAAATGGATATGAAATAATGTTTCCAGGTAAAAATATAATTTGTTTTTACAAGGTCATAAAGAATTACTTTGACAAAGACAAAGGCGAATTATTAACGGATTAAGAAGTAACAAATTCAATGCTGACAGCCAGCTTATTTTTTTAGGAATGGGGAAAATTGAATGCGTACTCGGTTTTCAAATTAATAATTAATGTTATTATTTACTTCTTAGAAAAATTTTAACTCAAAAGCTAAACTGCTCAAATATTTACAATATTCTGCCTCGGAAGGAGGGGGGGGGGGCAAGATTTTTTATGTCTGTGAATATGAGTGTCTGTGTAAAGTAACTAATCTTATAGAGTTAATTCCTGGTATTTTTCATGGATATACCATGTCCCCTATTGATATGAGTGCTAATGTGAAAAAGGATTTTCTGAATATTGTCTATTGCACCACATCATACAGATATTTTTTTAATTTTTTTTTCCATGCATTGAAGGACAATTAGTTTAGGGATTGTAGAATCGTTTTTGATGCCTGTTCAAGCTTCCTTTTCATCTCAATGTTTCCGTAATGGATTTATCGGAAAATGGTGCACCTAAATATGATTTAACTCAAAAACATGAGCCTTCCTTTTGTTATGACTACTGAGTATCTGGTGATTTTATTAAAAACGAATAAGAGCAATTTATAAAATATGCTAAATTAATTATAATGTTTTAACTGATATTTACTCTTCAAAGCAATGTGTTTTTGCGTTAAGAGTAAATTACAAGTGGAATAAAGATACACTGAAATATTGCAGAGATATAAATGCCTTGACTTGTGATATTTAAATTATCAGGAGTTATTTTGCCTGTTATATAAAGGATATTCAAACCTATTGGATAATTAATACCAGCTTAATTGTTTTTTACTGTGATATTACAAATTTTCAAAATAAAAATTCCTTAAGAGGATGAATTGTCTCTCTCTCTCTCTCTTTTTTTAAGTTTAAATATTTAGATATTTTAAGCGATGTTTTTTCGTCTTGATATATGGCCATAAATTTAACATTTGAATTTCATATTTATGTGAATGCTTGCAAAAGATCTTACAGAATGTCCGTCCCTGTTCCACATGTATGTGATTTTGAAGTTACTGTAAATCACGCACTGACCAAATATAGAGTAGCACCCTTGAAGCCTTTATAAGTATGCTTTGACCGGAATTTACAGCTTGCTGTATAAATTCTAAACTAGCGAATTATGTAATTAAAGCTTTTAATTTGGAAAACATAAAAGTCATGTTTTGGTTTGATTTCACTACAGTATTTTAGTGGATGTAAAAGCAAGAAAATTTATCAGTTTTGATTCACAAATTTATTTTTCAGCTGAAATCTGTCATTTTCGTTTCAGGATACATAGATATAAATTAAATGGATTTCTAAATTGAACATGCTTCTCGTGAAACTTATTAGTATTTATAGAAACATTTCTACAAATTTTTAGATTGAATATTAAATGTTTAGTTATAAATGTTAAGAAAGGAAGTAACTATAGCAACTAATGTGAAATGAATTTTAAAATAGATGTTTTCTATATTGATAAAATGTATAGCAACTTATAGTGCTTCATAAATTTTTTGGTCGAAAACAGCATTAAAGAGCTTCGTAATTGACAAAAGTCAGTTATGGAAACATATTCTAGGAAATATGATATTACCGAGGTTCTTAAAGTAGTTGTTGAGCAAAACAAATGATTTTCTTAAACGGTAAGAAAGTTCTGGAAGCAGAAATGTACATAGAAATGAATGGTCACGCAAGTATTCAAATAATATAGTACCTAACACGAGAAAAATATTGAATTGTTGTGGCAAGAAAAACTATCAAGATAAGTTTACATAGATATGTTGCTTGTAAAAGAATTGGCCAACTGATATCTTTGCCATTACATAGAGTAGCGGGATTGCATACCTTGAAACTACAGGAATTCATCTCTGTTTTTGAACAAGGAAAAAAATGTGGATAGCACAGTTTACAGTAGATTCTACAGTTATTCACCACAAAAATGTTATTTCTTTCTCTTCTAATGCATTTTCAAAGTACTTAAGCGGTTTATCGCGACAAAAGGCCCACCACGAATAATTTTCCAATCGAATCAATTTTCAAGGCACTTTCGATGATCCCACGAAAATTTTACAAAAATTGAACAAAAATATTAAAAACAAATTCTAATAAAATAGTTTAGAAATTTATTCCCCCACCCCCATCACAATTTAGTAGGGAGATTTGAGAAAAAGCTTGGTTCTCATTGTAAAGAAACCGCTAAGACACACATTAGTTAAAACTTTTTAACTTATTAACAATAGTATAGTGTAAAAAACGGAAGTATCTTTATATGTGACATCCAGAAATTACTTATTCTATCTTATCATTCCTTATGACTTTCGAAAAATAAGTAGATAAAAGACTATAGTTTTTTTTTATTAGTTTTGACTGTGGTGTGGTAAAAAGAGCACCTCTCTTTGTAAGGACAATTTCTCTTATCGACTTCCAAAGCCTAATTTTACCGGATTTGGATACGCCAGTCTAAATGTGATTAGTTAATTGTTTGGGTTTCTTAAGCCCTCTTTATAGTAACTAATGAATATTTGGTCTCTTTCAAAAATATCAATTGGCTTCTCAGGCCATATTTTGATTCTGAATGTGCTTTATTTTGTGATGCTTCGAAAATAAATTAAAATTAGCATCTGTAATGTTGTTTGTAATTTTTTCCTCCAAGACTTACGCAAAACTCCTTTACTAACTTATAACTATTTCGAAATAGAAGGGAGGAAAAAGTCTACAAATGTATGATTTGTAACTGGGAATCTATAATTAGTAATTGACTATTGAATATGCATCCAAAAAATCTGCAGGAATTGGTTCCTTTGAAACTGTTTTTCATCGACATTCAGAAATCCGATCTTGAAGACATTGGCGGCTTAAACAAAATCTTTTTGAAGTATCAAAATTTTCAAGAAAACTTTTAAATGATTAATTGAAACATTTTAGAAAGTGTATTTAAGTTTAAAAACCGTATATAAGTTAAAAAGTGTATTGTTTTTTATTACGCTTTTGTTCAATCTCGCTTTCCTAGTAAAAAGAAATCAAATTAATAGGGGATAATAACAATTTTTAAGGATTGGCAAAAACTCTAGATTTAATTCCAGGTATCGTTAAAATTCTTTCAATAAATCTTAAAACTCAACGTAAGGAACAATATTGGAGCGATATAGCTTATCTATCCCCTGGAGGTGCAGGAAATGAAAACGATACTATAATGAGTATGGGAAACAAGTCAATGACGAACCTATTCTTATTGATATCATTTCTTCTCAGTATCAATTGAGACCCGATAGTATTATTTCAATTATAATTGAATTCCGCCTGGACATTGTGTGAAAACTATAAAAATATGTGATTTTTTTAAATATTATATGTGGAGAAATTGAGATTTATTCAGTTTCAGGTGGGAGGAGGAAATGTTTGAAACAGAATGTCATTTGCTCCTGATTGCTAAAGCGCTGTTGGTCATTTAAGATAATTCGTTTTCTTTAGTGTAATAGGAGAAAATGCTATTACGAAGCTTTGCTTTTGTGTTTGTGTCTGTTAAAGTTTGGTTTTTTTTCGCACTGATATCACATGCTCTTTAATCTAGCATCTCATGTATCATGTATATCTCATGTATCTTGTATCTCATGTTCTTTATTCTAGTACCTTTCAAAATAAGTTTTATTCTTGTGCCAAAATATCTTCAGCATTAGATAGATGCATAACCCATAAATAATAATTTCAAAACTTATTTTGATTAAAACACTTAATTTTGATTTCAAATAGAGAATCAACAGATTGTTAAATCATCATCATCAATCATGGCTCACCGGCCTAGGATGGGCAAGTTTTTTTGCATAAGGCCTTCTAAACAAGTTTCTTTCAGCCACTCTTCTGGCAGACAAATTCCTCCAATTTCTAGTCCCAAGGACCCTATAGCCTTCCTCGATTGCATCCACCCATCTCAGCTTGGGGCTTCTTCTTCTTCTACTGATAGGCTTTCCTAAGAAAATTTCCTTAAGGGTTTTATCGTCTTTCATTTTGACAACATGCCCAATCCAATTAAAGCGGCCTATTTTAATGTGATGTACAACGTCTGGTTCTTTGTGCAATCTATAGATATCTCACGTTTCTTTGTTAATACAAAAGACAATGTAAAATTTTCAACTTAAAATTTTTAGCAACGGCTTTAACTATGGCACAATGACAAGTGCTCTAGTATTTCACTTCTTAAAACTGCCCAATAGTACAACATTGTTTTACAATGCAATATAAGTCAAAGATACTTAGAGTCTTTAAGATTTAAATATTAATCAAAATTTTCTCCATGTACAAAATAAATTATAAAACAAACCTGGCGAGAACATTATAAAAGTGTTTTATATAATTCCCATTCATAATATTTCTTACTTTGTTTTTCTTGACAGGCATGTATAACATGGACAGTTTATGTATCTATTTTCCTTAAAAAGAAGGAGAGCATAAATTTATGATCAATTACGTGAAGTAGCCGCAATCTTGATCTCAAATAATTTTTCAACTCTTTGAATTTATTTTACAAAGAAATGAGTCTCCAATTTATGCAAACATTTTGCATCATTCAAGAAGAGCGAATCTAAAATTTCATTTTATGTTAAATGTTTTAAATGATTTGACTAGCACAATTTTATTCCAAATATGCTTTCTTTAAATACAATAATAAAGTGAAAACCATGAGTCTTATCCGAAATAATAACAAAAATCCAGTATCTAAATATAACAAAATTTTATTGTATTTTTTCAAACTTTAAAGAATTTCACAGAAGAAGCTTTTAAACGTTCTTTTTCAATTTTGAATCACATGTCAAATGTCCTTGAAAGAAGGAAAAAAAGCCTAACGTCAGGGAAAAATCTAATTGCATATTTGAAAAAATAAACATATTTTTCATTGAATTCAACCAAAACAGCCAAAAAACATTTTTAAAATTGAGTTCCTGTATAAAATTATTAGTTAAAAGAACAAATCAAATTTAAATTTACTATTATTCCTTAAGTTCATATGAAAATTTTCTCATCGTTATTCATAACAGTGATCTTGGAAAACATTTCTTTTATTTACACACACATTTCTAGTTAAAAGAACAAATCAAATTTAAATTTACTATTATTCCTTAAGTTCATATGAAACTTTTCTCATCGTTATTCATAACAGTGATCTTGGAAAACATTTCTCACATAAGTATGTGTTATATTTTATATGACATAGAATAAAACCATGCTACTATGTTTTATAAAGCAGTTTAGTACTTAATGGATTAAAAAAGTTTTGTTAGAACCATCAAGAGAAAACATTGCAATGAAAATTCAATTAATTCTGAGTCTAAAATGTATGCCATATGAAAATGTGTGTAATATGTGACAATAAAAAAGAATGGTATTTCAACGATTGCAAATAGTCGTCTACACATGACAATGATAACCAACAGTGTATTAAATCAATTTTGAACTCTACCAGCAAAAGCCCTAGAGGGTGATCCATTCTGAATGATCTTTTTTTCTTACATCGCTATCATTTGCTTCAAAGCCTAAGTGGGAACTGTGGACAACGAAACAGCAGACCAACCCGCTAAAAATGCCTCCGTTTCAAACGACCAAACTACAAATGATGCTTCTCAATAAAAGCTATCCTCAGAAACTCTGTTTTAAAGGATTGGCTGGAAGACTGAAATAACAGTAATACAGGCCATTCTATCTTTGATTTAGAACCCATTGTTTCTATGCATAACCTATATTATTCTAGAAATTAAATACTTTTTCCCTGGCCATGGATCCTTCCCCATTTATTTTAAACATTTTAATATAGCTTCAACCTATTACTGCAGATATGGGGATGAGCGAAACCCACTTCACTATATGACAAGTTGCCCATTTACAACATCCTAGCATTTGGAGCCTCCAAAAGCTCAATGGAAAACAATTTGGAAAAAGAAAGTCATGAAAAATCTTAGTAAAAGCTCAATAGGCTAATGGACTTTTTAACTGACCCTGAGCAACTCTTGAAACTTTTGAAAACAACTAACCGACCTGTTACTTTTATCCTTCCTACCTCATGTAAATATTTTAATTTATTTAATTAATTTTTTCCTTTAGTTTATTTATTGCTTAAAATGATTTATGAATACCTTGTTGTAATTATAAAATAATATCAAATGCATTATTCAGAGATCTCTACCTAAAGTGGTAAAGCTTATCCGAGCTAGGAACAGGAAGCTCTGCAGGCGTAAAAATAAAAATATCAAAATGATAAAGCTGTGGTGACGTGTTTAGTTAGGGCGTCGTTCTCCTAATTGGAAAAGTAACGATTTCGAATCTCGGCTTAAAAGAAGATCCACCATGTTCCCTAAACTCAAGAGGGTATTTTAAAATGGGTCTTGTTCGCAATATTTTCCAAGTGAAATGATAACTTTTGGGATGGCAAGCCAAATATTGTGTCTTCTGCTTAGTCCTTTTTTCAAGATCATGAAGACTCTACCTGGCTGATTCTATCTAACTGGTAGAGCCCAACCCAAAACAAGGTAGAGAGAAGCACGCTGGTACAACAAGAACATCACAATGATGCCTATAATGAGGGTTATATAATAGAGGTAAGTAATAAGATATTATAGATAAAGATCACACAATAATGATGTGACTATACGAGAGTTGATATTTGTATATCTGGCCTAAATGCTAATGAAAATGCAAATATTTATGATCAAAATTGGTTTGTTTTTCAAAATATTTTCCATGAAAAGCAATATAACTTTGTATATGCGTTTAAATCAATAAAAACTTTTCTATCCTGATAAAGGTATCCCCAAAACATGTAATTTGAATGCATGAAGCGCTTCCATGGGTGTCGAAAATTAGTGACAACGTAATTTATTTTGAATAAAAGAATAATTGCGTATCAACGAAGGGATATAAGGCGGATAACATAACAATGAAATATTTTGCTACAAATTAATTAAAATTGTCGGTGCTTGTTAGGTGATAGATAGTTCACATTGTCAAGGTAAAGAATGATTTGCCTGTTTGCTTTTCTTAAATTCCTTGAATTATTTTTAGTAAATAAAGTCATATATCATTAATAATTAATCATCGATTTTGTTTTAATGATACTGTTGCCGCGTGACGGATAATGCCTAAAACGCAGGTAACCATTTGGTTCGATGTTTTTCAAAGAGCAAACTTTGTTGGATTTCGTTTGCTTAGAAAGAAGTGCGCAATCGTTTTCTGTTTTTTTTTTTTTTTTTTTTTTTTTTTTTTTGTCTTTACACGCATTGATTTATGATTTCTAACTTGTGTAGATGTAATACATTACATTTGATAGTATCGTTTCATTTTTCTATTTGCTAATCAGCAAGAATCTTATAATGAGAGTTTGTCATATTAAGTGAGATTCAAAGTTGAATTTCTCATAATAGCATAATATACAATCTAATTTTTTAGTGCCAAATTTCCTTGTAGTACCTTATTGATGCTTTTGATATCCTTGCCCAAAGATGTCTCAACCTCATGGTAATAAATTTTTATAAATCATGGTCTAATTTTATAAATTTTTCAATGGGAGTCATATTTTTTTGACTCAAGAAATGACTTTTGGTGACTTCATGGAATTCGTCCTGAAGCAAAAGTTTATCGTAGTTGAGAATGATACACCAATGTTTTGCAGTACTTAACGATGTTGAATTACTTCTTCTTAAATACTTAAATTAATCGATATATTCTTGACTTGATGATACTCCTCAAGTAACATCTTTCAAAAATTTTCTGGAATCGATTGTCCGAGATAAAGAGTTAACTCATTGTAAGCAATGGAAATCACGCTTAAAATGGCAAAACGTTCTACAAAAATCCGTGGTTAAAAATATCAATATATTTTGGAAACTTCAGTGAATACTTAGAAGTATTAAGTGTTGTTATGGCCAAAATTATATAGCAACTTAAGCAATTTTATTCAACTTTAAGTGGATTAGTGTGTTTATGTAGGTTTTAGAATTTAAGATGTATGCCTTGTGTGGTAGTTATCTTCCTGCTAGTTAGAATAAGGAATCCAAAAGAATGTAATGTCAACTGTTCTCAATATGTCATTTATGTATCATTAAATTGTTATGGTGTTACTAATATAAGAAAGTAGTCTGCTGCTGTTTCTCGCAATATTATAAGTTAAACAAATAATTTCTCTTCTTCACATAAATTAGATTTGGGTTAGACTTCATACCACTTATCTAAATTTTAAATTAAATTAATTTGTTATCAACATTTTTTTTTTATTCAACTGCTCAATTTATTGATTAATATTTGTAATCAATAATTTGTTTTCCTATTTAATAATTCGTTATTAATTTATTATCAATAATTTTAAATTATGAAATAGTTTATTAACCCACAACGGAAACATACTACTTTCTGGTGCTACATAAAATTAATTTCAAGTTAAAACAGATGACGTTTCTTATTGAATAAACGTGAATCCAATTTTCTGATCATCAATACCTAAATACTTGCTCTTGTTTTTATCAAAATGCGTACAGGTTATCTGTATATAACCACATAATGTAGAGTATAAAACTGATAACATTAATTTGTGAATATGTAACTCATTAGTACCAGTTCCTAAAATCTTTCTAACAACAGTTCCATATTTAGAATGTGATGCAGATTTTTTTGCAAGAATTGATATCTCAGTTTACTCAGAGAGTATATCTGTGAGTGTTTAAAGAATGAATAGGTCAGTTTGTGCCTTTCTGATTTAGTAATGTTAATTAATCGGTAGACAACAATTAAATTGATTTCACTTTTTGAGAGAGACTGTCTAATTCTTCTTATTTTACATAATTTCATATGCAACCAATGAAAGTAGTATCACAAAAAGTGACAGTAATCAATGAACGCATTTAAATGGTTTGATTGAATCGATGAGTGAAAACTTTGAAAAACTATTACTTAAAAATGAGATTATTGTAGAAATCAAAATGTTTTCCCAAATGCGTAACAAATTCACAATGACAAAATTGCAGTTTGAATTTTAAGCATTATTTAATCGACGTGTCTGCCCTTTGCTTTGCATTTTGTTTTTATCAAACCTTTCTCGTATTACATTTTTCCCTGTCACGCAGTCACAAAAACAGAGGTACAGAATGTGAAATTTTAAAAAGAAAGAAATAAACCAATATGTAAATTTACGAATGATTTTAAAATTGATCCAGTTCAAAAAAAATTATTTAAAAACACCAAAATTGTTTCTTGAACTACTGGAATTCAATGAGAAGGAAATTTGAAGAGATAGAATCATTTGTTTTTAAATGATTAATCCAGGAAGTATTTATTAAAGGTGGCTTGTATGTTTTCCTCTTTTTTTCATTAATATCATTTGTATCTGTAAATAAATACGAAGACAATTCAAGTTATTTGATTTAGAATTTCGCTTTTCAATTAAAAGAAAACTGATTATCACTTTATGACTGATGCGCTAAGCTTATATCAGTCAAACATTTTTAAAAGTTTTGCAATATATTAGTAAGTACATTTTAATTCTTTAATATATTTCAACTTATCTTCAAGAATAGTAAATTGTCATATACATTTTTTTGAATTTGGTTAATTAATTAAACTAAAAGTAAATTAAGTTTTTTTGCCATCACTATATGTTTGGTTTCATAAATTAGGGGAATATACCGATTTAAAAATCTGCAGTTAAAAACATTATTTAATAGTAGTTTGAAAATTTATTTCTGAAAATGTATTTCTCTTTTATTTAAGTAATTTTTAAACTAGGTAATTTTTAAGACCAATACATTTTATTATTTTATCAATTAGGTATATTATTGTTTTAAGATATAAAAGTATTGCAAGATATTAAAGATATAACCTCATACTTTATTAGATATAATTAAAAACATGTGTATCTTATATAAAATTCTAGATTATTTTCATTTTAATATTACGTATATAACAATAAACATGTTTAAAAATATTTATGAAAATATTAATAATTTGTTAAAAAAAAAATATATGCAATTTAGCTATAGTGAGGTTTTAAATCTAATTAGTTTATAATTATGAAATATTTAAAGGTATCTTAACAAAAGGCACTATAAAAATGTGTATTAAATTGTTATAATCTTCAGAATTTCGCTGAAAACTTTTTAAATTTTCATGAGATATAAGGTGTTAACATAATTGTTTCAAAGTATAACCCATATTAATCAAATTATAGACGAATTACTAGTGGCGTTTATGGACCTAAGCGTAATGGCTTTTAAATCGTAGAATTTATAAAGTTATTGTTGCATTAAAAATATAAAAAGTTTCTAGTCATATAAAAGTAAAAAAAATCGATGAGTAAACATAATAATTTTTATAATATCTTACTTTAATTCTCTCGAATTATTTTTCCTTATATTGTCAATTTTGGCACAGCCTGAGACTAACCATAGTAAAACTTTAGAAACAAAAATATATCAAACGATGAATCAACAATAGCAATAACTTCGTTTAAATAATAGATTATAGAAATGGGCCTTTGTGGAACTCTTTTTTGTTCGACGTAGGAAGTGAGATTTTGGGAGGCAAGATTATTCCTAAGGCAAATGACTTAAGTCAGTTTTCTGTAGTTTACTTTTGTAAATTTTAGTACTTTGTATTTTGCCTGGCAGTGTGTCACCTTAATATGTAATAGTAAAGGATTCTATTTCATTACCTTTCTTCAAATCTCGATCCTGTGTCAGAAACAGAAGTGATCGTGGAGAGTAAATTGGAACAAATTGAAATTTATTTTAATAATCGAGATAATTTTACCTCCGCAAAAGTTTGTTTTCAATAATTTTCAAAACCATATGGAAAATTAGTGCAAGAACTGGGTCTAGTCTCTTCAACAAATCGTTTGATTATAAACCTCCGAAAACTGGTATTTAGAGATTTTGATGGTAATCTCAAAAATTGGTTTGCATTTTGATCCATGTACCAAAAAAAAATGAGAAGCAAAAAATAGAGGATAACGTGAAATTCGCATGTCTGATGCAAACAACAAAATCTAAGGCTTTTAATATTGATCAGTCTTAGTAGGTATCTTAGCAGGTAGTAGGGCTAAAAGTGAACATAAAGGTGTCATTAAAATTAATAAACACATTCGACTAATGATTAAATGATTCCTGAAATATTACTGCGTGAATGGTTGAAATCAATTCTAAAACAATCGCAAAATATGTGCTTCACTTGTTTAGTTGATAAATTAAACTCTTATTGTGTTGCTGAGAAAATTCATAAATAATTAAGGAAAGATATGCATGCAAGTTTTTTCCGTTTGTCGAGTCTTTTATTCCGGCACAAATTTCACTTGCATGGAAAAGCGAAAGAAATTTTATTTCCTGTAACAACGTAACAATGAGCAAATACTCAAGAACTTGACCTCTTAATTTTGTTTCTTCGTTCCGAGGTGGTTAGAGTCCAGCACCTGCGTAAAGCAAAAACATTCTATTCGGAAGAAAGGGATAAAAATGAAATGGATAAACATAATTTAGACACCACTAGAGATCTGAATTTGAAGGTGACCACTCCAACGGAGTTGAATCTTATAACCCAATAAAAAAATAAAAAGAGTGAACTCGAAAACTTTTTGCTCATTTTGTTCAAAAAACTCTCACTACAGTAGCGACTGCTTTACGCCTCCGAAAATGCTTTTATAAGAAAGAAAAGAAAAAGTGCTACTAATGAAACTGTATTTATGTCTTAGAATTAACTTTCATGTATGTAGATGCAGAATGTGTGTAATCTGTACAGTGTGTGACCTCTAAAAAACGATATATGTGTCCTCTAAGAAACATTTTTCAATTTCATGTCTGAACTTAAGTAAGGAAAGTAAAAATTATTTTACTTCTCTAATCAAAATGGAACCTAACAGTTTTATAAACAACAATTCTTCCAGCTCGGTAGAATTTTATTACAAATATTCAAAATAAAAGTACCGATCCCTTCAAATATGAAAAGTGTTCGTTGTTGTGTGACTCAGCTTCCCAAAGATCATATATAAAACGCGATCTCTTAAAGGTTTAGGAATTTAAAACAGATTATTTCTAATTTCTTAGACATATTTTATTTGGCGGTAATGAGATGAAAAATATTAAATATTTGAATTTTAAATGTGAACATCAGTAAATTCGGAAACAAAATTTTGAGTGAAGAAATAATATTAAATAACAATTTGGTAGTTTGTGATACAATTCCAAAAATAAGTAAATCTGATGAAGAATACTTTATTAAAAATGGAATGTATTTATCTGATAATGAAAACAATGATTCTGGCATATCAATTTTACTGGGTGCAGATTATTGTAATACGAAAACAAATTCATTACAAATTTTGTAATTAGAACAACAATTTTTGTCGAAAATAAACTAATAATATTTTTTTGATTTCTTTCTTTCTTAATCATTAAAAGAAAAGAATAACGCATTTATGTCAAGTGATTAGATTCTATAATAACTTATAATAAAAAAATATGATATAATTTGAATCTAAAAATCACGTGACTTGCAGAATAATATCAATGCTTTTTTTCATGCGAATTTCTGAAACTATTAAAACAACATAAGCATTACTTTTCTATAAAGTGATTAATATGTGTTACACAAACCAAAGTGTTGTATAACTACTAAAATGTTTTGTACTAATTATTGTTAGATCTATAACAAATTTAATCTTTTTGAAAGAATTATTTAAGGGAAGAGTTTAATGGTATAATTTACGCTAATCATTCGTATATTTAGTATCTTAAAGATAAAAATAGTCTTTTTTACATTTTTTAGAAAAAACAAATAATTAAATCTCTATTGACATGTGCCATGAAAGCAAAATAATAGCATAGGTTGTTTGCGTTATAAAATGTGTAGCTCTAATTTTTTTTTTCCATTGATAAAATTAAAAACTAACGGCCATCTTTAATTATAGGAATTTCTCATATGGAAGCACGATATTTTCTTTTTCACAGATAATATTTTAACGATATGTTAAAATAAAATCACATTTTCTTTTGTAAAAGCTGAAATTCTGAGGGGAAAAAATTATTGTCAATCAAAGCTATGTGACCAAAATATAGGTAATCGAGCTTACATAATTGAATACGATTAATTTTTTCAAAAAGACTCTTTATAAGATCAGTGTATTTTTGACGCTGTAGCCTGACTAGCTCGTCGAACTCTTAGTAGACAGTAGATATCTGCTGGAGACAAGTTTGTATCTCATTTTGGGTTGCTATATAAATTTTTTGTGCGTATTCTATTATTTATAGATTTATTAATAGTTTAGATAATTATGTAGAGAGGGCGTTTTATTCAAATTTATATTTTTAACTATAAATTTTTCACCTCATTCAGTCTCAACATTGTTGAAAAATTGGGGCTTGAATCTAGGCTTCTGCGTTGAGTATGCATAATTTGGGAAAAATTCAGGGCTTTTCTGTTAGGATACAAATAATGTAGAAGTTATCATTTCTTGGTGTTAAAAGTGTGAAACTGATTCACGGAACCTGAGTATGAGTGTAAAGTATTATGTTAAAGCTCAATACTATACCAATATTTTTTATAAAATCCAAATGAGACCCATACAGATTATTTTTCCATGTGAGGCTATTTAAGTAGCTGTTTCACTTGGTTATATACAGCTAATATTAATGATACTATATATTCTTATAAACATGTATTTTAAGCAACAAAATATTTTATTTAATAAAAAATTTTACTACTTCTGTTAATAAGAAAACACAATTTAAAATTATCTCTCGCGCGAAACTCATTTTCTTAAATTTTCTTATAAACTATTTATGAGGACAAAAAATTTTTTAATGGAATCAACACAGCAACGTAATTTAAAGTCTAAAAGTTAGGAGAGAAAAGTTAATTTCCAAAATATATTTAACTGGTCCATTTTACAAAATTTTTCTTTGAAGTTTTTTTCAATTCTATATTTTTTTTAAAGTCCGAAACAGATGAAATTATTTCCTTGTTTTGCTTCCAAACAATAGTTTCGGCATAAAAATGTAATGTAAAAATTATGTTTTTTCCATCAAGCTGTATTTTGGATTGTTTTAAGAAATTATACAACTAATATTGAGTTACTAAATGTTATATTTTCTGTAATTAATATTAAAATGAATAATGTAAGACTGTTTAATCTGTTGGAATGAATCTAATTAGTGAGTTTCTATTGTAACTTATACGCAGTGCTGGTAACCGAATAGTTAGCACTCTACATTTGAGTCAGCAATTCATCGATTGCAATCCCTCCTCTAACTTGGATATTAGTAGTGTTTCGGAATACACTTTAAAATATAACTACGGGTTCATTTAGCCCTCCTTTTAAAAAAATGACTAAACAATGAACTATCCGAATATATTGTAACTTATGTAAAATACAAGTATAATTTTTCAAGTAAACTTTGATATTTCCTATTTAATTTTATCACTATAACGATTTCTTTAAAACAGATTATATTGCATGAGTTTAAAAGAACTCAAAAGCAAATCACCAACATATTTTCTAAATAACCAGTTTGTTAAACTAAAAACTTTAATTACAGCTAGGTATGTATAAGTTATGTTGGCAAATGCATAACCTTTCAAATTTACACTCGTACACACACTATTAAATGAAAGTATTGCATAGAGGCTCCTATTTTATTGATCTTGATTACTCAGATGGCATTTTAAAAATATTTTTTGTTTTGTATCAAAATATTTCTATCACAAATTTGGGTATTTTTTAACAATTGCACAACTATGCCCATTTTTTAAATGAATAAATAGGGGGAGGAAAATGTATCAGTTATAACAAATTTTATAAATTTTACAAAGTATTTTAGTGAAAGATTTTATAAATGTCTCTTTCAAATGAATTTTTTAATTTAATAAATAAACGACTCGTTTGGCATATTGTTTTGACTTTTAAAAAATTCAAATTAGAGTTTTGGCTTTCTTAAACACCGAGTCGAATGGTGCGCGCAATGGCCAGTAATAGTTCATGAGTTCAATCCTCTCCCCAGGCTCAGTGATTAAATTTTTTCTATATTTATAGATTCGGAAAGCACTTTGAACTGTTGGTTCCTGTCTAATTTATCTTAGAGTGCAAAGTGACCGTAGATCAATCATCAGTCAACCAATGACATCTTTGAATTATACCAGATCGAAAGAAATTCGAAACAATTTGATTTATATTTATGCAATATTTCACATATATTGCTCTTTAAAAGTTTAATAACGTTTATGTCAAAACTAACATTGCATTTCACATTTGATTTTCTAAAACATCTTGACTTTTAAAAAAGGTATATTTAAGCGAATAAATTTAATTATTCATCAAACTTTTCTTTACGTTTTCACTTGCATATAATTAATTTAGAGCCATAATGTTTGCCATAATGTTTCGAGATTGGAACATAGACCTATTGGTAAGAAATAAAAATGTGTAATTTGTAAATTATACACTTTCTGTTTCTTGTAAAGAATGAAATTGCATGTGCAGCATATATTTATTTTAGGATATGCTTAGAACCTAGTCGAGCTGATACTTGAGGGGATATCACTCTCAACAATTCACTGGTCTCTCATCGGTCACAGATGGTTCTAACTGCCCCAAATCAATCTTAAACCTTAGATCCAAGACGAATAAAATGGTCTTAAATCACCAATCATACATCGAGGGGAGCACTATTATCTTGTAAAATAGTCACTCACACTTGAGTGTTACGATGTTCGAAATCATGTGTAAAATCCCGTCAACCAGGAAAAATTAGAAAAAACAACGCAATATTTTGCCAATAATAGAAAGCCATATATTAAATACAGTGTTGTTACCTTGATTAATCATTTGCGTTTATTTAAGCAAAATTCCAGTTTCAATCGTTACTTTTTTCTTTTACAGCACAAAATAATAAAAATTTTAGACATATTTACCATAGAGTTGAATACGGTTGTTTTAATTGGCCTGTTATTATTTTTGGTATTAGATTTAAACGTATTTTTTGTTGTTAAAATAATAAATTTAATATTTATATTTTGTTAACTTAGTAAGCAAACTGTCATAAATATCTTTTAATCATACTTAGTGAAACTTTTAATTCAACTTTTTTTTAAGAAAATTAATTTTTATCACTTATTAAAAATGCACAGAGAAACAATTTGAAATGATCTGCTGTCAGTTTGGTAGACGTTTCACCAACATTCTTGGTTGACGGGGTTTTACATAAATGTTTAGATTGGTTATCAAGCCTTATGTAACAAATGGAAAGTTAGGCGTTGCGTTTCTACTTTCCTCGTAAGCAACTGTCAAGAGGGATTTGAAGAATGTTCTAACAATGATAATTGTTGTCCAGCATTTATGAAAAAATTCGTTGGAAACTTTACACGATTCCTTTGAAACCTTTACTTGCATTCCTTTACATGAGGAAAAGTCTTGCAATATACTTCAGCTGATGTCATATCTTTTTTGTGAAACTGCCAAAAATGATCATAGCTGCCAAAAATAATCATATTTTGTTACTTTGACGATACCATATCTTTGACGATAAACAAAATTTACAAAACTATCTTTCTATCAAATACTTTTTCGGCATTTTTCATGGAAAAATTGATTATTAAGACAATTTTAAATAATTTGTTCCTTCTCCATTTAATCGACGCAATTGTGAAACAGACATTTCTTAAGTATCACATGGAGTGTAGATAAAATTGTACGTGTAATAGCTAGTACCAACAAACTTTATTTTAGAAGCAAGAATAATATTATGTTTAAAATTGTTCCTTTGTGGGAAGTCTTTTCATAAATAAAGAAACGCGTTTTCTCGTCGTAATGGAGGAAATTTAGAAATCTCGAAAATCAACCATTACATGCAGTCTAAAGGAATGCAATATCTTTTTCCTATTGTTCAATACTGTCTGGGATCGCATCTTGTACTTTATACTTCAACGAGAGCTGCTAATCAGTAGGCCATTGTGTGCTTCAGAGATAAAAGTTTAAAAATTCAAAATAGTAATACTTAAGTAATATGCAGTGGATATTTTATGACTTTATCGTCTATCCGACGAGAAATATGATATCATTGTTAAAATTTATAGTTAATATTTGTTAGGTTTTTCCTCATCCTTATTTATAATCAATGTTTGCACTTTTAACTATCTCCTGCACATTTTAATTATTTTATTTACATAAACTTCCACATTTACTTTTTAATTACCTTGTAGTTTCGCTCAAAACGTTTATATGTGAATATTTTATTTATCCCCAGTTTTTCCGCTTCTGGACTTTGTGCCAATGAGACAAACAATCAAATCAAACCAATTTTTTCCTAAATATTTTATTTAATATGTGAAACAAATATTTAAAAAATATTTACTTTTAAATTTAATTTTGAAGAATATCATCTATGAGCATGAGAATATCTTAGTCATCTTTTTTTATTTTCAGTCCATTATCTACTTTCACGCATATGATTTAGATAATTTTGTATGATGTATTCATGGATTATTATGATTATTGAGAGAGAGAGAAGACAAATATCTTACGAAGATAAAAGATAAGAAGAAAAACTGTTCTAGATACTAGTAATACTTTGGGGTTTACTTGTTATTTAAATTCAAAATTCAAATATTATTAGCTACTGTTGTTCTCGGAAAAGATTATTAATTAATAACTTACAACATAACTTATGAAGTGAAGAAGATAAGGACATATATATATATATATATATATATATATATATATATATATATATAAAGTAGTCACGAATAAACATTGTTAAATGTCCAATTGATAATGTTCTTTAAATTATAGGTAAACAATTGGTTTCCATATACAGTCTAATAGAATATTTATTGTACTTTAAAGCTTAGTTGTGAATAATTTGTTATATAAATAATTTTTACCAGGTATTGATGTATTTCTTGGAAAATTAAGCAATGTACCAGAAAATATGGTTTTGAGTATCAATTAATCCTTAAATCTGTGGAAATATGGGTACAACAAGCTTATTTAGTTAAGAAGGAAAAGGGGTCACTAATCAAAGAAACACCGAGCTTGCAGTGACCAAGAGAGATAAGGGGCAGCCATTTTCTTAATAGATATTATATACTATATACAATCAATTAAGCTGTTCCCTTTTTTTTTTCTTTTTTTTTTTTTTTTTTTTTTTTTGTTAATTTTAAACATGTAAGAGTCAGGTTTAGTGACTCTGGATATCTCGGTATATCCTAAGCGTATGTGCTGTTTTGCAATTGAATTTAGATTGGTTAAAATTTGGAACCATATTTTGGTAAAAATAATATTAGACTTATAGTTTGACGACTTTTAGAGTAGCTGAAAATTCAGATTGTGTTATTTAATTTCAGCCTTATGTTCTTTATCGTATATAGCTCTAGCCCTGCTCCCAAATCATAATCTATCTTGGAATGATTTGAGTAACAATAAAGCGACAACTGCACCAAAACCAAGATGACATCTCTAATCTTTAACTCAGTACTTCCTTATTTTTTATTTTATTTATTTATTTTTATTTTCTCTGTTTTGAACAAAATATTTTTTTCTTAATTTTAAGCAGTTTGCCAGAAATATTATTTCTTAAAAAAATTCAGTCTTTAACTGCGAAGATATTAGTTTTAATTTCTTTTTTAAAATCTTACCAAATCCAATCCATTTTATTATTGCATTTTTTCATCGCAATTGTAAATTCAATCCATTAAGATATGGCTTGTTTATCAAGAAAAACTGTGTATTTACCAAATTTCATCTCTATAAATTCATCGTATGCTTCATCTTTTGATTGGAAAATAATCTTTTACTTCTAGTAATAGGTCCATGAATCACTTTAAAATATATAATCTAACTTAATCAACAAACATAAGAATATGACATTTCTTTGTAATCGGATTTCTCTAGATAAATGCGACACATTCTTCTTTCTTTTGCATTAGACACATTATTCGTCGGATTGAGATATGCAAATTCCCATAACAAGCCGTTTAGAATTTATAAGTGACAGCTCATTAGTAAATAGTCAATGATAAGAAGGTCATCATCTCTGATACACAGAGCCAAAATTTCATTGTGTGCACTGGTGATTGTTAAGGCCACATGAGTTGTCTTCGATAGAATTTTATAAATTACATTTTTTTCCTTTTGCATGCATTTCTGAAAGCGCAGTAAACATCTTCATATTTTCTTTAAATGTTATATGGTTACTAACTCTTTTAAGATACTTATATATTTAAAACATATTCTTATAAAAATGCACTGTCAAGAAAAATTAACCATGTCCATACTTTCGTCAAAATTCAAGGAAGACAAATGCAATTAGTTATATCTTCAGTCTAAAAATCCTGCAGATCAGAATTCATCATTGCTATTCAGTTATGCTCTAAAATTTCTATTTAGTTATGCTATGACAGTTATGTTCTAAAACAGTTATTCTTTAATAGCGGAAACAATTTTTGTTCTTGAATGATTCAAATCATAAATCATTGACATCCAAAACGTTTTCTTTAATCATTTTTTTTCAACTGCGGAAAATAAATTAAATTTTGCTAAAATACGAATGACATGAAAAGATGCAACTCTTGAATACTTGAACTTAAGATGGTTTAGTGATAGAATAGCTTGCTTTGGAGCTTAAGATCTGTATTAATCACAACCATTATAACAGAAGAGGTTGTTCTTCTGCCTTCTGCATGTATGTCAATGAGGTAAGTTCATGAAAGTCTTCGGTTTTTCTAATTTGCGATAAAAGAATACAACAATATGTCTATGAAAAGTTTTCCTTATTGACTATTTATATGGTTAATATTATAATACCAAACAAAATAATCCTTTTGCATTAGGCTATTCTGTTGCAGACTCAGGTATAGTATGCGGTTTAATACAATTGGTCGTGCGATCATATAATTGCGACTTAAGTTCTTTTAAACTTTGTTTATACACTTTGCTTTTCAACAGGAAAAAACTGCATCAAAACTTGTGTGCATACTTTTGAAATGACTTTCAACGTTTCATTTTTTTTAAGTATACCAAGTTTCTACAAAATATATTACACATATTTTGAATTCCTCATTCTAAAGAAATATTCTTTCAGGTCTCTATTAATTTTTTTTTCTATTCTTAACACTTGTTTTTGGCATTTTGGAAATACGACAATTTTTATTTTTATTATTTTTTTATTATTGAATGTTTGAACTACTTGGTGATTGCTTAACCATAGACTTGAACATATTTAGCGCATCTATCAGTGAACCTGTGTTAACAGACGAATGTGTAACCAAGGATGTACTTAATATATTCTCTGAAGGGTTCTGCGCCATCGTGAAATGTGAAGTGAATACCAAAACTCATTTCCGTGGATGTGCTAGCCGGCGTGTAAAAAAAAAATTCATTCTTATGTAAGGCTGGCATAGTAGAGATAAATTTTTTCCCATCTATAGCAGCAGCAAGCGCGTTGTAGCATCGTGTGTTTTTAATGAATATGTTTATATCGTCTGTATTTTCATGAAATAATTTTATTAAATATACAGAGACACATCAATTGTGAAAATAGATTCTTCAGTCTTATCTGGAGTTGGTGTTTTATAAATGTTTTTTTTTTTTTGTATGCGTGCCTTTGGTCTTTTTTAGTATGATGCTATTATGTCTTGATCCATCAATCAATCGTGGTTGATTTAACACTCCCTAATGACTTAGAATAATTACTAATGATAAATTTATTACAATAAAATATTTGCTGCACTAAGTCTATATGTCCTTAAAGCGTTCTTGTATCTCTCTCAATAAATCATTTAAGAAGACTTGCAATATGTCAAAGCTCAATTTGAAAAAATGTAGCATTCTTTGAAAACCGATATTTTCTAGCCCGAGTATTTGGGAATATTTTTTTCCGCTCTTTATGAAACTTCCTTATTTTTTTTCATCTATAGAATGCAATTCTGAAAAATTATATGACATGTATTCTTTGTTTAAGGCTCTGAATAACATAGATTTATTTTACTTATGTATTGAGTCTACTATGTCTTGTACCTCAGAATCTATAATATATTTTATTTCATTTTGTAGTCAGTGTTGAATTAATAAAACACATTTAAAATAACGATTGTTTTCTTTTTTCATAACTATCTCATAATTCATTTGTTTATGGCTGGGAGCGAAAATTTTTGTTAAGCGAAAAAAGGTGTTTACTTTGGTCACTATTTCCTATTTATAAACATTCGCTTTATATGTTTTGCGTCTTTCCTTTTTCGATTGGAATCTCAAAAAATTACCGCAGTGATAAAATAAAAGAATACATGTCATATAATGAATGTAATGAAATCGTATAATGAATGAAAGAATGTAATGATATAATGAATGCAATGAAATCGTATCTTTATGTAATGAATGCTCCATATGTGTCCCTGTGCAATCACGGAAATACATTTCATTTCTGAGATGAGTGCAAAATTAACTAGATATATTTACGATAATATTCCTTTATTTACATTTTTTATCAATATTTTCCATTTTAATTATAAATTTTCACATTTCCGTTTCAGTAAAATATTTTATGGAAAACAATATAAATAAGAGTTTAATCGATAATTAAATTTCAAAATAGCTTTAACACTTAATAATGGTAATACTTATTATGTTAAAGAGAATCCTTATATAAATAAAATTTATATAATATTTTTAAGTTGTGTCTCCTAATTTTTAGTCAAAATCTCTTTATTGACCATTTAAGTTTGAATTTTATACTACTATTTTTGAAAGGACAATTACTTGAGTCTAAAGCGAATATCAAACTGGATACTGACCCAACATCAATCGATATATTTTTTCGATTCAAGTACAAAATCATGTGTATAAATACATAAATTTGCACTGTCACATAATACACATTTTCCTGTAAACATTGCAGCGAGGGAATGAGTTAGTTAGACTGAGTCAAAATTTCAAAATAAGTAAGCACACTTGACCTTAAAAAGCCGAAGGAGGTAAATAGAAGGGAGATTTTCTTTTTAGAATTCAACAAAAGAATTCGAAATTTTTAGGAAACACGTCTCAAGTCCATGTCAACTTAGTTTCACTGCTTTTAAAATAGTCTTAAGTTTTTTCTATTTCTCATTTTAAGGAAGAAATATATTCTTAGTTGACAAATTAGTCTCTTTGGCAGAATAAATTTTAAAAAATGATCTCTTCCATACGTACACTTCATTGTAAATATTTCATTCTAAATTATACCAATTTAAATTTAAAATACAGTCGTGTCCATAAATTAAGGATACTGCAAATGCAGACAAAGAAAGAGACAGAAACAAAACAAATGTGACTAATATGTAAAGTCTATTTATTAAACAAAATGTAAAGAGCAAACAAAATGCTATATGTTTGACATCATTAATAAAAATTGCGATTTTTACTCCCTGGAACAAATTTCAAAAAAGAACATATTTACAAAAACCAAGATAACATGGTTGGTATGATGGTTAATACGTAGCATGCCCCCCAGTCGATGCAATGCAGGCCGTACAATGCTAAGGCTTGCTGAGTATCAACAACAACGAAAAGAGGAGGCAATAGTCTATACATATAAGTTATCAAGTTCCCCCATATCTTCAAACTAGAGGAATAAACACCTCGCACAAAGTGCCAGGCGCCCGCTGAAATTCAGAACTCGACTAATTAGTTGAGAACTAAAAATGAATAAAATGTTGGACTTTCAAGCCTATAGCTGTATCACATGTCAAAGAAAGAGGTTCATGTGAACAAATTACATTTAGGTACATAAGAAGAGAGGAAAAATTGAAAATTAAAAATGAAGACTTAAGTAATGTAAATTAAAGCAGAAGAGATTAAGTAGGTATAAAAAGTGGTTGAGATTACTATTAACCACTGCATCTATTTTAATTTAAATTTGGGATTACAAATTTGCATTAAAGTAAAATTCTTAAAGAAAAAAAAGAAACATTTGATCACATATTACAGGAAAATGATACAGTAATTCCATGAAAAAGAAAATCGGAAAAAGTAAACATTAAATAAAAAAAGATAGAGTAGGCGAAGAAACAATTATATATATCAGATAATGAATCATTCATAAAAGCTCAAAAAGTACATAATTGGCATAACTAGTCTTCTTAATTTTAGAAACCCACAGTTTAGAAAAGATATAATGAATCTTACTTATTAGAGAAAAAAACAACTAAAAAGATAATTCTTGGCTAAATACAGTAAGATGTGTAACAGACAAAATGCAAAATTGAAGCAAAAATTTGCAAAATTAAGGAAGTGTGCTGCATTTGTCCTTGCTTTAATCAACATCTGAGAGGTTAAGTTCAGAGTCATTTTGTGTTTGTGATGTGGTTTGTATTGGCGTGCGCATAAGTGCAGTCCTTTTGTTACCAGCATGGACATAATTTTCATCACTCTTTTAGCTCTAAATTTATCACCAATAATAAACTTGATGAATGCGACATCTGATTGTGAGGAATGGTGAATTAGGTGGAGGTCTTCCGTATAGCTGCAGTGTAGCACATAATGCAAAGCATTGACTTCACTGCCGCTCGCGCAGCTGCAATGTATGGAAGACTTTTTACCGAATTGGTGGAAGTATACTGGGAAGTGTCGATGATTTGTTATAAGAAAGATGATCATTGGATTGGAGATGAGCCTGTCCGTTGTAACATGGGATATAACACTGTGTGTGAAGCACCCAGTTGACGAGTCATCCCAGCAAGTTTGCCATTGCTGTTTGAGTCTTAAGGAACTGCAGAAGGTGGGTTCGTGGAAGTGGTAGTTCAATTTGTAATATATTCTCATTCACCGCTGCTTCCTTTGCTCTTTGATCTGCCAGCTCGTTTCCCACATTTCCAGCATGTGCTTTTACCCAGAAGAGACGAATTCGAGTAGATGATTGTTGGTGGAGTTTGCATTGTATGGCATTGATATGAGGGGATGTGTAAATTGGGTTGCAGAGTGCCATTAAAACAGACAAGCTGTCTGTCCAAATGGTGGCTGGTGAAGGAGAGGCATCAGTGCATGGTTTAAGGCCGATAATAATGCCAGTGCGTCAGCCTGAAAGACCGAGTTGTCTGTTCGCAATTTTAACTGTATTGAGTTTACCTCTGTGTCTCCCTTGAGAACCACAAAGGCTGCTTCCACTGAAGCGTCATGCTTGGAACCATCAGTGTAGTAATGCAGTTCTTCAGTTGTATGAACGATAGGATGCTGGCATGAGGGGGTGTTCGGCAAATTGATAATTCGAGTATTTTTTTAGCCTATTGTTTGTTTGAACCGTGTCTTTGTGAACAGGCATCTCGAAACTGGTGGGTGTAAACCCCAGGCCATCAATTGCAGCATACTTGTGAAGCTGCAGAATCTGAGCTTTGAATGCTTCTTTTTCAACTACCAAGTGAAGTGGTGCGATGGTGGCTAAGGCTGCTCTCGAGGTAGTCTTAAAGCCCCTGATGATAAGCAGAAGGAAGAATCTTTGGATGTTGTTGAGGAGCTTGATTTTCTTGCTAGTCGTTGGAAATGCCCAAGCGGAGCAACCATACGTAATAATTTTTTCTACTATGTCGAGGTAAATTATCTTAGTGATTCTTCCTTTATGTCCCCATTGCAGTCTAATTATCGCTTTCAGCCTTTGTGCGATCAAAATAACTTTAGTTTTAATAGCTCGCAGATGCGGAAGGAACGAGAGCTTAATATCAATGTCCACACCAAGGTATTTGAGACAGCGGGTATGCTTCAGGCTTTCACCATTAAGAGTAATTTTGGGATTGGATTTAAGTCTTTTATTCTTTGTGCCGATGATCATAACCCTAGATTTGGGTGAAGAAACAGTTAGTTTAAGCTGTTCACACATTGAATGGAACAATTGCAATGATTCATTACAATTCTTTTTAATTAATTCTTTTGATTTACCATTAATGACAAGCAGGGTGTCATCAGCGAAGGCAACAATTTCAGTGGGGGGGGGCAATTTGTAGTAATGATTTCCTTGTAATAGATATTCCAAAGAATCGGACCACCAATGGATTCCTGAGGACAACTTCTTGTTTGCTCCATACTGATTAATCCTGAGTCGCTAAGTACCTGAAGTTTACGTTGTTTTAAGAAACTGAAAAGACAGTTTATTATGTTAGGTAGAGCAGCAGTTTTGGTAAGAGCATATATGAGGCCAGGCCACCATAAAGGGTCAAATGCCTGCTGTATGTCCAGACTGACTAAGGCGGTATATAATTCATTGTCCTGATTCAGTCTGATAAGGTCTACTGCTTTGTAGATTGCTTGGTCTGTTGATCTATTTGATCAAAAGCCAAATTGCCTGTCGTGAAGAAAGTTTGTAGGAGTGAGTGCTTGAGGCGGTCATTCAATAGCTTCTCTAGGACTTTACCAAATGTGGGCAAAAGACAAATTGGCCGGTATGAGGTCGCTTGTTGTGGGTCCTTGTTTTTCTTTCTGAAGCAAATCAACTGCCCTTCTTTAAAGGGTGTAGGAAGTGAGGATGTTCCAAGCATGTGTTGTAAAAGTCAAACAAGAATGAGCGGTTGCAGCGAAAAGCCAACTTAACAATTACATTATCTAGGCCATTATTGCCAGGTGCCTTTGTATTGACTAGTTTCTGAACAACATGCTGGAGCTTTTGGGATGTAAATGGTGGATCGATGGCACCTGTTGGTAGAAGAACGGTGGTTCTTATACTCTTGTGATATGTTGTGTCAGTGCTTTGATCATCTTGTGGAAAGTTGGTGTTTAATAGGTCTTGCAATATAGTCACTGCTGTTTGATGAGTTGTGGTCTGATTTAAGGGTTCGAATTGCGTTGGAATGGAAATTTTGTCCGTTGCAATTTTCTGCAGTATACCAAATTCGGTATTGTTTGAACTACAGAATTTCATCCAGCTGGTTGATTTAACCTTTAAAATTGATCTTTTGTATAACGCGAGATACGTTTTGTTGGCTTTGTGCAATTTCTGTTTATCTGTTGAAGTGACACTGGCCATGATCCGTCTTCGGAGAGCTCTGATTTTGCTTCTAAGTTCTTTCAAAGCAGGCATCCACCACTGAATATTGTAGGTTTTATCAGGGCTTCGTTGTTTAAAAACGTTCTCTGCAATTTGTTGAACTATTTTAATGAAGTCCCGAGTGAGGTTTTCATTGTCATGTTGGGTTCGAGGGTTTTGAAGCATGGGGTGTAAGCTGTTTATTTGAGGTTTGATGGCGTCCAAGAATTTCTTTTGATTGCTTAAGGATTTGAATCTGCTGTTAAAAGCAACAGAGATTGGTTGGTTGAGACGGAACGTAATATAATTATAGTCGGAACAGCTTATCGCTGAACTTACTGTCCATTCTTGGACAAAGTGTAGTATGTTGTCAGTGGCAAGCGTGAGATCTGGCCAGCCAATACCCACAGGACCTGAGAATGTTGGTGAGCTGTTATTGTCATTGATAATATTAAGGGAATTGCTAGAAATAAAATCCTCTAGTAAAGTGCCTCTGCTGTTCTTCGAGGAATAGCCCCAGATTAAATTATGTGCGTTAAAATCTCCGCAAATAATTGTGGGTGTGTTTTTATTTTTATTTAGGATATCTCTTGTAGCAAGGTTAAGAGGATTTGGAGAGAATCATAGGGTGAGGCGTATAGGGAGATTATAATAAGCGATTGTGAGGTTGAGTCGATTTATATTGCAATGAAATCTTCATGCCTTTTCAATATAATGGGGTTGAGATGTGCTTTGAGGCCAATATCTGCTCTTGAGTTTTTCCTAGATGCTGATGAAAACGTTTTCCAAGAAAGAGGAATTCCCCTAATGCTTCCAGAGGTTGCATAGGGTTCTTGGATGCAGGCAATATCATGGCCATTGGTATTGAAAAAGGAAACAAAGTGAGTTAATTCCGATCTGCTCTTTTGCAAATTTATCTGAAGTAGCTGAAGTTTAGAGAGCGTAGCTAGATTTGAAGTCGAGGGAGAAATAGAAGTCGTAGAGTAGCTGGGTTACGTATAAATTTCGAAATTATTTGCGCAAGGGGGATAAGGTGAAATTAAGCTGGCGAGTTAAGCAAAAATCTATATGTAGGACAGAGTGGTGAGTATGCTTCGTGATCCATAGCTACATTATCTCTCTTGTTGTTGGCAATGATGAAGTGAACGCATTTAAGACTGGTTGATTTGTATGTATCCTCTTGATGATTATGAGTGCATTTTGCGCAGTATTTCCTTACTTTACAAGTCAAACTAGTATGGCCAAATTCTTGACATTTAAAACGTTGTATTATTTTGTATGTGTGAACAAAGGCTTTTTGAAAGCCAAAGCAAATGTGCCTATTAGCTAGTAACATTTTTGCAAGAGGAAGGTCAACTTCTAGCACTATGTGTTGAAGATTAACTAGTGTGCGGTGAGATTTAATTTCCGTGGTCTTTATCTTGTAATTGGAACTCACCTCAGGAAAATAATCCATTATTCTGTGCAAGATGTTGTCGTCCTTAATGGTTGTAGGGGCGTTTAGGACAATGATTTTCTTTTAAGGGATCGTTGGTTCTTCTAGATCGAATTTCTCTTCCCAAATTTCTTAATCAATTTATTTTTGGACAGCTTGGAGCTACAATGGATTTTTGCCGCTGATTTCCCCCATTTAATTTTTTCAGGCTAAGATCAGAAGCAAGAGTGGATATTTTCTCTTTTAATGATATGACATTGGTATCTTTCGTGGGTTTTACAATAATTGCTGTCTCCAAGTCTTCCATGTTTTTTGTAAGATTGCGGTAAATGTAAGATTGTACACGGTTTTGAAGTGGGAGTAGCTGTCGCGGATTCCCGGACAAGGTCTGTAGTGGCTATCTGCAGTTGCTTTATCTGCTTCAGGTTGTTATTCATTATAGTTAGCTGATTTGCGTTGTAGTCATTGTTAGTGGTTGCTAATGCACGTGTAGTAGAATGTGTTTCTTTTACCTTAAGGGCCTGAATTAGGGTATCTGCTGCCTGGCGTAAATGCGTTGGTAGATAGTATCCAGGACCTGTTTTCCGCCAAATAATAAATTGCAGCTTGTCTAAGAAGCTTGAAATAGTGTCCTGTATATCTATAGCACAATCTCAATGTGTTAAGTTATTTGGAGATATCCTTGTGAGACCAGTTGTTGCGTTTGGGTCTGTGTCTACAATTTGGCGAGTAAGAATGTTCCCTGAGTCTTCATCGATAGAGCCACTGTTGGAGGTATTTAGATTCGAAGTAATGCAACAATTATTAGAATCCTAGAATGGCAAGTTTGGTGACGAGTGGAATCGTCTGTTAGGAGGTGTTAGGTTATTAGTGTTATCCATAATGGCAGAGAATGGAGAGGCTGCACGTTGCTGAAAATATGTGATATAATTGTTTCCAGTAAAATTTGTAAATTGTTGAATAAACAGTTATCCGTCTGAAGTGACCAAGATGCCACACCACCCCACCCCGCATATCTGTGATAAAAAAGATAAAAATGATTCATTAAAAATCAAAAAGATAAATTTAAAGTTTAATGTGTCTCGACCCATGACAATGCTTTTGGCATATCCAATATGTGTAAATCAACTGGTGATTGATTAGAAAAAATTTAAGCGCAGGTTAATAATTAAGCATAGCACTAGGTTGATAATATTATAAGAATAGCATAAAACGATTAGAGGGAAAAATTAATTAATAAAAAGAGGCTAACAACTGAGCATAATGCTAATAACAGCATGTCCGACATTTGATTAGTGTCTGAGACACCTTAAATTAAAAAAATAATAATAAATAAATAAATAAAAGGTCTGATTGTTCAGTTAACATACATCGATATTAAGGAGACACAGCCGAATCAAGGTTCTTTTGGGTTGAAAAACTTAAAAATTTCAGGAATAATTTTGAGAATTAAATTATGGTAATTCTTTCCTTATAATGCCCTGCATTACTTTATAAACGAAACCGGGACATTAATTTACAAACTTTAGTTATAGATATAGTTATATAGTTTGTAAAAAGAAAACAGGAATAAATATGAAAGAGTAATTAAAAGCAATTTAAGGGTGGGAATTAAGTGACCAAAGGGTTAAGAAGGAATTGAACACGGGAACGTTCTCAATTGCAAAAAGTTAGACTTAGAAGCTAATACAGTTTATATACATAGCAATGTGCATACATAGGGAAGGAATGAAGAACCATTGGGGGGAAATGGAGAAAAATACCGTTTCTATAAACACTAATTAAGCTATATCTCTTAAATTAATAATTTTTCAATTGTAAAACATATTTTAAACCACAGAAATCTGCTTCCAGTAAATCTAAAAAAGATTGGAGTGGATTGATTGAAGTTTAAAAAGTTACGACAGTTTTTTAAAGAAATTAGATTTAATAATTTGCAAATATTCAAGAAAAAAGGCATTAAAATAAAAATTTCCAAAAATTATAGGAAAAGAACCATATAACTTTCAAATACAAAATATATAATTTTGGAAACGTTAGAATATCCACCTCTATTCCCGGTCGATAGAATAATTAGAGCAAAGGATATTAAGGATTAATTAAAAATGGAGGAGAAATTTTAGCGCAAAACTGCCGAAAAACATAGAATGTTTACATTTATTAACAGATTAACAACCTTTGATCCAATGATCGCATAGACACAATCTTTATGTCAAAATGCTTAAAATCAACATACAAAACGAAGTAATAAGGCATCTGGGCACTTAATTTGTGATTTAGCCAGACATCTTGTTGTTGAAATCAGCAATAGTGTGTAATTCCATAAGTGAAGTGTAAAAGCTTCAAAATTTTGGGGAAACTTTCTCAATTTCTGCCTGTCACAGATTTTTCAGAGTGATGGTGAAAGAAAGTCCAAATAATTATTTTTCTAATGACAAAAGTTTCAATCTGATCGGCGAGATAGATCCTGAGTTGTGGCTCCAGAAATTATATCCACAAGTTTGCAAAACTGTCACTCTGACGGCGAAACAACATTTCTTCTTCCTCGCTTATAAGACTGATTTGTCCGCCATACTTAGATATTAATTAATATACGTAGTTTTTTGTTGATAAAGTAACTTCCAGAAGTTGATATTACATGAAATTTTCACATTAGATGTAAAATTAGATTCCACGTCGTTTGATATAAAAATTTTTTTGTTTTGTCAAATATTTACACGACTTAGGTGGAAAAATACAGGAGCAAGGGGAAAATGCGTCCCTCTAGATAGCCGGTCCGATTAGGACTTGCTGAGTATCAAATTATCGATCTGATTTTGGGGAATATTACACCACTCATCAAGCAATGATCTCCAAATTTGCGGTAGACATGTGGAAGTGTGTTGACGGACTACAATTCGTCGGCCAAGCATATCCCACACCACTCATCAAGCAGTTTTTCACACATGCTCTATTGGATTCATGCCCGGTGAGTATACTGGACAATCCATACGGATGATATTCTCCGATTAAAGGCATTCGTCTACAATGTTTGCACGGTGAAGACGGTTTTCATTATTCATAAACATAAATTCTGTACCCATGGCGCCTCGAAACAAACGCACATGTTGTTCCAGGATGTCATCACTACAAATGTGGCCTGTCATGGCTACATTCTGAACACGCATGTTATTTCTGGAACCCAGAATAATTCTTCCGCAAACAAGCAATCCTGCATAACCGTACTGGTGTCGTTCAATGGCATTCTCTTGGTGATAACGGGTACTTGACCCTCTCCCTATGAAAGGCCGATGATAATCAGACTCCTCAGAAAAAATCACACAAGACCACTGTTGTAGTGTCCACAATGCATGCTCTCTTCTCCAAGATAACCGCAGGCGACAGTGAGTTACGGTTAGTGGAACACATCTGACAGGACTATGAGTATTTAGATCATGGGTTCCCAAAATATTTTTTCGCGTGGACCACATTCAAAGTTTTACTATTTTTGGTAGACCCTCGGCTGCTACATTTCTACTATATTCCCAAAACTCCTAAAAAATATCACCCCAAATTGGGGGTGTTGAGAAGAAAAAAATGTAGCATATTTTCTTGTGTCCTATTTATATTAAAACAATAACTGTGGTTATACACGGTTATTAACATTTGTTAATGTAAACAATCAACAAATGGCAAAAAATCAACAATGAACTCTGAAATGTAAATCAACAATAAAAGATAATCATAATTTTAATGATACGGCACATGAGCGGTACTTTGCAAGTCTCGATATGTGGTGTACGCTTGTACTATTATCCATTGATGTAATAAATTCTGTGTTTGAACTGAACCTGGAATTTTTTGAGGACCCACCTAAAGAATAATACTACCTGCCTATGTTGATGGGTAAATCCAAGCCAAAACTTTTGTTCGTTATTATAAAATCCAGAACATTTTTCATGGACCACTACTTGCAATTTGTGAACTCCTGTTTTCTTTTCATTTATACCTGGACCCCTGTGGGGTATCATATGGACCCCTGGGGGTCCACCTGGACCACTTTGGGAACCTATGACTTAGAACAATGGTCCTTAAGCGTCTGTACATGGTCTGCCTTGAAACTATTGTACCGGTTACTGAAGCGAGCTGACGAGACAGATGTGATGCTGTGCTTTGTCTGGCAGTAACTGCCAAAAAACAGGTCCTCATTTGATGTTGAATCTCAGGGGCGACCTATACTGTAACGTTTACTCACATTACCATCATCTTGGAACCGTTGCCAAAGCCTGGATATGACACTCCGGGTGATTCCAAGTTCCTCGGATACTTCTTGTTATGTACGTCTACAATCCAGACTGCTGATTATTCTACCACGTAACACATCCAAATGCTTTTTTTTGTGCCATAACTAGGCGGTTATTTCACTGAAAGACTTTTAAAGCGTTTTTGTGAACAATTTTACTTCTTTGCACCCATTCCTTATATACCCCTCTCTTACATTCTCGTTATTGTGATTGGTGCCATCTAGTGTTTTCTTGTAATTTGCATATTATTATTTAAGATATGTGTGATAATTCTACAATGCTGTTTAATGCTGGAAATAACTATGCTGTTTAATGCGCTGTTTATGCATTGTTTAAAAATTTTCGTATTTTTTCTCTATATTTTATAAGGAAACATAAAGAATTAATTAAATTCTTAGGATTATCTTATGTTTAATAATGTAAAAAGAAAGTTTATTTTAATTCAAAATATATAAACAAAAATGGTGGGAATTCTCATCAAGTTCAAAAAGTAAAACTCTCTAACACAATTTTTTTTTTTAATTTAGATTATTGTTCAGGGAAATTAAGATTTAGTTTTTAAATCTATATCAATATTCTTCTTATATTAACACAAATGTATTCATTAGAAATTTTAAGATAAAGAAACCCAATCATGTATTATATAATTTTAATAACTCTTATTATTTATTTTGCATTATTTTAAACTATATTGATATAATTTAAAATCTGAAAAATGTGCCCTTAAAATACATATTAATTTTAAAGTTAATATTTTCTATATTAAAAGTACATAGAGTATTTTGAAATGAAATATTAATGTTTTTAAATTCAACAGAAACTATTTTGTGCTTAAATTAATCATATTACTTTTATGAATCCTAGATTGAAAAAAAAAATTATTTTCCTATACTATTTTTGTGAAAATATTGCTTATTAGCATATTTTCAAGTTATCTTTTTCAGTATTTTATTGATTATGAAATGCTATCAATTGAGAAAGTATTCTTTGCTAATTCAGACTGTGAAAAACGATTTAAGTTGGTAATTTTTATAAAGCAAATATTTTCTTGAAATATCTGAAATATTTTATGTTTCGTTTGTTTTTTTAATGTAATGGTGCAGTACAGAATGTGAAATTAGTAATGGTGCAATTAAAAGTAAAAAAATATTTTTATCTGAAGAACTTTCTGAAAGGAAAAACTTCTGTACGATTCGATTCCTTTTGTATTACTGAAACAATAGTGTTATTTTTAATTTCAAGGACATGGAATTGCATTTATTAACCATGACAGTAACAATGTAAAAGGTTAGTTTTCTCAAACTTTAGGTTACGCAAAGGTTCCCGTCTTTGGTGTACAAGATTTTCCTTAAATTTATATTGAGTTATGAAAAATATTATAATTCATCAATGACAATAGATTCCTAATAGCTTAATAAAAATAGAAAATTCGTGTATTTTTTAAAAAGTATTACCATTTTATCATTATGAATGTCATATTAAAATTTAAAAATTTTACTTAAATTATTTTATTTTAAAAGAAAAATTTTCTTGAGTGACCCTAACTATGTTTAATTAAAATTTCGTCAAAAGTGTACATGTTTATATGATTGATCATGCTTGATAAAATATTTATTCTATTTGTGAAACAGCTAAAATATTATTTTACGAAAGCATACAAAAGCAATAAAAATGATGGAAAATCTTCCTATTTTGAAGCATAGAAATGGATTGCAAAACATATTAAAGCTTTTGGCAGTTTGTAAGACATCCTCGGCTTAATACATATTGAGTGAAATTTTTACGAATAGCGGGCTGTATTCACGCATCACAAGTTAAAAACTCCTAAATGGAAACTTTAATGGGAACTTTAATACTAAATCTCAATTAAACTAAAAATGGAAACTTTAATACAAATCTTTACTTATTCAGCAGTGAAGGGATATAGAATCCAAGATTTCTTATTTTGAAGAGTAATCTTTAAATTGGAACTTGAAAATTGAGATAAAGTATATCTTTAACACAATTTCTTAACAAAAGAAACCTTAAAAAAGTTTTTCTAAGATTTTTTCTACCAACAAGCACTATTAATGAACTACGTAAAAATCACGGTGAATTAAATTATATACAATAATGTAGAATATATTTTCAATCACATCAATGAACTTAAATGTAAATCACGAATATTTTTAAAAATAAAGTACAGAAATAAAAATAATTTGCAGTCTCCATTTGAAATTTTTTAGATCATTTAAAAAAAGATTGAAAATGTATGGATTAAATTTGCCCCTTATGCGTAAGTTTAAATAAATTGTAATGCTTTGAATATCTAATTGTATTACTGGTGTATTCTACTGATTAACTTAATATTAACTTTATTGAAATTTCATGAGTAATCGATTTAAAACATAAACATTTTAACCAAAAAATTAAAAAAAATCTTTTCATAACACAAAGATTTTAGTCCATATATTTCTTAGATCTGGGCCCTTAGTGAACACAAAATCTGAGATTATAAGTTTAATTTTCACGGGATATTTCATTAATCATTGAAATTGCTATGTGGGGCAGTGTATGCTCATACTATGTAGGGCAGTGTATGCTCACTACTGACAACAGTGTATGCTCACTACTGACAACAGTGTATGCTCACTACTGACAACAGTGTATGCTCACTACTGACAACAGTGTATGCTCACTACTGACAACAGTGTATGCTCACTACTGACAACAGTGTATGCTCACTACTGACAACAGTGTATGCTCACTACTGACAACAGTGTATGCTCACTACTGACAACAGTGTATGCTCACTACTGACAACAGTGTATGCTCACTACTGACAACAGTGTATGCTCACTACTGACAACAGTGTATGCTCACTACTGACAACAGTGTATGCTCATTACTGACAACAGTGTATGCTCACTACTGACAACAGTGTATGCTCACTACTGACAACAGTGTATGCTCACTACTGACAACAGTGTATGCTCACTACTGACAACAGTGTATGCTCACTACTGACAACAGTGTATGCTCACTACTGACAACAGTGTATGCTCACACTTTGCTCATAAAGAATAATAATCACGATCTACTGTTAAAAATCACTCTAAGCCATTAATAAAAATCCACAATTGATACAAAAATATAATTTACTAGTTTTTGAATTGAACGCTGAGTAATGGTCATTTTTCTAGGGATAGCGCGAATTATTGAAAAAGAATCAGTTGAATCTTCAGTAACTAACAGTTAGAGAAGACGAGCATGAAATTATAAATAAGATTTATATAATTCTATTTTTTACTCAATTTAGAATTAAATTTCCAGAAACTTGTAAATTTTTTTACTTCTTGAAAACACTTCAATCCGTTTTTGATGGGTAATAAAAAAAATTGAATAGAGATTTTTAATTAGCTATATTATCATACTGCATGAGAGTTTCTGACATGCAGTCTTGTGATGTCATAGATCATATTTTCTCATCAGTTTTAATTTTATTGAAATTAAGAAGTCAGTTAAGCAGCATGAATTTGATGACAGTTACTTAACCTTAAGATCAAACTATTTAAAGTTATGTTATTCCATTATTTGAAGCATATGAATTTAACATTTTACAAATTTTATCAGTTTAAACTTTCACAGCGTAATTTCATATGTTCGTGAAAAGTTAATTAAGAAATTCATGCTAAAACAAATACCAAATTCAGCTGTCTGCCTAATTCATAGGCTTTATTTGTGAGAAAATTTTTTATTTAAATAATTATTATTTTAAAGGTAATCGAAATGCTATATCAATACTATATCAATCTTCACTCGCATAGAAAAAAATCATCCACAGAAGAATTAACAAAATAAATTATTCTCTATCTTAGAATCCATAAAGGGTAAAAAGTATCTGGTGAGTTTTCAATTAACAGAAATTTTTGAATATTTTGTAATGGAGCATATCGTAGCCTATTGTTTCAGAGCTTGGTTCTTAGTATCGTAGCCTATTGTTTCAGAGCTTAGTACTTAGCATCGTAGCCTATTGTTTCAGAGCTTAGTACTTAGTATCGTAGTCTATTGTTTCAGAACTTAGTACTTAGTATCGTAGCCTATTGTTTCAGAGCTTAGTACTTAGCATCGTAGCCTATTGTTTCAGAGCTTAGTACTTAGTATCGTAGTCTATTGTTTCAGAAATTAGTACTTAGTATGGTAGCCTATTGTTTCAGAGCTTAGTACTTAGTATCGTAGCCTATTGTTTCAGAGAGTTTAGTACTTAGTATAGCATAATATAGTACTTAGTACAGCATAATATGGTGAAATACACATAACCTAGTGTTCTACCGTTTAGGTTCTGCGTTCGACCTGGCTACTGATTGAATACTTGGAGATAGATGTTGCACTTTTCCAAGTATTTCCAATGATTTAGAGAAAATGTATTTAGTATATTAGTACATTTTACATAAAACAGTTTAAATTTCTTATTTTTATAATTTGCTGAATGAAACTTACAGAGAATTTCTTATTATTCCACTTTTTTCAGGAAATAACGGAAATGTAGTTTATAGAGTTGGAGACCTCTTTTGGAAAATTTTGATTTTCAGATGAATTTTCACGTAATATCATAATATTTAGACACACTTTTTTTGCATGTGTCTGAGAGCACCTGGTAAATTTCCGGATTTTTTCAATTGAGACTCTGAATACGGCACACAACCTAGAAAAGTTTTTTCGAAAGGCAGTTTCGTCATGATTATTAAACTCCTTACAATCATATCAAATGTTAAGCATATAATAATGTGATATCAATCCGTTTCATAATAGGGATTACCGTGTCTAGTGATCAGATAGTAATCTTTCAGAGTAGTTCAATTCAGAAAAACTACCTCTGAATGAATAAAAAATATAACTACACTTGCAAGGTAGGAAGTCCTCGGTTTTATCCCAGCCATTGGTAATAAGAGGAATTAGATGTTGAGGTACTGCATACACGTATATCGGGATAGATAATTGGAAAATATCCGGTTTCTTTCCTTAAGACTTTTGAATATGATCCACTACTCGGGAAAAATTCTTCCGAAAAGCAATTTATATGGTGGATATTAAAGTAATTTTTAAAAGAATTACCATTTTCGTGTATCCTTCATGTATATCGAAATGATTTGTAATAGCTTATTTAAAGAATTTTGAAATGTTTATAATAGGTACTTCAGTATTTATAAACTAACCTGGGTCCTGAATGATTAGTGATCTGGTTTTCTGTCCAATAATTCATGGATTCGATTCCTACCTTGAAGTTTGTAGTGGTTCCAAATCTATTGTAAACTGAGTCTCTGTCTCCGGTGCAAAAGAATAACCACTGAAAGAGAAACAAGCGAATCCAATTGATATGTTTAAATAGAAATATAAAGTAAAGTTCTCGATAGATGAGTTGTTAATTTATTCCTGAAAACATACTTTTAAAATTATTTTAATTTAATATGAATTTTTCGCTTGAATTTAATGATAAAACCTAAAACAATGGCATGAATTTGATGAAGCCGTAAGAAATTTTTTATCCGTATTATCTATATCCGTATTTAAAAGTGGTTTTCATTTGTGATAAGTAATTCAAAGTGATTCGGATTTGTTTGTACACGAAAACATTGAAATATTAATAAAATGTCAGCTCGTGATGTTTCTCATAGAAATGAACTTAGGAACATATTTGGCAGCACTTTTGCAAACAGTGCTGATAAAATAATAACAAATTGCGCCTTTTTCTTAGGACATTGTAGATTATGTGAATCTAATTTTTAATACTTACTAAGAAATTGATAAACTTAAATATATATAAATATTAGCTCTTATATTTGAATTATTAAAATATTTTTCAACAAATATGTAATGAAATTTTTGCATATGAACTGTCATAAGAAAATTGAGATTTTTAATTTTTACATCGCAATGAAGTGTTTGGAAAAAGTAAAAATATTGATACTTATTTAAATGAAAATAAAATATAATACAAAAAAAAAGTTTTTATCTTTTATTAACATATTAATTTTTAAATTAAGTATGAATTTTTATTACTTTAAATTTTCAAATGTTTTAATGCAATGTAATTATTTATATATATAAACTTTGGTAAAAATTAAAACTCATTATATTGTGTATTACATTCATGAATTTGCATAGCTAAAATGCATGAGAATTATTTAAAATTATACTTCCTCACGCACTAAATTTATATTTTATTTAAATAATTTGTTTTAAACTTACTCGTTATTTTTTATTTGCAGCAATTTATAGAAATAAATTTATCAATATCAAACGAATAGATTTCTTTTATAAATGAAAATATCACACACACCAGAAATTTGCGCATTATAAAACATAGTTTGTTCATACCATCCAATGTAACAAGTTTAATGAAGAATTCAAAAAAAGGTCGAAAAATCTGGATACGTGGAATTCATTTAAGTACATTTGTTTCCATAATAGTATGGAAAAAAAAAACTCCAAATTTTAACTTTTTTACTATATGCTTAAAACTAACTTTTCTTTATAAATTATCATGTTTTTAATTCTTATTGTATGAAATATACTTAGATCTGTAAACAGTTTTAGAATTAAAAAGTTATTTATTTATTAAAAAAGTACTTATGCAGTAAAATGGTAACGAGCACTATAACTTTTATATCTTCTCATTTAATTATATGTTTTAAAATTAACTTTCAGTATAAATTACAATAGTTATAGTTCTCAGATTAATATATTTCCTATTACAAAAAGTTAAAGTATGCAGAAATTTTTGTCTCCATCGCAATATGTTTCCTAAACTAGCCTTATATTAAAATAATTCTTTAAAATATAGTTTATATTATGTTATATAAAAAACACGGAATTTTTAGTTCTTTTATTTATTTTCTGAAAGTCTAAAGAACTTTGTACAAACTCCTTGATTTATTTAGCTCTCGTCTGCGAAAAGTGACTGCGAGTGTCAAACCGAGCAAAAGAGATAATTACGAAGGGCGTGTTGTGTTACTCTTATTACCTTTAACATATATATGTAGGAAAGTTGTTTTATTATCTCTAATAATATAAACATAAAGAAAGCTTCATTCGTTTTCAATCGAAATTAGATAGCATTACACGTCTACTATAAGTTATAAGAAGTAAGTGCATAATCAGATGAAGAACGCACGAATTGCTTTTCGTAGGAAAAACCGCATACTTACCGTTTTAGTGAACCAGGTTTGAAGACTAATAGAGACTAATAGTAGCTAATTATTGAAAATCTTCAATGTGTCTTTTAAATCTTATCTTCCTACTATAGTGTTTTATTGTTATTAGAGGGATACAAATCTTTTATATCGAGATTCTGATTGTTTTTTGTTTTATTAAGGATTCAAGGTATTGAAGAATCATGGGTTTGTTAGATAACCTAACATCCGAAGAGCTTGATGTCATAAAAGAGGTAAGATATTTAGTTCATCTTTTATATACATATATAATTGAATTTTGCATACATCTTTAAACAAAAGTTGCTACCTAAATATTGTATACGATACAATATTTATAAATATAAAAACTGTGTATATTTTGATCTATATATTTGTAAATATTATGCTATATTTTACATCACAATAATCATTATGAAAGCATGTTATCCTAATTAATATAAAATATTTGTATATTTCCTTAAGATATTAATTTAGTAGTTATTCAATAAGAATAAATAAGCACAATTCAGATTCACTTCAATAATAAGGATTAATTGTAATGATGTTTTAAATGCAACAAATTATTCCAATGGAATTTTATCTTACTCTATTGTTTTTTTTAACTATGATAGACTGACATATATAATCATTTGGAATGTCATAATTGTAAAAAATTAATCATACAAATAAACAGATTGAACTATTTATATTTTTTTAACTATTCATTAAGTAAATAACTTCTAAAACAATAACTGATAGTAAAAAGTTATAGGTTGTAAGTAAAATATTTTTATCGGCTTCATACAGTTTATGATAAATATATTTATAAATTAGTCAACTTTATTTGTATAAATTGTTTTCACTATCGATGTTTTTTATCAGACAATGTAGCATTTAAAATTTGCCCTGTTGTTAAAAATATCTGAATGCTCTGATGTTAAGATAATTTGAGTTATTTGTATACACAGGAGATTTAAATTTAACAATTTTATTTTTATTTCTGTAAGTAATTCAAATTTTTTTCGATGTCGTTTTGCAAAAAAATTAAGACGCAACAAAATATACAATTATTAAAAATTATAAATTTGAATGAAAATATCTATTAATCATTATGAAAGCAATTAACAAATGATAAATTGCTAAATTAAAATGATTATACTATAAAAAATAGGTAAATAATTAATTTAAAAAATAATTGTTTTAAAATAAATAACTGTAAGTGAAATTATTTCCATATTATTTATTAATAACAATAAACAAAACTATATTGTATTGTTCTATTCTACGGTTTTAAAATATAGTATAACATTTTTATTATTTAGTAGGTTTTGTAGAGAAGCTATTCCATATTCAGTATTATAAACTTTTCCCATTTTCCCATAGAAATTTTTATTATTTAGTAGGTTTTGTAGAGAAAAAAAAAGCTATTACATATTCAGTATTATAAACTTTTCCCATTTTCCCATAGAAATATTTATCGTAAACTATAATTTATAATTTATTAAAATGTAATTGGAAACGCAAATTTAAATTTCCATTCTTTTTCAGTTTGTGGAATGGAAAAACTAGTTGTTGCACAACGTTTTCCATTATTTCATAATAAGTTAATCATCAACATTCGGTTAAATCACAAATATATTTCTTACGAATTCTTAAGTTTGCTTATACGTTGAAATTTATATAATCTTAATTTGTCACAGTTATGGAAAACTTTTCTGGAATATGTAATTCCCAAAGTAACAAAAATTCGTATGCAATGTTTGATAAAGTTACTTTATTTTGTATCCATCAGTTATTTTCCCTTAGATTCTTTTCGAAGTTGTTAAAAATTATTTTTAAAAATCGTGGTTAAATCATATCATTGCTCTTACGAAATATATTAAGAACATTCATTTTTCATTTTTAAATTTCTTTCATTTTTAATGGAAACTTTCTGAGCAATGATTTTATTTTAAAAACTTAAAAAATTTTATCATCATAGTATAAATACTTTGTTTGATTATAGAATACGTTAAATAAACAGTTCCTTGCATATCTTTTCAAAGTTTGCAGTTTAGCTACAAATTCTCGGCTGAAAACTGTCTTTAGATTCCTCTTAAGACTTTTGATATTATTGCCTTTTCTTTATTAGTTCTCATTGCATAGTAATTGTGTTTGCCCGGTTAAAGTTGTGCAGTTAAACTTTCTGTGAGCATTATTAAAAGCACTTTTATTGCAAAACTTGACAGTCACAAAAATGTTTTTATCTTGCGGGTAGAATATGAAAATAATTCGTCACATGGTAGGGTTTTATCAAAAAAAATAACCACTTCTGAGTGTGGAAATTTAAATGAATGTTTTTAGATTTTTCCTGATATTTTTAAGAAATTCGATTAGAATTTGGCGTTTATATCTTTTTCTTTATAATTATTTTTTTAATAATTTCATTTTCTTAATTCTTATCGTATAATTTTGCATAAAAGCATATTACAGAAATACTTTATTTTAAACTCCTTTTTCATATTAAACATTTGTTTTACCAAATTTAATATTATATATCAAAATTTGATGAGTAATCTCTAAATAAAGTGTTTTATTTCAGTAATTCAGATCAAAGGTCCCCCTTTGAGGTCCCATTGGACTTTTTCAGTATTGATAAAGTCTGAAAATGATTTACTGTAACCCAAAGCTTTATTAGGGATAGATGATACATTTTTTTTCAATTTCAATATTTTAAATTTATCAAAATAATCCTTTTGAAACACAATTAAAATTTATTTCTAATTTCATTATATTCATTTCCTAATCGTTATCTTCAAATGTTTTTAGGAGCAATCATTACTATTTAGCAATTAATATTATTTAAAATGAGAACGAACTGCTGAAGGAAAAACATTGGAAATTCTTGCTTTCTATGATATTAATAAACAACATTAAATTCAGTGCTGAATGCATTTAGAAAATATTTCATTTCACCCCATGTCTGTGGTCCTTCAGTTGGCAGTTTAATAGACTTTCCTTCTATCCGTAAATATTTTAAAATATATCACATATTTGTTATGTTCTATTTTTTTGTCTTGTGTCAACTTGACTGACAATATTGGGTGCACTGCTCCACTTTTCATACTTAACCATATTTGGTGTGGAGTCAGACTGCTTCAGTGCACACATGCCATAGGGACCCGTTTATAGGGTAGACAACCATTCACACCTTATTAATACACAGAAAGGACAAAGACAGGATAGATAAAAAGAGAAAGTACATCGATTCCCGAACCGGGATTCGAACCCTAGACCTTCAGGTCCATTATTATCCGCAGTCATGCACTCTGACAGGGTGGTCGGCTGTTATATTCTATTGGTAGAATTTAAAAAATTTTCCTTCAATTATAGATATTTTTAAATAATAGCAGCTTTTGCTTATATAAATAAACAAGAAATAATTAATTCTAAATTATCATAGTCATTACTCTACTTCTTTCCTAAATAATGTTTCCGCATAATGTAAACATAACAGGATTAAAAAAAATCGGAAAATCTTTGCTATATTTTGGATTTTTTTCAAAGAGAAATAAGCGCATAAACTACAAAGATTAATGTCACAGAAAAGTAATTATTTGATTATTTATTTAGTAGAGTGCTTCGTGACAGTTTTGCAGATACAATATTTTAATGAAACTCTGGAAAAGCGGATTTCCTTAAAAAAAATCTACCCTTTTCTTGTTACAACTATGCAACCAAATTATTCTAAAGGGTGTTATTGCTCTTCTTCAACAGTTTTGAAGGTCAATATTTAGCATTTTGAATATACGTTTAATTTAAACTGTTAACTGATATATTTGCGCAAAAAAGTTATAGTGTTCCCATATACATAAATTCTTTTAATTCAGAATTTCATTTTAAACATAAGAACAAGGTAATTTTGTTTGGTTCCTTTGTCTCTTAATGGTCAGTTTTTGCATGCAAACGCTAATTCGGCTGTTTGCTAGATTCCTAGATAGATCCTAATATATTATATTCACATTAGGAATTGAAATTTGATAGTTACATGAAGAATAGAGCACTAACCTTCATATCCGATTCATTCTCTCTTGGCCCAATGTATATGAAATCGGGATACACAAATTTTTATATTTTATGAAGTTTTATACTAATTTATTAATGCTAACTGTATATTTATAGATCATGAATTCTTATTCACAGAAACTACAATAATATATTATTACTAAACTTTTTAAAAAAGATCATAATATTTCAAACTGAAGTATTAATGTTGCGTGATACCATCGATGTTCTAATACTGAAAATTTTGAATCTGGTATTTATATGAGATTGAATCATAACATATTTCTTAATTTAACTTAATTTTTATCAATGTTAAAAGTCCTTAAGAACAATTCAAAAGGGTAAGAAACAAAAGCATGATAATAAGTTTATTTCCTTTAATAAATTTGTTTATCCAGTTTTTGTATTCAAGTGTAATGAATTTGTTTAATTTAACTAAGCTTATTTAATTAGTTCTAAGATTCTTGTATCTCCAATTTAGTTTCAACTAAATGCTACTAAAATATAAATTAGCATTTAGTTTCTAATAATAGTATATAAATTTTTTTGATTTAGTTTATAGTTAAATAACTGGCGTCTTATCGTATTTAGAAGATTTTTAGTGCCATTAATTTTATATCTAAATTTCATTTAATAGTATCAGAAAAGTGTGTGTAGTATAATAATCGATAGATTAATAAATAATTCAAAAATAGTTAACAGAAGAAATAATTAAGAGTTCAATTTCTTAGATCCACCAGAAAAAGAGAATAAATTAAATTATAATATACAACTAGAATCACTTTCCAAAATTGGAAAATAAATTTCTTTCTAATATTGATTGGAATTGTGTCCATGAAAACTCAAAATCTTATTAAATGAAAACTAATTTATAAACATATAATAAATATTGGTATCATTAAAATATTTTTATTACTTTATAATTGTATAGAAAACTCATACTAGGAATGCTTTTCTCATCTATATTATGCATATTTAATGAAGGACTACTTCATATAGATTTAAATATTTTTGTTATTTAATCTTATAATATAAGCTTTTGCTTTTATCTTGTCATTTATAGCTCAAAGAACGAACAATCAAAGATATGTCTCCGAAGATGCTGGAAGATCCCACAATATTTTACCGATTTGCAAAAGGTAAGCACTTTTTTTTTAATTATGTATAATGAAATTCATTGCATCAAATTTAATTAAATCAAATGTTAAGATATTTAAGATTTCAGTGCATAACTTTGGTTAAGAAAATATAATTAAAATTTTTGTTGTGCTTAAATCATCTGTGGAACTCAATTGACATTTTAAGAATATAATGCAGATAAAATTTGTTCTTTCAATGTTATTTTTGCTTCTTTTTTAAAAGAGTTAAACTAGTAAAATTTTCAGCAGTAATTTGATTAAGATTAAATGTATGTATACAGCTACATATTTGTATTTGTTAGCGAAAAGGAATATCATACTGAACATAAATTGAAACAACTAGGATGCTATTTACAAGTTAAGTTACTAATGGTATGCACCATTTGTATAGAATTCGGAGTAAGAAGATATGAACTCTTCTATACTATTATAATACATAATATACTGAAACTTGTCTTTGTTTATAAGTGAATGAGTTATTTATGTTAAGTCTGAATCCAATGAGCATGATGTTTTCAAATCTGCCTCAGACTGTCTAATCTGTAAACAAACATCCAATCCGTGAGCAGTCAGAAGTTTCAAAATGCCTGTAATTATTTTATTCTGTAAAGAGTTTTAAAGGCAAAATTTTATAAAAGTGTTGGATGGCATATTATCAGGTTTCTTTAAATGTAGATGGTTGCTAAGGGAGCAGATAGTGGTCAAATGTACCCTCGATAGATACCACACAAGAAAAAGTTTGATTTGATAGATACCAAATTATCAAGTCAAATATTAAATTCTATTGAAGTAAATAGGCGAAGAACCATGATTTACTAAATGATATAATGTAATGATAGTTTACTATCTATTTGAATACCAAGATACGTCAAAATTTTCGTATATTTTAGACTATTTTCATTTAATGTTTTGGATTGTTTTTATGGGTATCCTATATTTGCTGATGTATATCTTGGGATTTTTGTGAAAAAAATTTAGTTTTGGATAGATCTCAGGGAAATAATCGAATTTTCGGTACAATTATTTTTAATTGTACTTTTTTATGGCCTTGAACTATGGGAAGCGAGTCATTAGAGAGTGGATTAATATCTATGTAAATAGTCAATTATGTGGAATACATTTTCATTAAAGTAAATATTCAAAAGAATCGGATTTACCAACAGCACCTTGAGGACAACCTTTAGTTTATTGGATAGTTGAATCACCATCTGAAATGATTTTCAATTGTCGGTCTTCTAGGAAACTATAAAAAATTCTGATTATATTTGACAGTATTCGATGGACACAGTTCGAGTTAAAAATAATGCCAGTCTCAGACAGGGTCACCAAAGCGAATCAAAAGATAGTTAAATATCCAAACTAAGAAAAGCTGACTGAAGATTGTTTTCTCTATGTCTGTTTATAATAATATTAGGTTTATTTAAGAAATATTGGAACGAAAACCAAATTGACTATTGGTGAGAAGATTTGTTTGATGTATATTATCTTTTCTAATACTTTTCCAAGCGCTGGTAAGAAATATGTAGAACGATAAGAGAAACATAATTTGGTATCTTTGTTCTTTTATAGAAAGAATATCACTCAGCCAATCTTGAAATGTTTGAGAAAATAGTGCAATTTTAAGAGGTATTGAAAAAAGAAGAGGAATATCGGGGATTACCCATTTGGTCACACAAGGCTGAAGGGCAGTTTATTTCATTAACTATGTGAAGATTGAACTGATAGATAAAATTTTCTAGAATAATTTCTCAACTATTGTTGGTTAAGTAATCCCAAAGGTGTTACAGGAATTGAAAACACATGAAGTAATGATTAGGGTTTGTTGATAAGATAGAAGCATTAGTTTTAGCAAGTCTAGGGTAATTTGTAATTCTTCGAAGAGCGAAGCGTTTACACAAATGAAAACTTGTTCAGGTGTAAAATCAAAGAGAATTGCCGTAATGTCTCTGTGGGATAACGAGCAGATCGGGCTTAGAGAGGATTTTAAGATGATTGCGGTTCTTAGACTCTTGGAATTAAGTTTTTTACACCTAAATGAAGTGCCTCTGAGAAACCCAAAAGTGAATACGTTTCTTGGATCAGGCTAATATTAAAGTTACTATCATTGAAATGCTTATAAAATTAGCTAAGACTGTCCTGCTGCACTGGAGATTTATATGAAGGCACGAGAATGAAGGTAAAGAACGGCTTAATAAGAATAGGTTAATGGGATACTTAAGAAAATTTGGTTTATCATCATTATTCATTGTTCTTGTAGTAGGGTGTTTTTCATTATTGATTATCTAGAATATTTAGTATCTCTTTGTAAATTTCGCCCTTTGTTAGAGGACGAGCTTTCTCACTTAAAAAAGTGGAATAGGCTGCATGATTTATATAATACTTTCTCAGATTTTTGTTTTCATCTTTGCAATTAATGTAGTAAAACTCATCAAATCTACATTTCTCTAAAGAGGGATATTCTCTACAATTTCCAAAATAGGGCTTAGATTTGCTGTGTTTAAATATATGTCTATATCTTTGACAGTTGTAGCACCTACGAATAGACATGTACTGTCTGGCTAATACTCATCTTATTCCGAAAAAAATTAACTTATGGCGAGTGAGTACCATAATCTTGACGGCTTCTATTGCAGCTAGATAGAGTTCTTGAGAAAGCTTGTTTGATCGTGTTTCTGTTATCATAATTTCGTTGCATGATTTGGTAGAATACTTTTTTTTTGATGGTTTTATGTATTAAAATATCTTCACTGAGTTACACAGGGATATTAAGAAAAATAAGTTTGCTTGTAAGACATTTTGAATTTTCTGATTAAATTGCATCAATTGTTTGGTAAGTAATTTCTTGTCTTTTGAATTGCGAGAAAAAAATTTTGGTTACCATTTTCCCCCAGACAATCTTTTTGCCCTGATTCTTTCTATATAGCATTTCTTCAAAGAAGATTTCCTGATCTTGAGTTGTTTTCCCTCGATCAGGTAGAACGATGATTTTTATATTCTTTTTCCACTTTTTTGTAGTACTTCACAATACAGAAAGAGAGAGGTTCTTTAACAGACATATTTATGTATTCTTCCTCAATTAGATTTTTTTTTATTTTTGTTTGAATGTTTTGAATTGAGTTTAATATACTATTTATACTCTCGAGATGATCCTTTTGACTATGTGCAGACATTGAATTGACGTGATTACCTCTTGTAATCAACTCTGGTTTCCTTATATTTAATTTCGTGAGGTTTGCTTTAATGAGTTCAGTGTCTTATTTGTTTCATTTCTTTCGTATCATGGCAAGTTATATCGGTAATTATTTTGAAAAGATATTACTATTGGTAATTTGTCAAACATGTCATTTGTAACTTCTTCCCTGTCGAGATCAATTTGTTTTAAATGTCGAGATCAATTTGTGGTAATTTGTCAAACATGTCATTTATAACTTCTTCCCTGTCGAGATCAATTTGTTTCGTCATGTCATTAATCTGAGGTACTGTGTGCAAAAACCAGTGATCATTTTTTTCTTGGATATAGTACTTGGAGTATGTATTGTGCTGTCACCATTGAAGTAAGAGTTTACTTGATGCCAGATTGATATTCAAGCATAGTGTATAACTTCTTAAGCAGATATATCGATATAACGTTTTAACAAATTCATGATCACAGAGAGTGATTGTTATTTTTTTTTAAACTATTTGACACAATATGTATTAGATTTGTACTATCTATAGTTATTGCAGGACTTATTGTTATAATTTGACTGAAATATTTGTTTATGATAAGTATCTAAAAAAATAGTTACAGAAAATATTTCAAGTAAATTCTGAATTAATTTAAACATTTATATGAAAAAATTAACAAGAATTAATTTAATTATGAAGTTAAACTTATAATATAAACTAAAAATCCTAGTGAAACTCTATTTCAAATTTAACAATAAAATTAAATGTAAGAAAAAGTAAATAGCATACATTTGTGAAATTCCAGATTAAAATCTTATAAAATGACAAAAAAAGAAAGAAAACCAAGTGAGATTTGCACCAATTGGAAAGAAGTTATGCGATTAATAAAAAAACCCAATTAAGCCAAATATATTATGTACCCAATTGATTAATTGATCTTAGTCTGAGGAGCCGTGTGCAAAAACCGGTTGGCAACGAACTTAGAATTTCAAAGAGCATCGAAACAGTGATGAAGCAGAATTCGAAATACAAATGGAAGAAGTATTCAGATTCAATATGAATTACTTCTACTTAAATATTAATTAAAAACTACCTAATTAATACGCAAGGAAAAAAGTATAGTACCAACCAAAATACAATTAAACAATACCAAATATTATAACCTCAAGCAAAAATACTAATAAAAAAATTAGTGATTGCAATTTAAATACAAAAAAACTCTAATTTAAAAGTAGAAATTGAACCAAAACAAACAAAATACAAAACTATTTAAGTAGTTGTTGGAAATAACTAGTCCGTCTATATTTAAAATAATAATATCGTTAGAAAGAGAGAACTTTTATGACAAATTTGAAAGCTAAACTATGCAAAAAAAACTTAATCATTGATGGATGTTTAATTGTAAAGTATAGTACGTATATATTTTTAATCGAAAATGAGATAAACATGACATTTTTAAAATGGAAAAAAATAAGTATAACTTTTAAGCTAATGATTATTTTTAAAATCAGCAATAAGTTCTTAAGTTCTGAAGAAAGTTTTTATAAATTAACAAAATATTTTTCACCCTTATTTCTAAATTTCCTTAATTAGCTATTCTTAATTTCTTGATGAAGATGAAAAAAATCCAGGAAATTTGATTTCAACTAAACATTTCCAAATGTTTAGTTGAAATGTTGCTTATTGTAAATTGATAATATTGGTTGCTGAGGAAAGCTTGAAATCCGATCTTTTACATGAATTGGAATCGATAAAAGAACAATTATAACACTTCCAATGGCATTTTAACGATAACTTACTGCAGTAATAAATATAGGCACTATCGTTTAGCTGATTCTCTGAAGGGACTTGTGAGGGAAAAGCTTAAATAAATTATTATCTGGGACGGTTTTTCTCTGATAATTATTCAACTATTTAAGTTACAGACTTCTTATTTTAACACATTATAGAATTCATGAAGAATTATATGCAGGTATAAAACTTATTTTTGGGTATTAAAATAAAAATAATTTAAATCAAAAACCAAGACACGAGGAAATGGCGTTGTTCTCTGTTACTGAGAGTTACAGAGAACTAATCGAGAATGCACAAATAATAAACTACTAATCGAGAATGCACAAATAATAAAATAGAAATTAGTGGACAAAAGAATAAAAAAATAGAAATCGATGGACAAGGGAATAAAAAAATTGAAATATAGCTATTTGCTTATAACAATGGTTATCAAAACTATAATAAATTAATTTGCATTAAATATGTGGCAAAATAACTTAAGAAGATTTCATGTAACATTTGCTTTCTTGCCAGACATAATTAAATTAATGGATATGAGTAAAATCACATTTAATCTTTGGCATTTCTATAAAAGAGCGAAGTATCCAAAGAGTCCCCATAAACATTTCTTTCAAAATTTGTTTTGGGATTTTTTGGGCTTTCCTGGCTGAAAAATATTAAATTTAACCTTTTTTTTTATTAAATTCAGATGTATGCACGTAGTATTCGAGATAAATAAAATGATAGAATCAGATTGATGATAAATATTTTTAACATTATAAAACGTTTTCATTAGAAAAATATAAGTATTTGTAATAATTATACATTCTATAAATACCTCTTTGCTTCTCATGTATGTTTAGATTAGATTCTATTTGAGGGTTGTGATTATGGTTTATTTTGCTGTGAAGCTTTGATTTTTTTATAAGACTAAATTACTGATTATTTCAGGGTATTTGTCTCATTTTTATTAATTAAGTAAAAGAGAATTTTTCCATGTGTCTGAGGTTAATAATTTGTTTATCAAATCATTATAATTGTTCATTCCAAACTGAAAATCCTATAAAGAGCAATAATATAAATCATGGTGAATAATACCTCGTAAATTGTAAAAGTTACTTCAAGGTAGAAAGGGGAAAACCAACAATTTACTTTTCAAATAGATAGTAGGTAATCATTGATGCAAGTGAGTCACCTTGACGTCACTTCAAATGAAAACGTTATTCAATTATATAGTCAAATTTTTTAAATAAATTAAATTTTGCATGAATATACAAGGAATATTTTAGAACAATATATTTGAGTTTGCTTTGGTTCTTGAATTCATTGATTTTTATATAATTAATGATTCTATGTATAGATATTGAATTGAAATAATCCAACACCTAAAATAGTTATTTAGTATTATAAAAAGATTTTATCATAAAATTCGTAGTCATTAATATACTATCCTTAGGAGGACTTATATGATGACAAAAATTTGCAAATAAGGTTCTGATTTTCACTTATCATAACAAAATTTGAAATATATTATTGGAACAAATTAAAAAATTTCTATGAGATTTCATTATATTTCAAAAGACGCATCGTCATATATAGTTCCTCATTTCGTGTATTATATTTACGGAAATATTATACATAAATTTTAAATTAATGCATTCATTGTGTACTATAAGGGTCCCTTAATAATAAAATCCTCAAAACTGACAAAGTTTCATCTTAAATTATTATGTTTATAGTTCAAATAAAACTCATACAATTTTATAAGAATGCTCAAATACAAAATATGGATATATATTTATTGTGTCCAATTTTTAGTTGAAAATTTACAATTTCTTATATTACATTTCTAAAACTTCCAGCTTAAAGTTATCTTCTTTTTATTCCTAAATTTGTCCACTTCTTGTATCGGATTTTGTTAAGGGAAGTAAGACGTTGTCGACATTGACAAATTTGGATATTTTGTACCTAACGGAAGTGTGTATTAAGGCTAGTATATATAATTTATGAGTTAAAGTATAGCATTTATGGAAAGTACTAGTTATAAGCTTTCTAGCAAAATCAAATTTAAATAGAAACATGCATATATTTAATTTTTATGACTTTTTGAAAATATTGCATTCATTACAGTTTTTTAAAAGTAGGTTACCTTAAGGTACGCTTAAAATAAATTCTTGATGCAAATTTCACACAAAATTTGCATACATTTATTAAAAAATGTTTAAAGAATTAAACAAAGTAATTTATTTTGCAATATATGCATAATAACTTATACAAGAGCAAAATATGTTAAACGTTTCGAAAATTTTTCAAAAATTCAAAAATTTTCACAAAACTTTTTCCATAAAAATTATTTTTTTGGCAAAAAGCAAATTTTAAACACTTTACTACATGCACATAAAGTTCACACATAGCACAAAAATTTTAGAAGATTTGATGCATTAGTTTTTTTTACGAGCGTACCTATGTAATAAAACATGAAATTTGAGAAAATCTCAAAAACAAAAAAATGTACTAAATTCTTATTTTAAACAAAAATTAAAACTTCCCGGGACCATAATCTGAATCCATATTAGCCTCCAATGCCTCCCTCTTTCTTTTGTCTTGCCTTTTCAGTGATCTTGCATCTTTATTCATTTTTTTGATGAGATGTCTCAGCTTTTCGAACACGTATGCGATCGATTTCTTGCAGTGCGTCACACATATTTTTACCAGGAATAATACCCAGCTCCTTCAGCACCAAGGTTCGGCTGAGAACCCCTTCATTAAAACAGATGACTGCATCCATTACTCCGAGTTCTAAGGTTTCTTTTCCCACAAAAGTGTTCTTGGGAATCCTTTCCCACACACAGTTGTTGAAGGACTCATTGCACGTTTGTGTGCCTCCAGGGAGGCATTTCTTCAACAGCTCTTGACGACAGGTCACGGAAGATTTTTTTGATAGCCAAGAGCACTGCTTCCGGCAATGAATGCTCATGGACATAATTTCCTCCTTGAGCAACACTCTTGTTATATTTACACCAACTCTCTTCCCCAGTAGGACATAGAGCGTGCTGAGGATTTCTGTCTGTTGAGAGTTTATGAAAATATATAGCCCAAACAGCTTTTGCCATTTCATCTACAGAGGTTTTAGCATTGCGACGGATAGCGAGACCATAGTACTTCTGCAAAAGTAAAATCTCAGGATCAGTTAGCCGACCTCGCCCAGAAATTGCCTTTGCCGTCTGAGAGTTTCATCCCTTTGAATTCATTCTTCAAGGCTTTCAATCGTGAGCCCATTCTCTTCTGGACATGGCCCACACACTCTAACTTTTCAACATCTGTGTCACCATACACTTTTGCTTGTTTGATTTTCAAGAATCCTTTGAGTCGCCATCTCCTAAATATTTGGTATAGCGCACATTTCTCGAAGATATGGAACGATTGAAAATGCGAAAGACACCCTCTGTCTCCATGCCACCGCTTGGACCTTCGTAGTTCTTCTGGCAATCTTCGCAGCTCTTTTCACTTTTTCTTGCATTTGAAGCAATACTTCGACAAGCATTCAAAGTCTATCACCTTTCCGGTATCCACACAAATAGCTGTCACAACCCTGTTGAGTGAAGTGTGGCCTCTCTTTTGCCACGAGCCATCCACAGATACAGCAATATCTCTGACATTATCATTAGCTTCAACAGCATTACTTACAGCAATGTCCATAGACTTTTACAGACAACTGTCAATCCATTTTTAAGCTGTCATTGAGCCTCTCAAATTTTCGTGGAGGAGGAGGTAGGTTCAAGATGGCACAAATTGTTTGTGCAGCATTTCTTGCCTTTCCCTATGCAACGCATTGCATATGCCAGTCTAATGTTTATGTCATATCCCTAAACTAGATATGAGGATGTGCATGTTGTGGAAGAGTTTTGACAGACTTTGCAGTGAATGTTTATAAAAGAGGCAAGACCTCTCTGCGGCTATGTAACTCTTCATTTACAATGAAAGACTCCGATGAATTGCACTGTTTACACAATGAACATGTCGTTAATCAGACTGTTTTAGAACTTTAACACTAATAATAATATTTACATCTTGAGTTGAATTATTTTCAAAGTCATCATTCATTACAAAAGAATTTTCAAGCTTTTGTTTTGAAGCACTCTCAGCTTCAGGTACACTGCTTTGATCATACTTCGTAGTATGTTGATTCTGATGTCTCTTCCTACTGTTGAAACTTCTCCTTCGAGGCATGATAAACAAACAATTGATAAGAATTTAAACTCAAACAGAGTTATAGAATTAATTATAATAATTAATCAGCAGATTAAAAAATGAAGCAGCATAAATCGAACTAATAATCACAAGGCAAATCATAAAGTAAACTAAACCACGGCAGCAAGCAATGTGAACAAATCATTCACACAGCTTGGAATTTTTGTTATCTTTAAATGTTAATGCCAGATTCAGAAAAAAAAATAACGGAGGTTATACAAATGATCATTTATTCACTACTTTTCTGTTGAATTGGTACTGCAATGGTCATATTTGAAACCGAAACTTTTCTGCAAGGGGGCGTGGCACTGTTTGTGTACGTTTTTTTTTCGATTATTTAAACCATTAAAAAACATCAAATAAATGAGTGTTATACATTTTTAGATTCAGAAAAGTATACTTTATTTAAAATAACTAAAATTGAAAAATTGATTTTTTGAAGGTTAATCAGGTCTTACTTCCCTTAATGTCAATGATTTCAATAACCTAGTCTGACTCCCTGAGAGCAGATGGAGATTAGAAACAACAACAGTTTTATATTGCTTGATTAATAAATTTGTATAAATGTTATTGAAACTTTACTTATATTCACTTATACATTGTAAATTACATGACTATCCTTTGAGTTTAACATTTGTAGAAAAATACATTACTTATCGTATAATATTATACTAAGCTATATTTTGAAAACTTTTATTATAGACTAATTGATTAATTCCTCATGTACCTGCCGCACGAATTTTAATATTTCTAAACTTCGGGCGGTACGGTCCTAAAAAGTTAATAGCACTATTACATTAATCGTCTTATGAGACATAAATTATCTTTTTTTTAGCTCGGGAATTTGATTTAAAACAAGCTGAAGTTATGCTCAGAAAAGTATGTTCTTTTTTTCTATGTTATTTTAATTAAAATTTAAAATTTAACCCAATAAAATTTTTAACCATCATTCTCGAATCAACATGAAATGCCATATTTAAAGCAATTGAAATCTCATATTTTTTTAACTAAATATTTATTAACATTCTTCTTTTATAAGTGTAGTTATGGAATGTTTATGAAGCATTTAATAATTTCAAGTGTCCAATTAATTTAATATTTTCTAATCTAATTTTAAAAAGTGAAATATTTCATAGTTTTTTTATTTAAAATATTTGAGGTGAAGAATAAATTAAATTAAAATATTAATTAATAAAATATAAGACGTAAAAATAATAAATTTAAATTACGAAAATTTCTAAATAATATAAAAACTTATAGAATTGGGGAAATTATTCAAATTTTACTCATAGTTTTACATATATATTTAGCATGCTTAGAAAATATTTAATACGACTTAAAATTTAATAAACTGTCTAAAAATATTTCATTTTTACTAATTAATTGCAATATCTAAAATATGTAATTAACAACTGCTTTTTATAATTTAATACAGCAAATAATGCTAAATATATGTTTTTTAATCAGTTAATAAAAATTATTATTTATTACTTACTTACTATTAGGTTCATTTTTGGAAGTTTGCTTTTAAAAGCACAATATTCTAACTTGATTTTATCTTTGATATCAATGCATTACAGATAAAGTATTAACAGCGTATTTTAAGAGTTAATGATATTTAATTATTAAATAGAAACTAATTACCATTTTTCTCAAATAAATATATCAAATGCTAAGTATATAGTCATTTATGTACTAAAACTTTTAATATTAATATTAGAGTCATACACTTGTACACTTGTTCATTTACATTTAACAAGAGTGTAGATGTATAAATCTCTTTCTATTGAAAATGGTTAAAGTAATGAAACATAAAAAATATTAAGACATTGATTTTCATATTGTATTTATTGTTTATTCAATTATAGCACTGAATTTACTATTTAAATATTAAACTAGCACAATTTACCCATCATTCAATAAAGAAAACTTTGGAAAGGAAATATATATTATTAACAATTATTAAATATTGTGTAATAAATTAAGAGGTGAGCATGCCTTATGTGTGTGAAAACTCTTGTATGTTAAAAATATTTTAAATCTGAAATACTATTCCTTAAATCAAAAATGTTTTTCATATAGGAATCACTCATCAATGTTCGCAATTATTCATTAATCATGTTCAGACGGTCTACAAAAAATTATCCTCGCATTTCTCTAGTTAAAACTTAATCAAGAGAAAATTTTAACACTGATGAGTCAGGAAATCAATTAATCTTTTTCAAAATTGTAAATATGTATTTTAATTTTGAAAGGATTAAATATTATTTTTAAAATGATTAAATATTATCATTCAGTGATATATGTCATTTGCATCCAATTACAAGATCTCCAAAATGTAGTTGAAAGTTCCATGCAGAGATAAAAAAAACATATATTCCGTTAATGCGAGTATCTTATGGTTTATATAAAAATACCTTTCACTTTATTTGATGAAATTTAAAAAAAAATCTACTTTTAAAAAAATACTTACTCAAACATTAAAAACTTGTATTATTATTTTGATATTGCAATAATTTGCATTAACTAAAAATTTTAATTTTTATTCTCCATTGATTTAAACTAAAATGCATTTTACCGCAAAATAAAACTCGGTAAAGAAATATATGCGAATAAATTTTCTTTTTTAAGTATTAGTTAATGAGGCTGTTTCCTTTGTAGAAAAGTTAATTTACGGGTAATATATATTATATTATTAAAATAATTTTATAAATCACATCGAAACTGCTTCCTGATATAAGGATACATTGCAATTGTAGCTTTTTAATGTATATTTATATGACAATTGCTATTATTATAAATTGTCGAAAGTACATTATTTACATATTTTCTCATTATCACACACACACAATTTAGCTTTACTATAGTTTTGGGAGGAAAACAGATGAATTTGCTAGGCTAGTCATTTATAGAGAAATTTTTTTATAAGATCAAGATTAAGATGATCAATAGGATAATCGTAATGGAAACATAAGATAAACACAACTCATAAACGGATCTTTGCCCTTGGGGCATATTTCAGAAAAGCTTCTGTACTCCTAAATGTTAACATTGCTTGGTTGCTTTTATTTGTAAATATATATATATATATATATATATTGTATAAAATTAAGTAGCACATGAAAATAATGTGATTAATACTTTCAGCATATTTCATATAGAAAAGAATACGATTGGGAGACAGTTCTTAATTATAAAGCACCTGAGGTAAGTGGATGTAAATATTTTTATATTATTAATATTTTTGTGAACTTATATAATGTTTATATAGTGGTTAAATTAATATGTATAATATTTCCTTGAACGTATGCTAAGATTAGAGAAATGTCCTAGATTTATTACATTGCATAAAAATGGGAAATGGATGTTACCAAATAGTTTAATTAATGTTGTTATAATTTATCCTTCTGCTGCAAGAAAGCCTACACCAGGTCCAAAAGGCAACGACGTGCTAGATTCCCATAGAGAGTTATTGAATCTTGGAGAGAGTTATTATCCAGGAAGAGAGAGTTATTGAATCCCATAGGAAGGTTATTGAATCTTGCAGCCCAACATTTGTTGTAAATCATTTAAATATTCACCAAACTGTACAATACAGAAACGGCTGTTAAATTCGTCGTAGTTTTGATGTCCACTAAGCTAAGCAATAGTTGTGGTGGTGGTAGGTCAAGTATTGTAAATTTATTTGCTTAATCATTTCTTCTACTTATGTGGACATTCCTCTGCAGCTCCCATCTTACTGGTAGAGTTCAAATCTAGGTCAAAGATAAGAGAGACTGCTGGTGCTACACGCGAAATGCTTTGCATAAGGATTATTCTTGCAGAGTGACGTCTTTATATTCCAAGAAATAAAGACAAAGGACAGTGTTTATGTGTTAAAAACAATTAACATGAAAGATTCCCCAGTAGTCACTCAAAAAATATACATGCTAAAACAAGAAATACAACATCCATCTCTCATTACCAATGATCTGCCAGACTAAAAATCCTTATTGCTTCCATTACGTCAAGATATGATACTGCTTTATACAAGTACATCTGTCAAGTTGGAACTATGAAAGAATTCAGGTTTTAGTCCCTTGTAATAAGAATTTATAGTCAAAGAAGTTTTTTTCTGGGAGTGGCTCACATTTTGGATATTTGAACATTTGTTGGTTTTTCACCACATTATCAAACGATATCTCTTTTCATACTAGAATAAGTAAAATAAATTTTTAGCTAAAATAATAATTTATAATAAAGTAAGCATTTTACTTTAAAAATTTTACTACAATTTATATTTAATCATGCTATTAATTTAACATAGGAATATTTATAAGAAATGTTTCTATATAAATGAATCCCATATTTATATTTATATTAACATAGTAATATATTAATCATAAACTTTAATTTTTAATTTCTCGGGAAAAACATTTTCAATCTATGAGCAAAAACGTCTGAAAAGAATTTAGCTCTAATTTCTAACATATCAAGTTCTTTGGCATAACCAACAAAAAAAATAATAATAAATAAATAAAATAAAAAAACTATAAATGAGTTTAGTTTCTCCAAAAGTTTCTACTGCATCAAAATTCTGAGCACGTTTTTCAGAATATTTTATGTTGCGATATTTATATTTCATAAATTTACCAGCTATAATGTATGTTTACTTTAATTTTCACAAGTTTCTTTTCAATTAAGAGTTTGTGGGCTGGGGTAGCAACAAAAATTGGATTATCTCTTTTCCGTTTTACTGTATGTATATTATAAGCCTACATACAGTAAAACGGACATTAAACATAGAAAAATATGAGACCTTAAAAATACCTTCCATGATTGCAATTTAAATTTCCATATTTACAATTTAAAGTAAATTGACTAAAAAGCATTATTATATGTCCAATTGAAATTTTTCTTAATACAAGAAGTTATTTTTATATCTCTGAAATTTTTAACATGTGTAGTCAGGACACAGTGTATATTCTTAATTAAAAAAATATTTAAATTATGTAGATATTTATAAATTACAGTCTCTAAAATTTGTGCTCAGTATGCAATAATGGAAAATTTTTGTACTGCAAATCTATGTAATGAAAAAGTTGAGGTATTATCAAAGTATAATATAGAATATATTGCGGTGATATAGAGTTACAGTTTCAAGTATTTAGTAGTTGGAAAGAATTAATCCCAAACATTTTGCAGCCCCCTTCTTCTTTGCAATTATAAATATCAAGATAGTTGTAAAAGAAAGAAGTTGTAAAAGAAAATGGTCAAATGAGCTATTAAAATAATATTGTTACGATAACTATCAAGAATTTCAATCTTAAGAGTTCGACAAGTTCGTAACAGCTCCATTTAATATTTTGATTTTTGAACATTGAAAAAATTGCTATACTTGTTGTTACTGTTCAGAATATAATTAACAAATAGAAAAATAATTCTTAACACATTGTCAAAATTAATTTTCTAATCAGAGGATAAATTCTAAAATATCCGGATACAATATTTGATTTTTTCATGTGATAAAGATTTTCAGTACATGTTTTCATTCGAGAAGAAGACAGCTAAGAACGGAAAACTAACTATTGTTTACATGTTTCTTTACGTTCCAGCAAACCTTTTGAATCCCACGTAAATTCAATACATAAATAGAAATATTTTTTACCGAAAGTCTATATTCGTGTGTAATTCTAGTTTCTCTCTTCATTTCAATATGCGAACAATTAATATTAATTCATCAAGGATTACTGTGTACATTTCCCAAGATGAATCATAACTCATGTTTTTTTTTCAATTTTTATTTAGTAAGCAGCTAGATAATTTTGTCTGCTAGGATTGGTTGTCATCATTTGCCAGTACCTAATTACCATTTACTTATGTTGTAGAAAAATAATGACAATCAAATTGTTTGTAAATTAATGTAAGCGAAATTCATTTTTGCACAAGTTAAAATAAAATAAACATAAACAAATCATTTTTACTGGCATTTTATGTTACAAAATGTAAAAAACTTTTATGAGATCATTTAATTTATGTATAAAGTAAAAGCTACCAAATTATAGCTGCTTAATGAAATTTAAATTTTTATGTCAACCCACAGATATCAAACATGCATTATTTTCTGTTATTTTTTAATGCAGAAACTAAAACCTCTTTATGCATATTTAAATACTTATGTATCATTATATATAAAGATTTGATCACTTTCAGAATATTATTATGTTGTCTAATTTAATTTAAACTTCTTTATAATTGGAAGGTACTCAGATTATATATTCCATCGAGCTTTATTGGTTATGATAAAGATGGTTGTCCTGTACGCTATCTTACCTTTGCTGGAGTCGATGTTAAAGGTATGCATTATTTATGATATCCCATTATTTTGAATTAATTAATAATTATGAAATGATTGAAAGAAATAATTAAGAGACATGTTAATGAAAACAATATCCCACTATCATACTAAAATCTACTGAAAGTAACCATAAGAATTTTTGAAATAATTATAAAAAATACACTTATCATTGTATATTATGAAGAAAAGCAAGCATTTTTGAAAGTGATGGGCATCGTTAGAATAAACAAATTATGCGAGAATTGTATAATAATAAAAATAACGAAATATTGTTGGGATTTATAATGTTTCCTATGTTGTTATTTTTATATAATAGCAAAAATATGTTTTTGAAAGATTTTTCAAATGTATGTTTATCATAACATATTAATTATGAAAGAATATAATCTCTATTTTAAGCCACTTGCTATATTTGATTTAAAAGTAATAGTAGCATTAACCCATGAATATCAAGATGATCTATTGAATGATTAATTCTGTAAGATTCAGCCTCAACCATGCGGGGATTCGTTTCCCACCTTGAATCTTTCGATTGGTTTAAAATCTAATTTACATACTGAAAAGCAATAAGTCAATCTTTAATCGATTTTATAGAACCCATAGATGAAGGAAATTGCGAATCACTTTTAATTATATTCAAAGTTTTTTCTAGCATGATTTTTCTTTTCTTTGATTAAACCAACACAAATCTGAATAAAAATTTTGGTGCAAGAAAAGTTAATTTTCTATATACATATTTTTGCATAAAAAACTAACTTCAATAGTTTTATAGAAATTAGCTCTCCTTATTACCCATAGCAAAAACTTAAGTATTTACATAGGTTAACTTTTTAAATTTTCCAGTCATAAAATATAAAATTTGCAAATGTAAAATTTACGCTTATAGATATTTGTAAATTTAATATTTTATAAAATTAAATACTAAAAATGTTATTTATTTCTCAAAATTGTTAAACATAATTTTTTTATAGTGATTTCTAGTACTTAATATTTTATGTTTCCTGTAACTTGTAACAAATGTGAACTGTCAAATTGACATTTATTCATGTTAATACCGAATTAGCTATATAGCAATTTGAATCACCTCTAATAATTAGTTTTCTTTCAAACAAAATCAGTCATTTTTGTTCACTAATGTCATTGGCTAACAGACAGCTGATTGATAAGATGTCTCCAAATAATTAATGGCCTCCAAAAGTTAATGTTCCCCATAAAAATGACATTAACAATAAAATTTATTGTAAAAAAATAAAAAAAAACGAATTTAAGTAAATTTATGTAAAAACACTTCCTACTAATTTTTGTGGGATAGAAAAGAACAGTGAGAGAAAAAATGGAAACTTCAAGTTTTCCTAATTCGAGTGCAACGTTTGTTACCATTTTCGTTGACAATAATCAGAAAGGTAGTGCAATGTCTGAGAGAAGCTTATTTTTTTTATTCTTTAAGATGTTGGATGGTCTGGCAGATGGTAATGGGACAGTTACATCTTGATGTTGCTAGGTGACTTAATGTGTCTGGAAGCATGGTCAATCATCTGTGAAATTAATAAGACACTGAAGGTTTTGTGTCCAGAAGAAATATCCAAGCCGACCACGAGCTAAGACATCCGCAGATGACCATTTTATTGCTCTTTTGGACCAAAGATGAAAAAGTATTTCTGTACCATAATTTGTTGCAGACCATTCTGTTGCATCAGGGAGAAGAATATTCGTTAGTACGGTGCAAAAACGTCTTCACAATGCAGGTCTTTAAGTAAGGTGACCAATTTATCCCTTAACCGGGATAAATTGGTCACCTTATTATAAATTGGTCACCACATATTAAATTAAAGAGAAAAGCTCTCATATCTTGGGTAAAAAACATGTTTCCTGTACCAAACAGCGAAGATCTTCTTTTCATTTTACATATGAGTCCAGATCCACACGTGTGAACATACGTATGAGGATGTATGCTGATTATAAAGGAAAAAAGCCCAATATATCATCAATCCTTTACTGGGGAATGACACAGTTACCGCGATGGTAGAATAATGTTTTGAGCAGGGATCTCTCTCGGTGATCACACGGACCTGCATCTGTTTGGTTGGTGTGAATTATCGAGATGAGATCCTTAATACTGTGTCTGCCCATGTGCCAGTAAAATTAGCAATGATTTCATTCTGATGGCTGATAAACCATGCCTTCATCTAGCTATATTTGTTGATTAATATCTTGAGAGTCTTAGTTCAGTAAAAATGAAATAGACATCTCGATCCACAGAACTGAATTCCATAGAGTATCTCTAGAAGTGTTTTAGTATACATATTGCTGTTTAAGTTTTAATCCAAGGTCTGTAGGAGAGCTGAAAAATAAAATATTTCGTGTCTGGTCTTTGCTTTCTATTTTGGTAAACTACAACTTAATTGACATCATGGAAGCTGTTAATTATTTCTAGTTGGGGATGGACATAGCCCTTATTAAAACTTCTTTTTGTTATGTTTATATGACATTTTGCCACATATAACTGATATTTTTTTCTATGAATGAACTTCTTCAGTGAGTTTGCTTTTTTTGTTATAAATCATTTAGGTATTTTTCTTTTCTAAACTTCTACATTACTATCAATTGCTTACATTGTGCACATGTCATCCAAATTATGGTTTCTACATTCATTTCAAAATTAAGCATAGAAATCTAGTTATTTCTTAATTTTTGAAAGCCAGTGTGCTTGAGACCTGCTTTTTTTTTTTTTTTTTTATCTCAGAATAGGTCAAATTGAAATTTTGTATTTTCTCAGTGAGAATTGGACATTTTTATAAATACTTAGTACATATATGCTACAACGTAATGAACTTTTAGGAAATTTTAATGAGTCAACTTTATGATTTTTCTTAGAGTCACAAGCAGAGGTTTCTACTGAGTTGCAACCTAAATTCAGATTTTCTAAGAGATTTAAGACTCTTTGACTTCATTGGGATTAAACATTTAAAATTGATTTTACTTTTATTTGCAGGTCTTTTTTTATCAGCAAAGAAAGAGGATATCATAAAACAAACTTTTCAAATTATAGAGTCAGATATGCTTAAACTACGACAACAATCTGAGAAGGTATGTAACACAAGATAACAATTTATTAATAAGGAAATGGAACTTTCTACTTAAAGCTTTTAACACAATTTTCAGAGGACTGGTGATAATCGCAATTTTTAAATTATTCAAATAAATTGAAACGTCTAAATAAAATTATTTTTAGGCACTCACTCAATATATTATTTTTTAAATTCATTTTTTGTTAAAATTATTATTGCACATGGAGGTGAGCATATAAATGCTTTCAAGTATTATAATAGCTCTTTTCTTAAAATTCGTATGCCAAAGTGTCCGATGAGCAAGCAATTGCAAATTGTTCGTAAATTAAACTTAATCATTTAAAGAATAAATAAATATCAAAAGCGCTGTAAAAAATCCCTCAAATTTCATTGTTTAAATGATTTATAATCTAAGTCGCCAAGCTCAGATTCGAAATGGTTAGATTTGATTGAATGTTATTCTTGGTTTTAAATCCACAAGAAACTTTAGATCCCGATCCAATCATCCTCAAGCGCAAAAATTGGTCTATAAACAAACAAAATTGCAGTACAGTGAAGACTTAAGCAAACTTAAATATTTATTCATATTATAAATTTTTAACATTATTATTGATTTTGTAAACCATCTTATTTTACTATTAGAATAGATATTGATTTGCACATATTGTCTACACGGCAAAACAACTATTTTCTCTTACAGTTTGCTTTACGTTAGAGAAAGGTAATTAATCTTTTTGAAATTAAATTTTATTGAGGAAATGTAATACACAGATTGTTATTTCAATTTAAAATTATTTTCTTATTTAAACCATCTATAAGGCGTTATACAGCGATAATATTAAGAGCAGTTTTTGACTATTCTTCATGAATACATGGTAAGGAAATTTTATGATAAATTTCATTAAATTTTTATTCTAAATTTTAAAAAATTTGGAAGTTAATGATTTTAGAAATTCCTTTGTGAAGTGAAAACTTTTGTAATATTTCTTAAAGAAATGAAAAGCAATAAAAATTTTTTAAAAACATAAAAAGTTATTCCTTTCTCTTCAGATTTCAAACAGTTTATTTCTGCAGAAATTATAATTGTTGTAAAAGAAATCGCTATAGAGAGTTTTCATTTGGTAACTAAAGTGTACTTACTTTGACTTATAGAAATATTTAAAAAATTCTGAAGGTAGAAATGTAGGAATTCACAAATAATGCTTTTGATGAAATATTGTTTAAAAGAATGTTGTATACGTTTTATGCACCTTTTAGTGCAATGAATTTTTCAAACTTGTTCCGAATGCAACTTTGGGACCTGTAGTTGTTTGCTGCATGTCACTATTTTGATAAGCTATAGTATACTTGTTGGAAGCTTTTACATAGTTATATTTCATACTATTGCATGTAGTTGTCTGTCATTGGATCTTATCATAGGTAAATATGCTTGGTTATGTGTCACAAGGGAAAAATTCTAGAAAATTTTAGTCATCCATCGAAACGAATGTGGATGTAAAAACAGAAGTGTATCATTATATGGCTGGAATCCAACCCATTCCAATCCATTCAAACGAGCGCATTCCTCACATCAAATGACTACCACCCCTTAATAATAGAGTTAGAGTGAACATTTGTTAATTAAATTGCTCCAATCCAGATTCCAATATATAGAGAGAAGATTGAATTTTCGTGATATTTTTAACAATGCAGATAAGAATGAAATTTGATTTTAATTTTAAAATGAATATTTACCAGTATATTTATTAAATTAGTAAAATTTAAAATTATTCAAAGGATTAGAAGCTGTTTTTATATTATTGAATTGATGATGTTTTTTGCATTTTTGAATAAAGATAAGACTCTTCGATGTTTGTAGTAAAATGTTAAAGATGATTGGGCGTTATCATCATTGGTCTTATAATTTGTGGGTACATAAAAATTACATGATTGTTTATATTATTATTTATATTAAAAGAACTCATACGATCATGCGTACTTTTCTTTAATTTAAAAATAATAATTTTAAATTTATTTTTGATAAATTAATTGATTAAAACCATTTTAGAAGTATAATATCATAATGGGTGTCATTCGATTTTTTTCACTGAAAAAGTGGCCGAAACAATATTTTTGGCAATAACAAAGAAAATACAGATTAAAAAAGTAGAAGTAAAAAAAAGTAAGTATTCCTTTTTTACATTTTAAGATGGAAGATCTTCCTGTATCTTTTAGCTGAAAATTTTTGTAAAAAAAATAATGTAATTTATATTTATAGATATATTAAATACGCGTAAAGGCAGCTGTGGTGAAAAAATAGAAAATATAATGTGGTGAATTATATGATTTAAAAAAAAGATCTAGTTTTCGGTAATTTGTTTGAAGACAATGAAACAAAAAAATCTTTATGAGTATCATATGCTTTCGTAAAATAAAATGTTACCACATAAGGTGTACATCCTTATTTTAAACAAATTATCTTATACAGCTAATGAAATAATGCTTTGTAAATAGAATTTACATTTTAATTTTATGGCTCTATGTACATATCAATACCCCCAACATTGTATTAATTGGTACCCAAATCATTAGGAGCTTTTTAATAAAATGTTTTACTTTCTAAGCATTTGTCATGTAATAATGAACATGTGAAAACAGCGCGAGAATGAAAATATATTAATGAATTAAAAGCTGTCTAGTCATAACCTTGTGAATTAATAAATTAAATTTCTTTTGAATATAAGGAAATTTCATTCAAATGCTTAATTAGTCTACAATTTGTATTTTAATTGATATATTTCAAAGATTTACGGATTTTTGTTATTTGAATGTCGTTATAGATTTTAATTCACCATTTATATGCTTTACAGCAACAGCAGTTATATAAATATAAGAGAATAAAAATATATTCTTCGATTGTGTGTATGAAAAATGAACTGAATCAAATTTAGTTATTTTCATCATCATTCACTCATAAAAAAATAGTTTACAAATATTTTAATTCGATGAAATATAGTTTTGCTTTATTCATTACCTACATGTTTGTTTCAGTAAAAATTTTAAATTTAAGTAAAAATTATTTTTATCATGTATAGAAAAATGAATCATTCTATTTATTTTTATGTTTTGCACAATTGTGCTATACAATGCCTTTTATTTTCAGCTTGGAAAGCAACTCACAAATATTGTGTATATATACGACTTTGATAAATTTACCTTTTTCAAGGCAACACATAAAGAATGTAAGTCTTTTCAAATGTTTACATAGTTTGTGTGCTATTAAAATTTTACTGAATTATTAAAGTTGCATTTTATTTCATGTAAATAATATTTATTTTAACATAACTTCATCAAGGTTGTAATTAAATAAAGTATTATATATATATATATATATATATATATATATATATATATAGCTTTTTTTTCTCCAGCACTCATGTAAGTGTTCCTGAAAGTTTTTTCAAATGCATATTGTAGTTCAGTGTCAAGACACTGCTCTCTGGTTTTATCCTAATTATTCATCAGTTGTGTTCTGCATTCATGCATGCATGATTGTTTGCCATATTACTTGCTTAAGATTTTCCGGGTTTTCTCCCTTGTTGTTCGGGGTCATGATTTACTATCTATAAAAATTCACTTCAAAAGACTACGTAAGTGATAGATTTTAAAACGCTTTCTGCCGATAGGCAATCAAGTACTTTGTGTTAAAACTTTTAATGAAGAACAATAATAACTAATAATAGTATCCCTTATACAATTTCAAAAAACCTTATGCATATGAGACGTGTTTCATATAGTTTTCGGAGAATAATGGGGGGAGTAAATAAATGTCATACTTGATAGTATTTATAAGCATTTTTTTTTATTTATTCCTTCCTACTTTATATAATCATTACCTACCTTTTTCCGCGTGCGTGTGTGTGTGTGTGCAATTAAACAAACATATATACATATTATACGTATTTATTTAAATGTGGACTAAAAATTATAAAATTCAGTTCTTTGAATATGGAATTAAATTTTATATGGAAATTTTTATATTTTCTGGGCGTAAAATCTATTGCAAAAGATTAAAAGACATTTAGTTACGTGAAAACTTATTCATAACTTTTAAATATTGTTATTTTTAATCTCCCTTCTGCTTTGACGGAGTCAGATCAGATCAATGTAATCGTTGGCATCAATGAAGTTCTGATGCAAGAAGTGGACATTTGTGGGACGCACTCGAGGTTTAGGCAGAAGACCGCGTTCGAAAAGTGAGTGACAGTCTCCCCCTTCATGCTCACAAAAGATTCTGAAAATCTTACTGTATAGCATTAATGTTTTGACTACCTTAACCTGTAGAATGAAACTGAATCAATTGTTAAAAATAGCTGAAACGATAATGACCCAGTTCAAAAAAACAGATCATAGCTATTCAAGAAAACAGATTAAAGCAACCTTGAAATATAAAGGTCACAATATTTATAGCAAAGATAGACCTAATAAAGAAGGAAGTTTAACCTTTTCTGTCGCGATTTAGCTATCAAAGTATGTACATACAATCAGTTGAAAATTCAGATATTGAAATCCAGAACATTAACATGAATTAGCGATAGAAACCTTTAAGAATTTTTAATGCTTATCAACCCTTAATCAAAAACATTTACCTGATTGTTTCCCTTATTCTATGGACTTTTAATGGAAATTACTTAGTTCTTCAATATTATGTTTTAAAAATTAATAAAATTGTGGAAAGAATTAAAACTTTTTAAACTACTTTCATCATTAAATTCATTTAAAATGATGATTTACTTAGATCTATGCATTAGATGAAATTTTCTGTGTCTAACCAAACACATATTCACAATCGCTTTCATTTTAAAAATCACTAAATTTAGGTTAATTGAAAATATTCGGATTTTTATCACAATAATTTATAACAATAAAAGCTTAATAGACAAAACTTATCTGTTGCATTATCTATCGGTTTATTTATGTAATACAGACTATAAACTTAACGTTTTTACTTTAATTTATTAAATCTTTCTAAAACCTCCAAAGAGACAATGTTTCTCCTGTATTCAATGTTTAAATATAAAGAATCGTATCTTCATGATATGTTTTTATAAATACTTTCATAAAAAATAACAAAAAGCTTTATTATAATTAATGTTATCATAATACTTTACTTATTTCTTTATTTTTGCTATTTTGTCTGAAACTGGATTCATCGTAAGCCACACACATTTTGTAACAAAACATATAATTGTACTGTTCTAGATTAACTTAAATTTGGATTTCTAAAACTGAATATTTATTTATTTTTCCAATGGCAGATTGTAGACAGTTTCAACTGCAATAGAGTCTATAAATCTATTGCCCCCTGATACCAAGGAACCGGCCAGACACAGCGACCTCTTAGCCGCCGAGGCGTTGCCCCGGGTGCGCCACAGGGGGTGGGTCACCTTCGCACCCTCACACATGCCATAGGGACCCGTTTATGGGATAGGCAACATTAATACTTCATTCACACACACAAGGAAAGGACAAAGACAGGATAGAGAAAGTACATCCATGCCTGAACCGGGATTCGAACTCAGGACCTCCCTATCCGTAGTCAGGCACGTTGACTACTAGACAAGTTGGCCGGCACTGAATATATATATATATTAATATATAGTGTGTTTTTTCTGTCGTATATGTATAAACAACTTATTTTGATTAATTTTGTTTAAAATTTGATTTAATAAATTTATAATCTATAATATAAAAAATAATCCTATATAAAAATTCTTATAATCAAATATTCGTTATATATTTTTCAGTGCTGGAGTTAATGAGGCTTGGCTTAAATATCTATCAAGACAATTATCCAGAGCGCATAAAATGTGCTTATATCATAAATTGTAAGTATGTTATTGAATAAATAATAAATTAATTTAGGATTAATTGAAATATATTTTAGGTGGAAAATTTAAATTAGATATTATGAAATAAAATCGATAAAATTTCTTAGACATTAAAGGATTTTAGGAATTTAAATTTATCTCTGACATTTATTTTGAAATGGTAATGCAAATCCGGTTAAAAAATGTATTTTTACAAATTGTAGAGTGAACAGAAAAAAGAAATCTCACTATTGTTTGATAGTTAGGAAGAATGGAGAAAATGTCTGGAAACTAGAGAATTTTTACTCTTGCAGATTTGACAGCCTTGACTCAAATAAGCTATAATGCTGCAAAAGATAAATATGTTGTTGTTCTCGTGTGCCAGCTAGGCTGGCAAATTGGGGTGCGCTGCTCCACTTTTCCAACTGAACCGTATTTTGTGAGGAGTCCGACTTCTTCAGTACACACACATACCATAGGGACCCGTTTATAGGATAGGCAACCATTCACACACAAGGAAAGGACAAAGACAAGATAGATAGGTAGAGAGTACATCTATGCTTGAACCGGAATTCAAATCCAGGACCTCCCTATCCGTAGTCAGGCACGCTGACCACTAGACAAGTTGGCCGGCAAAAGATTATCAACTTTACATGCACGTTGCTGACACGATTGCTTATTTTTAAAGATATCCCCTATACGGAATCAATTAGAATTATTCACACAGTCATACTATCTGCCAGGCACAATTTACCTCTATTTAATAAAAGTTTAGACAGTACGCAACACTGGATAATTTGGTGAGGATGCACTAGAATCTTTATAGAATAAAATTAAATCGAAAATGTTAAGATCAATATTTTAAGTCTAAGCTTTATTAGACAAATTTGAACTTAGTGATATTAAAGAAATTATTATTTCTTTAAAGTACTTCTCTGTTCTTTGCTATATTTCTTTAAAATACTTCTTTAAAAACTTTTCTTAAAATATTTCTTTTAAATAGTACAATTAAAATAATTTATATCATTCTATATACAATAACAACTACTTGATTGAAAGATTACTATAAGTTGTGTGAGTGAATCCTCGATGAAATAATTTTCGTTTTGTATAAATGTTATACATTATTCTCAAATTGAATGGTGTTTGAATCACTTTCACAAGGTGTCCATAATGAAATATATTGTTATAAACAAGATTTAAAATTTCATGCTTGAACATATATTTGACATTAATTGTATTGTGATGGATTAAACGTTTACATGTGCTTTAATGTCATGACAAGAACCAAACCATTAAAGTTTTAGAAATATTGTATGTTTTTAATAGACTCTCTTAGCTATTTATCCTTATGAGCGAAAATCATTTATTAAAATAATTGAGAACATGAATATTGTTTGATTCTTAATAACTGAATGGTTTCAACGTAGAAGGAAAACGGGATGGATCTCGCCATCCCAGTCTTTGGCATTTTCAGATGTATGGGATTTACTATACTCAAGATACTAATTTACATTCTTAAGCAGGCAGTTCAATACTATAAATTTTCACCATGCAGTTAAAAGCCCAACAACCAAAGGCTGACATAAGACTACTTAGCATCCATTTCGTATCATTAGTTTTCGAAGGAGTAATTATAGACTGTGGGTGATAGCCGCCATCGCAATTGTGAAAATCCAGAAAATTAATAGTCTCATGTTTCGATGCAAATGCATCCAAAGAGCAGAAATACAATCTTTCTCTCCTGCTTAGCAATGGTTGAGATCAATTGTATCTAAAATTCCGAGTTCGAAAGAATCCAACAAGACCAGGAAGATACGATGAATTCCTAATGTATATGTCTTTGTACTGAGAATTTTCTTTTCGTAATTTCTATTCAAAAGTGGACAAGGTCATTTATCAAGTTGATTTTTATCCTATTCAACAGTAGCTATAACTTTTATACTTTCTTCCTAAGAAATACACATCTTAATCAACAACAATGTGTACATTTCTTTCTTGGCATATATATCTTTGTGAAAGAAGCATTTAATTTCTTCTATTTTTGTTTACACTACGAAAATAAATTTTACGTTTCTATTTTTGCTTAAAGCTACGTTTTTTTTTTAATCGCGTAGGACACTTTGAATATTTTTTCAACACATCTTAATTTCAATTATGTCTAATCCATTAACGGGAAAATTTGCTCTGTGTTAGAACAATTGAGATACATGATGTCCTAAAAACTGATAGAATTGAAAAATGTTTGATAAGTTTGTTTTGTTTTAGCTCAAAGGATATTCATGATTTTACATATAAGAGATTTTGTTGATAATTCAATTCTGAAATAAAATAAAATTTACACATGGTTACTCCATTTGTAGTTTATATTTTTACTGCATTTTATATTTTTTCTACAAATGTTCTATAATTCAATATGGTTCCTGTGTTATAGTTTGATAAGTTAATCCATATTTTATTGAAATAAATCTGTATATACAGATTATAAATGATAAATGTTCTAGGTGATTACGAATGTTATAATTAGAAATAACTTTTAATGTAATTGATCTTTATTATTCGTTTCTATTATAAAAAGTAAACAAAGAAAGTACTTAAATTGTAACATTATTTTACTGTTTTGAAGCTGGAAAGTTTTTCTAAAATAATAGGATTTGTTGAGACTTGTTCACATGTCCAACCATTATTTCAGAAAAGTATGTATGGAAAATTTATCATAAGAAACCATTAAGGGGAAATACAACTTTTTAGTTGATTGTTAAGAAAATATTGTCCTAAATTCACATTTAGTTTCAGTTATATAACTCATGTACATTCACAATTATTTGAATTATTAATCTCGTATGATTTGAAACTTTCTTTTCTGTTTCAGGCTCTTACTATTTTTCTCTGATGTTTTCGGTTATAAAAATGACTTTAGCACCATCTACTTTGGAAAAAATCACAATGTTTGGAACAAGTTAGAATAATTTTTATATTTTTTTTAATTTTTAATACTTTGCGACTTATTAGTTTTTCGGTATTTTATATTTTCCACAAATGTAAATATTTTCAAATCAAAATTTGTATGTAAATTAGTTCCATTTTTATTACCTATGAAGTTTCAATCTTTATAAAATAGTAACATTCATTGAATTATATTATTTGATTTATTGAAGGAAATTCGCACGGATAAATTTGTACTCAAGATCTTGAAGAAATAAAAAGAATTTAAATTTATTAAAATATATTGTATGAATATAGAAGGGCTAAAATTTAATGATGAGGGGGGATATTACTTAATGACAATGCGTTCTTTATGTTGCTCAAGTTAAGCATTTGGAATTTTAAACTACAAATTATGCAATTTTTTATTTTCTCTTAATTTCAGGGAACATGCATCTCTCTTTATATATATATATATATATATATATATATATATATATATATATATATAGTTAGTTAGTTAGTTAAATCTTAATCCTCCTAAAGAATATTAGAGTTATACATGAATCCGTATAATCACATTACACATTATACAAATACAATAGAAAGTAGGAATAGTGATGATAAAGTTTGACTTAAATAAACAGATGAAAAACATAACTGTGTTATGAATTGATTAATGTTTGATGTTAATGTACGATGTTTCAAGGTGGATGGGCATTTGAATATCCTACACTTTTATTAACTTTCTGGAACTTTTCATAAATATTTATAATCCCATGTTACAATGTAGGAAATCCAAGACACATCATAGAATTTATTCGGGCAGATGTGCAATACCAAATTTCAACTTATGGACAAGGAAATAAAACTCTAAACATATGAAAGCTCATGATATGAATTCTAAGTTGCAGTTATATAGGATTGCTCATCATGTTAGTACAAAATTTAAGTTTGAGACTCTCATTATATAAAAAAATATATTATTTAGGTAAGAAGACATCCATCATATTATATCTTTCTCTGAGCTCTGTTTTAATACCATCGATAAAGAAAATATTGACATCCTTTGATCAATAGCAATTTTATTAAAGATGTTGATACTAAGTTTGTAATTCAAGTAGATGTACATATTTCAAGGATCATCCACAGAGTTATGTATGTGGTATTGCAAATCATATACGGAACGATGTGGAGGATCTATTTAATTTAGGATGGATCCATAAAATTGAATCCAGGATCAACAAGCGCTATAATATTTTATATTAGATCCTTTTGTGCATTCTTACTGTTTAGTTTTCACTGCAACTAAGTGAGTAAGAGAAAATATTAAATTAACACAATTAATTACTTTAAAATGCTATATTTTTAATAACTTAAGTATTATGTGTATAATTAATATTATATTTAAATACTTCAATTTATTTTTCACTTCTACATATTTTTTCCTTTAGAAATGAATGTTATACTTTTTGACACTCAAGAGTTTATTTGTAAACCGTTTCGTAATTATTGTTCTTTTATTATTATCGTAATTGTGATTAGCATTAAAACTCAGAAAAATTTCTTATTTAAAAAACAGAATTCACAAATGAATATCTATTATGATGACAAGCAATAAACTATTTTGCTTACCATTTGACTGCTTTGTTAAATCATATATTCCGTAAGACATAATGGAAGCATTTTATGAAAATGACTAAATGACTTTATGCCTGAAACTGACATTTTTCGGCATAAATGCTTCCATTCATTCGAGTCAAACTTTGGTTAAAATTACAGCAGTATGTTGATACTTACTATTTATATTAACTTCTGAATACAAGAAACCATTCAAAAATCATTACTTCTATAATAAATGCAATGTTACAGAATGAGAAAAAAATCGGAAACAATTTGAGTTCTTATGTAGTTTTAGATGTATTGCAATTTTATGATCTAATATTTTACAATATTTTATTTTTTAAACACTGAAAAATAGATAGGCTAAATTACAGATTATAATTTTTAAAAAAGCTTTTTATATGTAATGTGCTGAATTTTTTCTTAACCCAAATTGGAAAAGAAAACATCCTGATGAAAATTGAATAGGTCTTTCTAACAAACATGGAAGCAAAAATCATAAAAACAACAACAATCCCCTGTTTTTTTATCTAAAATTTTCAACTCCGAAAAATGTGACCCATCAACTGACCTCAATGATTTTCTGCTCTTGTAGTGCAAAAAAAAATATATCTTTAAACTACTCACCTCAGTCAAATTTGCCCTCATGTTCAAAAATAAATAACTATTTAAAACCAAATTTACGTTCGATCTACATTAAATCTGGCTATGTTTTGTTCTCGTAATGTTCCAGTGCGTTTTATATTTTATAGCGTAATGAAACATATACACCCTAACCTACTTTTTGCCTGAAAACCTATATTTTAAATATTTTGACGGTATTTGTACATGCAAATTTTCATAATACTGCAATTTTGCTGATACGCGTTCTAAGATTTGAATTCTTGATTCAAAGATAGATTTAAATATAGCATTGCTTACTCGCATCTATAATACAGATAATTTCATTCCGTTATGAATTAACTACTTGTTTCTTTTTTATATCACTTTGGGTTTTAAATTATGGTTGTAGCATCTTAAAACTCGTGATTAAAAAGATCATGTGATAGTAAAAATCTTATCTACTTATCACTTAGATTCTCTGCAATAACTATTTTTCGAACTTATATAATGATAATTCCATCCTTAAAACATTTCTATTTTCTTTCAAAAAATTAAAAAAATATTTTTTTTATATTTTTATGCGTTATGATTAAAATCATAAAAATGTATCAATTTTTAATGAAAACTTTTATTATGTTAAAACTGTTTTATTTCTAAAATTGATTTACTCTTGATTATTAAAAGTACTGAAAAACGCGATTACAATGATTAACTTTAAAATCTTGTATTTCGGAATAAAAATATTCTAAATTTAGGGCACAAGATTTGAAATATATTTAATTAGCTTATAAATAATTAAAATAATAATTTTTATATAAATGTAAGTCATATATATATTTTCATTTTAAAAGAAAACTTATGCATAAAAAATAAAAGTTTATTGTATTTAATACTTTACAATTACATTTCTCGGTTGCGGAATTATAATCATAAACTTTTCTCTTTGTCTTAAATAAGAAAATAAAACGTGTGTAATTACTATTAAGTTTGCAAAATTTTAAAAAAAAAAAAAACCTTATTTATATTTCATAGCAAAAATTATTATTGTTTCTCATATATTTCATAAAATATTACATAATTGTTTCTTACTGTTGCATGTACTTTCCATTATATGCTATTTTATGTTATATGTACTGTTCGGATGTTTCACTTGTAATACTATATAAGTTCCTATTCAATAAAGAATTCTTGTTATTTTATACATTTTGCAGCAACATGTCTCATACATCACGCATAAGCATTGCGTACTTCAAAGCATTTTAAATTATATTATATTCGTAATTTTTACATTGTTTGTTACACACATGCATTATTTAAGACATATGTTTCATAAAAAATAACTATAAAAATAATCGAAAAATTTCAAAACAGTAAACGCGTAAATTAAATTCAAATTTTATTTTATAATGATTTTGCAAGATTACTAGATTAAATAGTCTTCCTCTATTCTTATTTGGGACTTTATATACTTAAAGCTGGATGGAAGGAGAAATTGCGGGAGGTAATGGATGTGAATGAATTGCCTGCTTTTCTTGGAGGAAATAAAACCGATCCAGATGGGGATCCACTTTGCAAATCCTTTGTAAGTTACATCTTTCATTGCTTTGTTCCTTAAACATGTAATTTAAATCCATCCTCTTACAAAATACTAACGAGTCAGCATACACGGGTAATAGCTTCTCATGGAAAAGTATATCTACTAATTTCAGACGGGATGAGAATAAGGGTGTGAAAAAAATGATATCATTTATTAATTACTTAACTTTACTCAGTTTTTTGTTTCAATAAATGAAGTTGCATATATAGAACGGCTAGAAAAGAGTAAATGAGGAGTGGAGCCTTGAAAATTCTCTACTTGATGAAGTTATTTAGTAATGAATTCTGGGCTTTCATATGGGGTGAGTTGGTTGCTGAATACATACTCAAACATTCGCTTTAGGAATTCATGGATTCGATTCTCATCATTAGCAAACATATGAACTTTAAACTTTGTGGGTATCTGTCTAACTAGTAGTTATGTGCAAAAAAAATCACTGTTGAGCGATAAACAAGCCAAATTAATCCACCTTGAGCGGAGATCTTTGTAATGCTTCTGAGAATTCAGATTTAACCGTAGATTCTGTATAGTAAACCCTCATGTAAACATGTGATTGTGAATCACAAGCAAACTAAGCAAAAGTAAGTAACGCGGAAAGATGACTATGTGAAGTAGAAAGCTAAAATGTTCAGTTGCATTATGCTAACTGTTGTTTATATATTCAGTCAGCTGAAGCAAATAACTGTTCTAAACGCAGATTATTTTTACATGATTCTTTTCGTATGGTTTTCACAATTGTCAAAATAAAATGAGCTTCAATTAAAATGTATATAAGTCTGTGTGTCGTAGCATTTTTAGGTTTTTTTTTATAAATTGTTTTTTTTTTCCTTCATTAGGCATAATTTCAGTTCCTTGTTATCGTATGCCAATTTAATAATTAATTAATGGATTTGAAAGATAATAGGAGTTAAGTAAGTTATTGTAATGAAATGATAATACAGCTATTTACCCAGAATGGCTTTATGTTATTGTTGATAATTTTGAATTTTACTTTTATCAAAACTTTATTTGCAATGTATTGCATTGTTTTCTCTAAGTAATGTAATTTTTGATTATTTAGAATTCTTTCGTACATATCTAAAATTTTTCTAGTTTCAAAGACTTCATTTATTTAAGAGAATAGTAACACGTTTACAAGATAACAATAAATCTTCAGTCCCTTTCATGATCTACTCAGCTTGACGCTGAATGGCTAGCATTCTGGTGTACATTTCAATAGATCGTGAGTAAAGAATTACTGAACATGTTAATATATATCTTAATCACTGTTAACTTGTTGTAGAAAGATAAAATTACGTTGTTTTTTTTTTTTTTTTTTTTTTTTTTGTTATATCTAATAGGTATTTTGCAATATTTGTTATTCTATCTAAAGTTTTTTCAACTATAATACTATATAACTTTATAACTTTATACTATATAACTTTATAACAACTATATAACTTTTTAATTAATTTTCTCGATTATTTTCCTGCTTATACACAAATTCTGTGTTTTCATGATACGATGGTCTACACTGTTTAGTGATTAACTCAACTACAATATGTTTCATGTAATTAATTCAACTCCAATATGTTTCATGTAATTAGTTCAACAGCAATATATTTCATGTAATTAATTCAACTGCAATATGTTTCATGTAATTAATTCAACTGCAATATGTTTCATGTAATTAATTCAACTGCATTATGTTCACAGTCATTTGTATATGTGCGAGAAGTGGATGATTAATTCTTAATTAGAAACGGAAATATCAGAATATGACTTAAATGTTCTCAAATTGTTACAACTTAACGTACGATACATATTCTTGAATATCATGTGTAAAATTGTTGAATTTCGATAAAAAATAATAATGTGAATGTTTATTAAAACAACAAAAAAAAACTTTGCAGTAAGTTCTTGCTTAATTTTTAATTTCCAAGATAAAATAATTGTATACACAATTCGTTCATTTTAACTCTTTTAACATTATTTACAAATAAAAAAATGCCGAGCTGGTAGCCGAATGGTTAGCGCTCTTGCCTTCGGTTCAACAGTTCGTGGGTTCGAATCCCACCTTGGGCATGGATGTTTGTAGTGGTTCGGAATTCACTTTAAGCCGTAGGTCCCGGTCTAATTAGCCCTCGTGTGCAAAAAATGACCGTTGAGCGACAAACAAACAATGCAAATAAAAAATATTAAATTTGTGAGAAGTGAATGGTCATTTTTTGAATATTTTTGAGTGCATGTCGATTTTTAAAAATTCAATTTGTCACACAACAATTAGAATTTTAGATATCAACTTTTGCACAAGGAAAATCAGTTTCAATCTCAGCAGAATGTGTTGGCAAGAATTTGAAGTAAACTTTACTTGGATCAATTTGGAACAAAATGCTAAATAATATTTACTGCAAATTTCAATTCAATACATCAATTTCGACTTCAAACTTGGATTTTTATAGTATTCTAAAATCCATTTTAAACTATAATTCATGTTCAAACTAGCCCTCTTATACAAACATTGTTCAATGAGTGTCAAAGAATCAAAAATACTATGAATCACTCTTATGTGTAATGTAGCAATAATATTGTGTTATGTAGCAATAATAATAATAAAATTAATTTTTATAAACTTTTATCTGTATCACAGAACCCCCTATCGCTTACACAATAATAATTTCAGAATTCTTGCAGATTATCCATGGTGGAAAAATTCCTGAACATTATTATCTGCCAAAATCTAAGAAAGTTTTGCATCTTGAACCGGGAGTGAAAAAGCTTCATGTTACGAGATTTTCGAGTGAAAGCATTCAGTTCGATGTCAATGAGCCAGGTTCTTTTCTGGAATGGCAGTTTGAAACGAAAAGCAGAGATATCGGGTTTGGTATTTTTTTCAAAGACAAAACATGGAATGACGACAAACTAATTGAACTGATACCGAAACATAGACTCGATACATGTATCGAACCAGAATCTGGTGTGTACAAATGTGAAAAATCAGGCACATGTAAGTAAATACTTATTTCTTATGTGGTTCTCATTATTTTCAGTTCTCTCATCTTAATATCATTCATTTTCAAACGAAATGCGTTATCGTCATACCGTATGGTCAGTTTTTAGTACTCTTTTATGTATCGTAAACGTACTTTTTACAATTTATTATATGTATATCATGTGTTTACAAATATCAGAAAATTGATAGGATTAAACTAAAATATTTTCAGTGTTTCTATTGAAATTTACTATTTTTGAAGAGAAATATGTAATTTTACGAAATATTTTTTAAATTAATAAAGTCATTTTATTTGTTAAAAAAATGATCAATTAAAATTTTTCATGTTTGATTATTATTCAATTCCTGTGTTATTCACTTTTACTGTTGTATATATTATTTTATAAAGCTATAGATTACATATCTTGTGTAAGAAGAGTCTATTTATCACCTGTCAAATGTTATAACACATTTTGCTAATGTTAATAGAATGGTTTATATTTTAAATGTGATATAGTATATAATAATATTAATTTACATTCTAATTAATTCTAAATATTACCATTTATTGCGTGTAGAAGTTAAAACATATTAAGTGAAATATAAACTTTAAAAGACAAAATCAGATTATATTTTAGAAATTTTAAGGTAATATTGTTGTTATTGTTAATTTTTCTATTTATTATAACTCAATATGATCATACGTTTAAAACACAGTTTGAAAAAGAATTGATTTTATTATCTATGTTATAAAATATCCTGAGAAATGTTTTTTTTATATTTTGAGTTTTTAATTTAGGATGAAACTTTTCAAGATTCTTACACCAAAACTTGGCATTAAATGGAATTAAATCATGAAGATCTTTATAAAAGATTTTTCTTTAATTTTTTAAAACAAATCAAAACCATTACATGTTTCCAATCATTTTTATTGTTTGCATTAAATTAAAATATACTAACGCTTATCTTGTAACTTGTAGAGCATCACTATTACAAAACAAATTAAGCTGTATAAAATTAAATGCCCTGAAATGGGCGCAAATATATATTACGATTAGTTCTCAACACAAGGTAAAAATACTAAAATATTTATCATTTTACAACAAGATATATATATATATATATATATATATATATATATATATATGAGAAATATCGTTTAAAATATTTTATTGTGTACTTAATAATTTATAATATTTTGAAATTTAATAACAACACAATAAAAATATATTTGGCACTATTCTGCTAACTGGTCCAAAATCATTACCAAATATTTTGTTATAATCGCCAAGTAGTTCGTATTTAGTCAACATTTTTAATTGCTAGTATAACGCCTTCAAAGTTAATTTCACAGAAATTTTTATCACATTTATGAAAACCTTAATTTTTTTCGATTAGTTTTTATATTTTGCACTTTATGCCAGATCTAAGACCTTGGCGATATCTGAAACAAATCTCCCTCTCTACAAAACAGAAATTAATAAACTTTTTGTGTGGTTTTTTAAATTTTGATTATATACACTACTGGCCATTAAAATTGCTACAACAAGAAGGCAACATGCTACAGACGTGAAATTTATACGAAAGGAAGAAGGTGCTGTCATATGCAAATGATTCGCTTTTCAGCGCATTCAGACAAAGCAAGCGCAGTAGCGACACCTACATTGTGTTTAAATGAGGAAATTGTTCAGCCGGTTCCTCATGCACGAATTGCATTTGAACGTTGTTGCCTGATGAAAAGTTATTGTGATGCTTCGTGTAAGAAGGAGAAATGCGTACCAGCACGTTTCTGACTTTGATAAAGGTCGAATTGTAGCGTACCGGGATTGCGGTTTATCTTATCGCAGTATTGCTGCTCGCGTCGGTCGAGATCCAATGACTCTTAGCATAATATGGAATCGATGGGTTCAGGACGGTAATACGGAACGCCATGCGGGATCTCAACGGCCACCTATCACTAGCAGCCGAGAAGACAGGCATAATATCCGCATGGCCATAATGGATCGTGCAACCACGTCACGAGCCGTGAGTCAAGAAACGGGGTCGTTTGGAAGACAACAAGTGTCTGCACAAACAGTTCGACGACGTTTGCAACAGCATGCACTCTCAGCTCGGAGACCATAGCTGCGGCTTCCCTTGACGCTGCGTCATAGACAAGAGCGCCTTCAATGGTGTGATCAACGATGAACCTGGGCGCACGAATGGCAAGACGTCATCTTTTCATATGAATCTAGGTTCTGTGTACAGCATCATGATGGTCGCATCCATGTTTGGCGGCATCGTGGTGAACTCACACATTCGTCATTGTCATACTGGCCCATCACCTGGCGTGATGGTATGGGGTGCCATTGGATACACGTCTCGGTCACCCCTTGTTCGCATAGACGGTGCTTTGAACAGTACACGTCACATTTCTGGTGTGTTACGACCCGTGGCTCTACCCTTTATTCGAGCCCTGCAAAACCCTACGTTTCAGCAGGATAATGCCCGACCGCATGTTGCCGGTATTGTACGGACCTTCCTTGATATGGAACATGTTCGGCTGTTGCCCTGGCCATCATGTTCTCCAGGTCTTTCACAAACAGAAAACGTCTGCTCAGTGGTTGACGAGAGACTGGCTCGTCACCAAACGCCAGTCAGTACGGTTGATGAACTGTGGCATCGTGTTGAAGCTGCATGGGCATCTGTATCTGTACATGCAATCCAATCTCTGTTTGACTCAATTCCCAGGCGTATAACTGCTGTTATTACTGCCAGAGGTGGTTGTTCTGGGTACTGATTTCTCAGGATTTATCCAGCCAAATATTTTTTGAAAATTTAATCACTTGTTATTTCTAGTATAATATATTTGTCCAATAAATATCCTTTTTTTAATCTGTATTTCTTCCTGGTGTAGCAATTTTAATGGCCAGTAGTGTATTTATAAGTATACATACTAATTGAACATCTTTTTCTCTTTCATTTTACAGACATCATGGTTTTTGACAACTCGTACAGCTGGTTATATCCAAAAGAAATTTATTACAAAGCATCTGTTATCCCACCAAGTAAAATCAGTGAACTCTAGTTCAAACAAATATATTGGGCTCATTTTGTACATTTATTACAGATGTTTTATGTACATATTTTTCACAATATGTTGTAATATATTTGTTGATTAAAATGTTATACATCATAAGAATGTCACCTTTTTTACTTTCTGAATAGTTATTTTATGTCAATTTGTACTTAATTTATAAGAGTTTGTTAAATTCAAACGCAAATGTTGTATTTTTGTTTAAATTATAAATTTGAACATTTGTTTTGGCATAATTATATTTAGTATGTAATTTCTATTCTTCCTTCTGAAATTTGTTTACTGAGCTGAGGGATGAATGAAAATAATTCTAAATTTCATTTAAACAGTTTTTGGGCTTAATTTAAACCTAAAATGTGGATATTTGAGGCAATTTGGAACCAATTTTGAATTGTATGTCCCGGTTGAATAAATTTCTATTTGCTAAAAGTGATTGCTGATCGATGAAGAAGCAAAATTAACTTTCAAATTTATTTCTGTATAATGTATTTCAAAATTATTAAAATATCTCTACGCTAATAAATGAATTAAAATTTAATTAATTTCACTCTCCTTACTGGACGGTTATATAAAATAACTTGCAATCACTTTTACACTGTAAGTCGCAGTTAAAAATCATCATTGAAAATAAATTACTGCAAATCCTCATTTTAATGCTTTGAAGTATTTAAAGAATAAATTTAAACGATGATAAGGCTCTTATCTTTCTAAGCGATGGATTTCCAACACATACGTCCTTTGGCTGTGGGACATCAGAAGCCTCGGACGTTTTTCTTGTTAGTCCTGAACTCTACCCAGACTGCAAATGGAAAATTCTCGATACCATCGGAAACGATCATCTACCCATCTTCATCGAAGTATAGATTAACAGAAAAGCTACGACTACTAGAAAAAATTTCTGGAACTTTAAGAAAGCTAATTGGGATCAGTTTAGACAACTTGTTGAGAATGCTATTGAACATATGAATCTTACAGGCAGCTTGGAACAGGAGTGGAGTAGTTTTAAACAAGATATCATCCATGGTTTCCATCAATCAATCCCTAGAGGAAGTTTTAAAAGCCTGAAATCTTTTTTTCAGCATAGGAATCCCGAGATGAGAGTCCTCGTCCTTAAGGGAAATGGCTTGCACAGGAAGCTCTCCCATACTTTTTATCCAATGGATAAAGTTGAGTTAAATATACTCAACGCAATCATTAAGCAGACATACATTAACTTTAAAAGGAATGGTTGGACAAATATGTGTAATGACATCGATGCTAGAAAACCAAATGCCAAACTTTGGCGACTGGCACAGATACTTAGTTATAATCAGCCACAAAACGTATCATGAAATTCTATTCTAACTTCCGATGGCGCTGTCGCACAATATAATAAGGGGGATGTAGTATTGCTGGGAGAGTTCTATAAAAATATGTGTAACCTTGAGTTTAACCATAATGATGTTGCCTTTAAATATAAATTGAAAAGATATATCTATAAGTAATGCACTTCTGGTAGATCAATATTTATTAGAGATTTTTCTCTGAAAGAGCTGCATTAGACTTTGAGAGCTAGGGACCTACGTAAAACTTCTGGCCCAGATAGCATTAATGGCTTCATGATTGGCCATCTGGTACCACATGGACTGCAGAGACTTTTGGGTATTTTCAATCTTTCATAGACTCTTGGCCGTCTCTCTAGAGAAAAGAGCAACCATTGTGACCATCTTAAAACCTTGTAAAAAGGCTAGCGCTCCTGGGAGCTTCAAACCAATTGCTCTTACCTCATTTATGTGTAAACTCATGGAGAGGCTAATCCTTGCCAGACTAAAATTACATCTAGGTACCAGTAACTTGATTCCGAGAGTGCAGAATGGATACAGAAGTGGGCATAGCACTACTGACCAGATCTTGTTAGTTTGTCAAATTATTCGGGATGCACAAAACATGAAGCCCACCAATCACACTGCAGCTGGCCTATTGGATATTACTAGGGCTTTTGACAGAGTATGGCGCCAACTCGTGATTGTCAAACTGTACGACTTTTTTGACATTAAGGGCAAGATACTCCCATGGATATCTGATTTTATCTGGGATAGATCAATTAGAGTTAAGTACAATAACACCCTCTCGGATCCTATTGGGAAAAAACAAGAAGTTCCTCAAGGCTCAGTCTTGAGTCCAGTATTGTTTTCCTTATATATCTCTGGTATTGAAAAAGAAATTATCAAATATTGTAAAGATGGTTTATTTGCGGATGATATCATCACCTACAACTCAAGCTCAGACATTGAAAACATCGAGCTTAAAATCAATAATGCTATGGACGGGCATAACTCCTTTGCTGAACAACACAAATTGATTTTTAATGCTTCAAAATCAGTTTCTACCTTTTTAACAACCACAGACATTTTTTCAATTATCATCCTCGAGTCTTAATAAATGGAACTCAATTGTACTATAATAAAAATTCCAAATACCTTGGTTATATCCTAGATCAGGAAATTACAAGTAATAAACATATTGAAGGATACACATACAAGTGTTCAAGGCTAGAAAAAGGCTGGATATTCTCAAATTTATAATAGGTCGAGATTGGGGTGCAGAAGCTTCACACTATATACATCTCCCTATTTAGATCAATACTAGCGTATGGTTTCCCTATCTATTTCTGTGCTACCAAGACCAGTCTGGATAAGCTTGAGAGGGTGCAGGACAGCGCAACTAGAGTTATCACAGGACTGCATTATAGTTTTCCAAGTGAAATTGTGAATTATGAAAGTAATTTGCCACCTCTTTGTCAGAAAAGAATTTTGTGCCTTACAAAATATTATAACAAGCTAAAAAGCTATAACGAGCACTACAGAACTTCTAGTTACCTCCTAGATAGGACCAGTAATCAACGACTGAAGAAACACAGTCCCTTTTCCTATGCAAGGGCACAAAATCGTCCTTCTTTAAACGTACAGAGTCACTCATTGAAACCATTGGGAGCTCCATTAGAACTTGATTGACTATACTTCCATGAGGAGCTCCTAATAACTGTGACAAAAAAACTCAGAGATTCCGGCTCTCGTTAAGCAACTAGCACTCGAATCAATCCTTAATATCCTTCCATGTTCTTTGAGAATTTATACAGATGGAAGTAAAGGTGATGAGGGAGCCTCGGGCAAAAAGGGTGTACATAAACATAGTCTCTGGAGAACTAGAATTAAAAATAAGAAACCTGATAATTGTTCCGTGTTTAGATCAGAGCTAATAGCCATTAAAAGAGGGTTGCAGAATGCAAGAGAGGTGGTTTGTTTGTTTGTCGCTCAACGGTCATTTTTGCACACGTGGGCTAATTATACTGGGACCTACGGTTTAAAGTGGATTCCGAAACATTATAAACATACATGCCCAAGGTGGGATTCGAACCCACGAACTGTTGAACCGATGCAAGAGTGCTATCCATTCGGCTGCCAGCTCGGCTCGCAATAGAGGTGGAGGATCAATTAAGGGATATCTGGATATTGACTGACAGTCGTGCTTCAATCCAGCATCTTTTAAATTGGAACATTGTTGAAGATCAAACTAGCCTGAACATAAAAAATCTTCTTGAGAGACTGTCACCCGAACACAGAGTGCATTTCCAATGTATCCCTTCAAACGTGGAAGTAAAGAAGAATAAAAAAGCGGATTTTTTGGCCAGATAGACATCAGAGGAGGGACAAAACCCAAGAGGAGAGCTCACATCTTGTGAGATTTCTTCCTTGGAAAAAACTGAATTCAATAAGCTTATGAAAATTCCTCCCAACCATCCATGGTAAGACCTTCAATCTTAGAAGATCTTATCAAATTGCTTTTTCCTGCTATCTAAGAAAGCATACGAAAGGACTCACCTTTCAGTAGGACATTTCCAGACTGTTCTTGATGTTCCGTCGATATGGCTTCCCCTGGACATATATTAGCCTGCCTAAATTTTAAAAAAGAATATGTTCTTCGTGACCCATCACACTTTTTAGGCATTTTAGATAATTTTGGTTTTATGGGAGTTGTCTAGCCTAGGTAGACAACCTGAGATAAATAACAACAACATAAATTTAAATCATTACAATTTCTGATAAAAATCTTATAATTAAAATATCATCAAAGAAAATTTTTTCATTTTTGTAAAAACAGTATATTGTTTGACATAAAAAAATATTAATTTTTTTAAACTATTTTGTCTTACTTTAAAATAAATGTTATCAATACAGACTGACTTAAATGATTTGCTATTTAACAATTCTACCTAAACAAGCACTATTAAATTTTTAAGGAATTGATGAAAACTTTAAAATTGAACTCATCAACTTTAATGATAAATGTATGGTACATTAGAGTTTATAAAAAAAAGTTGGCACAGAGGTTTCTCAACTTATTTTCATGTAAACTTACTCTGTTTTATTTTTTGTTTTGCAATATTTGATAACTTTTGAAAGAAGTAAAAATTCTTTAGATAAATTTTATGCAAAGATAAGATTTCAGATTTATGGAATAGTCACATTTTTATTTTAAAAAAGAAACAGAAATTACAGAAACAATAAGAAATCATTATTTTACAAATAAATGCTTTTATTCCTTAATTTCTTGTTTAATTTATTTTATAACACTATTTTATGTTTTACACTGGACGAAAAATTCTCCTAATGTCTTGCATGTAATAAAATACTAAGCTCCGTTGCAAAGTTCATAACAAGTAAGTAAGCTATCTGAAATCTATATTTTTATATTCCATTATTGTTTAATGTATGCAATCAATCATTAAAATATGATAAAAAAGTAAAACAAACATTTCCTGTCAGAATTAATTTACATTCTATACATCAGTAATGACATTGAATGTTCTTGCATAAAGTTAAATTTTAAGCTCACTTCTAGAAGTGTCCCTCGTTTGATCAAGTTATCTGAAATGTATGATCTTTGTGTGTGAATTTCCACCATTACTCTTGTTATATAGTCAAACACAAACATATTTCCTCCAGTACAAGTTTTGAATGTTTTATTTGTACCACACAGACCAAATTATTAAGAAAAGTATAAATATAACTAACAAAAAATTGGAAACTAACCTGCTTATGGAAATGGTTCAAATACTAATACAATTTTGAAATTTTATTTGAACTCATTCACGCAATTTTGCTGCCTTGCAGTCAGTTTCTCATTAATGTTCAAAACAAAATATGTTGAATGGTTCAAGATTTTTGGACACATGAAAACTGAATAGTTGAATAAATCAATATTTTCCCATTGAATATTGTTGATTCTATCCAAATATACTAGTGATAATATACAACTCATATAGTAAATAACTTATGTGTGTAATCACTAGTATGTATTTTGAAATACCAATTTTATTGAATTGTTTTTTATTATTGGTTCTCTCTATTCTGCATGATATAAAATATTTGCAGTCTAAAAAAATACTGAAATATTTTCTGCAATATTTGTCATTTTTAAAAGTTTTTGAAAGATAAAAATTATTTTATACTATCATTAAGGATGGCACAAAATATCTAGGAATTCCTCAATATGACAAATATTATTTATCCATAGTATGGATCGTCTTAAAGATCAGGTTTATTTTTGAATTACCATTAAATTATCAGATGGGGAATATATCACCAACAATGATTTTTATTGCACTATTTTCATGGTGCGCAGAGTGTAACACCAATTTTTGATGAACAAACTTAAGCAAATTAGTGTATTTTGACCCTAAACGAACAAAACACAAATAGCGAATTCTGAATCTGAATGAATTATTCAAAGACACGTGTCATGTTATGTTGTATTCAAAACTTATACGAGATATACTTCAATCTTTGAAGGTTTATCACCTCTCATATCCAGGGAAATGTTCAAATTATTGAACATTTGATTCGTTGTAAACTATTTGCCAATGCCAACATTAAATGCTAGAGAATGCCAAATTTCAAACATAAATAGTAGAATGTATAAAACATGTTTTTATTTATAAAAAATAATAAAGGCAAATATATGCTTAAAAGATATCTATTATTTTTAAGTATTTCTAATGCATTATTTTGTTGAAATTTTTTAATTTGTATAATAAGTATAAATAAAACTGAGTATGAATCAAAATTAAAAATTATGTCAAATATATGCCTTCGCCGAAAAGAAAATTATTGTTCAAAATTATATGGAGATATGTATGTATCACTTTAATTCTTATCAGAAAGGACTATAGTCACTTTTATTAAAAGTACGAATTGGATTAACATTTTACACTGAATAATAGAAATTTCTGTAGTATGATTTGGATTGGATAAAAACTCTAAAATATATAAAGTGTCTAAAAAGAAAATTAAAACATGTATGTCATGTGAATATTTTATTAAATGATAATACAATTCGGTATTACAATAATTATTGTTTATTTGTGATGAGCTTGAATATTTTGTAAATACGTCCATATCTGGTAATTTTATATTAAATTCAGAATCTTATAAATGATGAATGTTTATTATAAAGGTTCATTAGAAAATTCATTATATGTGCAAAGAATGTGAAACTAAACAATGTTAAAAAACGCATTATTTCGACTGTACATTATCATACTTTATTAAAATATCATATTTTTTAATTAAAGCATGTACAGAAAGTTGATTATAATGTTCTAAATTATATTTTTATCATGTCTGTATCTCAGGATCTCTACCAAAATTGGAGCCTTTATTTTATTAACATTGCCAAATTAAGGTAATCATTAATATTATTATATTCATGGATGCGTGTGAACACATTTTGAAACATGACATAGTTTTATTAAATATTAAGCACAGTTTACAAGTTTCTGAAATGAAATTATGCATATTCATATTTTTATTGAAATATATGAATACGTTGCAGTACAATATAGGTAAATTAATCCATGTAAAGGAAGTTAATTTGTACTGGAATTAGAGCATTTATAATATCGTATTCATGTCGCTCAAATCACACACACACACACATTTGATGTGCTTACCAAATTTAAGAAACTGCGAAAATGAGGAATGCTTTTAAAAATTGAAAATTTGTCGTCAGGAATTTATCTTTCTTCCAAATTTGTAATTCAAGGGTTAAAGTTTAAATCCTCAACTCATGAGTTCACGAGTTCAAATTCTAATGTAGATTTACTATTTATAATAGTTTGCTTTCCATTTTCAATAATAGCATCTATCAATTTCTGTCTGATGTAAATAAAGTTATTGTTAAACACAGACAAACCAAATTAACTGAGTTCTTTTTGTTTTCTTTTATAAAGCTACTTGAATGTATTACTCATTGAAGATTATTAATTAATATGCATCTGAATATTTTTTAATTAATATGTTTTGATGAGTTATTCATTATCATGAAGGATAGTTTTTTCTTATTACTGTACACCTATATGTGACTACAGTTTATTTTTAATGTAAAATTGCAATATGTTACATAATTTTTTTATACAAATGGTTTTAAATTATATTAGAAAACACAATATGAGATTGAAGACGAGATTACAAAATTTTTTCGTAATTATCATTCAGATATAAATTTATCATGAAATTTCAAAATGCATTAGTGTAATAAGTATGGAAAACGTAGGATATATGTAGGATATTAATGAGATATATATATAAGCAATAATTCTATATCATAGACCTCAGTTATTGAATGAAGAAATATGATTTGAATATTATGGTGTTTGGTCTCATTTTGCTAAACACAAAATTTAAAAGTTGAGAAATTTAAGAGTTAAAATATTCCAAATATTTTAGTTTAAAAACTTTCTTTCAATAAAAAAAAGACATTTCGACATGTTTCATAATTAAACTCAAAATGTTCGGAGTGTTGATTCGCTTTGACACTAAAGCATGAAGTTTTAAGTATCTTAATCGTTGTGTTTTCTTTGGTTTAGTGATAGAACTGCGCTTTTCAAAGATAAAAGCTGCTGATTAGATCCAAGTCGATGTTGAACAATTGGATATATGTTTTGTATTACTTTATTGCTGTTGGTGCTTAAGAGTTTTCTGATTTTTTTTTCCTCGTTATATATAAATATCACCCATTTCCTATGAAAAGTTCTCCCAAAAGCAAATTATGTTATAGATATTAAAAGGGTTGCTATTTGCTTTAAAAAAAACCGTAAAATTTGTATGGCGTATAATCCGTGGTAATTGCTTGGCGAAAGTAGAAAATACATATTTCTGATGGTGTGGTGTTAAATGAAATAAAAAAATACACAGTATGAATAAAAATATAATATATTTTTTATAAAAAAAGCATTCATTATAAAAAAAAAATCTGATTGGATCCTATTTAGATCCCATCTAATCGCAAAATGCTATAAAAGCAGCAGATCAATCATCAGGAGCAATAATTCCGAGAAAATTCTATTAAAAATTATCAGTTTTTAGTTTTTAATAACTTATGAAACGAGGTATTTTATATAATAATTAAATTAAAGAATTGTGATGATTTTCGAACTGCGCATAGCATAAATTCTTTTCTACTGCACATATGCTTATTTTCTCGCCTTATACTAACTTCCGTCGCCATATTTTTATTTGCCTTTCTATATTTTCAGTTTAAATCCTGCTGTGCTACTTATACGATTTCATTTTCACGTGATGATTTTTTTTAATAATGGTGAGGACTTGGGTGTCTAACCCTTAGCCAAAACAAGGCCGGAAACTGCTACTTATTTGTCATTACCCAGTGGCCACTTGTAAACCAAGTCACGGACGTGAGTAGAATTATACCCAACAGATCGACATACGAACTTCAATAGCTAAATTTAACCGAGAACCGTGGCGCCATCTATTACTTGTTTTATAAAACATAAGTGGCGCTTTTTTTTCAGAACTTTATTTTAAATTTTTCTGATGTTGGATGTTTTTTTACCAGATAATAAGCAGAGCGGATCATAATACACACAACGAAATTCGACACTTTTTTAAAACATAATTAGCGGATTATATTCGCGAAAATTGACTATAAAATTATTCAATGAAGTCATTATTTTGACAAATATTATTTATTCCGGAATAAAAAAATATTTAGAACTACTTTAATACGAAAATTTTGAGTAGTTTTATGAAAAAAAAAAAAAATAAGATAAACATAAAAGTTTCAAAAGAAATAAATTAATGAAACGAAGTTTGGAAGTGAATAAGTACTTATAATTTTTCTAGTTTCTTTAATTTTGTTAACTCATAACAAGATGTGTGTGGTCAAAATGAATTTGTTTCTCTGAGTAATAAAAGGTAGAATTGTAAATACGGATCATATTAAACATGAATAAGTTATTTTTTATAGATTAATTAAACTTTTGCAGTGAAACTTTTTTTCAGTAATTCAACAGAAAAAGGAGAGATTTCATGCTCCATTCTTATGTTTTACAAAATCATCTTATTCAAGATTTTTATGGGGATACAATATGATGAGGACACAACCATTTTGATAGAACACCCTGTTTTGGAAATTCTTCTATGTTACTAAAAAAACTCATTTCTTGCCTTGCTTTTTTTTTTTCTTTTTTTTTCTTTAAATAAGAAGGCAACGATAGGAGTTGGCAATTTATCCAGGCTGGCTCAACCCGCAAAACATTTGTCTCAAAGTTGAAGTATTTAAATAAAATTCTTATAGCGTTGTTATATAAACTTAAAAAATACTTTTTTCTCCTCTTGCTTAAATTTTTTTTTCTTAATTATAAGATGTTCTTAAGTATTCATAGCTATATGTCACTAAAAGTACTCAGTATGTCTATTTCAATTGAGGAGAAATATATGATAAATTCTTTGCGGTCGTTGAAAATGTCTTTGTTTTACTGGACATAAGTTGATGGGTCGCAATCTATGAAAAGTATTTCGTCACTTGTTTCCAATAATTTCCTGGAAAATGATAACATGGATTATTTCTTTCCCAATTGATTAAGGCTTCGTCAACCGTGCAGCCCATGGGAAAGGTTCATCCCTGAGGAGAAACAAACATTGAATCTCTGGTTATGTAATTGATAAGTTTGGCTACTATATGCGGATAATAATCAGGAAATTTGCTTTGGTTTATCTTCTTTTGTCAAATTATCATAATTTTATAGCTTTGACTTTAAATGTTTTCTTCTTCATTTCAATATTCAAAAACAAATAAGAGGAAATATCTCAGTCATTTTTAAACTGTTTTAATTCTAGAGGGAAAATTTCCAAACATCTCTTAATATCAGAAAAAAATACACTAAATAATTGTGTAGAAGAAAATTACATAACGGAATCAAAAATGGAAATTGAATAGAATCTGAATATGGATCTGAATAGAATGAATAAAACATGTGTCACGTTCTTTGGAAGATACTGAATAGGCATAAAAATGATGCAATTATGTATGGAAAAACTAATATGAATCAAATTATGTTCACCGTAAGCATAAAAGAAGAAAAAAAAATTTATATTGTTGTAAAAGTTTGCATTCCGTCTGAATTTGTTTCCAAATTCTACATTTGATAAAAAAAAAAAAATTGATAGTAAAATTTCATTACAATTAACTGTTAGAATATTTACACATTGCTAAAATCTCTAAATTTGAAGAGGGAATTTATTGCTAGTATTGTCCATTTTTTACTAAGAAATATGTGAACAAATCAAATCAAGAAGTCAACCGTAGAACCTTCTGTTAATCAGTATTTTCGTTTATGGCGCAAATTTATATGAATATATAAGAATCTGTGAGAGAGGGAGTGGTCTTATGAAAACAATAGAAGAATATATATATTGATAATATTTTCAACTCTTTCTGCATCTGAAATTTTCGGCATTGTTTCAAATGTTACCATTTCTTAAATTATTATATAAATGAATTTTAAACTTTTAGTGGTATTTGATAACGCCGAATCTGTTAAATAGAAACTTTTATCTTTATTATGTATTTATTAATGTTCTTTTAAATGATCATATTTTCTAAGTTTCAATAAAAATGTATAAATTTTTGGACAGTTTATTGCTAGAGAAGTAAAAATGTCGTAAGAGTCTTTATATTTTGCAGAGAAATTTCTTCATTTCGCTTCTGCACTTGTGGGTACTTCAAAACAATTGCAATAACCCCAAACGAAAATTATTTTTTGCGTACTCCATTAATTGTAATCTTATTTCAGTGTCATATACCAAACACTACTTCAAAAAGAGGAATAAATGAATCATAGCTGACAATATCAGACAATATTTCTTGCATAATATTTCATAGACTCCATTGAATATAACAAATGACCATGTTCTGAACTGAATGAATATGATGCAGAAAATGGCTTTTCATTTTAAGCATATTGTGAGTATGCAATCCTTAAGGGTAGAACAAAATAACTTTTATATTTTTTACTTTGTCTAAAAATATCAAATAATTTGATATGATGATTCCCATCAAATAATAAAAAAGCGTCTGTATAAAGCATAACTACACAAAAGTTTTTCCACTCATGAAGTTGGTTGGTTGGGTTTTATAGCTCAAGGTCCAAAATTGGACATGCTGCGCCTCCACTCATGAAGATATTATAGAAAAAAAATAAGCCCAAAAGAAAGATATCATATGTACACTTTTAGTGGCAGGTTAGAATTAGGTGTATGACTTGATCTTGAGTATCTAGATTGATAACGAAGTTATCTCATTTTTATCAAAGAACAATATAAGGTACATTTTGAAGATGAAACTATATTTTAAGTTTATAATGAAATAATATAAGATCATTAATGTATAAGGTTCAATGTTGAATTTCACTAGTCAGTCTTTATCTCTAAGGATCATAACAGCATTCATGGATTGAGTTGATATTATGACTGAGCAGCAGCTGGTATTGTGTAATTTATTATACAATATAATTTTAGAAATATATTCAATTCAAATGACACGTATGTCCTTTTTCCCTTGTAAAAATGCTGTTCAGTGTATTATTTTAAGAGATGTCCAATAAACTTATTGCAAACTGAACAGTCAAAATGCTGATTATAAAATTGAAATTGAAACATGGTTGGTTGTCACATGATTTACTTATCAAGAAAGTTTACCTCTAATAGTAACGTGCTACCCTCTCATATGAGTTACATTGTTTGTAAGAAACAACAGAAGTCAATTAATTACAAAGATTTTTGAAAAATTCATTGGTGATAAAATTTATTATCAGAAATCCTATTTAACTAATTTTGAAGATGTTAATAATAAAATCACGCTGTATAAAATATTTTTTGGTATATTAGTATATGTTAGAAAAAATATAAACATGTGTTAATAATTATTTCTCCAGTTATTAACATATTAACAGTTTTTTTTTAATTTATGCGTCACTAAATTTTTCTATGAATGAGAGTATTTTTTCATAGTTTTATAATATAAATTCCATTTCTCAATGTTTTTAAAAGATTAAATTTAATTCTAAACAGTGTGAACTATAGATGTCACTGCTCAGTCTCTTCCACAACCAAAAGACATAAAAGAAGAAAAAATACATAAAGGCTCACAATCCATCCAGGTTTTCTTCCAGTCCAGAATGTCACAAGTCTCCCAACATGGAATCAACAAGTGGACCAGACAATATTAATATTTTCACAGATGGCTCAAAACTGGATGAAGTAATTGGGATAAGTCTGATATTTTTTCAAGAGGATGGGATGACATCAGAATGGCATACAAAATACAATAAATTGGAATTCAATATATCAAGCTGAAATCCTGACTGTAAACGAAGCAGTCAGTCAAGAAAGGAACCTTCAACTTTCAGTCAACATATGATCGGATGTCCAAGCCAACTATAAATCCCTCTTAAACTCATCCAATAAAAGCAGAGAGTTAAATTCTAAAAGACCTTCTGGCAAACAACCACATAAACATCAGAGGGGTTAAACCACACATCGGTAGCAAAAACGTTTATTAGTTGGCAAAACATGAAGCCTCTTTTGTATTACCTGTTACCATCCAGCCCTTCCCAAAGTGCCTGGTTAAACGCCTCTTTAACGCACGGGTCCCAACAAGTGGTTTAGAAAAAGACTGGCGACATAGCAGCATCAGGAGGCTAGTTTAGGAATTGGTTTCTTCCATCAGAAGGGCTTCCCTCTTTTGGATTACAAACAAAATTCTCTTCCTAACAAGGCATGAGCCTTTTCTCACTTACTTTCATCAATTCCATCTTGCCTCTTCTGCTGACTGCACATGCAGTAAGTGAAGGTAATCCACTTCTCTACTTGATAAAATGTCCTCAAACTTCATTCTTGACATCTTGCCAAGCTAGCGATTCAATGGACTGCCACATGGAGGAGAAAACTACTCGCAAACCAAATTCCTATGAGAAAACTTACGAAATGATAAACTTTCTGATTGACCAGGAACATATTTTCATGTGGTTTAAAAACGGAGATACTTAGCACATATATTAACAAACAAAACGATCTAATGGTTTCTTGAAAATAATTTATTTTGTATATAATCTACTATTGTTATTTTTATAATTTGTAACCTTTAAATATAGCTTTTATGTAACCTTTATATGTAATACTTTTAACTTAGTTTGGCATAAGAGACCTTTGATGCAAATTTAAAAATTATAATTAAATTTTCCAGTAGCCACCATCTAAACTGGTAAAGCTCTTCTTGAACTGGGGACAGGATGGTCTGCTGGTGTAAACGTACGCATGACCTGTATAATATCTTAATACATCACACACACATAAAAGCGTATACATTGTTAAAGTACGTTGAAAACATCAATTTTGACTAAAAATGATAGTTTTATTTTATTCTTTCGCTAAACAGGGAATTTAATTAGTTTTCCAAAACAGTTTATTTTGTCTCTACGTTAATTAGATTCCAAGATATGGAGGATTTCAAAAATATTAGGAAACGGGAAGTAGACATTTAAAACATCGGAAAAGGGGGATTTAAATGGCCAGAATGATGTTAAAAAAATTAGTTTAAATAGTGTTTAATTTTTAAATATAAAATTATATCTCTTTTGAATAAAATTATAACTCTTTTTCGGAAATCAGTCAGCAAATCAAATCAAAAATTATTCATTACAATATGGGAATTTTTTATAAAGACACAATAATTTAATCTTTAATGTGATTTTTCTCAGAACTTGTTTTCGCTTATAATTTATTAGCTTCAAAATTGATAACTTTAAATATTTTCATAACATCACTATATGAAATTTGTGATGAGCTTAATCTGCATATTGTTTTTTTAGAGAATGTACTAAAAGAATTTTAATCACTTATATGTTTCTCAAATTATGGCCTGTTATTTGAATAATTTCATAGAAAATTTAGATGAAATTTCACTATAAATTTTCCACTGAAACTAATTATTTTTATTTTTTTTAAAAAAAAACTTAAAAGCTTAGTACATGCTCTAGATAACAACATATAGATTATTTGGTATTAATTTTTTCAAATATATTATTTACAAAAATACTTAAATTTGTATACAGATTTAACATTACCAAAAAGTAATATTAATATGTATAAAATATTAGTAGCTCAATATCAATGATTTCTAAAATTAATAAGAAAAAATGGTTACAATGTATATATGCAGTATATTTCAACAAACTGCACCGAACGTGCTTGGGTACCTTAACCATCCCGGTTTCCACACTAAGAAATACTAGAGATATAACATGAAAATTCATTTGGCAGATAACTTATAATAAAAATCAGATGAATAAACTTACAATTTCTTGAGAGCTATGAATGATGACAAAATATGTGGTCAAAAGTTGCTTGATGTCCCTTACAAGACATGGTTAAGCAACAGATTTTAGCAGAAAATATTCGAAAAATTCCGCATTTCAAATCTGCAAAAAATTTTCCTTTTTTTATAACGTTTACGAATGGCATTACAGTCATCCGTAATGTGCGTATGCGCTACAGTGTCAGTTATTAGAATTTATCATAGACTCAAACGTATGGTATAAAATTTATATGATTTGGATGATTCATTCAGGATATTGCCTTGTTGTATAATTTGTTAAAATATTTACTACATCTTTAAGCACTATGTTTTAAAATAAATATGTAATTTACATATTTACTATTATATTCTAGAACATTTTGCTACAACTTTTCAATTTAATACATCAAACCATTGGAAAACCGTGTTTTGAAACTGCAAACTTTGAGGATGCTGTCTCAAAATGGACTGCTTTATTTCTTTCAATTATATTACTTTAAATATCATTAAAATTTTTTTATACACCTGATTAATTCTTAATTTCATCAAAATAAAAAATTTGTAAGAAAAGATAAAAAAATTGTTCAATTTGATTACATTTAAGTAAGCCTTATTGTAAAACATTCTTTTTATTCTTTAAAGTACATTTAAAGAAAGTCCACAGAAAATGAGTAGTGAACATTCTCCAAGTTCAATTGCATAATTGCAATTGCGGTTCATTGAAACTTCATATTTTAATAAAGGTAATTTAATATGGACTAATATAATATAATATAATGGGCTGTTTTTTTGATTTTAATGAGAGTACTGTACTGATGCAATGCTAGTACTGAGATTGTGTGCTCAAAGTGATTTCGTGGCAGGACTTTGAAAATCCCAATTATTCTCTGTCAATTTTCAGAAAGTTAAGTACTTCTTTATTATGTATTGACCAATATCCAGTGTTGACTGCACCTTTAATAACAAAATAATTTTTTTACCTCTACGTATCATCTTGTGAGATTTTTATTTTAATGAATTATAGTTCATTCAAACTTCTAATATTAATAAGTATATTTCACTTAACATGTGAAACCTAAATTTTTTATACTAGTCTTGATTAGATAATTTTTTCTTCATATTATGTTTTTTTTATCTAGAGTAACTGAGTTCATGTTTTTCAATTACATAATCTTGCAAAACATCCATATGATAAGCACTATGGACTCCGGAAGTTGTTGGATGTATCAAAACAAGATTTTCATTTTTCTAAATAGGTTAGTATATAAAATATCGGGCTCAAATGACCCTACTATACACAATTCTATATAAGTTCAGTGGCCTTTCTTATCTCGCTTTACATTTTTGAATCTGCTAATGTTTACAATCTCATAATAAATTCATTTTTTTATTGATTAAAGTTCAATGTATCTGCTGGATTAAAGTATAATGACACAAAATTTTTCAGAAACACTTCATTTCCTCAATGTCTCTTACGAAAGTAAGTATTCCGTAACATTTCTCTGTAAGTCCTTTTATATAAGTAAAGAATAGTTTACTTTATATTTTTACGAATTATTACCCTTTAAGAAACTGAATGCAGTAAATAAAGTTTATTATTTATTTGAGGAATATTAAATAATTGTAATGAAAAAATACTATTTTCTTTCATAATTACATTAATGATTAAATAAAATTAAAATATTTAAGATGTAATTCGATAGTATATCGAATTACAATTGTGTATAAGATTAATTTTACCGCATTAATTTAATTGGTTAGAAATTACATTAAAGTAAACTATTATTAATTAATTGCATTATACTCAGTATTCTATATCAGTATGTGTAGTAAATTTTTTAAAAGCTTTAATAAAAAATTTGTATTTTTGATCAAGCATCTATTTTTCAATTAAATTAAAAATTCGTCTAATAATGAAGCAACAATTTATAAGTAAGCTATTTATGAATTATATTTTTTCATTGTTATTAGTAAAATAAATTTATATTTAAACGATGCACGGAGTATATGTTAATTTAAGTAGGTAAAGATAACGTCTTTTAAAGAAAAGAAAATGATAAACTGCATATTAAAAAAAATGTTTCATTTATTAACAAGTAGAAGATTTTTAAGTGTTTCTTACTATTTACCTTTAAGATTTCAATAAACTTTAAAATTATTTTATTTTCGTTTTTTCATTATTTGAAAGAATTCAATATTAAGAGAACGAAAATTTATTTATTATTTAAAATTTTAAAAATTCTTTTATTAAGAATGAATTATAAATTATTTTTGTAAAATATCAGTTTTAAAATAAATTTCTTTATTTATTTTAATATAAATTTTTTATTTATTTTCAAATATAGTAAGTGAATGCGAAAAAAATTACTAATTATAATTTCTTCTCTTATAATTTTTTGGCTGTATTTGTTTCAAAATAATAATGACTTAAAATGAAAGCATTAAAAACAGATATGTAATATTTTACATGCATTAATTTGTAAAACGTTTAATGTTATGTAAAAATGTACCTAATTAAAAATTTTTATAATTATTTATTTAATTAATTAAAAAAAATTACCTTTGAAAAATAAAGAAGAATGTAAAAGTTAAAAAAGACCTCTTATGTTATTCAGGGATGATAAATTTTAAAGCATTTAAAAACGATATGTAATATTTCACATGCATTTATATGTAAAAAGTGTAATATTATAAAATAAATAAGTTATCTGATTAAAATATGCAGTTATAATTATTTCTTAATTTAATTCAATACGAAAAGTTGCGTTTAAAAAAGAAAGAAAAATATTGCGAAAGTTAAAAAAGACCTCTAATGTTATTCAGAGATAATAAATTTTAAACTATTTTTTAAAGTAACAAAATATTTTCTGATATGGAAAACAAAAAAATACTCAATATATAATGCATAGAAGGTCCTTAAATCTTACGAAATAAACCTGTTATTTACCTAAATAAAAAAAAAAATTCGAAATTTAATTTAAATAGGGAAAAATAATTCTGTCATCATTTTTTAAGTGTCTTTGAAAATCCAAAGCTAGTATCGTACGAACATGATTTTATTTGTTACTTAATATTCACTAAGGAGAGATAATAAATACTTTTTAAATGTACCTTCTCATTACCACATGTGGAGGACATGAAACGATATTTACAGCATCTTACGGATGCGAGATTTTTCTGGATTCAATTATTTCGATTTCGAAAGTTTATTGAACCAAGGGTAGAGCAACCGAGGACACTTTCACCTGGGCCAGAAGAAAAAGTAAGCAAGGTTGTTTAAAGAAATCGAGTGTTGCTCAAGAGATATATTGTCCTTTGATACTTAAATTCACTGTGAAACTTTTCATCTTTACTTCCTAATGAGGTGAAGGTTAATTATAAGGTCAACATTTATACCTACTTTAATATGGATATTTCATGCTTCCAACCGGTTCACGAGCTTAAATATTTGTTTATATTTTTAGGTGGTTTTGTGAGTGATAATTCCTGCTCCAGTTTCTTGCTGTTTAGTGAACATCGCTTGGTGCTTTGGTCTGTAGTCATTTTCTTGCTATTCTTAGTTTGAATGTAAAATAAATTTAATTGGAGAAAAGTTGGCTTTGTTAAATACTACATTATTTATAACAAGACGTAAAGTTCTTATTGAAGTTCGACTATTAGAAACGTACGTATTGAAATATGATGCTACTTTTTAATAAATTGAGTAAGTTTAAAAAATATTTTTTAATATAAGCAATTTGTGATTAAATTTTATTCAAATCTCTACACTAATTCATTAGTACTTTTGTTTGATACTTAAGGTATTTCACAATACGAATAATGTGTAGATTTCCTATTAGCTTATGTTAGAGGATAGTAATTTCAGTAAAATTTAAATTATAGCTAGTTTAATTTTCATTAAGTGAAAATTTTTTAACATATATACAAATTAGAACATTCTTTTTTTTGAAATTTAGAATTTTACTACATTTATATTTTAGAAGTAGATTATAAAAATAAAGGTATTATTATTAACAATTGAAAATAAATAAATACAATGTGTGTTATAGCAGTTGTTTATTTTAACATTGACAGTATTTCATTACTTAATATAATAAGTTATATTAAACTCTCTCTGAAAGCAGAAATTACATTATATAAATTATTTATTATGAGTAATTCATTATTGTCTAATGTATTATGAAATAATATTTTGATATATAGTAAAATAATTTAATTATTCTGTTTCAGTGAATTGAAAGTTTTATTATTCTTAAATAAAAATAAATTAATTTTGTAAGACTTAGATGTTATAGGCGAAAATAAAATATTAAAATTGCTCAAATATATATAATTTTAGCTGAAATTTTTAATAACAAAATGTGTAAAATGAGACAAATTGTAAAGTTTTTCATGAGATAATTTCTGAGTGTTGAATTTGAATAGAAAATGTTTACCTTTATAATAATGTATATAATTTTTATAAGATATATTTAAATTTAAAATTGCGAGCATTTTTCTATCATAGCAACATTTACTGACAGAAATTATTAGCATTATGGTTCAATCCTAAAATAAATATTAAAATAGCATAAACATGTTTTACTACGATATTGAAATGCCTTTTTATCATTCTTTTATTAATTTATATCAAGATATAAACTTATTAAAAATATTTTTATCATAATGGATGCCATATATTTAATTAGATTTTAATAGTTTATTTTTTAAGAAGAAATACTTGGAAATTAATTATTTAATGTATTTTAATAATGTATATTAATTAAACTATAAAATTTCAATTTGACGTTCTATCTATTTTAACTCCGTTTGTTTTTTCAATTAGTAATGCCGAAGACAGTTTGTTAACGCCAAACTTTCTTCAGCATTACTAATTTCATATAATTATATTCAAACAATAATATGTTAGTCGGTTTTGATTAATTCATGAAAGAGTACTTATATATGACTTTTGAAATCGTATGTTCCTACTGTAATATTAAATGCTTACAAAATAATGTGAATGCTCTATTTTGATTTGCACGGAAGAAAATTTATCACTGTTAAAAAGACTTTGGTTAAATGAAATATTTGTTTCTAGCACATCACTCATAAATATATCTATAGTTCATCACCTTTTATCAGAAAGGTCGTGACATCCGACAAGTGTCACGTAAAATGAAAAAATGTTCCAATTTATCTACTTTGAGGGGAAAAAAACGAGTAGCTGTGCTTTATTATTATAGACTTTACGGGTGATTTTTTGAACCGTGTTTACTTCTAAAAGCTTATCAAACATGGAAATATGTTTTTTATACATTCTTTTCAAAGAAAGTGTAGAAAACACATAAAAAATCTATCATGAATTTAGAAGTTTTTCTTATTTTTATTTTAAAAATACATATTTTAATATTCTTTTTTTTAAATCGTCTTTATACTAATAGTAATTCATTTAAATTTAATTGTAATAAATTGAATGTTACATTAATTTTATTCTAGTGCTCACTACAAGATAACAATTTATGCATGTATGTAGTACGTATGTATGTATGTATGTATATATATATATATATATATATATATATATATATATATATATATATATATATATATATATATATATATATATATATATATATATATATAATATTGTTTTACAAAGAAACTGCAGAAAATACTTAAGAAACTTATCATCCATTTAAAAAATTTTCTTTTTTTTTAATTTAGAAATACATATTTCAATATTTCTTTCTTTTAACATCATCTTTATACTAATAGTAATTAATTTAAATTTAATTGTAATAAAATTAATGAAACATTAATTGTTCTAATGCTCACTACAAAATAACAATTTTAAAAAAAATTGATTCTAATAAATTGAATAGTTTATTAATCATTCTTATTAATTAAATTATTCATTGATTATTCTAATGCACCTTAGAAGATAATGTTTTTCAAAATTTATCTATCCATGAAAAATGATCAAGAGGAATAAAACTTTTTCTCGAACATATTCAATTATTTATTTCTAGCTAAACTTTAAAATATTTTTTAATCTTTAAATATTAAAACACGTCAATATTATGATAACTTAAAATAAAAAAAAATTGAATTAAATCACACCACAATATGATTCTAATAGATTTCTTGTAAATATTATGATCTTAAAATATATGAATGAAGATAAGACAAACTATTCTGAAATCCTATTGTTTGGAACTGAAATCTTTTGAAAAAAAGATTTGCTGCAATTAAAGAAAGAAACACTTTAACATTTCTTTTAGATGTTAAGATATTTCTTCTTACCGAATAGTTTGCAAGTGTCAACATAAGCAATATTAAGTTTCTCGTAATCCTTTGTAAAATAGTAAATATATTATTAAACAAAAAAATCTTAGAAGATGTTAATAAGATTTTTAGGAGAATTATTTTTTATAAATATATAATAATCAAATATGAAACTTTACAATGACTCTATTATCACTTAAGTGCTTCGTTTCTGCTTTCAATTCATGTTGTTGTTTCTAATGACACTTGGACAAGCTAAGCTCACTATGTCTTGGCTGTGCGAATTTAAATCAACAGAATGAGTCTTTAGTTTAAGCAGAGCACCATGAAGGGGAAAGTACGACTTTGCTCTTCAAATACTCCGATAAATGGCACCACCACAGGATCCACTTCCTTAATTTTGATATTAATCTGAAGGGGGAGAAAATTTTCTCCAGACCAACTGCTCAACGGCAGACCACAGGACTTTCGATTCCACAGATTTAACGAGCACGTATATCGTGTGTACCCTACCTACCGAATGGAAAACCGAATCCTAACCACTAGACTACCACGGGCCCTTTTAATTTATAATTACCACGAATAAATAGAAGGAAAAAGGAATAAAAAACAACATCATGTACTAAACTATAATCGAAAAGTTGATTTTCTTGTAGGTTTTTTAAATAAATTTATATTTTCTATCACGAGTTAATTATATATAATTAAAGTTAACGAGTAAATTATAAATTCATAATTTATTTCATAAATTTTCATATATTAAATATTATGTAGAATGCTATTACAAGTGATAAGTATGAATTACTTATCACTTGCTTAAAAATTTCAAATCAAATTTAATTTTAATTTTTTTTTACTCAAAGTTCTTATTGATTATGTATTACCTGACACAGATATTTAAATTTCATCTAAAGCATAATTCTGTTTTAAATCATATATTTCTAGAATTTATTTGATATAACAACTTTATTAAACTAATCGTGAAAAATTATTATTAAATGTGAGAGAGAGAGAATAAGTCATTTAAAATAAAAAATATATATTAGTAAAGTTTTGGACAAAATAATGCATTTTTATTCTTAATTTATATTTTCATGTATCTTTTTTTTAAAAAAGCAAAGTTAATGTTTTTAATCATAATTTAATGCGCAAGATTATGTTATTAGATCCTCATGTTTCAATCTTCACACCGGAGAATTCGGAAGCTTGATTCATAAAAGAATCACGTTCAGAGAATTCCAAGGATTCCAGGAATGTCAGTCACATTGGTGGTCTCAAATGAAAAGAATCTCGATTCAATTCTTACCTCAACTTTTCAACCAAAAAAGATTGCTTCTCCGAAATCTTTTAATAATTCAAATGTTTATAATCAGTTTCTCGAAAAGAGATATTGTTATTTCAACTAATCTATTTTGTGTATTTAATACAAATAAATTGCAATACTTCTACATAATAGTTAATGAGTTGATTTGATATTATCTGCCTTCCTTAAAAGAATTATCAGTAAATTAGTGACTTAATTAGTATTAAATAAAGTGTGAGGATAAAAAATTAGTTAATTTTCTGTAATATTTATGTTAGTGTAAATGAATCGTAAGCATAATAGAAAAACATTATTAAATCATTGTATTTGCAATAATTAACATTCATGGAAATACAGATTTTTCTTCATAGAAAAGTATGATAATTGAGAATTCATCATTCACATTAAAGAAAGAGGTATTTCTATTTGAAATTACACAGTAATTCTTGAATTATAAATGTAGTTTAGAGTTAGATAAACGTCTCCAGATGTAAGTAGTAAATTGATAATCAGAAAAATTATCCTAAAAAGGATTATATTTTACAGAAAAACTTAATTACTAAAACTAAACAAATATATAAATTTTTAAACTTATAAATAAATAATTGCGAGAGCATTATCTAAATAATTGTATGATTTTGACTTTAATATCATCAGAATAACATAATTTAGTATTTTAAATAAAAGTAAATACGATATCTTAATTTTTGAAGAAACGTTTTGATTATTTTTACGTTCAAATTTTTTTTATTAATGATTTTTACAATTGAAAAACTTAACATTCCATAATTATCAGAAAAATAAAAATACGCTGGAACACCATGGTTAAATAAGATGGCTTTGAAATTTACAAAAAATTCCATAGAAATGCTGCATTAAGTTAAATTATCAGTGACATCTGTATAAACAACATTGTCACAAAAGTTTAACTTAGCCATGATATATGATGCATTGAAATTTCCTAAAATGAAAATATAACTCAAATATAAATTATTAGTGAAAAATATTGACAGTATTTATCAATGTGTTATATTTAATTATTAAAATAATTCCGTATGCATGGCTTTCATGCTATATTTTAAATAATGTTTATAACAATGTACTAATTTGAATGAAAAAAGAGTATTTTATGGTTCACCTTTGCTAACAAAAATAACCATAGCAACATGTAATTATTTTTAATAACAGAAATACATCATAAGATTTCAAAATCAGATTCTTCGTTGTCCAAATTAAGAGATTGTTGAGAAAATAGTCATAGCCTGTCAAATCAGTGAACTGGCCTATTTAATGTAAATTTTTCTTTATTTGTAGATAAAGCTTCAGCGTCTTTCAATCAGTTTTACTGATGATATTTCCATTAATTTTATACACTTTTTACTTAGTTTTCAAATCATAGGACAATAGTTTTATTTCTTTTAATGAATATAAGCGCTACATCGGTAGAAACTACGAATTGCTAAATATATAACTTAACACATAAACTCGTCTACTTTTCTGCCAAAAATTGCAACATTTATTGTTCTATAGTCATTAAATTATGTGGGAAATTAATTCATAGTTCTTCCAAATATCTATGAAGAGTTTCTCTGTTTTCCATATCATGCGCGAAGTCCAAACCAATTTCAAACCCTATTAAAGAAAAAGTGCTTCAAATCAAAGAAACAGAAGCTTCTGAATTTTTTGGTGAAATATACTAATAAATTTGTAAAAAGTGATGGTATTTTTATTCTTCTAATAAAAAAATTATGTTTTGATTATGTATTAATGTTTATTTTTTCTTCTCCAAAATAATTCAGCGGATAATCCATAAATTAAAATATTTGTGGATTATCCACGATAACTGCACCAAACGATTCCTTATACAATCTAGAGTTCATTATTTTATCTTACAATATTCGTTATGCTAAGTGATTTTCATAAGAAAGCGTCAGTGGCTTAATTTTTCTAAAATTAATGTTAATAGTAATACTTTTTTATTTCTTCTTCAACTAACATTCAATACTCAAATTTTCATTCACATAAATTCGATAGAATCCCACTACTAGGGATAAGAAATCATTGTATACACGCATGTGTAAAAATGTATAAAATCTTCATACTTATAAATTTCATTATAAACTCGTTAAATCACACTTAAATTGCAAAATTTAGGTAAGGGAATTAAAATAACAAGTATATTTTTTGTTATTTTAGACTTGTAACATTTAGGGGCATTCAACTCTATTTGTCTTTGTGACATTCAATCAGCGTTTTATAATACCCTAGACTGTTGTAAAAATTATAAATGAAATAATGTTAGCATTCATTTTTAATTTTTGCAACAGTTTAGGATACTATAGAGAACTTATTAAATGACCCTGAACTTGTATAAAGGAAATAATGTTAATATAAATATGTACGAATATGTCAGAGGTAAAAACCCGGTTTCTATTTTGTTTAAAAATATTCAGAAAAGAAATAGATCATATAAGTAGCGAAATGGGAAGAATATTAATGTAAATGGAAACAACAAAAACAACTTTTCAATATTCTTATTAATAATAAAATGAACTTAGAAAGGAGATTTTGTCTTAAATTATGATAATTTATAAGGTAATATACAAAATATATCAATATTAATGATTTTTTCATTAGTTTTTCTAAGCTTGAATCTGGTAAACATCTTTTTTAATACTTTTTGATGACTATAATTGCAATTATATGACAAAGTATTTATACAGGGGTATTAATAGGTAAATTGTGTTAAAAGACTTGAAGATTACTTTGCTTGAGACAAAATTAATAATAATAATTTTATCTAATCATGATTATTAGTAATTTAAATTAAAAATTTCATACTGAATGGATTAGAATAATTAAAGTCAATAATTTTAAAACAGTTTGAGTCTGCAACACAAGGAAATATGCTTGCCTTCCAGGCTTAGCAAACTACTTAGCATAGATTTAATAAATAGCATAGAATTCAAAGAAATAGCAGGAAACGAAAGTATTACGAAGAAACAAACATTAATTTTTAGTTTCATTTGTTTCATAAATAGCTAGTTGTGCAGCAGCAGCAGCACTTCTTTTCAGACTGAAATGATAATTAAAATGCATTACATAAAAAGGTTAGTTTTTCAAATTTACGAGGAGTCTGTATCTTTGTTGTGAGTGCTAACATCTGAACTTTCACTAAGATTTTTAATTTTAGGATGAATAAGCAGTTTCTCTGATTCAAAGTTGCATAAGATAACTTGTAAAGAATTTATGCATAGCGGTAGACTCAAATTCTTCAGAGAGAAAGCCTCTAATTTTTGAATAAGTGAAAGCTATTGAACAAGAGCTAACAAATAATGCACTTTTGCAATCAGTAAATGCATCTGTACTTGATAGGTTTTTGGCTTTTCTTCATTATGACGGGTGAAAACGGCACGCTATCTTTAAAAAAATCATTCTTGAAGGTTATTTGAGGTGAATGTTCAAATAACTTGAAAAAAAACTTCAACAACCTTCAACCAGTGTCGAAATAGACTATTATCTATGAGGTGAGCTTCATTCAAAGAAAATCTGTTTTTTCTATAAATGAAATTGAACTGTTTTTTTATAAATTTTTTTTCTCTGAAAGTTTTCGGATGAAAGGAATTATTTTTCTTTCTTCCTTAGATGTGAGTTATTTAGTAATTTATATTATATTCTAAATTCAACAGTATTAAATAAAAAATGTGACGTATATCAAGGAGTAAAATCTTAAAATATCGTACGAATATGAAATATTCTATTTTTGACAAAAATATGTATTGAAAATCTTTAGTTTTCCTTTTTTTATTTCTTAGAAGAAATTTTCATATAAATTTATCAAAATTCTAGGATTTATTTCTTTTAAGTCTAACATATCAGTAATCAAGCTTTACTTGAGAATATAGGTATGCAGTGTCATCTGAATTGATATAGTAATTGCTTTCAATTTAAAACAAAAACAAATTGTAATTAGTTTGTATTTAGGATTACATGTGTAAAATGTTATACGAAATGAAGGAGTAATTTTGCTTACAATTCAAAATAAATAACAATAAAACTAGTAGTAATTAGTATATGTTGTAAATCACAGATATAAAATAACACGCAGTTTTAAAATTGCTAAAAGACTTTATTTTACTGTTATCATAAAACTTGTTTTAGAAGATTTTTACAGCCATAAAACACGCATTCATTAAAATAGATCTACGACATAATCTTAACTTCATACTTAATTTGATTAGCTATTCTTTTCGATACACATGAAAGAATAAATAGTCTCTAATTTCAAGGAAAAGCATCAAATTTTGTAATTTAGCATATATATTCCTTTTGTTAAAAAGTTAAAGGTGACCTTATTCAAATGATGAGAAATTGCGTCTTGTCACTGATCAACGGAATTTTTCGCTGAAGTCACATAACATCTGATAGCGATCATATACTTAAATACCAAACAATAAAGCTCTTATGTAAAAGAATCAAAATTCAATTCCAAATATGCTGATAAAAGTAAATAGACTCTCTATATTTCAGATTGCATAAATTCACTTCGCAACGGAGAATATAGATCCACAAAGACTGCTGCGTAATATTGTTGCGTTAAGGCATGGTTTCTGATAATATTTTCGGATGTTTTTCCTTGTAAAATTGATCAAAGGATAGTGTTGGAGGGGGGATTAAAGGAGAAAATATTTTTGTACTCATGAGTATAAATACTCTAAAAGTTTAATAATTTTCAGTTTTTATTGAATTGAATTTAAGCATACGCAGTTTATAATAGTCTATTTCAAAGATTTTCAAAAATTAAAAAATTTCTATTTTATAAAATCTCAAATATAACCCAAATAAAAGGAATTAAAATTAATTTACATTTACACGTATAGCACTCTGAACTCTTTAACCTGTACATAGGTTTAAAAGTTAGAATAAAAAAAATTTGCGAGCGCCCAGAATCACCCTCTCCAATATAAATGAACATCTATTGATGAATTTCCCGAACAATTAAATACCTCAATTATTTTACTTAAAACTGAACTTATCATTATCAATTTTAGCTTCGGAATGAATATGTAAACTCAGCTTTTGATTAAAAAATAGTAATTTTAAGTTCCCTTACCTAAGTCATATTAGCATGATCTCTCACTTTGATGCGTTTTTATTTAATAAATTCAACTTTCAGTTTGTCAAAACAGAAGATGCATTGTCATGGTAGAGACTTCCATTAACATTCACTTCCTAAGTACTCTTAGTAATGAACTAATGACAATCTTCTGTCCTACTTGCGTGATACTTTTACCAGTTCTAAAAAAAATCACATTTCATGTCACCATTCTTTTTCAGTTTCGTGTACTTTGGGTCTTCTTCTAAGGCACTAAAGCCTGTTGCAGGCCAAGGCCATCGCTAATAGTCATTGCCATCTGGTCCTATCTATTGTAAGGGTCCTCTAATTTCCTTTATTTATCAAACAAATTAGATAATCTTCAAGACCCATTTGCTTTTTTGATAAGTTGGAAGGGTCTAGTGGTGGGACACTGCTCTTCAAGACGAAATGCACCAAATTTGATCCCAGCCATTGTTGACCAGGTAATGGATATCGTTTTTCTACTTTCTGCAAGCAAGACTGAAGATGTAGGTTATTGGGAGTGTTGCTAGTTTCCTCCCTTGCGAGTCATGAATAGCTATCGAAAATCTACCCGAAAGTCAAAACGGGGTTAAGCGTTAAATGTCCTTCAACATCCTTAGACTATAAGGCAGTTAACAATGTTGTCGCATAATTTTAACGTTAAGGTCTCACCGTGGTTAAATAATAAAACGGAAATCTTCTGCGCAAAAGCTTCAATGGCCACATACATTGTTGAATAAAAACCGATTCTTTCTGCATGTATGTCTTTGAGAATGGAAATTTGAGGATTATCCAGGTTTCTTTTATTGCAACACGTGAATATGGTTAATTTTCCATAAAAAAAAACTTTTCATATGGCAGTTCATGCAGTGGATTTTTAAAATATCTTACAACGACTTTAGCCTGTTAGGCTTTCTACTATGCTGTGTCAAGAATGAAATATCAAAATATGATAGGTCCATCTAATTACCAATGACAATTTTAAATATAATGTTAAAGTTACAGTCTCTTTCAGTAATTTAAAGTTTCTTCTTCTTGTTTTAATGCTCTTCTTTTTAAGTGCTTAAAATTAAATGGTAGAGAATAAATAGGCAAGCTATTTTTTCATGTATTCTTTTTCATCAATGAGATTTTATGTTTAAATTCTATATCATTCCTTTCCTATACCCAATTAATGTCTTGTGTAGCATAAGTAAATTATTATTTTCAATGCTCAGTTTTTAGATGGAACATATATCTGTTATTGCATATAACAATAACCTTAAAGTGCGTTACTTATTCTGAAGGAATCACTACTTCTGTGAAATTCTGTAAGCCATCTGAATGCTATAATACGAAATGAATTTTTATTTCTAAATGATAACTGCATAAATTGAACTCATTATGCTTGATTTAAACTTACATTGGTAATATACCCACCTCAACTTCATATATCATTTTGTATAATATTCTTCATTGAAATACTTTTGATAGACGAATGAAAATTGTTTGATAGTATAAAACGTATATAATTTTTTAGTCAAATAGTTATTTTTTCTGTTTATTCTCCCCTGAGGCTCAACTCTACCATTTGTCAATGACCCCATAGTCACAAATAAATATTTTAAGAAATAGAATTAAGAACTCTTATATTTTTAAATTTTGAACATACTAGTACATCGTTAATACAATCATGTTTATTGATTTGAAAGAGTGCATGAGTATATTATATCTCATTGCTTGCTTGATTTTGTTTCCTGTAAAGTAGACAGGCATGTCCGAGTTCGAAAAAGAAACAGATAGTGGGTGACTTTCTGGTTACTGCATTGCTAACCACATTTGCATCGATGTGGAGTTCGTAACTGCATCGCATCAAGAGTCATGATGGCAAACAATAATCATGTCAAAATGAGATCTGTTAGGCAGAATTGTGGAAAGATCATGAAGAACAGTCAGGCACATTAAATGGGATTGTGACTACCAGAAGAAAATCTGTGTTTACAAAAACAACTCCTAAATTGAATGAATATATAGAAATCTAATACTGCTCCAAACAATTTGAAGGAAGCGAAATATTAGCAGATCTCTTGTTACAGAAGTAAACTGGAAACAGTGATTCGAATGCCATAAAACTTGGACTGTGGATCAAGGTAAGCATGTCTTGTTTTTCAGTTGGTCTAATTTATTGTTATTCCCTGCTACAGAAAGGAATCTCATGCAGTGAAACCTCACAAAAACCTATAACATAAACTGTATCCATCCTATGGAGAAACATGGGACTTCATGCACCTCTTCTGCATAATTAATATTCCATCAAGAAATTGGTACCTCATTATCAAAGGTAGTGTGTTTCTTTTTTTATCCAATATGCATATCGTGGTTCACTGAAGTCACCTGGGATATATTTAATATATATTAGTCGTAATTTTCTCTATGTTAAATATATTATTTTAAAATGAGGCAGATGAAGTTTTCGGGTGTAATCTGTTTATTTTCTGCTTCTAAATTGCAAACCTCATTATCATACCTCATAAATACCTCATTATCAAAGGTAGTGTGTTTCCTTTTTTATCCAATATGCATATCGTGGTTCACTGAAGTCACCTGGGGCATATTTAATATATATTAGTCGTAATTTTCTCTATGTTAAATATATTATTTTAAAATGAGGCAGATGAAGTTTTCGGGTGTAATCTGTTTATTTTCTGCTTCTGAATTGCAAAGATTCTCAGTAATCTAATAAGTTGAGCCTATCTCTGGACTAGGTATGGCGATAGATACTGGTGCAAGCACCTATGAAGTTGAAAAATTCATCTTTGAAAACTGTTTCCTCCACAATTTCAGAGACATGACGATTTAATTGCACACCTTGCATGGATTGCCCAATCAATGGATGAAAGAATACATTGAGCTCTTGTTGCCTGTTTTTGAAGAAATACTCAGATCCTGTTATTGCCCTCCTGATTGTCTCCTTAAGCCAAAAGCAATTTCTACTAGAGGAATGGCCCAGCGTCCACTTACCGCAATATAGAACTTGTAAATATGAAATTTTAGATGTGGAACACTTTTTTTGTATGGGTTTTCCATTATATCAGTCAACCTTAAATACACATTTAAAAATTAAGTTTCTGAAATTATAATAAAAAGAAATTCAAAATTTTCCTTGTACGTACTTTGTATTAAGACAAAAATCATAGCCATTTGTATACTTTATATCATAACTTAAATCAATGAATAACTCTTACCAGTAAATTTTATTGATAAATAATATATTCATTAATATTTTATAAGATATGATTTTGCAATAATATACCAAATAGGATCATTTCTAAGATGTATATATACTTTTATATTTTTTTGCACTTTGTTGTATTTCTTTCACTCAAAATTTAACTATATGTCAATCAATTGGTTTGAGAAACAGATATGGTACCTTTGTGGCATAAATTAACCTGTAAACTTAAGAAGAAATATTTTCATAATTTTTAGATTCATAATCTTTATTACAAGCCTTTCTTTTTAATTCTGTTAAATTCAATCAAAAAACTCAAAATGCTGAGCTTGTTGACCATCTACAATCACTTTCTTCATAAGAGAACAAATGTGTTTTGAGCTTACGTAAAGAAAGTGATTAAAAATAACTAAAACACAATTTTCTATTTAGAGTTTTTTGGATTCCTGTAAATTTAGGTATATAATGGATTTTAAATAAAATTTTATACTTCAAGGTACAGAAGAACCTAGAATTGATTTCAGCCACAAAAGACCACTGAGACATAATTGTTCAGCTAATGATTCCAGCACTTCTTCTGAAGTGATTGCCTTCAAGTTATCTAGATTTCCTTTATAGCAAATCAGAAATACGATCAATATCAACAACAATTTTCCCCAGAAAGAAAATAAGAAATGCTTTCTAACATATTTTAGTTATTAGGTTGATCATACTCTGTCAAAATATCTACTATCGATATGGGAATTAAACCCACAAACTGCTGAGTTTAAAGTGAGAACAGTAAATACTCAGCCATGAAAAATAGTAATATATAATTATGATTTAGTATTGAATAATGCTGATTACAAAAGGTATCAAAATCTAATACTGTATTAGTATTGAAAATAAATAATCCATAACACTTAAATTAATCTAAATATGCTTAAATGATCTTTTCAGTACTTAAAGTTGTTTCTAACGTATTTAGTTATCAGAAAATATATATATTTTTAGAACTTTGATTTTAATTTAAAGGACAAAATTAAAACATTTTCATAGCAAATATAAAGCTTTTGAGGAAATATCATTTTTACAAACGAAAAGTTTTAAATTCATCATATGTTTTAAGGGCATTTAATGTATATTTTTTGAAATATAACTATAATAATTTTTATTTAGTGAGACCTCTACGCGAGTTCAGTATGACATGATAAATATTCAATTAATGCAATTAACTGAATGTATTGATTTAACAATAATCTGATTCATGTTATTTACTAATCAATTAATTAACTATGACAAAATATTTTTATAATTGATGAAATTATTGAAATCACATCATGGAATATAAATTTCATTATAACTATAAAAATTACAATAATCTTTATATACAAATCATTATTGAACTGACACTGTTTCCAGAATGGAAAAGCAAATCTCGTTATAATAATATAAATTCAAAATAAATTAAAATATTTTAACATTATAAATTTGTGTATGTCACGAAATTATCAGATATTATTCAAAATACGTACCAAAGAAAGAAAAAATAATTTTCATTTCATCAGCCCAATTTAAGTACTACATTGATTTAATAATATAATTCATTCATAATTTTTAGTAAAGAAATTGCGTGCATGTTAAAATTTATACAGGGGAAATCTAGGGAAAATTCAAATATTTAAATTTCACTTTGAAAATAAAAATTATAGCAAAATGAAATAATTTTGAAACAATAATTATTCTGCAAAAAATGTTGATGAATTCCAATTTAATTGAAGTAATGTTAATAATTTTATAAGTAGAAAAATTTTCAATTATGTCCCATTACTTTTAAACTATAGATATTTCGATATGTACATTTGTGCGTTACAGAATTATTTGAAATAATTCCAAATAAAGTGTAAAAAGGAATAAAAAGTAAAAATGCGATAATCATTCAATCAAGTAGATTTAATGGTTACATTGATTTAATAATAATAAAATCAATGTTCTGTGACATAAAAGATGCTTACATATTAAATGATTATATTTAAAATTAATTTTTAATGTATATCTCGAAAATGCAAGCAATCTAAATTTAGGAAAGGGAAATTATAACGATCTACATAAATAAAATAAATTTAAGATTATAAATTGTTTAATGTGTGGTCTATATTTTAAATAGATTAAAATGTCTATTAAGTTCAATTTAAAATTTATGAATAATTTAAATATATACATATATATATATTGCTTTTTATGAATGTCATTTGTATTTGTCAAAATTATTTTAAGTAATTCCAAATAAACACATGAAATTTTTGTCACTACCTGTTGTTTCACTTTCATTACTACTCCGCTCACGATTGTTTTGCCCGTAGATTATATCAAGGTAAAATAAACTATCATCGTCATTGAGAAGGGAAGGTTAATTCTATAAAAAGAAACTTGTTTTGAAAATAAGAAGTTTCTAGAAGGTTTAATTTTATTTATTTTCGTTCTCTTTCATATAATTACTACTGGCATTGTTTAAAAAATTTTTAATACATTTCAAAAATCAATACGTAATTTTGTTAAACTTTTGCATGCATAATTGCTCGATCTAAAAGTTATCGGAAGTAAAAAAAATAATTTTTGCTTGCATTTTAATGGAAATGTCTTAGCAAATATTTTTCCCAGAACTAAATATTCGGGTTTTTTTTAAGTTTATTTATTTCTTGATTAGAAAGTTCTCTCAAAATTTATGCACAAATTTTTTTTTTACTGAATAATATCCTAAAAATTTTAAAATTTAGCAAACTTTTTTTTTTAATTTGCGTCCAATACTATATTTAAGACTTAGATATTCTCTGTAAATTATATAATTCCTTTACCAAATAATTCTTTCGCAAATTAATTTTGACTCTATTATTGTTTGAACAAATAATTTTCTGAAAGTTAATTATAGTATTGCCAGAATATATAGTTTCCATATTTCAATATATAATATTTTTTATTTCAAATGTATTATTGTTTAAACAAATAATTTTATAATATATCATTACAAGATTATCAGTGTAATCGAAATTTTCTGAAGAGGCAATACACGATTTTTTCATTTCTCTTATACATTTATGTGAAGTAATCGTTAAAGATTTTTCTTACTTTTATTTTACATTAGTATTGGTATAAATAGTTTTTACGAAACTCCCTACACAATTTTCTTTATTAGCTTATTATTGACTATATGTATTAAAGTAAATAATTTTAATGGGTTATCTATCAGATGTTCATCTTGAAATTATGACTTGAATATTTTAAATAAAACTAGAATTAAGATCTGTAATTTCATTCTAAAAGTATTAAATCATCCAACTAAAATATTAAACTTCTTTTCTTTCTTCTTTTATTTGTTTCTTCATTTTTCATTTAAAAGTGTCAATTCATTTCAATAATAATAAATGTTAATTATCAGTTTGAAGTCCAACACTATAAACAACTTCTATCATTATAAAATGTTATTCAAAGTTTATTTATTCATGCATTTATGTAACTAAATGTATTTAAAGAATGGGAGTTATCATTTTGCATTTCAAATTAACAAAAAAATATTGAAATTAATAACGTTCATCATTTTAATACCAATCTTCTGTTCTTTGTTTTTGCAATTACAATTGCTGCTAAGAAAATAAACATTGTATGATGTTAAAAATTTAGTCCAACAATATGCTGTTGTTACTTATCTCAGGTTGTCTAGCTAGGACACCAAAAGTATCTAATATGTTAAAACCAAAAGTATCTAAAATGTCTACAAAATGTGAAGGGTCCCAAAGGACATCGTCTTTTTTAAAATTTAGGCAGGTTAAGATATGTCCAGGGGAAGCCATGTTGATGAAACACCAAGGATAGGCTGCAAATGTCCTTTGCCCCTGCTGAAAGATGATTCGTTTCGTGTGCCCACTCAGATAACGGAAAAAGGCAGTTTGATAAGATCTTGGTCTAAGATTGAAGGTCTCACCCGGACTTTTGGTGAAGTACCATGGATGGTTGGGAGGAATTTTCATAAACTTATCGAATTCAGTTTTTGCCAGAGAAGAAATGTCACTAGATGAGAGCTCTTCTCCTTACTCCCTCCTCTGACGCCGATCTGGCCCAGGGCTAGGTTCCCTGGCCCTGGATCTGGCCAAGAAATCCGCTCTTTCATTCCCCTCTACTTCCACGTGAAGGGATCCATTGGAAATCCACTCAGTGTTCGGGTGACAGTCTCTCAAGAAGATTTAGAATGCCCAGGCTAGTTTGATTTCCAACAGTGCTCCAATTTAAAAGATGCTGGATTGAAGCATGACTGTCAGTCAATATTCAGATCCCTTAATTGATCTTCCACCTCAACTGCATACCTCTTCTATTGGCTATTTGCTCTGATCTAAACATAGAACAATCACCTCAGTTCATCAATATAAATTATTAATATAAGAAAACCAATGTATAACTCATCAATATAAATTACTCTTACATATTTCAAATTTTATTTTATTATAATAATTGCCTTTTTATTTAACATAATGATATTCAATGGCACATGATTAATATTTATATTATTTTCAAAAATTTTAAGCTAGTTTCTAGATGTAAGTTTTTCAGTATAGAATATAAAAATAATACTTCAGTTATAAATTTAACTTGAATATAATGCATAAAAATTACTTTTGGCTACAATTTTTACAGTTTGACCTTTGCCTCTAATTTTTAATGTCATAGAGTGTTAAATATCAAAAAGCCACGTAAGAATAAAGTTTTTGAATCAAAACAGCTGTAATTATTGTCAATGACATTTTTAAATTTCTTTTTAACTTTTTTAAACTTTTCGTTGTGTATGAAGCTAAACTTTACAAAAAACAGTAGAGGAAAAATGTTAGAAATTTATCTGTTAAAACAGATATAAATTCAAATATTCATATTTAGACAAGTGTTTATAAACATGTATCATCACCACTATTATTATGTTTCTGAAAATACGAAAAAATGCCGAATACGCAATAAAAAATATGAGCTTCAAGCACCAATAACGAAAAGGAAAAGTTTATTGAATTTCTAAATGGAATTGAAATATACTGCAGTATCCGAAAAAGAAAATGAAATAAGCAACAGGTAAATAAATAAATACCTCAGTGAAATAAAGCAAATGTGTTTAAGAATCGATGTAAATTTAAATTCTTTTTTTAACTGGTGCTAAAAACACCATGTCGTAAAAGAAAAAACAGAATAAAACATTTATTAAAAAAATATTCTTCAATTAGTTTTTAAAAATACAAATTTTGTCATGATCAAATCCATCATCTTTTTCTTTAAAAAAAAAAAAAAAAAAAAAAAAAAAAACATGTACTCGTTTCTATCTCTCTCATGAAATAAGATAAATAACAGGAAATAGAATAGATAAAAACTTTAAATAATTTAATCTCTAGTTTTTAAATAAATTTTACCGCATATTCTTGAATGCTGTAATAATCAGATCTCTATCTCTTTGAATCAAGTTTTCAGATTTTTTTTTTTTTTTTACAATTTGAGAAGCTGAATATTACGTGAACTGGTGTAATTTTTATTATATTATCTCATTTATTGAAAACTTTTGTTATTGAATTAGATATTATCATCGGGGATATCACAATTTTGTATTATTTACTCCAGAGAAACGAATTTATTTAAAATTAAATTGATTTACTAACGTATAAATTTGAGATGAGGAATTTAAGAGTATTGACATATTAACTTCAAATATTGTAGCTGTTCTAAGTTAATTCTAAATCGAATCATCAGTTTTTATAAATTCACAGAAAGATCAGTAGATTACTCAGTTCTTAATTAAGTTAATAATATTTTAAGTTATTAATGTTATTAAACTTTGAACAATATGTAGGTTTATGGTTCATTTTTAGTAGAATTACAACTATATATATTTGTATTAAATAAATATTAAAAGAGTAAAGAGTCATATTAGCTTATCATTTCTTCACATAAGATTCCAGTAGTTTATCACCACACTTGGTAAAGGGAAATATGTATATTTTTATTAATTTAAATACGTTACTCAAATTATATTATAAAAAATGTATATAATCCAATATTTTAAACAACTTACTTGTAAATCCTAATATATGTATACAATGTGTTCAAACAGATGGAAAATGTTATTCATGCAAATACTGGTAAAATTAAATATCGATCTTGGGTTTTTAAAGAGTTATTTACATATTTACATAATCTTAACCTTATAGATATAAAATAGCATTCATATATTAATAAGAAAAACAGAATAATAATGTTAATTTCTTTCCCATTTTCAATGTTTTAATTAAATTAAATAAATAAACTATTGCATGAAAAATCCTAAAAATTTATTTCTCACAAGATTAATGATCTATAAAAATTATTAATTTTTGTTAAACATAAAAATTTTTAATTTCAATAAAATTAAAGTTGTAATCATTCTATTTTGTAGTGTGACCTATTTTATTATAATTTATTATTTACACTACGCAAAATAACATGTATATTATATTTATTTTTAATTTTGAATTGGAATTTTATAATTCATATTTATTATAACATATGTTCTCACGATGAGTAAATCTCGTTACAAATTAAAATTCGCAAAACTATCTTTCAAATGAAAAGTGCAATTATATTATTAAAATACATTATAAAAGTTAAAATTATGAATTATGTTTTTTTAATATAGCTTCTCTCTTCACTCTGATACTTTAAAATATATAATATTATTTTAAAGAGTACCCATTATCAATAAAGGATTAATTTAATTTGAACACAATTATTGCATAAAACTTCTTGTAAATACAATTTAATAGAACAATACTTTCTTTAATAACGAATAGACTTAATTGCTTAAAACATTTGCTTATAGTATCAGAAACAAGATTTAAATTGCATTCCACTATATACACGTGCTTATCATTCACGTGTATTATCATCATCATTTCAGAAAATTATCGCACCATTATGGAAATTACTATAAATCACTTCAGTAACATTTTTTTAACACTCATTTGATGTCAATGCGTATAACTTTATAAACACTAGAAAAAAATATTTATGATTATCCTCTAACTAAATACAAAGAAAAAAATTCTGACGTCACTAATATGCTAATCAAGATAAGAACGATTCGCGAATAATTTACGTTTCTCTTAAGAAAATAATGTTTCTAAAATTAGTTTCGAAAACATAATCATATTTCCTTAAAAATATTTTATTAATATTTTTAATCAACCAGGAAATTGATTGAAGGGAATTTTTACTACGTTTCATAATCAAAACAAAGGAATATTGAATCTGTAATCATCAATCTAGATCATTCTATTGCATTCTACCATACACATTTTGTTGTACTCTTTTCATTTATATATATTCTAGGTGTTAATATATGTGTTTAATTTTTTTATTGTAGTCTACATCATATATTAAACTTTATTGCAAAAAATAATGTAAAATTTCCTGTAAAAAAATTATTGAAATATATATGACAATTAACCATTTTTATTGCGCGCGCGCGCGCGATCAAATACTTTTTATAAAAATTTATAATTCCATTTGAAATCTACTAAAATTAATAGTCTTCATTATGGATATTTTTTTAATTTACACCATGTATTTTTATATTTTTCTAAAGAATATTACGAAGCGTTTTTTTATTAATTATCATTGAAGTAAATTTGAGAGTTATAATTTTTTTTACAACTATTTGATAATCCTAATAAAAGATATATATATAATGGTTTTATTATCAACCAGTTTAATAATTTCTATCATCATATTTGGCGCGACAATATCTGGTATTTTATAGGTTCTGTCCTTCTAAAGAAATTTTAACATCCAATCATATCCAATATGTTTAACACCAAATATGTCTACCTCTGCATTCAACATATCCAACATGCTTCACTTCTTAACACCAAATATGTCTACCTCTGCATTCAAAGCATCATTTCCTCTCTTTTTTTTTTCTTTGTTTACTTCTTCTTTAGCAAAGGGGTAGATGTACTATTAAGAATCTTCGATGGGACACTTGTTGAATTCATTCTTAAAAAAAAATAAACTGGATACTTCATTCTGTTCAGTTTAATGAATTTCGGAATATCGACATTTTAAAAGAATCTATATAGATCAAAATTGTATTCCCTACTTCACACTCCTTGTTTAAAAACACCATCATAAATGGTTCTTAAGATACTCCTCTTAAAAGCAGACAGAGCCCTCTCTTACTTTGAAGTCAACGTCTAAGTTCCAGAGAAATAAGTCAATGCTGGTTTAATCAGTCTTATACCAGAAGATATTAATTTTCCATTTTATCAGGTGTGATTTCGACAGGCATCTTAAGACATAATTTTACCGATTAACCAACAGAACCTACTCTTTAATTTCAGGTTCATTGTTGCCGCTACACTCAATTTTTGATAAGAAATGGATAAACTTATGTAGAGGCTCAAATTTATAGTTATCAACTTCGAATACCTTTTCAGGGTTTTTCTGATCCCCATAATAGGATATTTTATGTGGGCTTCATTTATTTTTAACTTCACTTTGCCCTCGACTTTATCCAAGACCGAAAAGACTATTAGTAGATTTTCAAACCTTGTCATGCCAGAACCTGAACAGATCTACTGAGATCTTTCCTCTTGTTGTTCAGGCAGCCCTTATAGCAACTCTCTTTTAAGGCTATTTTCAATAAATGGTCTGCAAATTGATCACCTATTATAATATATAAAGAAGGAAATAATAATTTACATTATAAGATAATTGAAACCCTCATAATTATTTAGTGTAATGTACTCCGTACATTGATAAAATTTTAATGAAGAAAAATAATCTATAACAATTTTTGTATATAATTACTGAAATGTGTATGTGAGTTACAATTTTTAAACATTTAAATTTCTTTAAGCTTTTTTATCCTCTTAATTCTCCTTTTTTGTAGGAAATAATTTTATTTATTGTAGATCTTTATAGTTTCAACTCCATGTACTTATTGATTTTTTTTACTAAAGCAAGTCTGAAATAATTACCTTATAGATAACTATTAAAAAGTATCTAAGAATTATAATTTTTTTAAAACAGTTCGTAAATTTTTTTTTTTTTTTTTTTTTTTTTTTTTGTTTGTATTCCAAGTATTCTAGGAAGTGATTCAACTTTCTATATTATTTCCCCGTCCCCGTCATACACTTTTTGATAAAACTTTTTTAATCCTTTTCTTTAAAGAATAGTAATTGACTTAATATATTAAAAGAACTTCAGAGTTATAATTTTTGATAATTACTAAAAAATATGCGAAAAGTTTCAAATTTTTCAAGACTGGAATTCCTGAATTCCATATCCATTAGGTCATACAAGCATGCGTCACTAGACCATGCATTTTGATTACTTCCTAAAAATACTGTATAGTATTTTAACTTAATGATGCATAATAATTGAAATGTACTTGAGGAATATTAATTTATATTAAGACATAAACCAGTAGTTGAGTTGTGTCTAATTGTTGCTTACCTCCATTATTGAGTGATTCCATATCTAATTTTGAACGGTAGGAATCATATTTGGTAGAATTTGATGCTTAGACTACTGGGAACATTTTATTTATCAGTTTGTATAATATTACTTATATGCTGCAGTAGAAGATTAATAATTTAACAGCAAATATTATGTATTATATTCCCTTCGTATACCATAAATTTGAGTTAATGAAACCATGAGTTAGACATTCATTACATGCTGAGGGAAATATTTATTGGCATGTATTATTCCTTTATGCTGTAGTTATGTTGAAATATTTCTAATAATTTTCTACATAAAAGAAACTTGATATACCTTTTAAAAAGAAACTTGTAAACACAATGGTAAATCACCATTAATTTTATTTTCTAGAATATTTTTAATAATAAATGGGATGAATTAATGTTGTTAAACACTAATTCATCTCACTCAAGTTAACGACCATCACATATTACTAATTTAACTGATAATTATAAGAAAATGAGATTAAGGTTTCTTTCTTATATAAAATTAATATAAAGAATTATGCATAAAGTGAAAATAAAAAGCATAAAATGAAAAAAGGACATTAATAGGGTATGTGATCCCCCCTCGACTGTATACAAAGTTTACACATTGTGACCATGCTTTCAATTAGGTGGTCAACCACCGCAGAATTAAACAATAGCCATTCTTCTTGAAGAGCAGTTTCAAGCTCAAAATAAAATTGGCTGGTGGGAAACGTGAACATACAGAGAGCATCCCAAAAATTTTCAATGGGATTAAAGTCGGGCGAATATGCTGGCCATGCCACACGCGCAATCCCTTCACTCTCCAGGTAGTCATCGACGATGTCCGCTCTATGGGGATGTGCGTTTCCATCAATTAAAACAAAATAGGGCCAACTGCTGCAGCGTACAATTTCACAATGGAATCTAGGACTTCATTTCGATACCTCACAGAACTCTGTTTAAAGAAGTGCAAGTCGGTGTGGTATCCTAATGAAGTGCTTGCCCACACCATAATGCTTCCACCTCGAAATGCGTGAGGTTCGGTGATGTTTTGGGGCTGATTACGTATTCCTTGTTTACGCTGTATCCTTATATGCTTGTCATCTGGCTCTTAAGCAAATCATGACTCATCAGTAAATATGACATTGCACCAGCCAGACACAATCCAATTGACATGTTCCCGGCACCACTTTAATCGTACTCCTCTTGATTGGACGGATAGACAAATACGAACTCGAAGTACCCGGACGTACATTTCACTCATATGTAATCGTCGGCATGCACATACCCTATTATATATATATGTATATATATATATATATATATATATATATATATATATATATATATATATATATATATATAAATTGTCCAGTGCTCATATATATATATATATATATATATATATATATATATATATATATATATATATATATATATATATATATATATATATATATATATATATATATGAGCACTGGACAATTTTACAAATCTTTAAACAGCAAAAATATGAAAATAAATTTTAATTATAAAAAAAATTAAGATTTTTTGACAAAGATTATTTTTAAAAATTGTATTTAAAACTTTAATTATTTCCGAAATAAAGATGATTCCGTAAAATTAATTTGTTAATAAAAAAATACATTAGTGTTAATAAATGCTCTTATAAAAAATGAAAAGATTGTTCGTGTCTTTTAATAAGTGTGGAAAATACGAATAAAATGTTTATAACTATATTATATAAATATGCTCAACACGTTTTATGTTATGTAAGTTAAGAGATTAAATACACTTTTTCTGTTATAATTATTTAATAGGATACGTAAATTTAATACTTTAATTATTGCTAAAAGAATTTGCTTATTTTGGAAAATGTTTCAGTGAAACTCAAATAAATGAGTCTCAGAGATCTTAACATTTTATACCAATTAGAGTTAAAATAGATCTTCGAATTTACTAGTAAAATAAAATAGCGTGCTTTATATTAATCAATTTTTTCCAAAATCTTCTGCATCTTTGTGTACAGACAAGAACTATATAAGGTAAAGTCGATTCTTTTCATAAAAATTTGAGGAAAATATTATGCAATGATTAATCAAAAAGAACATTGAAATAAAAATTGGTCGCCTATTGTTGTCCTCTTCAAGGTTTTTTATAAGGAAGAGAAAATGAAATAAGTAGGTACAAAAAAATCTCTAAAACAACATTTTTTATGTATTTAGTTCGGTATTGTCCATTGCGATTTTACTCTGTCTTTCAAACAAAGAGCTTTTGTTTACTAAGGATTTTTATTTAAGCTCTAAAAATATTTGAACTCACAAAGAGAAGAAAGTTATAATTAAAAAGCGGGTAAGAAGTATTTTTTTATTCAATTGCTTTTGTTTAAATTGAATTTATTGTTGAAAATATGTTAACAAAATGTAAAATGAAGGATGTCATATAATTGAACTTTAAATCGTTGTGTATTATTGAATGAAAAATATTTAATGTAAAACAAATATTAGTAAAGGGAATTAATCAAAAGTATTATTTCGTGCTAATAAATTTAGGATTAGATATAGAAAATTTTTAGTTATTTAGTGTAAATAATATTTCATTCTTAGGATTTTCGCTTAGTTATTTTTGATTTTACTGAAGTTTTCATTAAATAATATGCAACTCAAATATTGTAGAAAATGTCATGAATTGAGTCTAACTTTCCTTCAAATTGCCATATATTGTTAAATGAAAATGCATTCATGTTTAGTTTAATATAGGTTAAAATAACGAGTAATACAGTTGTGAAATTGTATACTAAGAATATTTACAACGAGATATACAAAAATTATAATTTAGAAAGTATGAGAAATATTTCTCTTTCTTATGTTCTTTCTTCAATTATTTTTTTACTTAAGTAACTTTTTTATTTTAAAACGAATTTTTCAAATTCATTTTCTATTTTAAAATGATATGCTATAATTTAACCATTATATGCAACACAAATATTGAATAAAAATTAAGTTCTCTTTTGTTTAGCTAAAGGTGTAACTCTCTAAGGTTAAACTGTGTATCCTTTTTTCTGTTTGATATTAACGTTATTACTAATTACATTATTTACTTTAAAATGAAAGCTTACACAGAGTATGTTACTATGGATAAAACGGAGACAATCCTCATCAAGGAAAATTATAAATTAATATTAAATATAAAAATATTATATTTAATCAAAATCAATTTTTAAAATAAAATAATAATTTAAAGTGGTATATGAAAAATTATGTATATCTTTTACAAAATATTTATCAAAATTAAAATTTTCATGATACTAATTTGTTGTTTTAAATTAAATTGATTTAGGATTTACATCTATTAAATTTGAAAAACATTTCAACATCTAATTAAGTAAGTGAAAATAACAGATTATTATCCTTTCAATATTATTTCTCTTTTTATTAAATTTTCTAACTCGTAACTAAAGTAATTTTTCCACAGGATTGAGGTAATTTCTGTTAAAACACAACAACTCGTAATTTCTAATGTTATTTAAAATTCAATTAATAGTATTCATTTATATGAATAGGTATATAAATAACATAAATAGTTTTAGAACTGCGCTCTAAAACTCTTTAAGTAATTTATAAATAATGACATGAATGATTGACAGTCATTTTTTAGTTTTAATGTTTGACTTAAAACTTTGAATTAATAATATTTAATCAATAAACACCAAATTATCCTATCAAACTATAGGAATAGGTTATATAATAGTCATAAGAATAATAGTTCTATAATTATGAAATCATTTTTATTGAAATATATGTTTTAAAAAATTTATTTCGTCAAGTTAATTAATTTAAAATCTCATAATGTTCAATTAATCTTCTAGGTTTAATTGTTTTGTTTTAGGTTTTATATATTATATTTAAATTGATTTTGATCACACACAAACTGTCATCTCACTTGTTTTTTTTAATTTTTTTATTGTATTTTGAGTTCGTTTTATTATTAATAATATTTATTAAAAAGAATTATTTGTTATTAAAAAAATATAGTCAATATTTATTAAAAAGAATTATTTGTGCAAAGTCTCACTTCTTGTAACTTAATTAAGTTACAAAAGTATAAAATTTTTTAACTCATTATTAACGCAGTAATAACAGTGATAAAATATATGCAAAAATCAGAACAATTACTAACAAGTTTTTCTATAAAAACATTTTTATTAAAGTAATTTTTACAGTTTTTGTTATATTCAATACATTTAGTCATACTATTGAATATTATGTTGCTAGTGAAATATATTGTTGTATTTTAATGTGTATTTTTATATTTAAATTTCACAAGTTATTACTAATTTTAAAACAATAAATTAATTATTTCTTATTTTTTAACAGCAAAAATGACTCAATCAGATGAAATTCTAGTTGATGAAGAAGACCTTATTGAAAAAGTAAGCTAAAATAATAAAGAGTTTCTGAATTGAAATTTTTCAATTACAAAAAGCAAATCTAAATTATATGTATTTTAAGAATAATTACGAAAAATAATAAGCTATGTGTGATATTTCAAAACTTTTATCTGCATGAACAACAAATTAATGTAATACAGTATAAAAACAGTAATATTCTTCAATTAATTTTTAAGAAACTTTTATAATGCACAAAAGTTTTAATCCATCTAATAAGTTCCCATAAAAATAATCCACATGTCGGATAGAGAACTTAATATTTCATTAAATGTAATGAAGTTATGTCTTTCAAAGTACCGTATCACAATTTATTTCATTAAGATTGATTTTAGTTTTGAAAAATTTAGACTGTTTTTAGAAAATATTAATGGTTTTCAGAAAATACATAAAATATATAATTATATAAGTTAGGGATTTATTTCATTAACTTAAATTTTTATACTTTTCATTGCTTTATCTTTTCTTTAAATATCATTAATTTGATTAATTTTTGGAGAAAATGTATAATGGAATATTCTCATTAATTGATATCAAAGTACGCATATATTTGAATTACAAATAGTCAAAAATAAAAGCTTGGTGGGAACCTCATGTGTCACACTTGTTGAAGTTGCCATACATTCATTAATTTTTCTTTTTATCTTTATACTTTTAAACTCATTTAAAAAAATTGATTCTACTATTTTAAATTTTCAATAAACCTGCAGTTTTTATTATGTATGTCATTTTTACATTATAATGATTAAAATTAAGAATTTTATGCATTATTTAATTAAAAATGAATTATTATGCAATCTTTTATTTGAAAAATCCATATTGTAATTCTAAATAAATTTCTCTTTCATTGCAATGACGTTTTTAAGAAATTTTTCCTCATATTTTAGATATTCTAATAACAACTACAGACGATGAGTTAATGACCTTTAAATTCATTCTGAACAAATATATAAAATTAAAAAAACGACAGTATAAAGTTCATTTAAAAAATAATACTAAGATTAAGTTTTTTTGTATGAATATTTTTTTTATGATATTCATGAATTTTTATCATTTTTCCATTAATTTCATGGTAGCCATACATTCCATAATGTTTGGAGTTAGGTTTGATCTTATGGCCTTTTAACAATGGGAAAGAGAAATTATATTCTTGCTTTGTTTATTTATTTTTCTCGAGTAAAAAGACTGTAAGTTTTCAAGGTTTCTTTCGCTTGCGACATGCGCACAATATACTTTGCCTATATTTCCTATAAAGAAAAGGTCGTAATTTCATCTGATACGGTAGATTATTTATGAAAATACTTCATAGAAGGCAATACGTTTCAGATGGGAAACGACTTTAATCTGTTACATTATCCGATATGCGTTATCAAAATAAATTATATGATACTCAATGGAACAACGGTGTGACCATGGTCAGAGTAATGGTGTTGGTGTCTTGAGGGTCCGAGTTTTTTAAGCAACTATAGATGGATGTTGCATTTCTGCAAATCTGCGTGACGTATTTGAAGCTTCAGTATTTTCCATGTTCCCAAGTGTATGACATCTAAATATGACTTACTATTTATTAAAAGTTCCTCCGGCAGGTAATAAAAAAGCGATTTTAAATGCCATGTAACGATTTCATCTAGATAAAAGTAATTAAACATTGACTTAATGTAAGGTATACATCAAGAATAGTTTGTTTCCTTCATAAATATAATAATTGAGTAATGATTTACAAAATACTTAAGAGGTAAGAATGTTTTGCATGCTGTATTTAAAAATTATATGTAATATCAAAATTGCAAATTAATAAACAATTATTTCTAGAAAATTATTATACTGATGCAGCTAAATCATATTTTAGAAAATGTATTCCTTATAAAACAAATTGCAAAAATAAGTACGATACATAAAAAATTTTAAAGACTAAAGTATTACACAAAAGATATTTTTGTAATGATTATTTAAATGGTTAAAAACACTTCCTAAATATATAGAATATGTTATCAAACAGTTATTTTTCTAAAAATTCTAACATTTAAGGAAATTGTTTTTTGACTGTTTTAAGATTTCATGCTCATAACAACAACAATTCTCAGAGAAACTCATGTACTCTCTGGTTATTAAAGCTTATGCAAGTATCTTATGACAAAAAACATTACAACTTTCAGTTGTTAAAACAATCTCATTTTCAAATTATTATTCAGCTTAAGTAAGAAATTGATAAATACTTTGATTTTACTTGCGTAAATAAAATAACTTAAAAGTTAATTTTATTTTCATAACGTAATAGTCTCGTATACACTTTTTAGATTAATATTTTTAAACATGTTTCGTTTCAGTTTATTTATATCATATAAGTACATATGAATACTTGAATCTTAAATATACAAATTATTCTCAGCTATTAGTCACCCATACAGAGTATTAACATAGTTGTAAATATAATAAACAAACCACGTGAATTATTCTTATGGTTTATTAAATATTTTAAACTACAAGATATTCTAATCCCTTTTCATTCTATTTCATAGTAAATAACTGACCAGTTTTTACTTATAATTATGATACAAATTATAGAACAACTACCAAAAAAAAATATTATTTGATTTTCTGAATGATTGTCAGCTTCATCTTCTATATTTACTGTACAGTAGTTTTTATACTATAAATTCATAATACTACCAGATTAAAAAAATTATATTTAATTAAAAGAGGATCCAAAATAGTTTTTTTTTATGTTTCAGTTGAGGAAGAGATTGAAAAATGAACTTCCTGCAAAGATTTATGAAGATACAGCATTATTACATAATTTTCTCAAAGGTAAGAAATACATTGAAAATTTTGAAATTTAATAGTTTTTAATGAATATTTAAAAATAATTGAATTAAAAATTAATTTTCATATCCAAATATTATTTAATTTAATTCATTTTTCAAAATATAATTGAAGGAAATGTTATTATCTATCATTATTATATTTCATTTAAATGTGCCATTTAATATCATTAGATAATAATATATTATTATTTGATGAAATGTGTGATTGATATGACAATACAATTTAAAGCATATGTTTGTATAATACATCATAGCATAATTGCTCCAAAAAATAATAATCATGTTGACTATAATCAGAATATCATATATGTATGATTTTAATAATAATTCTTCGTACATAATAAGCTCTTCTGTAATCTTATCTAATTTGAATGTAAAAGAGGGCTAAGAAAGGCGCTTCAACAAAATTTCCTTGAATCCTAGAATGAAGATATAAAAATCCCGAAGTTAATAAAAATATACAAGAATATTGCAAAACCTAGCTACAGTTTAGTTATAAAAAATGAAAACATTGTTCTTATTATAAACATGTAATTCTGTTCAATATGAAGCTTCTTACTTTTCATTGTATAGTTATTTAGGTATTTTTTATAACCGCTTTATAATCTTCAGAATTTGCAAGTAATACTTTCGCTTACCAGTTCATAAAGGCTAAAGCATTCTTACACTTAACTACTTTTAAACTGTTTATTGAAAAAATTTCTTTTAATTTAAAAACGCGGAAATCAGTGGAAAATTATTTAAAAATTCTTCACTGAAAAATATCTAAGCAGATTCTAGAAACTACTTCGAACAATCAAAAATTTCTCTTCAGGAATAATTTAAGCTAGATTCCTTCTGAAATCATTCCGTTTATTTCGAAGGGCTTACCGTATTTTTCTTCAAAAGATTTGCTTCGATAGTTGAGTCTTTTGTTAAAATATTTCTGACTGTTTGGATTAAGGAATCTTCTGCAAAAAAGTATAACATATGAACTTTAAAGCTAAGAATTAGGGTAGCTTGCTAAGCTTTTGCTAAGCATTGGGGTCTTCAACTGAGTACTTTCTTCTAAATTTCAAAGACACCCATACAACAGCCTCTATCTAAGGAGTAGAACCCAACTCTTGGTCAGTTATTGGGAAACATGCTCGTGATCACTCACTCACCATGGCCTAGTGTTAGAACTGGTGTCTTCAGAATCTAAAACACCGGGTTTGATCCTAACAACTATTAAACTAAGAATTTATTTGATTTGTTTTAACTGTCACTCTCGGTGAATAATGAGACCAGACCATGTAAAAATCTACACCTGAGATGAGAATCCAACAAACTAACTGTTGAATAGAAAACCTAAACACTGAATAGTCAGCTGCCAGCTTGAATTTGAACAATGAAAAATTAGTGTTCTGGTTCTGCATATAAATCTCTCAGAGTGAATGATTAGATATTTTGGGGATTTCTTTTCTTGGAATGCCTTAGTACTGTCCATAATCACTGAAAAGTTCTCCCATTAGTCTTTTGTAAAGCTATATTTTAAATATAAATCGTCTACGTCAAAGTAAGGTTGACTAATTATTTCTTACATTCTATCAAATTAATTCTTACTCAACTTCATTGTAAACGAGTTAAAATCAGTAAGTATTTCTAAAAACTTAAGAGATATGCATATTTTTAAATCCCTACTAAGGTTATGAGTTTTTACATGCAATATTTTTTTTCAAATTATATATTCTTATCTGATCATATTATAAAATATAACAAAATACTAACAAAAAATATGAAGCAGAAACATAATCGATTAATTGTCCCGTATTTTTTAAGTAAGGGACAACTATAAAAATGAATACTTGTATTTTTACTACCTCAGAACAAAAAAAAATGTTGTGCTGCTTTCATGCTTTCTACATCTATTAAACAAGTTAATATGTGACATATTAAGCTTCAATAAGCAATCTTGTAAGTAAACCATGGTAAGTGATTTCGCTTATAATCTACCAAGTATCGAAATCTGAAATCAAACAGGCCAACATTAAATTCCTTGCGATCTAATGGAATAACTGTGCTCTTTGGAATAGGATTTCTAAAACCAATTTAACAGGTTTAATCCTAGTTCTTAACCAGAAATAGATGTTATGTGTATCCACATTAACTTCTATCTGCATGAGGGGGGGTGGCAGCTTGGAAGATTTTCAGATTCCTACCCTTGTTATATATGTGGATACGGCCTAAATGTACACTAAATCTCAGAAAATACATATTGAAAAAACCGCACACTAGTTTTCAGTTAATTTAAGGTATTTTTTAAAGTTTTCTTAAAGGATTTTCGGTTAGGACGAAATTTGGAATACAATTTTCGAAATAACTAGTTTAATTAAAAAGCTAGTTGTTATTACTTATCTCCAAGGGTCTGACGGAGTCAGACCAAATCTGGAAATCCGTTGACTGAGAGGAAATCGATGACAAGGAGGGAAGAAGTGTAGATTACGTCCCATACTATATTCATTCAATTCAGGATATGCACAGGAGAAGCTTGGTGTCCATGACATTTAGGACAGAGGGGGTAGGTCTTATTACATTCTACAAAAGTGAGGCATTTCAGGCGGCAAGAGGCGAGACGTGCAAGACAAGTGCTGGATTTCCTATCACAGGAAAGATCCAGAGAAAGTCCCGTCTTTCTACCCTTGTAAAAGTGATGTAAAAGCAAGCAAATCTGTAAAGGTAAAATATCTTGAAGAAAATAATATTAACTCCTGACATGTGATGTAAATTACAACTTCCAAAAGATAGGGAATTAGAAATTTCTCTCATTCAATCTTAAACATTATAAAACAAAATAATTTTCTAGTTAGTTGAAGGTAGAAGGAATAGGGAAGCCTTAAAATAGTTAGCGTAATTGCACAGCTTGAACAATGTCTGCCCACAATGCAAGGAAGTTTTCCATGTAAAATATGGGATTATAAGAGAGTATAAATATTATTCTCTTAAATATGAAATTTTAGTAAATCCATGGTGTTAATCAAATGTTATTAGTAGAATCAAGTAGTTTTCATTTATATACTTAGAAGCAACTCCTCTTATTGGAATGAACCACATGTAAGAGAAAAAGGCTCTAGTACTGTGAAGTGAAAATATATGCAAAGAATAATTTTTTTAATTCAGTGATAATATTATGAAGATTAATTGCTAATATAATATTATGTTAAAAACCATTTCCATCAATAACGTTAAGATGATCATATAAATTAATAAGCAGAGTAATAATTGTATAAAAATATAAAAATCCCTCATGACTCTGCTTCTATTTACCTAAAGTGAAAAAGGAAACTTTTCATGTTGAATTAAAACGTAAGAAAGGCGAAAATTATGAATTTCTTTATATTTTATTTTGTAATAGTTAAAATGCTTATGTTCATTGCCTTCATTGCCATAAAAAACGTTTTGATGGTGGTCAATTAACCTGGTGGCATGGATATCAATTTTGATGACCTTCATATTTACAATTTCATCAACGAACAAACAGGTCAAAGATAATAACGATCGTTATAAAAACTAAATAAAATCTTGAGAACTTATTCTACGTGATTGTAATTTTATCCATGGTCATTTCAACAAAACAAAATACTCATTGACACGGATTTAATTAATTTTCTGCTGTTTATTGTTTGTTTGCTTCAGACATCATTGATATTTCATTCATATTGCAAATTCCCTAATGATGTTATCTTGTTTTCTGATCAATCTTATAAAGGAGTAGTATATTTTCTGCCCTTAGGCTCTAAGAGAAATTATCATTTTTAATTAACAGATTATCATTAATAGTTGGAAACAAAATAGAAACTAGAAACGGATTGCAGGTGATGCGATTTTTCCTCTATTAAAGTAACCAGCAACCCTCTTGTACAAATACATATAACTATTTAGTGTTCAAAAACACTTTTTATTTTCACAATAATGTAAATTTTCTAAAATAAGTATATATTTGTCATGGAAACAAAAAGTTTTTTTTATTTAAAATCTATCATATAATGCTAACGAGTTCCATTTATAATATGAAATTTCAATGTCAGATTAATGAGGTAATCAGTTTTACCTGAAGAACCAAAAATTATCTTCTCATAAAATATTAAAAAAAGATTGAAAAAAATTAGTGAAATAAAATATTATTCCAAAATTTTTATTAAATTTAAAATTATTTTTTATTAAATTAAGATATTAAATTAAGTCCCATTTGATTAGTTTTATGCCAATATTAAAATATATTATTAATACTAAAAGTTAGCTTTATTAAATAAAATTATTGAGAATATTAAATTATTTTTTTATATATACATAAATATTTCACTAAAAATTTTCATTTATTAATAGAGAGTCTTTATTTTTGTTAAAGAAAAGTAGTGAAAAAAATCACTTTAATATTATTAAAGATACTTTGTTATTTTTAATCTGAATTGAAATTTCAGCGAAATATAGGAAAGTGCTTTCAATAATAAATATATGAATATTAAATAATTTTATAGTAACATTATGAATGGCTTTTCTATCCTTTAACCATAAAGTACTGTAATTAAATTTGGAGAAATATTTTACTAATTTTGAAAGCACACAACGATTTTAATCAACAACTTAAAAGATTCTAATATTAATCTGATGTCTACAGTTCGCATTTTAATATTTTTTATTTTGATATTTAATAAAGAAAAGTAAAATATATTTAAATATACATTCATGTGCATGTTCAATATATATAATTTATACAATTTTATATATATATATATATATATATATATTTTTTTATGTATTATAGACTTTAGAATACATTATTATTGTTGCATGTCACATAAACATTTAAAATTATATCTTATTATTTTTAAATTAATTATTTCTTAAAATGAAAGAAAAATTTTATAATGAATTTATTTCTATTCATAATGAATAAATTTTACTCACACACTATTCATCGAAAGCTATTAGGGCATTCGTTGAAGTTATGGGAAGATTGTGAGCTTAAATGTCAAATAAACCAAAGATCCCTCATTTTTGCTAATGTAATTAGACACATAAATTATGGCTCGGTCCCGTTGTACCTCTGGGTGTCTTTCGTTTGGTTACTGCTCCTAAATTACGATGACCTTACGGAGTCGATAAACGCATCTACTTGGTGTCACATTTGACCATTTTCGTCATCAATAGATCTAAAAAGATGGGAAAAGGAATTTAAGAGCCAGTTATTATAATAAGAATAATACATTAGTAACAAATAATGCAATACACTTGATTTGCCACCGAAATTTTATAAATAATTTATATATAATTATTTTGTGATATTTAGCAATTATCTTATTGTTGATAATATCTATTTTATTTATTTAGCAAGAAACTTGAATTTGGATCAAGCTGAAGTTATGCTAAGAAAAGTAAGCTAATCTTCTGTTTTATCATTACAAAAATAGTGAGAATTTCTAAATCAATGTAATATATCTTGTTTGAGTTATTAATTTTTCAACAAAACTATATACTTAGGTTTTATGTCTTCAACCTTACCTGTAAAATAAAAAATTGTCGCCAAATGCATGATAGACAGCAAATAATTTAGAAATTCTTCCACGCATGTTCGAATACTCTAAATCCTCTTGAATTTTCATGATCAATATGTGACAACCACTTTGTTTATAAAATAAATTTAATATTCTACAAACCATAATGATTTTAAGCCTATTACAATGTAATTTCGTTATGTAAATATTAAATTGGTAATTGATTAAAAACCGTTAAATTTTAATATCGTATTGTTACATTCTTGTTCTTAAATGACTGTTTTCATCTCCTTCCACTTCTCATAATTTTCTTACGTAAATATTACATTAGTGGAAAGAGTTGATACCAAGTTATTTTTGTTTAAGGATAGGAACTGTTTCATCAATAAATGAAAATGGTTGATAAAATTTAATACAAATGTAAAATTTGAACAATAATGCAGTCCACTTATTTCTTCATTCGTATCAGAAATTTCCAAGTTTTCAGAGAAAAATATCATTAAAAAATGAAACTCTATTATACCCGTAAACTAAAGTTCTAAATAACAAAACTAAGTTTTACATTTAGACTTTTTAACTGTCTACAAAAGTTATTCAGTCAAAAACCACAAAGGAAACGAATTCACGCCAAATTAAAAGCAAACATTTTTTAATATGATGATGAAAGAATCTCTTTTTTTCGATCTTCATACAGCTGCCCATGCGCAATTTATCAAAAGATTATAAAAGTAATCAGAAGACTTTAAAAACAAAATAAAAAATATTATGAAAAGTCACACGCCAGCGTTTTATATCAAAATTATGTAAATTTATTCAGCTTCTTATTCATGAAGGAGGAATTATTTAACCGGGTTTTATATGGAATTAGACAAAGAGGATTCGGTCATCAAAATGATTTCCTGTTTCATTCATTACTTAATTGTAATTTTACTCATTGATCCAAACTATTTCATTCGATATATTATTATTGTATATTTCTTATTCATTTCGCTGGTTGTCTATCTTGCATCTTGTGACGATTGTTAGTTTTGGTGTTAAGGTCAATAAACTAATACGTATGTTGCCAAAATTCAAACGTAACATTTTATAAAAATAATTATGTTATTCTTTTGTTATTAGCTACTGCTTATCTAATAGCATTGTTTATTTTTAAATTTCTTAGCATTTGGATTTCAGAAAGCAACTTCAAATTGACTATATTGTGCAAGATTATAAACCACCAGAGGTAAGCAATGATATTAAGACTAAATGTGAGCTTTTTTATTTATGTATGTAACATTTAAAAGTTTTGTGCTTTATTTTTTTAAATACAACATACAAGAACATTATTTTTCTATGTGTTTACCCTTTTGTAAATGTTATAAATATGTGATAATAAATAAATTGTTCAAAGAATCATGAAAGAAATTTAATAAATCTATTTCTCTTACTCAATAATGCATGAGTTTATTCTGTTAACTTTTTAGTTCTGATGTCAAATAGTTGAAAAAATCATACATAAAGAATAATATAAATGACGATATAGTAGTTGCCAATATTGATTCAGCATGTAATCCAATTGTTTCTGATAATACGCTTAGTTAAAATATGCGAGAAAGGAGCATTTCTGGACAAATATGGAGTTTGCATGAATGAATAACCTCTTTTTAGATTTATATTTTGTTTCACAGGGTAAAACTAACGATATAAAAAATATAAAAAAAATCATCCAAACAGTTTTTAAGACTTACAAACTTCTATACCAATGCTCCATCAAACCACAAAAATAAACGTTTCATTTAATTTCTATCCAAGCCAATAACAAACAGTAACCATTTTAAATTGCTAATTTCACGACTTCCTTCTTATAACTTTAAGAAATGTCAAGTGTATTTCAAGCAAATGTTAAAACGAGACGAAAAATAATACCTCAAGACTATCTGATAATTTCTTTTAACCCTGTATAAAACCAAACATTTTAATGAGATCTATGAAATATTTTCAGTCATAATTATTTTTTTTATTTTATGTTTTTTAGTGTTTAGATTGAATTTTGTTACATATTTTTATTAGATATATTTATTTCATATAATTCTGTTTGATATATATTTATAATTATAATATACTTTCTATTATTTAGTAATTAATGTATCAACTGATGGATGTAAGTATTGTTTGAATTTATATAATAATAATTAACAACATATAAGGGGTGAAAGGATGTTGTGGAGATACAATTATATTGAAGAAATTCATAGAGATAATATTGCTAGAACAAAAAAAAAATTAAGTAGCATATTTACTGACTACAATAAAACTACGTGCATTTGTTAACAAATCACGTTTGAGACTGACATACACACATGTAATTTAATTTGAACTCAAGCTTTTGAGTACTTTAAACGTAAATAAAACTCCTATATAACTAAATTAGTCACTTAAATTTATAACTAAATATTTTTATGAAATAAAAATGATTTAACTATAAAAAATATTTTTATATCTGAAAACAATTTAAAAATGCTTTTCTATTTATGTATTTCATTTTTATGTCAAAAATAAATTTATAAATTTAAATTTTAAGTAATAGATATACAATTATGGAGAAAATTCAAATTAATTAATAAAAATTACTTTATTTGAAAATATAGAAATAATTAAACGCATATCTACTTAACCTTTTATTTAAGTACTCTTCTTCTTGTGCATAGATTATACTTTCATCATAAAAAATATTTATGAAAATTTGTTTAATACTAAAGATTTTTTTATTAATTTATCATTCTAAATTTTTATATGGTTTTAATTTTTTACTGGAATTTTTTGTAATGTAAATCAGGTGATAATTAATTCCTCTCTTTTCAAATCGATATTTATGTGATAGTTTTTCGTGCATTCCAATGGAATAAAAAACGATTAAATTAAAATGGATTTAAGTTATACGTGAAAACAAAACGAGAATACTGGAAAATTACGAGTTAAACATAAATGACACAAATTATACGACTAACCGATATATTTAACTATATTTGAAACAAATCACTAAAAAATTATCATTAGCCACTAATAGCATCAAATGTTTGCGGGCTTACGGTATACAATAATATATCAATAATGTTTTTAATTTTTTTTTGGTTGAATAGGAATATAATATTTTGATAACACATTTTTTTAATTTATGCCTCCAAGAAAAGTGACCTATATTAAATAAGGAAAGAAGGAAATGTAAAAAATTAATAGCTTTCTGAAAAATTACTTTTATTGATCAAATCAAATAAACTTATTGTGAAACCATTTATTTCCATTCCTTATTTCAAATTGTATTATAATATTTAATGCAGATTCTCTGATTTTTTAACATTATTGAAAATGTAACGTAGTTCAAATATCTTGATAGGAAGTTAGGAAACTATTGTGAAAAAAACAACATGCGAGAACATGAAGCTAATATTTTTATTTAAGGTATGAATGAGACCCGTATAATAAAGAAGAGTCTCTAAATATATACTTTTCCCTATTATAGTGTTATAAAGCTGGTTCTGAAACTGTTGTAATATTTTGGATTGCGCAAGGGTTATGTGCATCAATCTCCCTTCTGATGGTCCGTTTTAAATCCTTCAGGGAACTATTGGATATCCTGTAATTTTTGTGCTTATTCTTCCAAATCAATGAGAAATAATTATACGACTTTAAGCCCGGATGTTGATCTTTCTTTCTACGTGATTTGGGCTATTTGATTGCACATATACAATGTAATCGAATCCTCAGCTAGCCATGGGAAGACCTTAATAATTCTCAAGAAACGAGAACCATTCTTCATGAACCAGTACAGACATGTCAGCCATTTTGTTTTCATTTCAAGGACATTTCAAAGTCAAAGTCAGACTCATCTTACTCACGATATTTCATCCATTTCATCCTACAGTAAAAGAGTTACGGACCAATTATTGCGCGATTACCACTTCATTAGGTGTCCTTTTCATTCCTAATTTTCAATGTATTGAGTACCAAACGGTAATATTATTTCAGTTACTCTCATAAAATTTTCTAACGATAAATATTCCTTCCGACAATGTTAATATATAATTAAGTACATCTTATTATTTCTTTTTGGTATTCAAGGATGTACTTGAAATGCTGATACATGTACTATTATAGGTTATTACAGTACGGAAGATTACAGTAGGGAGCATTTTCATTGACACATTTGAAGCCGAGAATTTAAGAAATTTTCTATTATATTTTTGTACACACTGTATATGAAAAGTTATTACTATACTTTAATGAATCAAGAGGAATAAATTATGTTCATATATTAAAATTTATAAAAGAATTTAACCTTGTAACTTAAGAAAAAAACTTGTTTATTAAGTATTTTTATTGTGATTTATGAACCAGTTTTCTTATTTCAATATAAAAATAGGTTTCAATTTTTTTAAAAAAATGGAAAATTTCTATCCAAACATAAAAAAAAATATTATGATATTTACGTTATTTTTTAAGTTAATGTAATTGATTTTAATCCAATTATTTACTGAAAAATGTAATTTCAGGTTTTAAGAAAATATTTACCACAATCTTTCATTGGATATGACAAGGAAGGTTGTCTTATACGCTACTGTCCACTCGGAAATGTTGATGGAAGAGGTAAATGTATTCAAATGAATTTTTTCATCTAGGAAAAATTTGCTTTCACCTATTAATGTTTAATATTTTTCTTTTTAGTTTTCAAAAATTTAGAATTTTTTTGTGTTACCTAGATATTGGGGATATCAGATATAATTGATTTATATGTCATTTCAAGAAAAAAATCAGTACTTTCACACAATAAAAAGTTATTTTTCTTACAAGCTATTGTTTACTTGCCAAATTTAGGAAAATAGGAGCAATATTTGTATTATTTATTCATAATTGTAGTTTATGTATTCTTAAGTCATTATTTAATAATTTGCTGTTAACATAATCATGTTAAAAATTACACCAATCTTGCAAGTATGCATCTCATGATTGTTAAAAAGCACAAAAACAATCCTTGTTAAATATACTTCAATAAATTTGAATTTAACCGAATGTGATGTATAAAAATTAATTTAGATAAAGCACAAAATGAGCTAATAATCAATATAAAATAAACTCCAATTCTGTTCTGAAGCGCATCTAAGCAAAGTAATTGCACTTATATATAGTGTTTGATTCCCTAAAGATAGGAATTCATTAGTTTCACATTTTCTACATCGAAAAAGTCTAAAGCTGGAATAATGTAGCTCCATTTACTTCGAATAATTCAATTTAAGTTGAAGTGTGTGTATACATTTTTTACTATCATTAACGAGCTGAAAAGTATGCACTGTAGTTGTAAATAGTATTTTTTTAACAAATATAAAAAGCTAATCATTCAATGAAAAAGGATGGAATAGTTCAATTTCAGATTGTTTCTTATCGTATTTTAAGCACAAATTTCATTGGAGGAAATCCAATAAACTTGGTACTTTAATTTCTTATATCTTCTCAAACGATAGCTTATAAAAATGTATTAACTCCCTAAGCAGTTTGAAATGAGAATTAAAATATGTTATGTAGTTCCGTACAACTATAATAATTCGAATGAAATGTAGAGCACATGATCTTTTTTAAGCTAATTGTCCTTATTAATTGCTTGCTGCTGCTGTTATTTTAGAGATGAAATGTCATTAAAAACATATATATTATGCAATTTATCATTTATTGACCGTTATCCAGAAAATTTGCACACACACACATATTTTATCTCTCCTTTAAGGATTATCTATTATTCCAAAAAATATTATTTTCTTAATGGAGAAAGAACGCAAACAGGAAATTTGACGACTCGTTAACTAGGTTGAAAGAAATTCAATTTGTATCTTTTTCATCACTGTGAAGAAATAAATGCTTCAATAAAACATGATATTTTTAAACAATGTGCTCTTCTATAAGGAGGTTTTGTGTAATTAAAATGCGATTTGTCTTCATGTAGTTCAACAAATACTGGCAAATATGTTTTTGGTTGACTAGTGTTCTAGAAATTAGCGTAATTGAAAAATCAACCATGTAAGTTATTAATTGCCCTTTTTGAGAGAAAGAAATGATGTTAAAAAGTGAACGCCCGCGCGTATACTAGAATTTTTAAGCTATTTGCTAAAAATGTCTTTCGTAATCTGAAAATTATTAACTTGGATTTATTGTCAATGGTTATTTTTAATGTTTGATTTAGCATAACCCATACCAGCTGAAGCAGGGGACTTAACAAGGAATTATAAAGCAATTGTTTAAAAAATGTTCAGTTTGGAAGTTTAGTATGTAATATAACATTAGTACACACACAGAGAGAGCACATAAATAATCCCAAATATTGAGGGCATTGAAAAAATGTGTGCTCCTTTTTATGAAATTATTAATAACAATGGTGTATTGTGGAATTAGAAGCCTTTTTTGATTGAAATTATTATTTTGTGCACAAACATACTTCATCTAATTTCATGGATAATAAGTGCCTTCATTTCATATTTGATATTCCCATCAGAGTGAAAACTAGGAATACTCAAATCAATTAACATATGGTTCCTTCAACATTTTAAGTTTGTAATTTGTAATTTTACACTTCGGTGATCCGGAATATCTCCATCCATAACTGAAATCCTGTAGCAGCAATAACGGATATTGTCACAAATATGAATTGGATTACATAAAAATATGACATCTATAGTTTATATATGGATATGATTGATGAAAAGCATATAATACGAAGGAATAACATTTGTTTTTAATTTATACTTTTCAGATTATTTGAGATATATAATACCATTCATTCTAAGAAATTCTTAATCGCTCTATCATGACATAATTTATTTTTAATTTTATTTATTTATTTATTTTTATTTTTTATTTTATTTTTTATTTATTTATTTATTTATTTTTTGAAAAAAATGCACTCGCTTTTATAGATAACTCGCACATTAATTGATAATAATTATGTCACATTTAGATTATAAATTTTTATAACAGTGATATGCTATTTTAAGCGCATTCCTGAAGAACTTTATACACAAATAAGAATCATTAAATAATGGGGAAATGAAGTTCTTCGTATGAGATATGTATTGTTAATACAGGTTTGGAAAAAATAATTAAATTTCTTTTTTGTTATTACTTATATTTCGTCTATCATTTTAATTGCTAGGTCAGTGCTTGAAAATATTTTTCTCATAAATTTTACGAATATTTTAACAGGTTTATTTAAATCTGCTAACGCAACTGATGTCTTGAAATGCTGTATTCAAGTGATACAATCAGATGTGGAACACTTAAAAATGGTTTCCCAAAAGGTAATAGTTTCTTTATTGTTGAAGAATATAAAAGGCATTAGTCATTTCTCATGCTAAAAAAAAAGGTTGATAATCTTCAAAAATAACATATCAACTTAAATAGACTAATCCAGTAAATTTTGAACATTAAAAAATATTTAAATTATGATAAATATTTAATAATAAAATATTTCACAAAACTGCAATTAAATTTCAAAATGTTCAGATGTATTTTTATGTTAATTTTTAAGAGACCTAATTTGTGAATAATTTTACAGTGTCTTTCCTTAATTGCATTGATACCTCAATATAAGTTTGGTAGAAAAAAGGGTTATCTTTACGATGTTCTATTAACAAATATCAAAAATTGGATAATTATGTTGAAAATATATTTATACATAAATTTATAAAAACATAATCTTAAATAAAATATTAATTAATTTTCTGCCAATATACTTCAACTGCTCCAAGGAGAATCAGTGAAGAAATCCCTAATTGTTGGTATTGATATATCATAATTTTAATTTAAAAAATATTGATTCTTGTTCAAAAATAGTTGTATATTTAAAACACTTAATCTTTTTTAACAACAAAAAGAAAATCTAGGAAAGGAAAATAATGTGAGGAACTTCTAATTAGCGTGAGAGGTTGTTTGATAGTGTAAATGTATATAACCTAGGTATAATAAAAGAATATGCAAATTAATAGTTAACAATTATATGTATTTTTATACATTCTTCAAAAAAACTTTGTCGTACGGAGTTGCATTAATTAACATTGACTATATTTGAAATTTAATCATATAATTTTAATACATCTACAACATAATAAATACCACCTTTTCTTTTATAATTTTGCGCTTTAATGCATAGTGAATTTTGAAAAACCTAAATATTATTAATTCATATTTGTGTGGATATTTAATTTCTTTTCACGGCGTTAATTTTTAAAAAATTGCTTTTTTTTCAAGAATTTTTAGCTTATAACAATACTTTTCTATTTACAATGCTATGCACAGAATGAATAGGCTATGTCACTCTTTTCACAGTGATCCGTGACCTTCAAATAGAAATGTATATTCAGCTTTCAGAGATGAATTGTGATTTAGAAAAATGACGACTTTTTACATTTTAACAATTCTTAATTGTTAAAAATACTGATTATCATTCTTTCTCTGCTTTTATCAAGTTATTATTGTGCTAGTAATTATTTCTGGTACTACGAAATAGGATCTCAAATATCTAATCAAATAAGTGTCAATAAGTTGTGGAATGCTTGAAAACTAAAATCAATTACAATCAATTACAAAGAAAATCCGGCGTTATGCATAGTTTTCCTTTCATCCCAGAAGCTACAAATAGTTGACTATTTTTGAAGGCGGAAATGACAAGTTGTTTCAGTTCTCTGAAGTAATCAAAGCTCCAGAATGGTGTACATCAAGGTATAAAAATATCTACATTGAATGCAAATCAGTTTTAATTATGGTTTACTTCAGCTACAGAAGCTATAATAAAAATTTCGAAATAACACATACATCATATTTTAAGTCAGATGGAAAACAGCATTTTGACAAGTTTTATTTCATTCCTTGTTGGCATTCTTAATGCAACTCTGGCCAGGCTGATAAATAGAATAAACATTTTATTTGCACAAAGGAAAAAATAAATTAGATGCTTAAAATAAACATCCCGTGTTTCATTTTTTCACAAAAGATAGTATTTAATAAAAATTTCAAATAAAATTCTGTATATTTTAATTTTTTCAAGAAAATTTAAAATGCTTATAAAATATAAGTGGTAAACTTACAATAATGTAGCGAAAATTATTCCTCCCGATCAAGGACTTCGTGTCTCTGTCCGTAAAGAAGCGGGTAAGAAGCAAGCGAGGCAAGTCGCCTAAAAATTTGTTTCTGTTTGCTTTATTAATTTAAGGTAACTATACAAATTCATGTAATTTTCAATTCCCAATTTTCTGTGGGCCTTCCGAGTCTGGAAGGTTCCAAAACTGTATATAAGTAGCGATTGATTGAGAAATAATAAAAATCTTGATTTAATCTTAAGCGCTTTCGTTTCCATTGGCTTTACTACGTTCACTTCATCTACGCAACAATATGCTAAATTTAATAAATACTCAACTATATTTGCTGTTATTTTGTTGAAAAGTGTTTTTAAGCAGGCTCCTTTCTATTCAAAAACTTAACCACAACAAAGCGTGTATGTGAAAAGTTCTATTTAAAAAATTTACTAAAACGTTTTACAACTCAAGCTCCTTAGAGTTTTAGATAAAATTTTGCGTTTTCAGTGAAATTAAATCATGAGAATAATTAGTTATTTAAGTGTTATAGGATAAGAGAATAATAAAAACACATTTGACTTATATATACAAATATCTTTGTAATTGCTTTATCTACGAATAAAACCAAACATAAAACTTGAACCACTTATTTATTTTGAGCTATTAACAGAAAGCAAAATTATTCTTTTCTGCAATATCTTGTATAACGAAGTGAAAGGACTTTGTTCTTTTCTTTTGCAGACAGGAAAAGAAGTGTCAAAATGTGTTTATATTTACAACTTGGAGCACATGTCTTTGGCAAAAGCAACTCACAAGAGATGTAAGTATTGATAGTTTTTTTTTTTTTTTTTTAATATGAAATGTACTGCAACATATTATTATTCACATTTTACAAAAAACTGTTGATAAATTAACGATTTCAATAAGTTATTTTAACTTTTATATTTATGATAATTTGATATTTTTCTCATTACTTTTTAACAAACAACAATAAATTTATTGCCTTTTCATTTATTGAAAAAGAAGCTTTCATTGAGAAAGATTTCCAGAACTTTTTTTAAGACCATAAATTTTCATTTCTTATTGGATAAAAAATATTATACATGAAATAGATGATTTATCAAGAATGAAGCGTGTGCTTTTTAAACTAGATTGAGTTAGAGTAAATTAAAAGTTAAAATTAAATAACTGATTGCAAATTTAGTTTGGTTTCATTAGATTTAAATTTTGCTAAGTTTTTATGTCATGCTTTTATTTAATCACTTTTTTATCATAATATGTTGTACATGCTTTGTAATTATTTTTTCCTTTTTGCGTTATTGAAATTCTATTACGATTAACTGTCTAGCAAATTTTAAGGAATTAAAAGCAATTTTTAAAGTTAATATATATAATATATACACGTGTGTTTGTCCTTTAATATAAGTACAAATAAATCATAATAAATCAGTATTTTATCTTTAATATTGCTTAAAATAATTTAAAACAAATTATTATTTAAGTTAATAATTCTAGGACGATTCTTATACGTATGAATATTTTTCTAATTATAAATAATTATTTTTTTAATTTTTAGATATTTATAATTCTAGTAATATCATTAATAGAAAGTGATATTTTTATAAAAAACACACACACATTTAACTTAATGAAATTATGTAGATAAGCTATATATAGTTATATTAATATAAACAAAATAGTACAAATATATAATATAAATGAAAAATAAATATGTGTAAATGAAAATAATTTCAAATATATACAACTATATACAATCAAGAATTCAGAAATAACTGTCTATCCTTATCATATAATTAAATACTTATTTTCATTTGTGTAGTAATTATATTCTATAAACGATGAATGCATATTCAATTTCAAATTTCTTTAGTTTCAAAATTATATTTTCAAGATTACTTTAGATACTTAGCTTAATAACCTATTTTTAAAAATTACGGCTTCTAAGTGCTTAAAATTGATAGCAAAATGGAGACAAAACTCTCATATGCACGGAAAATGCAAATGAGATAAGAGACAACTGGCGCCACGACACGATAATACCAGAAATTTAAATTCTTACAACTTGCATTCACATTTTTATATTGATATCTACGTATACAATAAAAATCATCATCTTGTGCAGTTAGGATTGTCTTTTCTTCAAATTTCCTCTTGAAGTAAACAAACCTTGATTTGATATTATCTCAATCATTCTTACTTCTAGAAAGCAAACGGTAGATTGGTCTTATCACTTTTACAATCTTATCCTCCTCTTGCACGCAATTAAGTCTCACGTAAAATTGGTAATGAAAACCCCATTATATTATTTTTTCTAATGTTAAGTGCTAACTTAAGCATAATGGAAAACATTTTCCTAGAGAAACATAACGACTTTTTTGCAATTTTATTTCCTTGTTTTGTTAGCTGAACTATTAAAAACATAAATGTTTTTTTTTCCTTTAATAACAAATTATAGTTTCATTATATTGCCTTTAATGTTATAACAATTAGCGAAAATCATTGAAATAACTATAGCTATTGATAATATAATTTAAAATAAGCTCATTTAATTGAGTTTTGTAAAATTTCAGAAAAAAACGTATAATGGGATTGTTATTAATTATTTTTGGCATTTTTGGCAATGTTCATTTCGTAACAGTTGTTGACAGAGAAAGTTATAAAAAGTTTTTTTAGGCATTTTATATATAACTTTCTTTATCAAATTTTTTAAATTAAATAGATTTTAATTTGTATTTAGCTGCTACCAAACACATTAAAATAAAAATTGCTTTTAATCTGGAAACAATAATTGAAAATTTATGAAAAGATATTTGATAAAGATAACCCTAAACTTAAGTTTCATAAACTTGATAGAATATTATATATGATAGCTTAACTATATTTGGTATGTTTTGTAAAACATACTTTTTATTTTGATAAAAAAAAGTATACAAATTACTTTAATAATCCTCCATAAGACAAAATGTATTTTAATTTTAACATAACATATCAAAAGTCTATATTAAAAAAACTACAAAATGATATTTCAAAGTATAAGATAAATAAATCTAAACAGTTTTCAAATTCTATTAATTAGCATTATTTTTTATTCTGATGAATTTATTATCTAAAGTTTCGTTTCCTAGATCGATGCAGCTTGTCTTTTGTATTCCCTAACATAATTTCTCAAAATTCATTTAAAATTTCACCATCAATTTATTGATACCAAAAATGAAGCTACACATTGAAATTTTGCGTGGTAAATTTTTTATGCCAGTAATATAATTCTATATCCCAAAATTGTTCTGTTTGATGTAATAATTTCAATTAAGCTAATTCAACAAAAACATGGTTCTTTTTATTTTGTGTCCATAAAATGTCATGGAAAAATACAACACGCTATGATGAAAATAATAAAATGCAATGTAAGTTTTTGCCTCCAAATAATATCTTCGTAAGCTTCTTTACGCTTGTCACGTCCATTACACAATTCTGAAATTCCTATATTTAAGAGATAAAAGCATGGATAGCATATTAACACTCAGGAGCTGTCTGCTCACTTTCTCTGCCTCTTAAGTAAATATTATCTTACAGAGATCGTGTACCAAATACCAAAATAGTAGAAGATCACAATTTGACAAATCAGAGACGAAAAAATATTTATCACGTTTTTAAACACCAAGTATTGTTTTATCAATATCATTCGTTCTAGGATGTAGAGAAGTGCATTGGTTCCCAAATAAAAAAATCGTATCTATTTAATAACTAAATTTTGTCCCATCAATTTTCTATAATTTTATGCAGAGATAATATCGTTATACAAAAATTTGCCTGTTTTACAATGAATCAGCATTAACTAACTCAAATAATAAGCGAAATTGTTTATTTAATCTTTCATTTTTATATAAACCGTGCATAATTATACCAGTAATAGACAACTATAAAAGAAATATGACATTAATAGCTTTGAGAATTGCTTAGAATAGTATCGAGCATTGACCATTTTTCTCAATTGTTGTGAAGATCATTATCATTTTTAAGGGAATTTATTCTCATCACAGATTCAGATTTTATTGATATTCTCATTGCCGAATTCTAATCATGTTTTTTATACATTGGATAAACGAAATAACTTCCGTTAGAATTTTAATACAGTAGCTAGATTGTGAATAATTTTGATGGGTAAATATTTAGTTCAGTAGATATTCCCAGAAATGTTTCCTGAAATTCAGGTTCAATAAGCTAGGTTCATTAAGCTAAGTCAGCAATAACTTGGAACTTAGCTTAATGAACATAACATTTAGTAGAACATTATCAACAACTGGAGTTTTTTTCGATAAATAATATAAAATTTATGAAGTATCAACACGCTATTTAAGTAACTTGTTTTTTCACAACAATAATAACCTTATTTAATGTTAAAAAGCATAATATTTTATGTTTTCTTAAATATTTTTCAATAATTTATTTTCACATTTTCATTCACATGCTTTATTTTGATGAAAAAATTTCAAAAAAATATTTAGGAATATTATATTTTATAGATAATAAATATTAAGCCGGTTACTGAAGAGAATTATTAAATATGGTTAGACGTACACTTATCTAACAATTATTACAATTGTGTTAAGCAAATTAACATTAAGATTTAAAGCAAACTTAAAATCAAAATGTTTTTCAGCTATTGAATACTACCTTTATGGCTTGAACGTGTTTCAAGACAATTTTCCAGAAATTCTGAAATCAGTCTACATAGTTAATGGTAAGTTACACTTATTTTATATTGTGATTAATAACTTTGGAGTACCACTTGCAAATTTATTCTAACATCTTATTATTCGGAACTATTTAAGAAATAGTAAGTATTTTAATAAAACATAATAAAATATCAACAAAATTTGTTTTTCTATAGCATCTGTATACTTTACGATGGTATTCAGTTTAGTTCAAAGAATACTTTCTGGATCAATCTTGAGTAAAATTCACGTATATGGCCAAGGTAAGTTGATTCATTTTAAATAATTAAATTGTTTTTGAAATTCAGCAACATTTGAATGCAACTGATAGAAATTATATAATTAACATCCAAAATTCTTCAATTATTACAGAATTAATTTATATATAGAAATAACTTTTAAATTGATACTTATATTTTCTGAGCTTACTTTGCTACAAAATTTTACTACAGTATTTTATGCATAAATTTTAGTTAAAATATAGTTAATTTCAAAGATAGTAGGATTACTTATTAATAAAAAATAATGTTCCCTAAACTCTGAGTTACATATATTAAATTTACTTACATCAATAATTTTATAATTTTAGTTTCTAAAATTTAAGTAAATTACTAATTGTTTTAATGAATGTTATCAAAATCGAATCATTAAATTCTAGAACTTTTTTTCCCATTGACATATGAGATAGTCAAGGCACAAAACAAAATTTGAAGTGAGAGATGAACGTTTTTATACAGTATTTTATAAAATTTTTAGTTAATTCGGTTAGAAAAAGTAAGAAATTTTTTCTTAGGAGTGTATAAATGTGTACATACATACACATATATAAAGAGAACACTCTCTACAAACAAATAGTTTAATAATTAAGGAAAATATTTTTACTCCACAAAAATGTGTAAAAATCAAAGAATGTCAAAAAATAGATTCAGAAGTTGAAGTTTCTGAGCAAATTGGTAAATGAAGACAGACCCGTACGGGATTGGCGCGATTTCAAATTTTCACGCCAAGCATTCTACAACTCTGTCGCCAACCTAAATTACGTCACTATGCACGATAGCCGTCAACCAATAACGATCGCGTTCGAACTTCAACTTTAAAATCCCGCGTTTTTCCGAATTCCAAATATAAAAAATTTGAATATTTCATTATAACTAAATACTGTAGAAGTTTTAAAATTCTAATAAATAGAAGCAAAATTTTTAACATATCGAGCAATGGCACCCACCTTAAAAAAAACATTAGTGTAACGCTACCTATTACAGAGCCAACCAGGCAATAAAGCTAAATTTCGAATGTTAACATATTTCATTTTTTGTTTAAAATCGAATTTTAATATAACGAGCAGTTACACCCACATTAAAGAAATTTAAGTACGTGGCACATTTTAACACTAACATGAAAAACGCAATACACACAACTTAAACATTCATTTACTTATGGAAACATTCATTTTTATAAAAAAAAAACTTTAATTTCTAAATATGAATAAAATTGTAATGAAAAACAAAATAATTCACCTAATCTTCATCGATCTCCGAATCGTTGCTTTTCGGCGAATATATAGTTTTTATCGCTCCTAAAAATTCATCGATTATGTTTTCCTGATGATTCTTTCTCCATACGTACTCCGCGAAAACGTAAAATCAATATATCCTCATTCATACTTATTAATTTTCACAAGTAACACAAGAACTCCAAAAATCGAATATCGAAACTCAACGCTTTAAGATTATTCTGTAATAGTTTTAAGGGTTACATACAAAATGCCATTGTAAAACGAAAACACGTCATACCTACGTAATCCGAACCGGTAAACCAGTCTGGCGCACTTTATCCCATTCTTGGCGCATATGTTTTGCGCATTTTACCCTCCTTACGATTCTCTACTATTTAGCGAAAACTTTTGTATAGTAAAATCATGCGATGATTATAATAATATATTTCTGATCTAATATATCTGAATCAATAAATTTTATGTTTCGGATTTATAAATGATACTTACACTTTCGTTTTCAAATCATGTATTAAATTCAATAAGACTGAAATTCATTAAATTTAATATGTTAAATAAGTTTAGAAACTACATACTAATTTTTAACAGATAGTTATTTGAAGAAATTTAATTCAAATAATATATATTATATTCCTCCTTTAATTATTTTTGAAAAGCATAAATGAAGAATTTTAAGACAATATAAATTTGTAAATTAACAGCAATCATATGATTATTAACAATCAAATTAATTTACTTTGCAATTTTATTTATTCATAGAGGGTTGGAAAGATGTGCTACTTGAGGAAATTGACTCTGACGTTTTACCAGCTTTCCTTGGAGGAACGAGAACAGATCCAGATGGAAATCCATTTTGTAATACATTTGTAAGTAATTTATATATAAATTCTTTTTAAATATCTGTAAATTTATTTAACAATCTATACCTCGGGATTTCGCGATTAACTGGGCTTCGCCATTAATCGCCGAAAACGTAGTGTTTTTGGCGATTAATGACGAAACTTTTAGTGTTCATTATGAGAATTATAAAATCGTTATAATTTCAATTTAGAACAAATTAGGCTTTCAGTATTGTTTAATAAAAGATTCTAATCATTTCGCTTGTTTACGTCCCAATTAAAGGAAAATTAATACAGCTTTGTGTGTTTAACATATTTACAGAAAAGTGGATCTAATCCATTTTCAATTCCCCGAAATTCTGCCTAAAATATAAACGCGGACTTTAACAATCACTGAAGTTGGTCATAAAGCAAGACTAGATAAGTTATACAACATTTAAACATGCCAAAAATGTCGATATACACGTTGAATTCCTTTAAACAGAAATAATTTGCCTAAAAATTATAATTTTATAGTTATTTATTGCTGGTATGAAAAATATTTCTGTCAATTTCTGGCAAAACTTATTATAATAGAAAACAGTTTTAAAGAGAAAAAAAATTTTAATATTTAATTTTGAATATTTATTAATTAAATAATGTTAAAGTACAATACTTTTGAAAAAATTTGAATTAATGGTGCGTGGCATCAATGATACAAATAACTATATTGCTTTTCTTTGTTCTTAAAATAAAATTTATGGAATGACCGGCAAAAGAAATGCTTAAGGTATAAGGTTTAAAATGTCATATTTTTTTCAAAATTATATATTCAAGCTAACTATTTTAAGATTCAAATTCTATTTTACTCAATGCGAAGTTATTTATATATAGTCAATGAATATAAATGAATTTATAATTTCGTTTTCCTTCATATGTGAAATATGTTTTTTAAACAAACAAATAGAATATTTTTTGCAGATAGAACATGCAGGAATAATACCAGAGAAATTCTACTTATCCAAAGATCCTCAGAGGTTTATGAAGAAACCTGGATGTAAAGTGGCTAACGTTAACAGTCGTTCCAGTTTACAAGTACCTGTCTACGTTGAAAACCCCAATTCAATCCTCGAGTGGGAATTTGAATCTTCAAAAGCTGACATTTGCTTTGGACTTCTGTTCGCAGATTCTAAAATCGCAAAACCAATTACTTTGATTCCTGTTTTCAGAGTCGACACGAACTACGAGCCTGAGGCTGGAAAGTATAGATGTGATAAAGCAGGCACATGTAAGTATTTTGTATAAAAGTACATTTATTTGATCTTAAGGAACATACTAATTTCTTTGTAGCAAAATTAGTTCTCAACTTTTTAGAAATATAAATAGACGGTATATTAGTAAATTAATAGTGTAAATTATCAATATAATTCTTATATTTTACACATGCACAGAAAAATTGTTGTTACCGAAGATCTCACTGTAGTACTAAATATTTTTAACAAGTTCTTTCTAATAATTTTAGCATGTAATAATAACAGATCAGAGAACAACCGAATGACTTCTGATTCGAGATACTTTCATTTATATAAACTTCTTTTTCTATCTCAAGATTGAAGGATATTTCTGGTTCCCTCCATTTTAATTCCGCCGATCTGGCAGCCTAATGTTTAGCGTTCTTGCCTTCGGTTCAACAATTCGTGGGTTCGAATCCCACTTTAGGCATGGCTGTTTGTAGTGTTTCGGAATCCACTTTAAGCCGTAGGTCCCTGTCTAATTAGCCCTCATGTACAAAAAATGACCGTTGAGGGGCCATCCATATCCATTTTAATTCCCTTGTATTACTGATTTCACTTCGAAGGATGCTATAAAATTTGTGATGCTTTTTTTTAGTCTTGACATGCCAATCATTGTATTGTTTCATGAATTATCTATCATCTTGAATAAAATTCACACTAAAACCCAAAGGTAAATGCATTATAATTACATTTCTACTGGTAAAAAAATCAAAATAGAAAATCATTTCTTGTTACTTACGCGTAATACAGACAATAAAACATAAAAAAGGAAGAAAATTGGAAAAAAATATTTTTATTCATATCTGCAGACGTTATTTTCAAAATAAAAGATTTTCAAAAAAGGAAAGGGAATCGTGTAAAGACATTTTACCATATGCAACAAAACATATATATATATATATATATATATATATATATATATATATATATATATATATATATATATATATATATATATATATATATATATATATATATTATAGCCATTATAGAATGTAAACCAGAACTATCATAACATCAAGTAATTTAAAACCATTATTATTTCTATGTTGTGTTATTATTAATTGGATATTATTATAATGATATTAATTTATAATATTAATATTATATATAATATTGATATTATTACAACAAAACATATATATATATATATATATATATATATATATTAATTTCAAATATTGTTAAATATATATTTATAAAATTTCACATTTTCTTTCTAAAGTATTTTCATATGTTTGCAATAATAAACTTGTTTATGTACTTATAAGCAAGGCAAATATTGTAAAACTAAAATGTGTAATTAAACTAAGTAACACACACACATCAGCTCCTATGGAGCCAAGGCTTGCAGTGCCTTTATGTTTCCATGACCACGGCCCCGAGGTAATATATCCCAATTAGCTGTCAGCCTCTAAGACGGAATTCCCAGAATTTAATTCCCAAACACGCTTGGTATTTGTTTTATCGACCCACAGAAAAGTTGAAAGGCTCAGTTGACCATGTTTAGCCCGAGAATCGCGGACCTGTGCCTTGGGATTGCGAATCTTTACCACTACGCCATCGGACTTCTTTAAAATGAAAAGAAAAGAAAAATCTAATTTATTAAATGAAACATTTTAATTGGACATAGAATTTCTTTAGTATGTCTGCATAATTTGTGTGTATAATTAAAAACTCTAATATTACAAAACATTATTTATCTTAGTATATTATATATTATTATTTATTTATTGCTTTAATTTAGATATAATTGTCTTCGACAATTCAAACAGTTGGCTGGCTTCCAAACAAGTTTACTATAGGATAAATGTAGTCCAAGGAAAAGAATTTATTGAACACTGAGCATAATGAAAACACTAACAAAACCATTATTTTTACTAATATGATTATATGTTTCCTGTATTGTAACACATTTTGTAAATAAACATATTACACACAATTTTAGATTGTCTTATTTTTTCCACTAACATTTTCCAAAAGTACTTGTTTGGACAAGTAAAGGATTTAAATAGGAAACTAAATTTTCTATTCTCTTAAAAAATGGTTCAATTATGACTTAAAACTACTGTTGGTTTTAAATTACGAAAAACCTCTTGCATTTGCTCAAATTCACAAGGTATTTAATAATAGTTAAAGATCATATTATTAATTACAAACAAAACAGTATATACTCATTGGGAGTGCATAAAGAAATTGCTCAATCAGAAATTTCTTAAATATTTATAGGAAATAATTTTATAATATATTAGTGGAATATTTTTCTAGGCGGATAAAAACTGCATATAAAAAATTCCAATTAACAAATATGTCAATTGTTTCCCAAGAACGAAGAAAATGTGCTATCATAAAAAAATAATTATTTATATATTTAAATATTTCAAAAGAATTTAATTTTTCATTTTACACCTGAAAAATATTTTCTCTTAATGTACATACTTATCTAAACAGATTATATACAAAAAATAAATAAATTATCTTCACTCTCAATACAAAAAGAATCTTTAGTCATGGAAAGAATTCTGTGTGATAATGAAAAATATGAAAGATTTATATATTGTTATTAGAAGTTTTAAAACTTTTCTTATGTAGTTCGCTTAGAATTACTAAGACATTTGATGTGAATATAAAACAAGTCATCTTCAATAAAATAAGCGTTCTCATAACTTGCTGCAATTCCGTAAATTTTATTATTGATGTTCTTTTTAACAACTAACTTTTTATTACAAAAACGTAAACAAAACAACTGTTACTATGACAATTACTGTTAACAAAGAAACTACTGTTGTCGTTCTTAATTTATATGTGCTTACATTCCACCATTCTAACATTTCAATTGACCTCACAGTTAAACTAATTTTAAAATACATTGATTACAATAAAATTACTTTAACAAAAATTATGAAATTATGATACGGTTAACTTCTATTGGTTTATGGAATTATGTGTTCTATTGGTTTAACAAATTATGTGAAAACCATTAACAACTTAATGGTTTTCACATAATTTGTTTAGATAGTGGCGTTTCGGGTTCTTCAGCAGAATATTCACTTAAAATTATCAACATCTTCTTCACACACATTCAACCTTCTTCAATCTTTTAGTTGACTAGCAGGAGCCATCAACAAAAAGCCTATAGAAGCTGTACTCTATATAAAAGACGGTAATCCATCATTTGATTTGGGCATGGATGTTTGTAGTGGTTCGGAATCCACTTTAAGCCGTAGGTCCCGGTCTAATTATCCCTCGTGTGCAAAAAATGACCGTTGAGCGACAAACAAACAAACAAAACCCATCATTTGATTAAAAATAATCGTTTCAGGTAGAAGAAACCGACAGGCGACAACGAAAACTCAACCACGGTATCGAGGACCAGCGGTTATCAGAGAAATACTCCCTAGTAATTTATATTGAATCTTTCAATTGAAAGCTAGTAATTATTGTTTGAGGTAGTGCAACAATGGCTCATGTCAATCAACTAAAATCCTGGTGAAACTGGAAGGAAAATGATGATATTAATTTCAATAAAGATTCTGATAAAGAATCCGAAAAGCAGCGTCATAAATAAATTATGAGGAAACCACTACGTATAGTAGTTCTGTAAGCTGAGGGCATGGTAGAATCGAAATGTGTATAGGTTAAGAATAGCAACAGCAGTTTGCTTATGCTTTTGTAATATAAATTAGATCTAAAAAGAACATTGATAATTAAGATAATAAAGTTACGAATTATGTCTATATGTAATATTTGTCTTACAAATGTGTGTGTGTGTTGTGTGTGTGTGTGTGTTGTGTGTGTGTGTGTGTTGTGTGTGTGTGTTGTGTGTGTGTGTGTGTTGTGTGTGTGTGTGTGTTGTGTGTGTGTGTGTGTGTGTGTGTGTGTGTTGTGTGTGTGTGTGTGTGTGTGTGTGTGTGTGTGTGTGTGTGTGTGTGTGTTGTGTGTGTGTGTGTGTGTGTGTGTGTGTGTGTGTGTGTGTGTGTGTGTGTGTGTGTGTGTTGTGTGTGTGTGTGTGTTGTGTGTGTGTGTGTGTGTGTGTGTGTGTGTTGTGTGTGTGTGTGTGTGTGTGTGTGTGTGTGTGTTGTGTGTGTGTGTGTTATTACTTAAACCTTAAATATGTTAGTTTCTGTGTAGTTGATTCTAATTGACTAGTTAAATATAAAACAAAAATGTATTGATAAAATAAGTGTACTCGTAACTTTAATTATTGACGTTCTTTTTTACAGAATTTTATTACAAAATCATTAACAAAATTACTGTTACTATGATAACTACTGTCACTAAGCAACTATTGTCCTCATTCCTAGCTTATATGAGCTTACTAAAAATAAAAGCATTGGTTTTTTTTAAAAAATGCGAAAATTCTCAAACAAATCATAAAAGAATCACATATAATTAACTATAAAACATTTATAGTTTCATTATTTTAATATATTTTATTTATTTACTTTTTTTTCAGAAATCAAAATGAAATTATAGTTATTTCTAAGGAACATCGGCTTATTCTTTTCAGTTTAAATATTTACAATTAACTTCGCAGCAATTTTACTGCATAAGAAACTAAAATGAAATATTAAATTAAAATTTATTCAAAAGTTTAATAGTTTAACAGCTGTAAACATTACATTTTCCGAAAAACAATGCCAATAATGCATTGTTAAACTGGATTTCCGAAAAAATATTTTTTTAAGTTATTACCATACTTTTTGTTGCAATGATAAATGAAGTCAAATTGTAAATTGTCAAGAAATTATATATTTGCAAATGACGTCATCGGATCTTCAAGGAGGAAACTGTCTGTTTACTTTCTAGAGAAAAATTTAAAGTAATCACGAATTACGATTCATCTTGTAAAATGGGAACAGTAACCTTTGATGAATTAGAATTAATCTTTGCATAACGAAATAAAGAAAGGTTCTGGTAAAAAACATTCCTCATTAGTTATTATTCATTCAATTTTCATATATCTCAAAAGATTTGGTGGAATGGATTGAAAACATATTAGCAACTGCCATGTTTTCTGTTTGAAGATGTCTTCTTCTTCTCGAAGTGAAAATATCTAATTGAAGAAATACCTTATGATTTAATACTAAGACTTGAAAATGTTATGCATGCTTTAACAAAACTGCTTCCATTAAAATTATCTGTTGCATTAACTATGCATCTCTTGGATTAAAGCATCTCTTGGATTTCAAATATATAAATATTATTACAGTATTCTAGAAGTAATTTTCCTTTAATTGTTTTCTCATAGAGATAGGAGTACGAAGATGAAATAAATAAAGCAAAGTTCGCTTTCTATAGTTTTCTCAAAAACACTATAAAGTAAAAATAGAAATGACAATTTAATTGAGATTAAGAACCATGTTGCCTAGTGTTGAAGTTATTGTACAGTAGCTCTTTGATTTAATACCTGGAAAGATTACAGCAAATTTTTCCAGTATAATTATTGGACTTTTATAATGCAAAAAAATATTTTGAACTTACTCCATATAATTAGGAATTACTGGCGAATAGAGGGTGTTTGTCATTTCAAAAGGAGTGTCTTATATTCTGCTGTGAGATTGTGACACATTTTAATCTTTTCCTTCATTTACAACAAAAATAATTCATGATTAGAGAAGAATAATGGAAGAAAAAATATCTAACAAATCACTGGAATTGTATAATATTCTTCTTTTATTAATATTCTTCTTTTATTAATACATTATATAAGCAAGAAATAATAACTGTTCTTGGAAAATTTTTGAAAATTCAGAAGAAAATTAGAGAATGTTTTCTCTTGCCTATTATATATATATATATACTAAAATTATTATAACTGTAAAATAATTTTCATCAATATGGTAACGAATTGCATACTTAGTTCAAATTTAGGTTAACATAATGCGAATATTTAAAAAATACGAATTCCATTTAATATAAATGCATTCTCAGATTCATGAAAATATTCTAAAGAATGGAAAATTACAGATAATTTATTTTCCTAAGTATTTGCCAAATATTGTGAAGAAATACATTTACGTCTGCACTTTGTGGAAAAAAATTATTATGTTCAATTTTTCGATTAATTAATTATTTTTTTAATTGTTTAGATCTTTCAATTTTTCTACTCATTGTTTCATAAGGAGTTACTTTTTAAATTGCGAAATTTCAATAAGTTCTTTGAGAAAATATGTACAAAATGTTTAATTAATTGAAATATACAGTAGAACCTCATTAATCTGTACTAATAGGGGATCTAGGTCATCCGAATAAATGAAAATACGGAATAAGCAAACGAACCTATAAAATGAGCCAACTTACATAAGCAAATTACTGTATAAAGTAAAAATTGTATTTTGAATTCAAGGAAACTAAATATAAAACTAATTAAGAGAAAATTACCATATACATAATATTTTACTTATAATAACATCGAATGCAGAACTACTTTGAACATGATGGTACAGGCTTATCTTCACTGATCACATTTGACATGCTTACTGGTTGGGATAATCTACAGATCTTTTGTTGCCTTATTTTAGTGGCTATTCCTTGACGGAGATTTTTAATTGGCGGAGATGTCTAAAATGCTCTTAATATACACATCCTTCATTTCTGTTGTCTTCAACATATTTTATCACAAAATTTAATTGCTCTTGAATCTCACTGAATTTAAGTTCTGACTTTGACTTGGCTTTTATATCATTATAGTCTTCAAAACTTTCTGCTAAGGCCACACTCTCAACAATCACCTCGGTTAAATAATGATAGCCTGAAACGTCTTCATATGCATCTAATCACAACCAACCTGCCAGTGCCACATCAGTTTTTCCATCTTCGTGGCTGGCAATGGGAAAATCAACAGGATGTACATCTAAATGACTGCTATGAAACGGATTGACAGGAGTCACTTTTAGTACGGTCCTGATTAATGAGGGTTTACTGTATGTATTTTTAATTCACACATTAAATTTCAACATATGTATCATATTTAATGTATAGAAATAGTTAAATATTAACAAGAAATTTAATATCTGCGTATATGCGTGAAAACTAAAAATCTGGGTATAAATATAAATATTCAATATCTATAAAAAAATCTCACAAAACTCAAACCACTTCATTTATTGCTTTTTAAAATAATCTTTTCTGGAAATTACGTAAAAAATTTCTTCAAAAAAATGAAATGAAACTTAAAGTTATTTAGAGATATTTTTATTAAAAAAATAAGCTGATGTCAGTTATTAAAAATTTTTATCTGTAAGGAGAAAAATATCATAAGGATCAAGTAAATTTATTTACATTTGTTTCTCATAATTTTCTCTCTTCAAAATATATAATAAATCAAATATAAAAAATATAATTCATAAAATAAAAATTGCTGACAACAATTTCCTTATGATTAATGTTTGCGTGTCAAAGAGTTGAAACTATTTTTAATACTTCAAATAATAGAATGTTATTTAACCGATAAGATCCTCATATTTTGAAACATTCAAAAGAAATATTAATATAGTAGCATTTCATTTCATTTAATTTTAATATAATGTAAAAGTTATTATAATTGCTTTCTAAATTCCGTTTTTCTTCAAATCCAAAAGTTAATGAATAAGAATTATAAATAATTTTACAAATATGTTATATGATAAACATGTTATATCATTAATATTGGTCAAACGTGTTAATAAAAGTATAAAAAATATATAAACAAATCTGACATTTTTAAAAATTACTTGAAAAAATATTTTTATGCATGAGAATTATTAAAATTATTTAAGACATCATAATTTCTCCGAAAGAAAAGTTGCATCAGTATAAGCATTGCACTTACATATAAAAATGGCTTAAGAAAATATAAAATTATTCACAAATGTATCTTGAGAGCATGAATTATTCATTTAGTTAAATTGTGAGTGGCATCATTGGAAACATCATTTTCATTAAATATCGACTCATGTCGTACAGAATATAACATAATAGTTAAAAAATTTTAAAATGTTAAATTAGCATTCAAATATAAATTATGGGTGATAAAATTTGAATGCATATTTATATTTCTAAACGTACTTATTGTTATTCCTTAAAGGAAAAAAATGCATAATATTAATAATATTTTAATAAATAATATTATGTCAAAAAATATTAAATTGAATAAAGAGGAATCTTAGTTTTTTTAATTACTTTCTAAAGATTATTTTTAAAAAATTATCCCTTCAAAATCAAATCGAATTACAAAAAAAGTTATCCGAGAATTCTAATTGAAATTAAAATGTGTTAAGTTGCCACTTTCATTGGCTTGGTGTAAAATCTTATTTACTGCAGCATTTTTGAACTCTGATATTACTGACGCGATAATTCCGATTATTTTTATGCACATTCTACGTACTTTGAAAGAACACAAGAGAATATTCTTGTTTTTCAATTGCAAGGAATCGTTGCATTGATTAAATTTGAGTTTTTAGACACATAAGTCCTGATGCGTTTTTTTCCGGATGTCATTGTAATTAAGTTATTATATTAAGAGATCATGGTAATTAAGATATCAATTTTTAAAAAAACTATATTTCTCACATCATAAGTAGCTTAAATATTTACAATTAAAGAATATTTTTGTGAATATTATAAGAAAAACTTCACTTTTGAATGTGGTGTAAATTTTTACATACAAATCGAGATCTCTTTGATAAAGAAAAAAATAACATCATTTTTTTCGATTAAGATTTTTGGAAACAAGAAAATAATAAAATCTGGGAAAAGTATATTTATTTACTTCAAGTCGAATGTTTACAAGAATATTAGAATCTCATATTACAAAAATTATAAAAAATCCTTCACAATTTAGTTTACAGAATGCTAATTTTTAACTACTTCTAATATTTCGATTAAGAAAATCTGCCTCTACTGATAAAAGATATTGAACTAATTTCTCATACAAAATAATTTCTTGTAAGGAGACTAATTTCGTCATCAATGACAATCTCGAATATACTAATGTCATACATTTGGCAAATATTTGAATAATTTATCAATCCTTGCAATACTCGCTATTTCAGATGATGGTAGATTATGTGGTTAAAAATAATATTTAAATAAAAATTGAAGAAACTAATTGCATGTTTAAATATTTACATAATATGAAGTAGAATCAACTTAATCCCCCCCACTTTATTCATCTGAAATAAATATTCATCCAATAAAATTTTCATTAAAAAATTTATTTTTAAATATATTTTTATTTACCATAGTTTCCCAAAGAAACACAACTGCGCTTAAGTGTTTAAAAGTTAAATATTATCAGTGCAACTTTTCTACTATTGAAGGTACACTTGCACTCCTTACGCGTACGGTTCAATTTTTATATCTTCAGGTCCTGAAATATGAGGTGTTTTTTTATATATATATTTTCTTTATCTACATATCTTACATTTTACATAATTATCAATTGTTATAAAGTAATACAAGAATTTTAATGGATTTTATGTTTTCAAAAATATCTTATACGGCATCCCCTATTTCAGCGGGCAGGATATACAAGTTAAAAAATTCATGGTATATTTTTTATTTTCAGATGATTATAATTTTTAAATATTTTGTCTCGCTACAGAAATTTTCATTTATAACGCCATTGGCTCTCAGAAAAAAAAAATCCATATCTTTAATAAATATTTATCGCTCCAATACCACAAAAAAGTATGCAACTTCACAAATACGCATGAAAAGAACAAGCAAGGAAAGGAAATACCTCTGAATACTCTAGTGCCATTTCGCAGCGGAAATAAGTATCAAATGATGTATTTCTTGTTTAAAAAAAACTGCACGGGTAAATAGCCATAGCAGTATTAAAATAAGGGGAAAAATTCTTCACCCGCGATTTTCACATGACCCGTAGTGGGAGCTGAAACTGATACCTCCCTGAAATAATACGATCTTAGTTTGCAAATAGGTATGCAAATCAGACAATCAGTGAAGATAACGCTGTTGATATCAAAGTCCAAGGATTTTGAATTTTGTGCGCAAATGAAAAGCTTTTACAACAAGAAGATATCCCTTGCCTCAATAGACATAAAATGCTTAGATTAAATTTTATTTAAAATTTTGCTGACTCGGTTTAGTTCCTAAAGTCATAATCAGATTTTCAAAAATGTACATTATGTTTAGTTAGTTCTGAATATCTTTGTGAGGAAAATAAGAAATGTTTTCGTTTCATTCTATTTAATATCTTATTATTACATTATTCTTCATAACAGGATATGAATTTTGTATACCAATATTTTAGAAAGGAAACAGGAGTAAATTCAAGCACGTAAATATTTCAATTTTTCTCATATGTATTTTTGTTTTCATTTTCAGTTTACCAATGTATCGTATATATATTATTGACACAAATAATTGGGCGACAATAATGTTAATGGCAATCGCAGAAGAAAATTATTTTTGTGAAACTCTTTTGCATCCAATTCTAAAATTTTGCCAGTCATTATTTTCAAGTGAAAAGCTTACGACGATGCGAATTTTCTTTTGGAAATTACATTACTCAAAAATGGTATAAACTATTTTTATAGACGTATTATTATAAATAAAATAATCAAATGTTCCATTTTAAACACAACATTTTTTCTTGTGTTTTATATGTATGATATTTGAGCTTCATATAAATTGTTTGGTATTTGTTGATTATACTTTTTTGCAGTATAATGTAGAATCGTTATAGGAAACATTTTCTTAATACATGTTTCTTTAATTTTTTAAATATTTTTGGGAGCTACTTTGAAATTAAATTTCAAATATTTATAACTTTTAGTACTTTACCATCATATATAGGCCACACGTTATTCTAGGAAAATATTAATCGGCAATAGAAAAATAAATCCCTATTAATTTACTTAAATATTTTCGTTTTAATTTTCCTTTTAAGTTAACAGATATTTATTTTCATAAATAATTTTTGCATTTTAATTCTTGCATTTGCATCACATAAACTAATTTTATTATTTTTTGTTTCAGTTATTTCATAATATTAGAATTTATTAATGAATAATCTCAATATTTAATGAAAATAAAATGTACACTTGACTTAAAATACTTTTCCTGTTGATATCTTTCAATATATATGAATATAGAAAAAAAAATTTCTAAATGATTTTTTTTATTTATAAATTGTTTCATTTATCTAAGAAAATAAATTTAAAATTACAAAAGTAAATGTCTTTCATTACCCATTCTACTTTTAAATATTGCTGAAATTTCAACAGAAAGCTTACTGAAATTTCAACAGAAATACATTTTATAATATTTAACAAATCTTTTAGCAATTGCAATTATTTAAATTTTTATTAAAATAACAGATTATATTAATTTAATTTAACAGATTATTTTAATTAATTTAACAGATTATATTAATTTAACATGGAATAATGTATGCTGACAGTGGCTTGCATCAAATATTAATTTTAATGCGTTATAAAGATTAAAAATCAGTATTTATAATTAGGTTGAGATTTAGGGCAACAACCATGCCTCCTTCAGCATTTTGTATGTTCAAGATCATTACAGAACTCATATTCTGTTAGTTAATATAAAAGAAATATTTAAATGTTATAGAAGTCAAAAACATTTTCACTTTCTTATGAAACAATCTCATGAAATCGCTATCAAACTAAAGTATGTGATATAGTATTGACAAAAATCGACTTAATCAAATTTCAAGCAGTATTTTTCTTACTGATAAAAATGATTAAGGTGCTGCTGCACTCATTCCCTCTTTCAGGTAACAACGCAATTTTTATATAAAATGTTATCACATTTCAGTACAATTCTGTCATTTTTCCTTACACGTTATCGATTAGTGATAGATTGAAAATCTTTGAGTCAAAAACTTTTCAATCCATTTATTCTTAATTTCAATCTTTTATTTTTTTTCTAAGTAAATTTTACTTATTACTAATGCTACTTTTTTAACGAATACATTTCAAATATCTCTTTCACAATCAAAAACAGTGCTTCATTATAACCATTCTTTTTAAACTTGAATCCTCCCCTTTCTTGGGAATCGTAAGGATTTTATTTTTAAATTTATAAAAATTGCTATGTGCAATTAATTTTCAAGTGAAAACTTAACTATTGAAGTTGTAATCAATATATTTTCTCAGATAGTATTTTCACGTTATTCTAAATCACAGTATTAAAAAGAAATATTTTTAATTCCTCTTTTTTTTAAACTATTAATAATTGTAAAAACTCATATATTTTACTTTTAGGACACATTTACAGGTGTGTGTGTGTTTTGATTATTAATAAATTTTCAACACTTTTCTTTAACTAGAACTGATGGTATTCATATTTAATTAATCTAATTTTTTCAGAGTATGTATATTAAAATATCTCTGAATTTCAAATAGTTTTTGTTTAATTATCTAGGAAATTTTGAGCACTTTTAAAGTAGCCTACAACATAATCTAGGACAGAAATAAAATTTTTAGATTTTAAAATTAAATAAAATCCGCTTCACCCTATAATGGAAAAAATATATATTAAAAGCGTTCTTTACTGATTGCACAATTCTTCAAACTGTAAATCTGATGACTTAAATTCGAATTGATAAGTCTAGCTTAATTATTTTAACAGTAATGTAATTTGAGATTCACATAAAGTTTATGTTCTTAATTCAGAGAAATTATTCAATAAATGATGATCAAGCATTCATTTAACTCTCCTTCTGAAACACTTTACAAATAGTACTTTCAATATCGCCGTAAAAGAGCATATACACTTTGAATTTTTTTAAAAAGTATAAAATTTTTTAGTCTATTTAAATGTCTTATATCAAGCCATCACCAATGATTTTTGTTGCACAATAGTATTTCTTCATTAATATAAAGATAATAATTATTAAATTATAATTTCAATTCTAAGACATTAATTTTAAGCCATATCTAGGATTTGATAGCAAACATTATTTGAAAGTGAATCCAGTAATCACACATTATTTTTAATTTAGTTTTTTAATTTAAGTTTAATTAATTTATTTGTAAGAGCAATTCTTTACTAAGTAAAATATCATGACTTAGACAATATTATTCAATAAAGTATGATTAGTAACAAAATAAATCTTTCGTTCCAGTATTACATGAAGAATATTAGTAAATAATAAGCATAGACACAAAATGCCAAGTTGCATACATTCTGTAGAACTGTAGTAGTTATCGTGGTATATTAATTTCATTTTGCGAAATGATATTAATTTATATGGATTTCTAAATAATTATATTTTAATAAATCATTATTATTTCTGAGATATGATTCTTCATTAAATACTCTCGCGTCCGTAAATTCAAGTTCAAGCAAAGAAAGAGACTGAAACAAAACAAATGTGACTATTTGTAGAGTCTATCTATTAAACAAAAGATAAAGAGCAAATAAGATGCTATATGTTTGACATCATTAATAAAAATTGCGATTTTTACTCCCTGGAGCAAATTTAAAAAAAAGAACCTATTTACAAAAATTATTATAACATGGTTAGTATGATAGTTAATACATAGGACGATGACGATGCCCTAAGATGATGCAATACAGGACGTACAACGCATAGGCATGTTGAGTACCAAATTGATCATGGGGAATATTAGTCCACTCATCAAGCAATGATCTCCGAAGTTCCGGTAGACATGTGGGAAGAGATTGATGTGCAGCAATTTTTCGGCTAAGCATGTCCCACACATGCTCTATTGGGGTCATGTCCTGTGAGTGTGCTAGACAACCCATAAGGGTGATATCCTCCGATTGAAGGCATTCGTCTACAATGTTTGCACGGTGAAAACGGACGTTGTCATCCATGAATAGAAATTCTGCGCCCATGGTGCCCTTAAACAAACGTACATGTTTCAGAATGACATCCGGATAGATGTGGCGGTCATGGTTACATACTGAACATGCAGGTTAGTTCTGGAAACCAGAATAATTCCTCCTCAAATGAGCAATCCTGCACCACAGTAAATGTGTCATTTAATGGTGTTCTGTTGGTGGTAACGTGTACCTGACCCTTTCCATATGAAAATCCGACGAGAATCTGACTAAAAGCTAAACCTGGATTCGTTGGAAAACATCACACAATGCCACTGTTGCGATATCCACAAAGCATACTCTCTACTTCAGGCTAATCACAAGTGACAGTGAGTAGCGTTCAGTGGAACACATCTGACAGGCCTACGATCATATAAACCAATGTGCTCTAAGCGTCTGTATAGGGTCTGCTCTTAAATTGTTGTACCGGTAGCTGAAGAAAGTAGACTAGACAGGTCTGATGCTGTGCTCCGTCTGTTTCCTTTGGCAGTACAATCAAATACCGGTTCTCATTTGGCGTTGTAACTCGGGGGTGACCTGTGCTGTAACGTCTACTTACATTACCATCATCTTGAAACTCTTGCCAAAGCCTGGATATGACACTCTGGGCCATTCCAAATTCCTCGGATACTTCCAGCTGGGTACGTCCACATTCCAGGTTGCTGATAATTCTACCTAGTTAAACATTTAAGTGATGCCTTTGTGCCATAACTATGCGGTTATTGCATAGTTATGGCAGTAAAAAAACACTTTCTCCCTGAAAAACTTTTAAAGCGCTTGTGAACAAGTTTACTTCTTTGCAACCATTTCTTATATTCCCTCTCTTACACTCTCATCATTGTGACGCACTATCTACGCCATCTGGTGGTTTCTTGTTATTTGTATATTATATATTTATGTATAAATACATATATATTTGAATTAATATCAAAAGTTGAATGTACCTAAAATGCATGTTTATGTATGTTTTAACTTTCATAGCTTTCATAATTTAATCATTTTTTACAACATAAATAAATTAATTAAAGTAAAAACTTTTAATGCAACTCATGCATATGGCAAACTATCCTTGAAAAGTTATTCCTGAAGGCAATTTATGCGATGGATGGTAAATTCCCTTAAGACACCATTTGGCGTAACACTATGCAATGTCAAAAATAACCAAACAACTAAGAATATATTCAATTCTTTTTAAATTAACTAGTTAATCAAAAATTGTTCATGAGAAAAATATTCACTATACTTATCTTAAACATATCAATGTCTTGTATGTGTATGTGCGTGCGCGCGCGCGTGCGTGTGTGTGTGAGGGAGAGAGTGAGGGAGGGAGAGAGGGAGAGACAGAGAACACGTATTTTTTTATAGAAATTTCAGTAGATATTGAAAAATGTTTTCAAACATATAACAATATAAATATTTGTTTTTGAATGCTAATACCAAAAAATATTATGAAATTTATAACAATTATCTTTAAAATGAACATCCCATTAAATAGTAATCTATTTTATCTGATATCTTTGTCCACAGTATTTGAGCAATTTTCAACATTTATTTAATGATAGAATTTCATCCACTTATATAACAAATTTTAACCTTTTTATATAATGATCATATAATAATATATTATTCTCTTTTCTTAAGGTTTCTCCCTGAAATTGCCAAGAAATTGCATTTAGATAAATGCCTACTTTTTCACTTTTCATTTAATATTCATACGTTCTTATGAAATAAAGGTCAGCTCTAAAAGTCGTAAAATTACTTATGATCTTTTGACTTCCTTTAAAGCGATTGACGAAATCTTGAGAAACCAATCAGGAAAACAGATAAAAATTCAATATTAACCTAATGATATATTGTTTAGGTAAATTGACATGTTAGATTATTACTAGATTCAATTGTTTTTAATATGTTGTTGAAATGAATTCTTTCCCCTTCATTCGCTTAAAATCATCTCAAAAATGTCATTATTAAAGATTGTTACACAAACACTTTACGTACTAACTTTTATTATTTAGTCATTAAAATATATCATTGACAAATTTTGACAATAATAATGAATGATGTTTAGAAGAATTCCTAAAAAATTTAACATTTAAGAAAAATGTCCAACAAAATAATTAGAAAAATCCTCAAATTGTTTAATTTATTTTTAATTATTCATGATTCTTTTATAATTTAATGAAATCATAGTTAATTATATATCTTAATCTGCTTAAACGTGGTAAAATAAGAGTTATTTTTTTCCAAAATTAATTGCTACATTGACTTTCAAAAATAATTTAGAAATATTTTGAAATTAATATTTTTCAAATTTAGCTGTAAATTTAATTTTTGTTTGATTTTATGCATAGTTATTACAGTAATTTATGTTCGTAAAACTGAAATACAAATTTGTAATAATAAAATTTAAAAGCTAACGAAGTTATATTTCATGAGTATATATAATTACACTATGCTTTGTAAAGAGAATTTCGTACATTTTTAAAACAAAACATTTCAAATTTTGCAATAAATTTTAAATAATGCTTATAATGTGTACGCATTTAAGCATACGACTAAAAATGCTTACATATTTATCACAAAGTATAAATATACTTTGAAATCAAAAGAAGTTACATGTCCAATCAAAAATAAAATTCTTGAAGAATATTTAAATTTAATTTTAAAGTTACTTGTCAGCCATAATTTATGCATAATATAATATTTTCTAATATAGGAATAATGTTTTCTGTCATCTAACACGGGTAAAATATAGAAGCTTTTGTTTAGATCAAGAATAAATAACGAAAACTTGATCATTTATATTATCGAAATAGTTTTGAAGAGTATTCTCATTTTATTCTTTCAATTAAAACATATTTTAATATGATATAAGGTAAATTTCAGACAATATTATTTGGTTGACACTCACTTTTCAGCCAACTATTTTAAAATTTTGATAAGCTTAATATCCAGTTATATGTTTGGTTGTCCCTTTGAATACCTATTCATTTCTTAGGTACCTTTACATTACTTGAATATTTATTTAGGTTTTCTGATATTTATAAAAACAGAAAAGTTTATATAAGCCATTCTTGATATTACGATATTTTATCAGAGATTTTATCAGATTTATTCCTTTCATATAAGTATATTCAAAATATTTTAAAATGCAAAGACTTACACGATTAAAAATTCAATCACAAGTTACAGCAATACTATAGTGATAGAATTGCATAAAATAAGGATATATATTGTTAGAATTTGTAAACCTTTTTTGGAATCTATATGGTTCATAAAAAACATTGGTTCTCTTGTCAATAGAGATCACATAATTATAAAACTTTACAGTAAAGTTACTAGCAGTTCTTCAATCAGCTGTTATATAATTTTGTACAGATTTTTCAATGCAATGTGGCTGAACTAGTTAGCCGAATCATCAGAGCTTTTGTCTGTAACTAAACTGTATGCAGTTTCAAAACACAATGGAATGTTGAATTTCTCAGTTGTGAAGTTTGTGACTTAGTTTTGAATACTCACTTTAATTTACAAATTAAATTTGAATATCCTCTCGCTCAAGACGTATTTTTTAAATATTCAGTAACAATATTGCAAATTAGAAATTAATAGAAAAATTTTCGAAATACAGAGGGTATTAGCACATTTTTAGAACAATTTCGATAACGAATTACAAAAAAGTAAATGTTTTAGAATAAATATTTTTAGCAACAGCTTTTTATTTGAAATGAGAAATATCGTCTGCTGCTTTTAAATTTAATCTTCTTTTAAAATGTCACATATAAACATGCTGTGAACTGAAGGATATGTTTTTGCGCTTTTCGAAGATAAACGTTCTAATTCCAAAATTCAAAAACGTTGTAAAATGCATGGTATTAAAATTTTTAAGTGCAAAATAAGCAATATTATTAATCGGACAGGTAAAAACTGTCAATCATTATTTCTATATAGAAAGAAGACTCCAAACGAATATCTATAAAAGGTACGTACTGTTTCAAATGTTTATAAAGTGAAATCGCTGGTAACAAGAGAAAATCCGCCAACACAGAAATCAATTGCAAAGTTCTTAGATACATCTGTAGCACCAATAAATAAAATAATAAACCAGAATTTACAACTTAGAAATGCTAAAAAGCAAAATGTTCACCAGCTTTTTCCGAGACATGTGGCTCAACGCAAAACAATTTGTAGAATCCTGTATGAAAACCACTTAACAGGAGATAAATAGAGAAACATTTTGAACTTTGATGAAACATGGGTTTACCTAAATGACTGTAACAAAAAAGGTCTTTTTACTATAGAAAATGAGGAGAAAAAAATGTACAAACCCGTTTCCGTCAATGTAAAGAAAGTTTTAGTAAGGGGTTTATGATTGTCACAGATTTTCCTATAATGGGAAATTGAAAATAAAAAGAGTGGAAAGAAATGTTAAAATCAACTGATCATACTATTAGGGTAGGTTTAACGCCCAATGTTTTCATAAGAAATTCCACTTCTTTATCTCAATGACATTCAGAGAGAGAAACTTCATCGAGACAAAGCTATAAGTCATACTTCGAAAACTACCACTGCATTCCTTGAACAAATGATGACTAATACAGGTATTGCATGTATACATTTTCAACATATCCATGCGAAGTCTCCTGGCGTTTCACCTATGGACTATTGTGCCTTTTGTCGGTTAAAAAAGGCTCTTTCTAAACGCAAACCCACCACGATAGATGGACTCTGGAAAGTAGTGGAAGAGGAATGGAAAGCAATACCCCTGGAAATATTGCAAAAAACTCTTCTATCATGGAAATCACTATGCAGACTTATAGTCCAGAAAAAAGGTTATCTGATAAAACACTTAAAAAAATAATATTTACATTTTAAACATTAATTAAACAGTCGCGAAATCGTTCTAAAAATGTGTTAATACCCTCTGCATATGTGTTACACATTCTAAAATAGACTTGCTCCATTATAGTTGTTGTTGTCCTCCTGTGTTTAGCAATACCAAATCAGGTATATGAATTTGTCTCTTTTGAAAATCTAACACTAAAATTTTATTTGGGAAAATATTTATTCTAGAAAGCCCCAAACAATCCAGAAAAGGGTCCAAAGTGGCCTGAAAGTCCGCTAACTTCAAACAGGCTGGGAATTTTTCCTCCATACGAATAACCGAACATAGATCTCAAGTGTGTGTAATTTTAACCGCACGTGGCCGCTGCAAGCTAGATACCAGTGGGATAGCTTGCAGTGAAACAGGAAATAGAAAACAATATGTTACGTTACGCTCATGTTTATGTTTGTTCGTGCTTTATGTTACGTTTTATGTTAATAAATGTTTGTTCAATGTAAACCATTGATGATGTGTTGTAAATTTACACATCACACTCAATTAGAATCTACGACAAAAATTATTACGAAGACAAATATTACAGCATGCTTTTTCTTAAAATATATTAAACATGACTATTTAGTAAAATGTGCTTTTCAAAAGACCTTTTGTTAAATAATATAAAAAACAATTTAAAAGTAATGTACAAATAGTAGTACTGTAATGTAATGTACTAATAGTAGTATTTTATTTTTCTTTGAGTAAATTTAAAGTCGTATTTCTTTAAATTTGTATTTTTATAACATTCAATTTGTTTGTTTTAAGACAGTGAGTAACTTGTGTCTCTGTTCCACAAAAATTCTCACTAATGTTACTTGTTGATAAAAATTGTTTAAAATTCAACAATTTTGAGTAGATAAATGCATAATTTTAATACTCTCACTTTCTTTTTTGAGACTAAATTTTTTCATATGGCATCATATTTCCTAAAATATTAAAGCAAAATTTTTCTTTAGAAAAAGAATCTTTATTTTCTTAGAGAATTTTTTAAATAATAAATTAGCTTTGAAAAGTGAATCGTATGGAAATTTTTATTTATTGATGTTTAATAATGAAACGTTTTAAATAAAGGAATCAATAATATAAATAAGTAATAGAATTATTGATTTATTTTTATATCAACCAACAAATACTAAACTAATATTTGAAAATCTATAATAACTGGAATACAAACGTTATTGTCCAAAATAGTAATTAAAAATTATTTTTTAAAAAGCACTATTAGTCACCAAAATATTTATATCTCATTTGATTGTATTATTTCTTTAGATTAAACAGTTATTCAAATTTCTTTAAATTAAACAGTTCAACAAGATATAAAAATTATTTTTCTATAAATAAAAAAAAACAATTTAGTTTGTGAAATGCTTATTGAAAGAATTGTTACTAATATTTAATTTTTATCAATTTGAAAATTTCCGGTAAACATCTTATTTAAAAATAGAATCAAAATTATTAGAGAGCAAATAATTTCTTTGTTTCTTCAAAAAATTGTTTTTATTTTTTAATGGAAAAATCATTAAAGATATATTATATTAATATTAATTACATTCAAATAATCCAAATCTACACACACATATTTAATTCTGAAATTTCCATTTAACTAATCTGTCAAAACAACTTCTAACAAATTAATTTACAAACTTCTCAAATTTAAAAATCCATGTTGGACTAAGCATCCCTAATTAGTAATCTTTAAAGCATTATTTCTCGCCATATATTTTTCCAATTATATTTTAGTTCTTTTAATTTCTTTAAACCTTTGATACATCTTCTCTTCAATTATTGAATTTTTTGTTGAACTAGGAGTAAATATTCAAAGGTCTTTTGTGAGTCCCATTTGTCCACCAATATCTCTCCAAACATAACCCTATCTGATTAATTTTAAAATGATGAAGAAAATTTCGTACAACCAAAAACTGAAGCCTAATTTTTTTCAGTAAAAAAACATTGACTCTTTCTAAATTAATACTCAAATGAAAAGTAAAAAATATATTTAAGAAATAATAAAAAAATTCTTGTCCCCGATTAAATCGACCCGATTGGAGAAACATAGTTCTCTAACAATCGCAAAACAATGGAATAGAATAGACAAATCTATATAAAAACATTATCTGCAACGAGCACCAGCATCTTCTTATATTTATCTGGGTAAAATAGAATACTGTAGATTGATATTTTCCAAAAATTGTTCTTAAGATTTCCCTATGCCAATTTATTCAAATTTTTTTAAGTTTTTTGAGTCAACATCCAAGTATTTAAGACATAATTACCAATGTTTTGATCGCTGTTTTATACGCCATAAGTTTTTTTCCCAAATCGCTGCTTCAAAAAAAATATAATTATAACTAAAAGCACTAAATTGATTTCTGTTTGATTACAATAATGTTCATTATCAGTCATTATTTGCAAAATTAACTGAGAGGAAAATTAATTGCTATAAATTGATAAGACAATAAACTTTTAAATTAAGTTAAAAGTTGAATTTGAATTTAATAACATGTTTTAGTAAAATTTATTATTATTTTATTCCAGTTTTTTATAATATGGCACCAAATTTTAAAGTGTCAATATACGCTGAATAAAAAACATTGATTATTGAAAATGATTTTGTTATACTTGTAAAATAACCAAGCACAAGAAAAACTCTTTTATTCCTAATAGTTTCATGGCAAACTAATACTAAGAATTGGAAACTATCTAACTTCCATAAAACTGAAATGTAAGAATTGATTAATCAGTATAAGCACATATTAGCAAATTTCAGATTGATACAATTCAGTTTTTACTTAAATAAACTAATATATCAATGATAACAATAATTTATTAAACCCCAATGCCCACTAAACTTCAAATATGAATTTCAGGAATAAACATTAACGTTCCAGATTGCGTTTGGTAAATTTAGCTACAACAATCATGCTGAATGATTGAAATCCTGCGTATCATTAGTTTTTTTTAAAGTTGGATTACTTCATAATGAACATCAAATGATTAAAGCTTTAAGGCCTTAATTCTTACAAACCATGAAATGAATTTCCAATTTGATGAAAAATTGTTTAAACTGTCTCTCCTAATAATGCATGCTTATAAAAATCAAGGTATGTAGTGATTAAGATTTTTAATGTTAGCCTGAGATTTATATTCGAATTTCCAAATCTGATATTCAAATAAGTCCCTGATAATTTTGATTAGCTAAATGTGAGATGACATAATGACGTGTGCGATGACATAAACACTAGGATTGTCAAAATAGAATTTGTTGCATAATTCTTATAGGTCTCCACATCTATGACGTAATAAAAGCCAGGTTGCCAGATACATAAGAAAATCTGCACAAAAAATCCAGAAGCTCATAACTTGGCATCCTGAATTATACATCTGTGCCCATGTACGTTTTATATTGTACTCATTAAATTAAAGTTTTAAAAGGCCAAATTCTTGCTAATTTAACAATCAAAACATAACCATATAATATAACAAATATAACTTTAAGTAGGTAAAAAAATCATAAAGTATCTATATATATATATATATATATATATATATATATATATATATATATATATATAAAGTGTTACTAGTTCAATTGTATTAACTATTAGGACATATTTAAATAAAGTTTCATATTCAAATATTAATGAAGTTGAATTTTTGTCAGCGGTTGTTTGCTTGTGCAATATTTTTCTTTTAAAATCCTAAGCGCTGATGAGCATTCCAATTGCCTTGTAATTCTTAATCACGTTTAATTGACGAAGTCGTCCCCTGAGCTAGCACTCTTCTCTCCACTCCAGTGAAAAGACATTGCGATTAGTATTTGTTTAATATTTTAGAGAAAGTGATTGATCTCAGGTATTTCACAGATATAAGACTCATCACAGCCATAAAACGACGCCAAACTATGTTACCTCTATCATCAATGATTTCTGGATCCGAATTTCTCATATTATGGTTGCAGGAATCTAAAAACTTCATTTTTCTTTGTACATGCGTTCCTTTTATCTAGTATTAATCACAAATCATACGTGACATATACTTTTTATCACAAATCATACGTGACATATACTTTTTATCACAAATCATACGTGACATATACTTTTTATCACAAATCATACGTGACATATACTTTTTATCACAAATCATACGTGACATATACTTTTTATCACAAATCATACGTGACATATACTTTTTATCACAAATCATACGTGACATATACTTTTTATCACAAATCATACGTGACATATACTGTTTATCACAAATCATGCGTGACAGATACGTGATAAATATTTTTTATTTAAAAAATAATTATTGATGTAAAAATTTTAAAAGACGTGATTTTTTTCTTCTTATTTTATATTACAAAACGGACAAATGAAACGCAATTTTTAAAGATTATCAAACACATAATACGAATATAATATGAATTTACATTGCTAATAGTAACAAATAATTGTGGGCATATTACGAATATTCTGCATTTGAAGAAGAAATTTTAGGTTACATAAATTTCTTTTTAGATGATGCCACAGATAGCGAATTTAACACATAACTATAATCATCAATCATATATATATATATATATATATATATATATATATATATATATATATATATATATATATATATATATATATATATATATATATATATTTAATTTGAGTTTTTTTCATAAATAGTCATGCATAACAGCATACATCGAATGAATACGTCATACTTATTCATTCAAATTACAATTACATAAATTCTTACTTTAAAATATAGAGCAAAAAAATAACATTATTGTGTGCATATATCAATTATAAAAATTCATTAATAGAATCAATTTTCATTTACATAATCCCTCTGGTGTGTTTATGAATAACAGTGCATATTGTTTTAAAAAAATAATTAATGAGCACTTTCCACTTGGTATAATTCAATTATTTAAGATACAAATTGTTATAATTTTGATTTATAGAAAATATTCGATTTAAAATGAATCATAGTCATAAAAAATTTCTCTACGGGAGAAAAAAAACTCGTTTGATTGAAGCATTTATTTTAATATTGATTCATATGATTATAGTTATTGATGGACTAATTCAGAATTTTATATTTTTAAAAGATATTTTGTAATTTAAATACATCTTTATTATTGACATTTCTGAAATACGAAGAGTTTTTATTGCATGCTATTTTTTGAAAAAATTTCCTTTTGCGCTTTCTATAATTTATAGTTTCTTCGTTCGGAATTCCAAAGGGAAAGCAGGCACAATAGATAATTACTTTTCAGGAATCGTATTGCATGTAATAGGGTATGAAATGACGCTATTGAGGTGAAAAAATAATCGCTTAAGTATCTCATTACGCCATACCTTTTCGTAAAACAAACCATCCTATTAAACTTTAATTTTCCTCCTCGAATTTAACTTAACTCTATGACATTAAATATTACAAATTATGTGCGTCAATATATTATGATTTAAAATGCATACTAACAATACATTTTTTATCTCGTAGAAGATTATGCTTTTAGGGAACATAATTTCTTTTTTACTTTCAAAAATAATTTCCATATTGTTTAAAATTATTTGCTTAAAATTTTTATTAACTTTAATTTTGCAATTCAAAGCTACATTTTTATATCAAATAAATGATATAAGGATATATATATTTACTAAACACGCATTTATACAATTATTTTTTTACAGATTTCATTTGTATGATCTAGTTCTGTGGTAGTTCTTAGTGGTGGGACAAAGTATAGCTTAAAATATATCTGTTGAACAATCACATGACTATATGATTAACAAAAGTAGAATGAATCAACAAAAAAATCCAAAACAAATGCAAATCCTAGTTCTATCCAGTGAATGAGCTATTTCATGTCGCCTCTGCAGCCGCAAACTCATGTCCCAAACACGTCAAGTGTCAGAATACAGGGTTAAGAGGTAGAGATATAAGCCTTTATATTTGATTGACACTCATGTGGCGATGACGTGATTGGTTTGGCATCCAACTTTATAGCCAAGTGGTCAATCTATTGAATCAGACACATCAGATACCGTAATTCAGTGCGGGGAAAAATAACTGACACTTCTCTCACTCTTATTTGATTAGCATATATCTACACTGATTCCTTAAAACCAATTACGCAGAACTTGTTTTGATTAGTTCTTACTTAATGAGGTATTCTATTCATAAGCAATCAATATTTTTAAAGAATTTGGTGAGCAGTTAAATTCAAACGTCTATGGGAAGTTCTCAAAGGTATATATACTTAAAAATATTGAAGAATTTAGTATTCAGAGTCGATTATATCTTAATAACATTTTAAGAAATAAAGTTCTAGAAGTGATTTATGTAAGGTAATCACTGCATGGATAAATATTATTAAGATTCTTTAAAAAAAGAATTTCAGCATGTGTGTGTATATATATATAATCATCCAAATTTTCTTAATTAAGTTACTTTTTTTGATTATTCAAAAAATATTATTTTTTACTTATTAAATGCTAACATTTTTTATCGATTTCTGAAAACAATTCTTTATTAACTTTAAGTGCCTTCCCTTACTATCAGACATTGCTCAAGGTAATAAACGAGATAAAGTTAATTTATGTATCAAGAAAACGTCACACGAATTGGCAAGCGTTAAAGTAACTAAAGTTTGCAGGAAATTCCTTAAAGTTTTATCAGATCAATCATCGAAATAATGAGGAATCCGCGAAATTTCATAAGTTAAATTTCTCTAGGTAATATTGTCTGAACTTTATGCTTGAGTAAATGTTATAATTGACTCCTATTTTGGTATTAATTCCATAGAAGGCACTATTATATATCCTCATAAATTTCAAGGTTTTTCCTTATTACCCGCAAAGAATAAACAAGGGCCCTTTATCGTTGAAAATTTCTAATACAAATGGCAGATGTCATTTAAAAAATTTTCACACCACACTCATTCTATCAAAAACACTCTTCTGAACAACACTCCTTCCTAATTTTAAAACAAATACCAAAGTCTGGCCATTTCACTTTATGGAAATATATTGCTAAACTAATAAAGTAAGTTTACCTATTCTATTACCTACAATATTTCCAGCAGTATTATTGATTATTAATTTTTAAGTTACTTTTAAGATATAATTTTCTTGTTAATGAGCATTACTTGTGAATTAATTTTTAAAAATTATATTATTTTAGATTGCCTTAGTTCAGTTAGATTAGTTAAGATAATTTTAAAAAATATCTTCCTAATTATTTTAATATTAAATCAGTCACATTTATATGCCTTATACTTTGAATTTATTGACTGATTTAAATATGGTATAGAAGGAATTACTCATATTTTTTAACGGTATATTTTTGTTTTCTGTTTCAAAAATAAGTTCAATCCTCTGAAAATTTTAACATAAGTATAAGAAAGAAAAAAACTAAATAAATAAACAATTTTTTAAAAAATTCATTTTAAATTTTGAACCAAAGCAAATATGCTTTTAAATTCTTAAATGCGTCAACATAGCGAGCAATCATATTTTCATATTTTTAGTGGATGAGTTAAAACTTTTATGTTAACAGAATTGCATTCGTATGTTTGTTAAACATTGAATTAATTTAAGCTTTAAGTTCAAGAATTTAAAATTCATAGCAAAGTTTAAAAGGTTATGATTTTAAACTTTAAAACTAACGGGTAAAAATATAAAATTTTAAAAAATTATTATGGTTATATTTTGTAATAGAATGAAAAACTTTTCAAATCGAGTCCAAAAAAGTATAAGTTAAATAATTATTTAATAATTAAATTTAAATAATTTTAATATATCTTATATTAAATTATATTAAAATAATATTAACAGCATTAACTTATGTAACTTTTCACTAACTTAAATTAAAATAGAAAATGTCTTGTTATATATTTTATAGTGAATATAGAAAATGTCTTTTTTATATATTTAATTGTTAAATATTTATGAAACAACGGTATGTAACTATAACTTAACTTTCCGTTTAATAAAAAAACGCACTGTAATGATATAAAATATACGAAATGCTTAATTTTTAACTCCTCTCCATAAATTTCTGCTGTAAATTTTAATCAAAAAATTTTTGAAGAACTCTCTAAATATTTAACAGTAATGAGAAAAGGTTTAATATTATTTCTAAAAAAAATAAGTTAATTTCTAATGAGAAAAATTTTCTTTTTATAGATTTTCCGAAATGGCGAATGTAATAGAGCGAAAAACATTCTTTAAGTTTTGCTTGCATTCCAAATTAAATTTCTGTTACAAATACATTTTAAATGTTTCCTAATACTTTCGAATACTAATAAAATCGAATATATACAGAATTTCATAATAAATGTTCGTAAGAAATATAGTATAAAATGTTCGTAAGAATTCGTTAAAAATGATTATTAGCTTGACAGATTATCAGTTTCAAGTACCCATCTCACACAATATAACGATGAAGTTAGCGAATTTAATATTGATGATGGTCAGTCGAATGTAAATATTATTCTTAATCTTTCTAATGTAAGAAAGTTCTTAAATCTTTCAGCTGCTGTAAAATGATCTTAAAAGATCGATGAAATCACAATAAATTGTATATCAGTTTTTTTCCGAGAACTTTGAATTTGTCTTGAAAACAATAACGTGAATTCAAATAATATGAGAGGCGTTTACACAAGGAGATATTTTTACAAAACATATTATTATCGAAAGATTGTTATTTGCATGTATTCTTCAGCATAGAAACAGATTGAAAATCAAGTCAATGGTTCTTGAAAAGTAAAGCAAGTATGAAAAGACTAAATTAAAGTCATTCTTTAACTGTCGAAGAGTTATAAATTGCCCTGACAATAAATAAAGATTATTATTTGAATAATTTAAGTCATTTCTGCTAAGGAATTTGTTGAAAATAACCTAAAATATGATTAGAAATCTTCTGGGCTTTGCAAACTGATAATTCTCCTTTTTACACTAATATTTTTATTCACTGATTCTCGGAAAAGCGTTTAGAAAATACGTTTCCACAAGTATCGTATTCATATACGTATATGATTTCTATAGACTATTTCTAATTTTCAAGCTCGAAACCATCTCTTTATAGTCTTTATTTCCAAGTTCATTATTCTGATAATGAAAGCTCTGAAAAGAATTCAAACCAAGGATTTTTTTCAAAAAAGATTTGTTAGTTGGAAAAAATGTTGACAGTAATGCATTGAAGTGGAAAGGAGTATTTTGAGATGGCGGTGAGGCAATTTTTTCTTTATAAATTGAATCTATTTTTATTTATAAATTGTATAAAAATCGTTTTTGGTCACCACTCCAAGAATTATTAATCATTATCATAAATAATAAGGAATACGTGCGAGTTCACTTGTATCAAAGTGAAAGTTTTGCATTTTTTAACTAAAATAGCTTTTTAAGATTCTGTTTTCATTGAAAGAAGTTACTTGTAAACATAATTAGCATTTTTTATGCACTTTAATATATCTATGGTTCCTTCTTATTTAAGTTTTCAACCCATATCTTTTCTAATGTGAACAATTAAAGTTTACAAATAGTGATTAAAAATTCTAAAATTTAATTATAGTTAGGAAGAGAAACAGTAATGTTAAAACAAAAAATTTTAAATGAAATTTTTTATATCTGCACAAAATGTAAGTTCTATACACCAGTATTTCAAAAGTAAAATTATGTTCATGTTGTAACAAATAATTTAGCATTTTCAATCTATAATAATCAAAAGAAATAAACTTTACGGTATTACATGCGTTGACTTAAATTAAGCAAAAATATTTCTTAAGAATGTACGTGAATACTGAGAAATGTTTCAGTTATTTTTTGTAATTTAAGTAAATATTTTTCTTAAGCCAATTTATTTTATTATGTATTTATAATTTTAATTTCATGTAAAAATAAATAATTTCGAAATATTTGTCACTAAAATTAACAAAAATCATTGTATAAAAGTAAATTCAAAATTTGTTTATAAAATTATTTGATTTGTTTGAACAAAATAATTTAAGTAAATCAAATAATTTGTGAAAAGAAGCACCCATGTTTGTTAAATTGCAAAGCTAAAGTAGCTTTTTCACTGTAGGAGTTTGTTGAATTATTTTACTTAATTTTTATTTTTATTTATTTATTAATAAATAATTGTATAATAAAATTAATAATTCTATAAATTTAATAAGGTGATTGCACAAGTTCAATAAAATCTTTTACTAAAATTAATTCTAATGTTCAATGAAGTAAATTCTTTAAACACACAAAAAAACTAATATAGTAAATTACATTTTCTATCATCAAAAAAGTAAAAGAGAGTTTCCCTGATTTAATAGGAATCAGTAATACAAGTAAATGCTTTATGAATACTTTCACAATAAATAGAATTTTTTATAAATAATGTTATTAAATTTTATAAAATAAAAATATTCATTTCAACCCCAGTAAGTTAAAATTATATTTAAATTTTTAAAAATAAATTTTATTTAAAAACAACTATTCTAGTTATGAAAAAATTAAAATAATTTTGATTTCAGAGAGGTTAAATATTATTAAGTAACATTATCCGGTTCAGCATTCAAAAATTTAAATAATATTTTATCTGTGCTTAAATAGCTTCCACCATTTTCTGGGCATAATTGTATTTACTTTGTTGAGATGACCATTAAACTGCAAGCTCATTTTATTAAATAATTAGGCATCAATCTAATTAATGCACCTTGGTGCCTCATATAAATTAAGAAATTCATAAAGTAAAGAAACTATTTGCAATGATAAAGGCAGGCAACTAGTTTCGGTATGAAATTTGTTTATTGTCCAATAGTCCAGTCCTGTCATCCGATAAATATAATAGTGTTCAATCTTGATGTTGCTTTGCAAATCTAAAAAATCTACTAAATAAATGGAAAAGAGACTAACATAGCTAAATATCGGCAAGCATACAAATTCGATGTAATAATTAAATACCAATAGATGGACTTCAATCCAGAAAGACTCGCCAGAAAATTAGAAACCCAAAAAAATAAAATAATTTGAAAATTTTTCTTACAAACAACTTGTTTAAATCAATAAAAAGGTTGAAATTGATTATATTCAATATCAATTGAATATCTGTGATAAATAAAGGTTATCTTCATAATATATTCCTATCCAAAAGACCTCCCAAAACAAATATTCTGCTCCAAACAATGAGAACCTTATAAATGATCATTCAATACATAATTAGAATTTGTGTATATTTATTTCCAAAATTATTTCCTGTTGTTACAAAAACATTTCCCGACCAAAATGCGTGTAAAATAACACTCTTAAGTTCTTCGATATTTTATGGTAATTGAAAACATATTATTCTTAAACTCCTTTCTAATTAAAGTCAAAATGCAAATTTTTCATGTTCAATGTTTTACATAATATCAAAATTATATGAATAATTGCAATTAATTGCATGAAATCTTTAAGCAAATTGTAAAACAATTGTTTTAAGAGCCAAACTAATTCTTTATTTCTTCAATTCAGCAACTATAAGTTTCAAAATAGTCAGAAAATATTTTGACTATTAAAGCTGTATTTCAATTCTATTTTATTATATTTAAAATTTTATTTATGTATATGCTTAATACTATTTCCTGAATGAAATTTGTGATAGATATTATTTACTTTTCTGCGACTTTAATTTATATGAGAAAAAACCAAATAAAATGCAATTAAGAAATTTAAAATATCCTAAGCCTTTTAAGTGTTCATACATGTATAAATTAATCTATTATTCTAATTCAGAGCAAAACATAAAATTATTAATGAGAAATGATTAAATAATTCCATTTTAGTTTCTGAAATATCCTTTTTATATGCATTGTAAATAATTTTCTGAATTTAAAGACAATAAATTAATGAATGCTTTAATTTAATAATTTAAGAAAATACGTTTTTCTAGAAATATTCACGTTATTACTGTTAAAGTTTTTTACAAAGTTAGTATTATGGTCACTGGATACCAAAGGTGAAAAATAGACAAATATTGAAAGTTTATTAATATTTCTTTAATCAGGAAGATTTGCTAAAAGCTATAAATCATCAATTATGAGCTATCTTGGAAAAATGGTTATATGGCTATGTTTTTCAAAATCAACACCATTTAGATTTTGAAAAGAATAACGTATGTTAATTTTTTTAAAAAAAGTTGAGATCTGAAACAGTCTCTTGGCATGTAAGCGTACTTGATAATCGGGTATTGAATTTGAGCAGCTGAATATTGAATGCATGAAATAATGAACTTGTTTCTAAATATTATATTTGTAAAAAATATTTTTCTTAATAAAAAAAGCTAGGTTTGTGAAAGCAAGAATTTTATTCATATAAGTATTTCAGGCAGGTTGTAATTAAAATAAACTCTTGTCTAAAGAACTGCAATCTCATATAATTTAGTTCTGTATCACATAACAATTGCAGTTCATTTATTGTATATAATGAATTCTAAATTATTATGCTTGTTGTATTTTGTTCCATACTTATAAATTTCACTGAATATATAAATAATTAGTTTATTTATTGTGTGAGAATTTACTCAATTCCGGCAATATTTCAATTATTTCAATATTATGTTATTATGTTATCGTTTCATAAAAAACAGTGTCTTTAATAATGAAATTAATTCTTAAAATTGTGAAATTTTGAATAGTTTCCTTAATTACTCGTAGAATTCTATCAAAGATATCTAATTTCTCGCTTTATCATCATTTTGTATGCATCTGCTCATAATTATATTATTTCTGGTTACCAATTTGCTTTCATGTTGTAAATTTTCTTAAGATAATGATTTCTGTAATAAGAAAACTGACTTCAATTTCCTAATTCGAATTATTTGTGTCATTGAAATGGTCGGCCATACCTGTTTCAAAAATACAATCATTTTCTCTATTTCATAAATAACTGTTATATTTTAAGATTATAATAACCTTTTTTGACGTTTTCAAATTAGATTTAAATGCGTTATTTTTTAAAATAAAACATTGAAATGTTTTAATTTAAAGAGATGGATCTCTTTTGACTCATTCGGTAATGTATTTAAAAAGATAAAGTGTGCTATTATTTATTGATTCATATAAACTGATGCAATCTCTTAATTGCAAGTAAAGTTCAATACTAAACTTTTTCAAGGATAAAAATGCCCTACAATTATATTTTCTTAACTTCATAGGAAATGGCATAAATCAGTCCTTATCATATTTCATCACCAAAGGTCACCACAATGATTAAGAAAAAAGCCCAGTTAGAAAGAACATAACATTGAGCAATTATTGTTTGATTTATCTTGATTGCATTGGCGAATATTCCTTTTCCTTGAAGTCTCATATTCAGTATCTTCAGTATCTCTATATAACTCGACGTAAGCATATCTAATAATATTTTATTACCAATTGTTAACGTAAGGTACAAAATAAAAATTCCTGGTAGAAAACTTTTGTACTTCTAAATGTTAAAACGCCACTTAAATTGTTCGATTTTTTTCTTGATTTCATAGTCATTTTTATGCCTAGATATTAATTTTTAGTAAATGCCAATTTAGTAATAGTCCAATTGCAAATGGTCATTAAAATAAATTGCTATTAATGTCATACTCTTTCGCTATTTAACAAGCAAGATACAGGCTAACGTTGTTGTTTTATGCTAACTAGGCTGATAATACGGGGTGCTCTGCTCCACTACAAGACACATTTAAAAATAAAATAAATTTGAATTTATGCCAGATTTTTATTAATTGCTGTAAAGGTAATTTAGGAAATACTATAAATATTTTTAATGAAATCATCTTTGTAATTTTAACAGAAAATATTGGATAAAAATATAAAATGTTTGACAAACAATATAATTTTGAAATATTTTATTGAAATAATATTAGAAATATACTTAAAAATTGTTATAAATGTAATGATAAAAATTAGAATATATCTCAAAATATTGCATATTTATTTGCTTATAATACTTCGTCCTTCACATTTTTAAGATACGCTTTCAAGATTACGAAAACTGTTCATTACATATTGTATTAAATATTAAAAGCATATCTTTTATTAACAAATTAGATATAAAATTAAGAAATATACTATGCATAGTTATCAATTAAATCTCATAACAATTTTTAAATTATAAAATTTAGAAAATTCCTGTTTATGAAGCTAAGAAATAAATTATTATTTAGAATTAATTTCTTAAGTTACAAAATGAATTGCTGATGTGAAGAAATATATTTTTATTCTCGTTTAAAATCTGTGCAATAGAAATTTATCAATTTGTTAAAATGTTAAAAAGTTAAAGTTATTAGAAAAGAAACAATTTTACTAAATATTAAATTGTCCTATCTCTAAACATTAAAACATTCAACTAATTACATAAACAAAAAGAAAAAAATTATTTGCAAATATTTTAGTAATACTGCATACAAAAAGTAATAAACCTATAAAAACATTATTTTATTTTAAATTCAAATTTTACATAAACGGCAATAAAATATAAAATAATCATGAAATTTTAATAAATTTTGTATAATATATCATTGACATTATATATATATATGTGTGTGTGTGTGTGTGTGTGTGTGTGTGTGTGTGTGTGTGTGTGTGTGTGTGTGTGTGTGTGTGTGTGTGTGTGTGTGTGTGTGTGTGTGTGTGTGTGTGTGTGTGTGTGTGTGTGTGTGTGAATTACGATTGTAATCTAAATGGCTTTAATAAGGAAAAATAACTTATATAAAATACGATATGGCATGTTGAATTTATTATCATTTAAGCAATTATTAAGATGATGCATAATTCTGGTTATACATTTAACATTTTCTTAACACATTTCACGATCTCAATAGATCTTGTTTTTATTCAGTATTACAAATTACAAAGTAAACAAGAAAGTTCATGCAGTTTTTAATGACCCAAAAAAACATGACCTACAGAAAGTATGGAATATTGTTAGTCCTCAAAGTAATCATTATTGGCATCTAGCACTTCAGTCCAGCAGTCTCCAGTTGTGCTCTGATAGTATTCATATAGTATCAGAACTAGTATTCATATAAGCATTAGTAATTTCATTTATATGAGTATACTGCATTAACTAGAGAGGGGTTTGAAGCTTGTCTTTTAAGAACCCATTGTGAGGTGTTTTCCTCTGATGAGGGGTCTGGATACCATGCAAGACAGAACAAACAATGTAATTCAAAACCCAACTACAACGTGTGTTTTGGATTATCTTGTCGAAAAATGGCTTTTCGCAGGCCCCGAAAATAGAGCACAATCAATCGCTTCAAGATGTCATAAATGCATTTATTGCCTTTGAAATTAAAATCGATCCAATCTAAAAATGAGCGTGTCATGCCCCAACTGACTACAAATCCATCACACCGAGTGAAAGATAGATATGAGAATATCGAATGCAAGCAGATAATGAGAGTTTTGTTCAGTGTCTACTGACACATTATGCTGCTATCAGAATGTCGGAAGTAAAATCCGGATTCGTCTAAGAAGATGCCACTGTGCTGCACCTGACTCGAACTTTGTTGCTGGGTGCACAAGAGTCATCTCCTGTCTCTATTCTGATTTGTCAAGGGAGTTGAAGTAATGGCCATAGTACTGATAATCCATGCTACACCAAACGTTGTCATGCTCAAATTCAAATACTAATGAGTACTTACCTTTTACGGTCTTTAGCACTGTAATCAGTCCCATTTTTAACTGATGATATGTAATAAGGATATAATTATTCCAAGGCTGTCATCACAAGAATCATGGTAGACCGTTGAGATTCAGCATAAAATTCAGCAACCCTTCGATTCCATATTCGTATGACACTTTTAGGATTTCGATAAGTGAGTGGGCCAATAACATGGATAGATAATCACCATTCTACAGACAATGATGATATCTCTTTCAAATTTCGACATTTCTTCTATTTATTCGACACATAACATAATATTCTGAGGAAGCTCTTATCTTACAAAATGATTTTCAGATACGAAATCATGCATTAGTTTAATTTTAATCAGATCAGATGCTATCAGTCCCTTATGTTTCGTCCTAATATGTTGATTTGCTAATTATTTGCATATTACAAGCTGTTTTTATTTTCCTTTCATTTTATCGTTCTTAAAATCACTCCTTACTGATGTTGTACTTTATTGTTTAGTTACGTAGAAACTGAAAAGTGATAGTATGTATCCAGACGACTTATATGTACCCTGTATCATAAGGTTACATTCCATTATAGAAAATAGTAATGTAACCTTATATCATAAGTATGTATCATAACATACCCTGTATCCTAAGGTTACATTCCATTATAGAAAAGAGTAAAATTAGAAATCCGATGAGGACTTTCAATAATTTTGGAAAAGTGAGTGAATGAAATTTCGAAATTTAAAATTTGCATAATGATAAGAACGTTTCACACAAATTGCAAATGCAATCTGTGGCAAAGCATGTTGCTGCACAATATATATACTCATTCATTGCCTTTATGCTATGTTTCAGACGTTGTTATCAACGTGATGTGGTAAAACTTTGATTTTGACCGTTTTTGAAGGACAATGTTCATCTAAGTGGTGTTCTATAGAGATTTCTAAAAGAAAATACCAGGTTCTTGTCAATGGAGATTTTAATGTGATAAATATAATATTTTGATAAGAAACTAGGCTAAGTGAGATGGCATAAAATGGTATCCAAAGTGATCAATTACTCATTCTCTGTGTTTCAATTTCCTTCTTCTTGCGTTGTAATGGAAAATGAGACCCTATAATTTGTGATCATTATTGATTTTCAAGATAAATGCAATATACCTCGTATTTTGTAAATACTACTAAGATTCGCCATATGTGTATGTGTTTGATCTCTTTATATCCATGAACATGTAATGCGTATCATGAAACAATATGTAAATTTGTATTAGTTTAAATAATGTTGGTGTTTTTTCATCATATATAGAGTTATGTTATGTTATTACATGTATATTATAACATTATTCATTAAAAATCTATATTTATTACATTTTTAGACCTTTAAAGAAACGTATCCTCCGTGAAAACATGACTGTAACAGAAAGAACTGATATTGATGTAGAAGACAAGATTGAAGAAGTATGTGAATTTTTTATATAATCATCTTCCACCAATAATTATTTTCAATCATGAGTGCTCGTTATTTAAAACATGAGCATTCAATATATTTTAAACTGAATATATGTACATTTTTTTAATCACAAAGTAAGAATTTATTTTAATTATCTAAATTTGAGCAATTTAAAAAAAATTCAAAATCAAATTTAATGAGCTTATTCATATTAACAAAATTACTCTTTCTCATGTAATCAATAACATTCTTCTTTTTAAACATTATGACTTTTTTAAACTACAAATTTAGTTTCATGAAAATTATATGCATCAGGAGCAAAATGCATTATTTACAGTCCTATTTTTCTTTACTCGTATAATTATTCTCTTAAACAATAATTATGCAAATTAAATTAATCAATAATCATACCAAAAGTAAGATTGCTTCTTTTACATAAATAGTATATGTTTGCAGTAAATGTTGAATAAAAATTCATGCATTTTAAAACTTTGTTTGTTTTAATGTAATATTTACAAAAAAACATTTTAAAATTACAGAGTGGCATCTTTAAGAAAATGAAACGGTTTTCAGAGTTTAACTTCATAGTCATTTGCAATTAAGAGTGAGAATGATAAAAAGAGTCATGGTGAAATAGAATTTGAACAGCATCATGCTATAACATATTTGAACAGCATTTTAAAATAGTTCAGAAGTTTTAACACGGCGTTTCTAGTATATGAGCCAAAAGTCATGCATTCTTAATTTATTAAAGAAAAGAAAATGAATTCTTAGATAAACATCACTGCATTGCGAAAATGCTTTTATAGCGACTACATACATAACACACACACTCACATACACACATATATATATATATGTGTGTGTGCGTGTGTGTATGTAGTATATATATATATATACATATATATATGTATGTATGTATATATATATACGTTTTACAAATCATTAAATACCACAGTTAAAACCAATAAGCCTTTATTAGTTCTTCTAAAAATATGTTGAATAATTTAGCTTTTTAGATTAGCTATAATTATAGATTATTGCTTATCAACTATATGTTTTGTTTATCATCATAAATCACAAGAAACAATATCATTAAAGAGGAAAAGAGGTATTTGAAATCAATTATTGATCACGAATACATTGGAAAAAATTCTGAAAAGGAAGAAAATAATTTTCACTGCTCTGAATAAATAACGTATAGGTGTTGATATTGATGCAATTCTGAAAGTATGAGTCAACAAAATTATGAAACCATTATTGAAATAAAGGAAGATATTAAATCTTATAATCATCTGATAAAAAAATCATATCAAAAGATTATTTCAAGATTTAGTTCTTGCACCTACTCAGCAGGTTGTATCGATGCATCATGTGTCAATAAAATTTTACTGAAATATTCTAATTCATATAGGGAGAGTCTGAGAATTGGTGCCTTTCTGAATAAAACTCTAGAAAACGTTGATATTATTGTAGTTCTGAGAAAGTAATCGGTGTTAACAAGTTGTGGTAACATCGGAATTTTTGAGTTATTTTCTAATATCCTGTTCAAGTAAACTCAACCCAAGAAAGAAAAATACAGTTGGTGAATGGTTAACAAACAGTTCAGGCTGTGAACGAATCGAATAACGAACACTTACACAAAAGATTTTTGTGTTCGGGCAACGAACACTTGTTCGAATAACTGACTAATATGAATTCTAAGGAATATTTCTTGGCTCTCGAATCATGATGTACAAGGTTGCCAAACCGAACGGATCAAAAATCGTTTTTCATCTCTCTTTAATTTCGTAAATTGCCAATTAAACTTCAGATATCAATAGTGAAAAAATTTCCAATAGAATATTTGTAGCCAAAGTAGACCGTCACATTCAGTTTGAGTTCATCTTCATTAACCCCCCCCTCTCCTTTTCCATCGTTAACTCGTTGAAAACTGGGATTATGTCAGAATAATGGTCTTAGAAGGCACTTAAGCCAAACTGATCTCAGTAAGATTAGGGATCTTCATAACAATAGTGCTATTAATCACTTTCTGAACTACTTTAAAAAGAGAGAAAAGCAATAGACATTGAAGATGTTTTTATGCCCCATAAGCAAAACTTGAAAAGGCCTGATTAATATGCAAAACTATACGTGTGTATATTTTTTGAATAAACTCTTAGTAAGAAATTATATATCATTTTTTAAATTAATTTTTAGGATCAACTCTAGAACGAATTAATCGATTTTACAAAAAACATATGATAAATCGATGATCAAATAAATCGTTAACAAACCATTCAGATACTGAGCATAGTCTTGTAAAGGATTATGTTCGTTAACTGATCACTCACTATGAAGTAAACAATACTCTAGTGCTTCTTTATGTGACTCACTGGTGTTTGATGGCTTATGCATTACTTAATCAATTTTAACAATAGAGTGCATTCAACTGAAATGGTGCCTCAACCGAGAAAAGAATGTTTCATGGCTAATTGCTACTTATGCTACTTTGCTAATTTCATGGCTACTCGATCAAATATCTCTTGCTCAAATATTTTCGGAAAATCAGCTTTCTACTTTGGATAGCTTTACTAGGAAATTTTTCCCAGATATCATTTTCTTACTACAGAAAAGTGTAGATCAACAAAATGAGACCCTTATTTACCAAGAAGAAATCAGGTAGCTATTCGTTTTCTATATACACAAACACCGCATCCAAATCTTCCATCATTTAGAGTTCGCAGCATGTTGTTTCTGATCTAGTAAAGTTCCTGATTGTCAGCTTTTCTTGAAAATTGTATTATGCCACATAGAAGCACTTACCTTTGCATTGTTTATAATCTGTGATTTGACCTTATCATCCTCCAGTATACATATTTTATTTTTGTAAATCACGTTTCACAAGTTTTTCATTGCCAAATATTAGGGATTTTATTGTAATATTTGTAAATACGATCTAAAGTATTTTCTGTTCGAACTTCATATGATTACATCTCATACAGAATTCTATATTGTACTTTAAGTTTGGAGAAGTTAAATTTTAAAAAATAATGTTTATTTTCGAATAAGGCAAGAAAATGAAAACTATGTACATTTAGACCGTAATATAAATACAATTAAAAATAAAATTCTCTCTGTCTATTTCCCTTTTATAATCTGGAAAATAATTTATGTATATATAATTTTCTGCCAATAAACTTGTCGTTAATTTTTGATTTTCCTTTCGTATTTAAGCTGAGGAAGAGATTTGAAAAAGAAATGAAACCTGAAATGTATGAAAATAAGCACACTTTTTACAGATTTCTTAAAGGTACGTACAAAATATTTGTAAAAAATAAAAGAGCAACTCTGTATATAATTCTAAAATCTATTGAAATTAAACAAAATTTAATATTTAATTAAAATATAAATAATAAGTAAAATTTAATATTTATATTTTAATTAGCATTTAATTTAATTATAATTAACATTTAACTGCGATTACGATGTAATTAGTTTCAAAATTCAAATATTATATTTTTTTAGTATTACATTCACTTTTTATTAATATTTAAACTTTTTAATTCCTTTAAAAGTAAACTTTAAAATTAAATATGAATTAATTCCTAATATCTATTTAAATATTCTACTACAATGCATATATTAATGGCATGAAATAATTAAATTTAAAAAATATACAGAATTTTCCTTCATAAGAATATCGAATTTCCTTTACTATTGATTTATATGTTAGATCAGTGGTTAATAAATTGTAATGTGACTCAAATCCCTGAAGGCATTTGTACTAATTTAGGTACACAAAGATGATATTAGTTCAACATATTAGTAATGACGTTAGTAAAATAATATTGAAAACTTAAAATGCGAGTGTGAATGTGAAGAACACTTCCGTTAAAAGTTGAGCACTACTTGTTGAGAAACTTTATTTATTTTGAGTTGAACTTAATCAAAAAGCGAGCGCAAATGTGAAGAACATTTGCATTAAATCAAGCCCTTCTTGCTCAGAAGCTCCATTTACTTTGATTTTCTATAGAAACAAGTGGTTATTGCAGAGAAAATGCAAAACAGAATATTACTTGCTAGATGAAGTATTATAAAACCTGTTGCCACATGTGTTATTACTCGTGGCAACTACATTCAAAATCATATTTCTATCAAAATGACTCTCTGTGAGTATGACAAAAAGTTTGTGACTAGATAAGATACTACCAAAAACATCTTGGTCTCCTGAATCAGTTACAATTAAGCATCTTATAATTGGCAATTTGTCAACCTGTCTCAGACAATAAATAGAATACCCTAATATAATTGGACTTTGTCATCGCCAATTGAAGACATTAAGTGTTCAATTGGCTATAACAAAGATTTCAAGAAAATGTCAAATTGTCACCATTTCCTGAATAATATATTTTGCATTTGAGTTAGAAATGATAACAACATTTTGATAATAACCAATGCATTTATCAAATTTTCTTTGAATTTATGTATATACGGGGAGAAGAATAGTAAATATAAATTTTTAACGGTCTAAAAATTTATTTATTTGCTTTTGTTTCTCAATATTGAGAAACCTGTGAGTTTTTCGCTCAATTTTTACTTGAGCGAAAATTGAGCGAAATTTTCGCTCAAGTAAAAATGAGCGAAAATTTCGCTTATTAATTCGCTTGCAATGCATTTGCAATCTACGGGGTGATAACTTCATACTGTTGACATAATTTTGCTGCTTTTGATTAGTTTAATTCATATCCGTCATTTTTTATAAAAAAAAATTCCTTTACTTAAGAGAGATCTTAATATTAGTAAAACAAATAGTTAGTTTTTATTTCCTTGTTTGAAATAATATGCAGAACCAACTACGGCAAATTATTGCTTTATTTGAGGCTGGATTGAAGCGAATTCAGATTGTGGGAATGTGGCCCGCTTTTCACCTGACTTAAGCCCAATGGACTATTAGGTTTGGTCTATTCTGCAATCAAGAGTACGCTCTAAGCCACATCGAAGTTTGGGAATGCCTAAAGGGTATTCTTCAGAATAAACGGGCTAAATTAACGCCTGATGAACTGCGGCCCATTGCAGAAAATTTCACGCGACATTTAAGACTCTATATCAATGCCCAAGAGAGCCATTTTGATAATACTTAAATAAGTTGTATCTAAGTAACAAATGATTTAAATAAAGTTAGCTTTTTCAAAATAAATTCCAAGTTTAATACAATATGTTTTTGTCAATCGAATAAAGTTGCCACCCTGTAAATATTGCACAAGATATATATATGATATTTATTCTATATATAGCATCCTCCACTTGATGTTAAAAATCAAATATATATATGAAAGTGTTACATAAGAATAAACAACATTTCTCAGATATTTGTTGCAGCACATTTTACAAAAACACTATTATATTTTACAATTAATATCACTAGCTAATGTATAATGCACACTACTGGCCATTAAAATTGCTACACAAAGAAGGCGACATGCTACAGACGTAAAATTTATACGAGAGGAAGAAGGTGCTGTGATATGCAAATGATTAACTTTTCAGTGCATTCAGACAAAGCGGGCGCCAGTAGCGACAATAACATTGTGTTTAAATGAGGAAATTGTTCAGCCGGTTCCTCATACACAAATTGCATTTCAACGTTGTTGCCTGGTGAAAAGTTGTTGTGATGCCTCGTGTAAGAAGGAGAAATGCGTACCAGCACGTTTCTGACTTTGATAAAGGTCGAACTGTAGCGTACCAGGATTACGATTCATCTTATTACAGTATTGCTGCTCACGTCAGTTGAGATCCAATGACTGTTAGCTGAATATGGAATCGATGGGTTCAGGACGGTAATGCGGAACGCTATTCGGGATCTTAACGGCCACATATCACTAGCAGCCGAGAAGACAGGCATATTATCCGCATGGCCGTAATGGATCGTGCAACCACGTCACGAACCGTGAGTCAAGAAACGGGGTCATTTGGAAGACAAGTGTCTGCACGAACAGTTCGACAACGTTTGCAGCAGCATGGACTCTCAGCTCGGAGACCATGGCTGTGGCTTCCCTTGACGCTGCGTCATAGACAAGAGCGCCTTCAATGGTGAGATCAACGACGACCTGTTTTTATTGGTTCTTTCCCCAATAAAAACACGAACCTGGGCGCACGAATGGCGAGACGTCATCTTTTCAGATGAACCCAGGTTCTGTGTACAGCATCATGATGGTCGCATGCGTGTTTGGCGGCATCGTGGTGAATGCACACTGGCAGCATGCATTCGTCATCGTCATACTGGCAAATCATCTGGCGTGATGGAATGGGGTGCCATTGGATACACGTCTCGGCCACCTCTTGTTTGCATTGACGGTGCTTTGAACAGTGCACGTTACATTTCTGGTGTGTTACGACCCGTGGCTCTACTCTTTCTTCGAGCCCTGCGAAACCCTACATTTCAGCAGGATACTGCCCGACCGCATGTTGCCGGTATTGTACGGACCTTCCTTGATAAGGAACATGTTCGGCTGTTGCCCTGGCCAGCACGTTCTCCGGATCTTTCTCCAATAAAAAACGTCTGGTCAATGGTTGCCGAGCGACTGGCTCGTCACCAAACGCCAGTCACTACGGTTGATGAACTGTGGCATCGTGTTGAAGCTGCATGGGCATCTGTACCTGTACACGCAATCCAATCTCTGACTCAATGCCCAGGCGTATAACTGCTGTTATTACTGCCAGAGTTGGTTGTTCTGGGTACTGATTTCTCAGGATCTATCCAGCCAAATTTTTTGAAAATTGAATCACTTGTTATTTCTAGTATAATATATTTGTCCAATAAATATCATTTTGCTTTCAGCATTTCTTCCTGATGTTGCAGTTTTAAATGCCAGTAGTGTATATGCAAACATCTATTTTTTTACACTTGAATTACTATTATTTCATCTAATATATATGTGTGTGTGTGTGTGTGTGTGTGTGTGTGTGTGTGTGTGTGTGTGTGTATATATGTATATATATATATATATATATCCTTATTTTTACATATCTATTTCAGCCCGTGACTTTGACTTGGATCAAGCTGAAATTATGTTAAGAAAAGTAAGTACACAGATACGTATTGTATTTCCCATTAATTTCTTTCATAGAAATTTCATATCATTCTGAAATTTTTTTATTTAAATTGTTAAATTTAAGTGCCTTTTAATTTATTTTATCATTAATACGCAATACGCTGCAAAACTAAATTTTAGAAATTTCATACCAGTATCTTAATGCATTTTTTTATAATTTTCAAATATTGAAATATGTTCATTAAATTTGATGTTCAATTGTTTTTTTTAGTAATTATCTTGTAATATAATGATATATTTTTAAATGATTAACGAAGTAGATTTGAAGTTGATTTTGTGAACTAAGAACATTTTAATTATATGATGATACTAACTTTTTTAATCATATAATATTGAATACTTAATTTCCAAATATTTTTATCTTTATATCAAATGTTATATTTAAAAATCTTAATTAATAATAGTCTCATGGTTTGTATGGATATAATCTGTATTCTGTATTCTTTTTTAAATCGATTTTCAAAACTGTCTTTCCTATTGTGGTATTTTTCTTGCATACATATTTACCTACTTTTGAAGAACATGTGAAGTATGATAATTTATGCAGAAAAAAAGCATTATATTTGTGGGAAGGAAATATATCAATGTGAATTCTTTTTTACTCTACCGTTACGATTTTCATTAATTGACTTAATGATGTTTTGTCATTAAGTCGGATTTTGCATCATACTTTTCAAACTTTTTGCACTTAACTGTTTTGTTACATTTGACTGAATAGCTTACACATGTAATGTTTTTGTAAATAGGATTTTGCATTCTAATTTTTTCAATTTGTAAATAAATGATAGACTTTATAAATTCATTTTAATACTCCTTAAAATACTTGAAACACAATATCCTTCTTAATAAATTTTAAAAGTAAATACATTTTGCATTTGTAAATTATTTGATAATATAACTATTTTAAAATCACAATTATATTAAAATGCTATAGTTTAATGACACTTTAACTAGTTATTTTATATCACATTCAATATCACTTTCAATGAATAAGTAAATATTCATTGAAAGTGAATATTTACTTATTCATGAATATTCAATGAATAAGTAAATATTCATTGAAAGATTAAGTATAATCTGATATATTAAAATGGATTGATATGAAATAAATTAACTTTTTATGATGTATTGAATGTATGCAAATAGCATGATATATTGAATGTATGCAAATGGAAGTTAGAAATAAAATAAATAGAATAAATTTGTTTTTATATTTCAGAATTTAGCATGGAGAAAAGATTTCAATGTAGACAATATACTCTCAACAAAACCTGTTTCAGATGTAAGCATTAAATCAACATACTTTGATAAAATTAACTTCCTGTTAAAAAAAAGTCCGTTTTTAAATTTTGTTTCTAAGTATTTTTAAATTGGATTGCTTTTTACTGTGCTTTTCATAAAAACTTTAATAAATTCTTGTTGATTATTAAACTTCCTAAAGTGTCAAAATATTAATAAAAATGTTATAAATGGCATCATACTTTAATTCTGCAGATTTGTTCCACTTAGGTATGAATATATAATTCTCAATAATAGATCCCTTTTACATAACTCAAAATTTATATTTAATTTTTTTCATATAATTTCTTATATATTGTTTTCATTACAAGAGTAATTCATTATTAGTATCACAATTTTATAACACAATATTGTAAACAATTAACACATCAAAAAATGTAATTTATAAAATAATAATTGTTCTTTCAAATATTATTGTTATTGTATTTGAAAGAATAATTATTATTTTATTATTATTCTTTCAAATATAAATATGTAATTTTATTATGAAATTGTAAAACATAATTTCATAATTAAATTGCATATTTATATTTGAAAGAATAATAATAAGGTGTCTCTCTTCTTATATATACGCATGAGTGTGTTTGTATATTATAGCTTCACATAGGCCTGCATATATTTACAAAATAAGTTAAAATAATAGTATATATAACAGTAAATAAATTTAATACTTTATGTTAATATTTCTTTCATAATATTTCCTGTTTTTAATAAAGCTGCGTAGCGTCTTTTAAATTCGAATGTATTTATTTTATAAGCAAAAATAAAGGAAAATAAAAACAAAATTTAATTTTTCCATGCTGTTATCAGGTTGAGATAATTTAACATATAAATTCAATTCAAAATATTTCGATCATTATTATATTTGTAATGTCACTTTTCTCCTGTGATTTGCATTTTAATTTTTATAAAAGAATAATCTATAATTTTCTCAAAATTTCTTTGTGGTTTCATTTAGAATATTTTATATACAAAATTTGAAACACCTAGCACTCATATTCAAAATTCCCAGCTCCAAATTGTATGCAGCATTGTAAGTCACTGTATTCAATGTGTGTAATTCATTTAATGTGTGTAATTCATTTAATGTGTGTAATTCATTTAATGTGTGTAATTCATTTAATGTGTGTAATTCATTTAATGTGTGTAATTCATTTAATGTGTGTAATTCATTTAATGTGTGCAATTCATTTAATGTGAGTAATTCATTTAGAGTGTGTAAATCTCTCTATAATTTCAATTTTTACAAATTTAAAATTTTATTATATATTATTTAATTTTCATCAAAATTAATCTTCTTTTTTTTATCAAAATTAAGATATCAATTTTAACATCAAAATATTATTTGCGATTATTATATTTTTAATACAGTTACAAATTTGTTACAATAAACTCATGGGTTTTTTCATGGGGAAAAATATACTTTAGGTTGCAAAAATTGGCATTTTTTTTCACCAAGCTTGTTTCCGTTTATATTTGAAGAAATAAGACTAAGCTGAAAGCATGACAGAACAACTAGAAATAAATCAACATAGCTAATAATATGGCGCCAAATTGGCTAGAAACTGAGAGGCTTCCTAAAATGCAGACCATTTCCCTTCATTAGATTACTGAGATAATGTCATACCAATGTCATTTACTCTTCGAATATCCCTACCACGTGTAAAGAGTTGCAGAGAAAAAACATTTTGCGAAATTTACAAATTATATTAAAAAGTTTGTACATTTAAAATATATATTCAATTTTTAGAAATGTACAGATTCATTACATAATTTAAAATTTTCATTAAATAATGCATTTAAATTTAGAAAGAAAATAGTTTTTATTTTCAATAAATTCATAATAACTATTTTAGTCGGCTTTAATTTTCTACAAAACTGAAGAGGAATAAAATTTTCATCAATTAACTTTTATTGCACTTTAAATAACTATAACGTGTTTATATTTCTTAGTTTTATTAAATAAATTCATACAATTTTAGGAACTGTATAAATATTTCCCTGTAACTGTTATCGGATTTGACAAACAAGGCGCTCCAATAAAATATGCTGCACTTGGAAATATGGATTGTAAAGGTATATTAAATATGTATTCAATTAAATGGATTCTATTTGATTTTCTCGAATTTTAAAAACAAATTAATTACCGTTAGCTTAATATGTAAAGCACTTCTCATTTTGTTTTGAATTCTTCATAATGATATTTGGATAAGAAACTACTTTTATTATTACATTTGAAACTAAAAGTATTTGCAAAACCTTATCAATTAAATTTTTTTATGATGTAGCAAATATTTTACGTGAATTAAAATATAAACAAAATAAGAAATTATTCAATTTTTAAAAGAATCATAATTAAATAAATTCTTACAAATACAAAAAAGCTACATTTCAAAACTCAAAATCATATAAAATAAATATTATAAAATAAAAATATTTCCATAAAAATCATTACATTATTTTATATTATATCCAACAAATTGAGTGGTTCGATACTGTATAAAATTTAAATGCGATATCAAAGAAATAAGTATAAATATCTATTTGAGTTTCTTTCGTTTATGGTGAAATATGTATTTTGGTGCTTTTAGGGTTGTCCATAATAGTAGTCATTAATCTATTGCACAGCTTTTGGGTGCAGTGTATTAAATAAAAACTCTGGTAAGAATCAAAACATCAAAATTATTAACAACTTTTCTAATCTGAAAACAGAAAATTAATTTACCTGATCCATTAAAGACTGTGGCATTGACGACGAATTTTATTTGAAGTGCCAAAAATGTTTTTTTTCCCTGAGATATTCGACAAAGGCGTAGAATCAACAGGTATTGCATGTCAAGAGTTTGTTAAATTAAATAATAATCATTTTGCCATCTCATAGTACCTAAAGCTGTAGTAAAGCTTGCTAATATTCCCAATCGTAAATTTTGTTACGTGAGAATTTTTCTTGACAGTGGAAGGTATTTACTTTTCGTAAGATTCAGAAAATTCCGAATACAGTTCTCGATTGTGCAGCAGCATAACAATCAGCTTTTATTGCTCATCATCAGTAATTGTGATCATACTCAGGAATGTTTCGTTCTGAAAAACAGGATTTTCCTTAAACACAAAATTAATATGGTTATTTAAATAATAATTAGAATAATTTTATATGTTAATTATATAATAAGTTTACCAGAACAAATTAAAATCATTATATTGCAAAATGTTTCTTTTTGCTTGTTGATTTAATCTCAAAACCATAAAAAACATTCTTTGTGATATAATAATTTGATTTAGCCATATTAGACAGTGTAACACTTTTCTCGCCATGAAAATTGAATGAAAGACAGTTAATTTGACGTACTAATTCAAAAACGATATGTTTATAAAATTAATATGGTTGAATTACTACTTTTTATAATATGAGAGAGAGAAATAAATGCTTCTAACAAAAATGAAATAATTTTAAATCTCTTTCTAATTATTGATAAACATTAAATAATATAAAATTTATTTATATGGTCTATTATTCCAATAAATATTATAGGTTTGCGTATGGCTACAAAATTTGTTAACATACAGAATACCATAATAAAATTAATGGAAGAAGAAATGAGCATTCTAGACAAACAAGGTAAAAAGGTAAATAAATCTTTTCTATACCTTACTGTGTTTTAAAACTGGAGATTACTTAAATATTCAACGTTATGAATACACGATTGCAACTACATTAACCTAAACAAAATTGTGAAATAATTTTTCTTATATTATTATTCTACTAAGATTTATGAGAAATTCCTGGTATTCAAATAAATTTTAATAATTAATCTACATAATTTAGTTTTAATAAAATTCAAATAAATATAATTTCCAATGAATTAATTAATAATAAACTCCTATTTTATAAATAATATAAGATCAATTCGATTGTTTTTAATCAATATGCAATATTAGTACAAATAAATAACTTATAAAATGTAATGGGGTTTTTACCGATACAATCAACAATATTTCGAGGCAATAAATTCTAATTCAAGTAGGATATAAAATGGGCTCCATCAACATCAAGAACTGGTAAGTATTTCTTCTTTTGGCTTAAGGATTTAAAATACTTTTTCAAGAAATAACATTCAGGTTCAGTAATTTGTAAAAATTCAATCAAAATAACAAAGTTAATTTAAAAAATAATCTTGAAAAAGTAATAAAACTAAATAATTAAACCTATACAAACTTTAAAAAAAATGCCATCGTCGTACAAAGTTAGATTATAAAATATTCCATAAATACCATCAAACAATCCAAATTTAAATGATAAAGAAATAAATAGATATAAAATCTCCGATTCCGTTCTTTTCCGGGGAACCACCTGCTCTGAAATATCAGAAGAGGCTTTTCTGAGACTGATCAGTAGTAAAACCCAACCGAACACCGAAAAGCTTGAAAAAAATTAATTCAAAATTCAACTATAACTTCAATTTAAACTACACATCAACTCCAGATTTAACACTCTTCTATGAAATAAAAATGCTTTCTAAATCAAGTTTAAAAATCTTATCTGTAACCGAACAAAACTAACGCAAACAGAAAAATGGGTCTTAAACAAATAATTAAAACTAAAATTAAGAGAGGGAATGAATAAAACCAATTCTTCTCTTGTCGGGATTATTAGACAAATCTTAAATATCACCCTTAAAGATGTTTTAATATATTAACATCTTTAAGGGTGATATTTAAGACTTGTCGAGACACAAAGATGTTTTAACATATTAAAATCATAAAATTTAAATGCAAAATTTTTAATGTTTTTAATTTTCTAAATCTTAATAAATATTTTTCATTTGTTATTAAAACATTTTACTCCTTCAAATTGTCAAAACATATAATAAAAACATTTTTATGAAAGTTGATAAAATAATTTATCATAGAGATAACTTCAAAATTGTGTTCTAATTTTTTATCATAAATTCTGAGTATTTATATTTAATATTTATTTTTATATAAATACCTACTTCCAATCTTCATTTTTAAATATTTAAATATAAACAATTAATTATATTTGTTAAGAATAAATTTAATTAGGTAAATATTCCATAAAAATTTTAAATCTATTTATTTAGAAATAATTAAATCATTTACCTACTTAAAATTAAAAATTGATTATTAATTAAATATTTAAATTTGAAGTAATACAATTGAATATTTATCAAAAATGCTTAAAAAAATTATTATCCATTGAAATGCATTTATTCTAAAACGTTTTAATAAATAGCCCATTAAATAAATAGACATCAAATATATTAATTTTAAAATGTCTTAACCAATATTTCTTTTAAAACGTCTTTATTGAGATCGCAAGATCGTTAGATGATCGTAAAATTCCTTACAAATTATTTAATAAATTGTAGAATGTTAGCAATTGAATTCTTAGTAATAAAAGTGCTCATTTTATCAAATTTGTTATATTTTAGAAATTCCGAACTAATATTCCTGTTACAAACAATAAGATTATTTTCTTTATGCTTAATAATAGTTATGATAAATTTAAGACTAAATGAAAAAAATCTCTGCAAAAATTTTGCTATAGTTATCTTTTAAACAGGTTCTATTATATACAGAGAATAACCATTTGCATATCACATTATCTTCCTCCTATCGTGAGAATTACATGGGTTAGATTCTACTTTAACCAATTTCATTAACTGATTATGTAATAATTGAACATTAAAATTACATCATACAATTGTTTTAAATATCAAAATTTATAATGAAATACATAATGTGAAACCAGAAATAAAAAGATTTTCGCGTGAGCTACACAAAATTCTTTAAAAGCGTAAATTATATATTTCGAAATGTACAATCAACTAAATAACTTTCCAGAAACAATTTATTTAATTAAAATTGTTATAAATTCGAAATCATGTTTTGATAAATCTCATATTTAAGCAGCAGAAAAAATATTTTTTTTGATATTTATAATCCTCAAGTCTTATATTTTTTTTATTAATTTCTTTAATTAGCTTGGCAAAGATCTTGAAGGAACTGTTCATATAGTTGATATGAAAAATTTAACATTTGGACAAGCTACGGATAAAAAAAGTAAGATTCAAGATTTTCGAACTGACTAAAATCACACAATAACATTTATGACAAAAATACAGGATTTTTATATGTATTATTATAATATTAATTAAAATAAATGAAGCAAAGTATTCTGTTTATCTCATCAAGATTTAAATTAAATTTATGCTTTTCATATATTTCATATATGTATATATATATATATATATATATATATATATATATATATATATATATATATATATATATATATATATATATATATATATATATATATATATATATATATATATATATAATATTATATATATATAATATAATATATATATATATAATATTATATATATATAATATTATATATATATAATATAATTTATATGTACACACAAATATATATATGTCATTAAAATTGCTACACCAGGAAGAAATGCAGATAACAAAATGATATTTATTGGACAAATATATTATACTAGAAATAACAAGTGATTAAATTTTCAAACAATTTGGCTGGATATATAAATCTTGAGAAATTAGTACCCAGAACAACCACTTCTGGCAGTAATAACAGCAGTTATACGCCTGGGCATTGAGTTAAACAGATATTGGATTGCATGTACAGGTACAGAAGTCCATGTAGCTTCAACACGATGCCACAGTTCATCAACTGTAGTGACTGGCGTTTGGTGACAAGCCAATCGCTCGGCAACCATTGACCAGACGGTTTCTATTGGTGAAAGATCTGGAGAACGTGCTGGCCAGGGCAACAGTCGAACATGTTCCGCATTAAGGAAGGTCCGTACAATACCGGCAACATACGGTCGGGCATTATCCTGCTGAAACGTAGAGTTTCGCAGGGCTCGAATAAAGGGTAGAGCCACGGGTCGTAACACACCAGAAATGTAACGTGCACTGTTCAAAGCATCGTTAATGCGAACAAGAGGTGACCGAGACGTGTATCCAATGGCACCCCATACCATCACGCCAGGTGATGGGCCAGTATGACGATGTAGAATGCACCCAGCCAGTGTGCGTTCTCCACGATACCGCCAAACACGGATGCGACCATCATAATGCTGTACACAGAACCTGGATTCGTCTGAAAAGATGACGTCTTACCATTCGTGCGAACAGGTTCGTCGTTGATCACACCATTGAAGGCGCTCTTGTCTATGACGCAGCGTCAAGGGAAGCCGCTGCCATGGTCTCCGAACTGAGAGCCCATGCTGCTGCAAACGTCGTCGAACTGTTCGTGCATAAACTTGTTGTCTTCCAAACGACCCCGTTTCTTGACTCACAGCTTGTGACGTGGTTGCACGATCCATTACGGCCATGCGGATAATATGCCTGTATTCTCGGCTGCCAGTGATAGGTAACCGTTGAGATCTCGCATGGCGTTCCGTATTACCGTCCTGAACCCATCGATTCCATATTCTGCTAACAGTCATTGGATTTCGTCCGACGCGAGCAGCAATACTGCGATAAGATAAACCGCAATCCCGGTACGCTACAATTCGACCTTTATCAAAGTCAGAAACGTGCTGGTATGCATTTCTCCTTCCTACACGAGGCATCACAACAACTTTTCCCCAGGCAACAACGTTCAAATGTAATTTGTGTATGGGGAACCGGCTGAACAATTTCCTCATTTAAACACAATTTAGGTGTCGATACTGGCGCCTGCTTTGTCTGAATGCGCTGAAAAGCTAATCATTTGCATATCACAGCACCTTCTTCCTTTCGTATAAATTTCACGTCTGTAGCATGTCGCCTTCTTGGTGTAGCAATTTTAATAGCCAGTAGTGTATATATATATATATATATATATATATATATATATATATATATATATATATATATATATATATATATATATATATATATATATATATATATATATATATATATATATTATCTGATAATATGTTATTGAATAGAATGTTTATTATTTTTTATAGCAATTGAGCATTTAATACTATTTACAAGAATATATCAGGATAACTATCCGGAACGCTTAAAGATGTGTTTTGTCATAAATGGTACGTATTTTTTACATTTACACAATCTTTTTGTTACAATTGCGAAGATATAAATCCCATAAGGAAAAGCTTTCATCATTCGAGGCAGTCTCACATGAAAATAATAGAAACATTGCGAAAAAAATTAAGCTAACAATTATTTTATTCCTGACACATAGCAATTGTTTAACTAATAACTTACTTGAACAACTGCTATTAGTCAAGTACTTTAAAGATGTTTTGACATAGTCTATCATGCCAAACGTGTGTGATAGCTATTTAAAATTACTAAAGAAATAGTTTAAAATACTTGAAAATACAAAGCAGAGAATTACATTATTATATGAGGGACATCCATAAAGAAATTAAAAATGAAATAAATGCCCTTTTAGAAAAATAAGCTGATTTGATTGATTAAAAACAATAATTTATTATTTAAATTATACATATAATATACACAGATTTAGCATAAACATTAGTCATTTTAGATTAGGTTGTACATTTTGTGCCTTTTCTTGTAATCGAAACTCCAGTTTGATCAATTAATTGCTTTTTAATATATCGCTCTATAAAAAATGTCCAATACATGCTTAAAAAACTGAATGCTTCTATTTAAGATATTTCGTTGAAATTCCCAAGTTTATGAATTTTGTTAATAAAACAGATTTTTATTATGTACTTCACTCTTATAGATTAGATTGCTTACTTCATATAATATATATTCTGTTGTGTGATAAAATTGATACTTTATTAGCTGTATTGTATACACAAAAACATACTATTATGTAGATACAATAAGATAACATTTGTTAGATAATTTTCCTTATGTTATTGATTGTTTATTTCATAAAATTTATATAAATTGTAGTTCTGAAAATATTTTGATTAAAACCTTATATTTTGCACTATAAATTGCATATAACATTTTTGTTTATTTCTGTACATAATCAATTTCTACATTTAAGCATTCATAGCATCTGCTTACTATCGGTTTCATTAGTCTACTCATTTGCGCTAATTTATAAGCCTTTTGTGTGTATGAATATTTTTTTAAATATGTGCATGCAATGTGACTTTTAAAGTCCGTATATTTTACTCCAAAAGGCACAATGATCAAGACAAATCTTTAGAAAAACTCTAAGAAATATAAATTATGCGACTCAAATGAAATAATTGCAAAATTTTCAGAGTTGTGTGGTGTTAATGAATATTCTCTGAAGAAAATGCACTGGAGTTGCATATGGATTACACCCAACCTCTCATTATTGTTATCATTCAAGCATTTCAGTGCTGAATATTTAGATGATATAATCACAACTTTGTTTAACGAAATAGCAACAGAAGTGTATATTACAGAAATTCTGAATCTCGTAACCAGATGCAATAATAGTTTAAAAATAAAAACAATTGCTATGCATGCGAATAAAAGAAGCTTTATATAAATAAAGGGATTGTTTTATAATTTAATAAATATTGCATTTCTTATAAAAAAAAGTTCTTTACTTTTAGATAACCTACGTACGTTTACATGTTGTTGAGTATTTAAATCACTTCCTTGCAAATGCATGCAGATTTTATGTGGGGATGTTTCATTGTTAAACTTAAAGTTCTATCAAAATATTAAATCCGCATTATAAGTTTTTGTGGATCAAATGTGTAATAATGTCCTTTATTAAATATTTTGCAGGAACTATCTCTCTTGAAAGAAATACTTCGATATAATTTATTTTAATTATATACTTCGATAGAAATACTTCAAAACATTTTTTTTTAATTCTGTAATGCACAACATTTTACTGCATTCCACATACTTGACTGGTAACAATTTTAAAGCCTTCGATGTTGTTTTTATTTTTATTTTTTAAGCTTTGATTCATTTTTGAAAAGAAATTTTTATCACATTAACTCATTGTACATTATATTTCTCATTAGCACTTTTTAGCTAAAATGTAAAATTTTCCGCTAACTAAAAGAACACCTGATTTTCTTTGAACAACATTATAATTGCACTAATTATTGACGGTAAAAAAGCCGTTTATTATCAACAAGTAAATTATTGCTTAGAAACACTGTTTTCATAAGATGAGGGATAATTTTTAAATAAAAAACAAACCTTTTACCATAAAAACATAAAATAATTTTCAAGTAAATGAAGTAAATTTTGAATATATATACATATATATAATAAGAAAAATACAAGTCATAAAAACTAATCCTATTTGTTACTATTTTTATAAAAGTTACTAGAAGTTATAAGGGATGTAAAGAAGCCTTTTAAATTGTAATGTAATTATGTTAATGTCATGTAACTTGAATTTAATTAATATTTTAAACTTGGTTGAATTACTGTTAGAATCACATAAAATAATTATATACATTTGATTTTTAAACCATCTATTCAATAACTTAAATAGAAAATATATGGACCTTGTTGTGTGCTTATAAATTGTTATAATTCAATATAAAAATGGAAAATTTCAAATCTGTAAAAAAATAAGATAGATGTAAGAGATATCTTACATTTTTTATCAAAATTCTTTTAGTTATTATTTGCATAAGAACATAATGAATTTTAATTAAATGCTAATGAGTTTACTGTATTGTTTTCAAATGAATGCTTAATTTTGTCTATATTAAATGTATAGCAAAAAACCATTTTTTTTTAGAGATTAGATTTCTAAGTATTAAAATACTTTAAATATTTTATTAATTTGGATATTTTGTGAAATTTTTAATGTTAATAACTTCAAGTACATATTTACCACAATATCAAGTTATCACATAAACACATAATATCAAGTGTCACAGTGTCACTCCACTTAGCTGTCAATTTTTGCAATCGACTTTTTTGTAGAAAACATATCAAATAGAAAAATTAATTTTAAAAGTATCGCCTATTCAAAAATAAAAGTAGTTTAAAAACCTAGTTGAAAATAAAAGTAGTTTAAAAACCTAGTTGAAAATAAAAGTAGTTTAAAAACCTAGTTGAAAATAAAAGTAGTTTAAAAATCTAGTTGACAATAAAAGCAGTTTAAAAATATAACCTTAAAATCTTGCAATAAATAATGATTTGCTTAGAACCAGTAACACCATTTAACAGTTTATCAGGTGCTCTAAGAATATGGAATAGCACCCAATATAATTTAGCAAATAATGTTTACTTATACTTATGCATTAAATTCTAATATAATTTTTATATGATTTTCATAATAGCGTCTGCTTACTTCAGCATGATATTTTCCTTGGTCAAAAACTTTGTTGCTGCAGCAATTCTGCAAAAACTTCAAATATTAGGCGGACCGGGTAAATTTATTTGTTTGTTTATTAATATATAGAATATATTTATTGTGAAAAATAAACATTCAAAATAAATATATAAAAAAGGATGTATAATAATTTAATAGATAAAATATATAATACTCAAGTAAAAGAATGCAATTGTTATTTTTAAATTATTTCTGTATAATAACATGTGAAATATATAATTATATATTTCACATGTGTCACGTGGTTTATCAGAAATTTCCTTATCATCAACAATAAAAGCAAAGTATATATAAATTACATTTTAAGTATTATAATATTTTAAATCATTATAGGTGAGAAATGTCTGATTAACTAAGGGACATTTGTGTCTAAATTGGATATTTTATAATAATGTGATTTTCGATTAAATAAAATAATTACGCTTAATTCAGATTATTGCAAATATCAAGGAATCTTGTAAGGAAATTTTCTGTTAAGTTAAATTCGTATGTACTTTTTGTGTATTATGATTTTTACATGTACATATAATTTAGTCTTGAATTAATGGTTTGAAGTATGATTTATTCTCTACTCCTTAATCTAATTGTACAATTAGTATGCTTTGAGTTAATAAAATGAAGGTTTTGAAATATTTACTAATAACTTACTCACACATACACACAATAATACTTTGGGTCAAAAAAGTACCAAAAATCTTATGATTTTTCTATTAAATTTTTTAAGTATTTTTCAGTTGTATATATATATATATATATATATATATATATATATATATATATATATATATATATATATATATATATATATATATATATATATATATGATTCTTACTTTAAGATAAGTAAGTAGATTTACTTTATCTTTTATTTATCTCAATGATTTTATTTATGATTCACACCTTACTTTAATTTTACAGTCAGAATGTTTTGATGAATTAAAATGAAAGTTTTGAAATATATATTAACTATTTATATCCTATGTACTCTAATATATGCTAATACTTTGGATTATACTTATATCCTATGTACTCTAATATATGCTAATACTTTGGATTATACTTATATCCTATGTACTCTAATATATGCTAATACTTTGGATTATACTTATATCCTATGTACTCTAATATATGCTAATACTTTGGATTATACTTATATCCTATGTACTCTAATATATGCTAATACTTTGGATTATACTTATATCCTATGTACTCTAATATATGCTAATACTTTGTGGATTATACTTATATCCTATGTACTCTAATATATGCTAATACTTTGGATTATAGCAAATGCCCGGAATTCTCATAACTCTCATTCATTCTCATAAATTTTTTGCCGCATTATTAAATTTCTTCTGCTTTATGATTTTTACACGTAGATATAATTTATTTTTAATTTATTAATGATTTTAAGAATGATTTATTAATTACGTTTTATTTATTATTATGCTTTTAGTTGTACAATTTGAATACGTTTCGATGTAGTAAAAATGAGAGTGCGAAGGCTTGAAAATACATGCTACTAATTATTCAATAGAAATTTCTTATTTATATTTTAAAGTAATCATCTGCATTATTCAAATTCAATTAAAATATAAATATAAAGAATAATACTCAAATTAATTATTTATCGTAAAATATTATTCACTTTGCATGTTAATATTTTTAAGTTTAATTTCTTTACTAACCCTTATTTTAAACTATGTTTTGATTTATTAAAAAAAAAATCGTTAAATGAATTTCTAATTAAAAAATAATAAACAATTTTCTTTATTTCATGACAAAATTTATGCTTCAACTATATATTATGCCTTAAATAATTATGTGAAATTTTGAAATGATATAATTATGTAAAATTCTTACTAGGGAATAGATACATTCTGCTGCGAAGAAATTAATTTATACAACTGATTATAGTTGCATATATTTTAAACTATAATTATTTTTATTTCTGTAGAAGAATATGAACCCGAGTTATTGAAAGTAATAGACGCGGATGTGCTACCAGCGTTTTTAGGTGGGAAAAGGACAGATCCAGATGGCAATCCAGAATGCGTATCATTTGTAAGTAATTTAATTAAAATTTCTTTTATTTTTCCCACACATATTTGGGAATAGTAATCTTAAAGTACGTAATCTATTTCTGTTAGAATTAGAAAGTAATTGTTGATTTTGTCATATTATTTATAATTTTCATTTCAATTTAATCAGTAGTAAATTAAAACATTTATTATAATTGCTAATTAATGTGTTTATGGATACATTCATTAACAAATTATCAAATAAATTTTGAAGCTTCTTATCATGTAATATTTTTACTGAATGTTTAGAATAATGAAAGGAAAATGTTGAATATTTCAACAATCAGGAAAACTAATAAAGTAATGAAATATCTTCTAAAGCTGGAATTACAAACTAAATAATATTTTTTCTTCCCCCACCCAAGTCAAATTTTCATCTCGTTTATATCATATTTACTAAAAAAAAATTTAATTTAATAACATGCTTAAAATTTTAAGCGGCATTTCCCACTTATTTTAAAATGAAGAATCTACATTTGCATATATATATATATATATATATATATATATATATATATATATATATATATATATATATATATATATATAAAACACTTTATATTTACGAATAATTCTTTATTACTATAATGTAGAAAACCTTCCGCATGCAATACAGCTTATATTTGGTTAGAAATGTATTCATACAAGAGCTGAATATCATTAAGGGCAATATTGTGATATTCTTCATGGAGATCATGTGAAAGTAAATCCCGATAAAGAATTTTGATTCTATACTGAATACTCTATAAGAGACCGTAAAGTCCAGTTATGTTGTACTCGGATGATTGTGTGAAGCAAGGTAAATTTCATCCTCATATTCATCAAAATATGAATGGACAATTCCTTCTGTAAGGATCTTCTTTACAGAATGATTTGTCCATTCAGATTTTGATTTCTGGAGGATTATCATCTTTGGAGATTTCATCTTCTGAGGGAAAAAATTTGCATCAAAGCACTGACTTGGTCGTCTAAAACTTTTTTATACTCCAGGTGATCTTTACTTTCAGTGTTTTGACTGATCCAAATGAATACTATGATTCGGCTGCCCGTTTCATAATAGATCCTTCTGCATGCTTGATAATTGAAAGAATCAATGATCATACATTTGTGTGGGTGCTCTCTAAATGTGCACCATTCTTGTTGTAGGAAAGATATCCTTACCAATTCATGAATCTGTGTTTCGTCAGATAATATTACTTTCTTCCACTCATTAATAGAACATGTTTCTGTGAATCTGTTACCATTAGAGACGATGTTTGGCTCTGATATCTGTGATAGTGTGTTAGAATTTGCCACTCTACTGTAAATTTTCAGCTAATGAAAATGTCTTTAAACTTAGGTCATTAACAATGGACCATCTAGATAAGAATTAATGCCCTGTAACCACATTGGTTGCAGTAGTTTGCATTTTATGTAATGCAATCCAAATATGAGCGACTGTTAAGTCGGTCTCTTTCACTGAGCTTCTTTTACTGTTTACTATTTTGTTTTGATGAACTTTTCTTCTCATACTGTGTGTACGCTACCATGGTTTTAAGACACCGTATCTTCATTATGAGCTTCTTCAATTTAACTGAGTTAGATGAGTTTCTTCAATTTAACTTCTTTCAAAATTAGTCTGGTCTGACCTTTTGCATGTTTGAAAAATATTCTAAATTTACAAAGCAACTTTATACTACCAGAATATAAACAGTCCAGTTTTTAAGAAAACTAACATCTATTATTATATTCCAATGTTTGCGAAGCACATTCAAAAATTTCACTTTTTGCACAGGTATACTTCATTTTGAGATTTTGATGATAACTTTTGTATAAATACACTACTGGCCATTAAAATTGCTACACCAAGAAGAAATGCAGTTAACAAAATTATATTTATTGGACAAATATATTATAATAAAAATAACAAGTGAGTAAATTTTCAAAAAATTTGGCTGGATAGATCCTGAGAAATCAGTACCCAAAACAACCACCTCTGGCAGTAATAACAGCAGTTATACGCCTGAACATTGAGTCAAACAGAGATTGGATTGCATGTACAGGTACAGATGCCCATGCAGCTTCAACACGATGCCACAGTTCATCAACCGTAGTGACTGGCGTTTGGTGACGAGCCAGTCGCTCGGCAATCATTGACCAGACGTTTTCTATTGGTGAAAGATCTGGAGAACGTGCTGGCCAAGACAACAGCCGAACATGTTCCGTATCAAGGAAGGTCCGTACAATATCGGCAACATACGGTCGACCATTATCCTGCTGAAACGTAGGGTTTCGCAAGGCTCGAATAAAGGTTAGAGCCACGGGTCGTAACACACCAGAAATGTAACGTGCACTGTTCAAAGCATCGTCAATGCGAACAAAAGGTGACCGAGACGTGTATCCAATATCACCCCATACCATCACGCCAGGTAATGGGCCAGTATGACGATGACGAATGCACGCTCCCAGTGTGCGTTCACCACGATGCCGCCAAACACGGATGCGACCATCATGATGCTATACACAGAACCTGGATTCATCTGAAAAGATGATGTCTCGCCATTCGCTCCCAGGTTCGTCGTTGATCACACCATTGAAGGCACTCTTGTCTATGACGCAGTGACAAGGGAAGCCGCAACCATGGTCTCCGAGCTGAGAGTCCATGCTGCTGCAAACGTCGTCGAACTCTTCGTGCAGACACTTGTTGTCTTCCAAACGACCCCGTTTTTTGACTCACGCCTCGTGACGTGGTTGCACGATCCATTACGGCCATGCGGATAATATGCCTGTCTTCTCGGCTGCTAGTGATAGGTGGCCGTTGAGATCCCGCATTGCGTTCCGTATTACCGTCGTGAACCCATCGATTCCATATTCTGCTAACAGTCATTGGATCTCGACCGACGCGAGCAGCAATACTGCGATAAGATAAACCGCAATCCCGGTACGCTACAATTCGACCTCTATCAAAGTCAAAAACGTGCTGGTACGCATTTCTCCTTCGTACACGAAGCATCACAACAACTTTTCACCAGGCAACAACGTTCAAATGCAATTTGTGTATGAGGAACCGGCTGAACAATTTCCTCATTTTAACATAATGTAGGTGTCGCTACTGGAGCCTGCTTTGTCTGAATGCGCTGAAAAGCTAATCATTTGCATATCACAGCTCCTTCTTCCCTTTCGTATAAATTTCACGTCTTTAGCATGTCGCCTTCTTGGTGTAGCAATTTTAATGGCCAGTAGTGTATATTAAATCTTAATTGCTATTTGAATTTATGGTAAAATATCTTATGCCGCAATGAATACAGTTCCAGATTAACTATTTATGTGTACATTGATATTTTTTCTGTCTATTTAAGCATTACACCAACTTTCTTTCACAAATCTTTAATATTTTACATATTTTTCAAAATAAAATTTGCAAGAAATATGCTTCATATTAAATCTATATTTCCACAAAAAATAAATATCCTATAGAAAATTGAGATTACAATTTACATTATAGTCAGAATTTGCTCTGATTAGTATATAGTTTGAACTCTTTGGATTTTAATTACGTTTTAGTAATTTTGTTTATTTCATTGGATAAATTAAATGTTTTCTAAAACATTTAGATGATTTATATGGTTTGATTACGTAACTGGAAATATTATAATCCGGATATCAGTTACAGACTTTGAAATATTGTTTATTTGGTTACATAAAATTATTAAAACAAGATTATTATACAGTTATCTTATTTAAAGGGCTCTTTACTGATAACACCTTGCAGCTGATAACAAGTAATGGAGTTTAATTAGCAGTTAGTGTGTTAATTAGATAAAATTATGCATAGGTTCATTAATTTTTTGCTAATAAAAATTTTTTGTATTAAAAAAATTACAACTTTAGTTTTTTTTCCTGTATTACCTGCAAAGTAGCAACAAAAGATTTGATAGTTAAAAAAATTGCAATCAAATCATATTTCTCAAGTGAAACGAATCTTTCAGATAAAATATGGTGGCCTGGTACCAACTCATCTTATGATACACAAAAGCAAAAACTCCCTTTCGAAAGCCAAGGGAGTCAAAAAACTAATCATCCCACGTGCTTCTTTCAATGAACTAGAGCTTGAAGTTAAGGAATCTGGATCTATCATTGAATGGGAGTTCGAAACGAAGAGCAGAGACATCGGGTTCGGACTCTTCTTGAAAGAAGTTGATAAAGATGGAGAAGAAAACATCACGGAATTAGTGCCTCTGCTTCGCATGGAGACGGAGGACTTTTCCGAGACTGGAATGTATAAATGTGAAAAAGCTGGAACGTGTAAGTGTATTATATTTTCGGAACTAATTATTCGTTTGTTATAAAGCAACTATTAATTATTTAATGATTATCAAAAATATTATTATTTTTAAGTTTTCAATTAAAAATCAAGTTCCAATTTCTAAACTTCAAATTAAATTCTTAATATTTATTTACTTTCCCCTGTTTGATAGATTTTCGATTCTTATAAAAGCAGCAAAACATACTTTAAGTCTTGAAAAAAATTTAGCTTCGTTCACTACTTGTTTGTAAGATTCGTCAATTTTCAAATATTTATTTTAATTAAATACATTATATGATACAAATTAACAAATGTATAGTTTAATTTTCTAATAATTAGAATCATTTTTCGACAGAATGGTGTGTAAAGTGAAGATTGTAGCATGGTTATGAATCAATCTTTTATTCATTTTATAAAAGTTCAAATTTTAGAGTGATAATATGAAACTTTGCCTTAGAAAAAAATTTTTGAATCTGTATCTTGAAATTAAAACGTTTCCTTGAAGACCAAAAAAACTATCTTCTAAGTTTTATGTCTCTCAAACTGTTAGGCTTCAATATTTAAATTTTTTTTTTAATTTCAAAGTGCAGAAAATGTGATTCCAATCTTAATAATACGTAGTTTAGTTAAATTTTTCATAAAACACTGCCATTTCATTTGAGCTAACAACATTGAATTATTCTTAGATTTAATTTAGATGATCTCAAGTGACTGCCTTAGACGATTTTTCTAAGTGCAGGATTACCATATTGGTATCGTAAGTATTATACATAAATGAGATACACCTCCAAAATCATGGAAAAATAACTTTTTCATTATTCTGTACAAACATTTTCAGCTATTATGAATTCACTTAAAGCAATATGTTTTGTTTGAATTTATCACCATGTGAAAAAATATCCGTAAAGGGCAAACTAAATAACCGACTTCTTTTTGTCATTATTATATTATTACTCTACAGATATATATATATTTTATTTATAATGATTAACAGATTATTATGCCTTTATAATGTATGTGAAAATCCAAATATTTATTTTAAAATAAAATAATTAAATTTCTTTATTAAAAAACATTTTGGAATCTGACAAAGTCTGTAATGAAAAGTTTATTTTTTCATTATACTGAAAACATCTATTTTTCGTTTTTGGTTTTCTTGATATAAGCGTAATAGTTTTCGTGCATAATAGTACAGGCATTTATAACTCTTACGTTTGTATTTCTCTTCTCAAATACCAAAAATTTTAGTTCACTGCATAATATTATTTTCAAAACGACAAATAGGCATTTTGTTGCCAACATGATTTTCCTGCCTTAGAATCATTAAATTTAATATATTTTGTAAAATTGTTAAAAATTTAAATACTCTGCTTGATTAAATCAATATATTTGCATTGAAAGCTATTATTTTAGTTAAAACTTATATGTTTTTGTAACAAACAAAAACTGTATTTGTTTCTTTGTTTAACTCTAAGCGTATGAAAACTAGTTTATTTCATTATTATAACATTTCCTTTTATTACCAAAAGAAGAAGCAATTAACGTCTTTGATTGGATTTTAAATTGATTGTTTATTATTAAATTTTGCTTTATTTATTTTATTTTATTTTCTTTCTTTCTTTCTTTATTTATTTTTTGAAATTCCTGACTATTAAATAAAAATATAACTTTTTAATGTTTTCTTTATTTCTACATTAAAAAGAATAATTCTCTCAATTATGCTTATATATCTTATCATATTAGTAATACAAGGCGTGCCGTTGCTAAAATAAGCTTTCAATTTCTTTGTATACTCTGTTAAAAATAACTTTATATAAAAAAATTTTTAAAAAATTATTTTTCCTTTCAGATGTCATCCTTTTTGACAATTCTTACAGCTGGGTAAGGGCTAAGGAAATATACTATAAGGTAACAGTCGTGACCCCCTCTGAACACGAAGCAGAAATGACAACGTAATACCAAAATTGAGACATTGTTGTTGTGGTTTATTTGAATATAAAAGCTTGATTAATTTTCAAAACTAAATGTTATATTTTTATGAAAAAAGTAAATATTTATAAAATAATTATTTTCTTTTTAATTGCCTATAAATATTTGCATTTGTTATAACAAAACATGAGAATATTAGTTAAGAATTTTGGGGAATATGCCCTGCATTTTTCTCATTCGGCAAATAATGAAATCTATAAGATCATACGAACAATGAACATTCAGGAGACGAAATAATCTCAACAAGTTAAATGAGATATTTGATTTCAAGGAACATTTTTTTGCTATTTTGACACTTTTTAAAGAATATGTAGATATTGTAATGACTCATGCGCAAAAAATATGTATATATTATATGAATAAAATTTTTCATAATATTTTTGTTTTCTATTCATCGTTGCATATGAAAAACTTTTATTTAAAATTCAAAAGATATTTCATATTTAAAATTAATTTATTATTTCATGATATTTTATATCTACCTCTCAAAGCATATAAAAAATGTGATTATATTCAGAAAAACAAATAATAGAATACGAATATGCAATGTGAATTATCTCTTATGAATATTAATGCTGAAATATTTCATGAAATATTACAAATGAAACTTTTAAAAGAACTAATTTGCTCAACACTTTATTTCCAAGTTATTTCAATTAAAAATTAATAAATAGCCAATATTCAATAATCTGACAGTAGAAACATTTATTTGCTCATATATTTAGGACAATATTTGAAATATATTGTTACAATATAAGAATAAAAATCTTTTACTTTGTAAAAAATGCTTCAAATAAGTAATCCTTATTTTCTTTAAAATGGAAAAAATTGTGAATTCATACAGTTTAATAAATAATTATTTATTCAATGAGGATAAATACTTAAAGTTTAAAGTTTTCTGTTTCAATTGAAGCTTTTTTATTTCTTAAATACAATTTCTTTGCAACTTTTCCATGAGGCTAAGGTGAACTGGTGTCTAAAGCATCGTTCTTGTAATCCAGAGGTGAGGAGTTGAATATTTGATCCCGCTGAAGAAAATTCTTGTTCAAAGCGTTGAAATTTTTATACACTTTATATTTCTATGCTAGTATGGTGTGGAGAAGAGAGGATAAGCTTATGCTCGGATTCATCATTTGACAATGTCGTCCTTGGAAAATACTTCATAGATTAGATGATTCCGCGCCATAAAAGATTTCTTTGGTGCAAGCTTTCGCGTGGCTAAACAAAAATGTTTGCTAAATATAGTACAAACAGGAAACTAGAAAAATAAAAACCTATTGCTTTTTGTCTTGTTTTAAAACCTTTCGCAGTCATCATCATCATGGTAAATACTTTGTTGAAAAATGGAAAAAAGAATGAAATATTTACAAATAATTTTAATATACAAGTAATCTCAATGCTTTTAAATATCTTAAAATTAAAATGTTCTAAATCTAATAAATATTCAAAAATTCAGCAGCAAAAGACGAATAATGAAGTAAAATACCACACCATTACCATGAAAAGGAAAAAATTTTTATACAAAGACTAAAAATTTAGTAGACCTTGGCCCACAAATGGGCTATCACACCATTAAATTTAATTTTAAATTAATTGTTTTATGTGCACTCATGTTCAAAAATTAAGGATATTTCAGACTTATATAGATATTGAACTCTAAAATAAAAATTTCAGATGTAAAATTATCACACACATCTTGAAGAATAATATGCAAATTACAAGAAACCACCAGAAGTGCCAATAGTACGTCACAATGATGAGAGTGTAAGAGAGGAGTATATAAGGAATGATTGCAAAGAAGTAAAATTGTTCACAAGCACCTTAAAAGCCTTTCAAGTGCAATAGCAACATAGTTATAGCACAAAAGGAGTATTTGGATGATGTTTTATGTGGTAGAACTATCGGCCGTCTGGAATGTGGACGTACCCAACTGGAAGTATCCGAGGAACTTAGAATCGCACAAAGGGTCATCTGCAGGCTTTGGCTATGGTTCAAAGATGATGGTAATGTGAGTAGACGTTACAGCACAGGTCGCCCCCGAGTTAACACGCCGAATGAGAACCGGTATTTGCAGCTACTGCCAAAAGAAACAAACGGAGCACGTCATCAGACCTGTCTCGTCAGCTTTTTTTAGCTACTGGTACGACAGTATCAAGATAGACCATGTACAGACTGTTTGTTTGTCACTGCACGTAGACCTGTCAGACATATTCTATTTACCACAAATCTTTGTTGTTTGCCGTCAGCCTGAAGTAGAGGGGATGCATTGCGGAAACCACAACAATGTCTTATGTGATGTTTTCCAAAGAGTTCAGATTTAGCTTTCAGTCTGAATCTCTCCAGACTTTCATATGGAGAGGATCGGGTACCCGTTATAACCAAGAGAATAACACTGAACTCTACGTTACGTCTACGTTACGTCTACGTTACGTTACGTCTCTGTTACGGTGGTGCAGGATTACTCGTTTGGGGAGGTATTTTTCTGGGTTCCGGAACTAACCCACATGTCCAGAATGTAGCCATGACCGGTCACATCTATCGGGATATCATTCAGGAACAATATGTACGTTTGCTTCGGGAGCCATGGGTGCAGAATTTCTGTTTATGGATGATAAAACCTAACCTCACCGTGCTAATATTGTAGACGAATGCCTTCATTTGGAGGATATCATCCGTATGCACTGGCCAGCATACTCACGGGACTTGAATTTAATAGAGCTTGAATCTAATAGGACATGCTTGGCCAAACCATTACAACCCGTCAACCCCCTCCCACATGTCTACAGGAACTTCAGAGAGCATTTCTTGATGAGTGGTGTAATATTCCCCAAGATCAGATCGGTAATTTTATACTCAGTATGCTTAGGCGTTGTACAACCTGTATTGCATCGTCTGGAGGTTATACTACGTATTAACCATCATACTAACCATGTTATATTGATTTTTGTAAATAGGTTATTTTTTGAAATTTGCTCTAGGGAGAAAAAAATCGCAATTTTTACAATCATGTCAAACATATAGCATCTTTCTTGCTCTTTACCTTTTGTTTACCAAATAGGCTTACCAAATAAGTCACATTTGTTTTGCTTCTGTCTCTTTATTTACTTGAACTTGCATTATCCTGAATTTATGGAGTGTAAATCAATCATATACCATTTATGATAAATTAATTTGTGAATGGCAACTTAATTTTTCATTTTTATGTATACAAATTTGATTTAAATTGTAAAAAAAGTTTTTTGTTAAATTTGCATTTAGATTAGAAAATTATCTTTTTTTGATTATAAGGACTCAAATACTTATAAAAAAATATGGTAAATAATTATAATATGTTTGAAATTAATGCATGCAACTTTTTCTAGATTTATACTTCATAGTGCATCTCTTTTTGAGCAGAAATTCCAGCACAAACAAGTCATTTCTTAAGAAAATATAGAAAATAATTTTAGTCTTGTATCAGTTTGCACACATACTTTCGAAGAAATCAATAATTAATAGTTTAACAATGTAGCCAATTCCTGAAAGATAATATTTTGATACTGCGTGAAACAAGTCGTTAACATTAATAATGATTTTGCCTAGAAGAAGACTATATGAATTTAATTGATTGAACATGATTTTCAGAATGTCGTTTATGATCGCCTAAGAGTCACTGAACTATTTAGAATCTGTCCAGGCAATGAAATTTTATTTTAAAATGTAATGCATTTTCAGTAAAATTCTCAAATTTCTGTTTTGAAATAAATTAGTAGTAACAACTTAATGAAAATTGTTTTACTGAAATATAAGCAAATATATACTTATATATATGAAAAGATTGTCGTAATTTCGCTTTACAACACAATAAACTTAAAAATTAATCATAATAAAATAAATGGATTTTATAAAAAATTGCAATGTGTTGAATGTGATCAGAGAATATTTGAATTTGTTTCCAATAAAAAGTTTAATTTCATCATAAAAATCTCAAAAAAGGAATCAAACTCTCGTAAACATAGGAAAAATCACTTTCTTCTCCCTCGTGTTACTGTTGTGTGGTTTCACCATGTTCGTTTCCAGCGTTCTCTTTTTAGGAAAAAGTTATTCCGCATCCTGCTTACAAATTTTTTTCAATCACAGTGGAATGCTACTTAAGCTCTTAATAAATCATAATCCATACATCAACTGCAGAAAAAACTTGAGTTATCAACCGTTGACACATTCCTGGAGGATAGTGACACGCTCCACGTCTAGACTCCATGTCTTTCGGTTTGTCACAAATATATATATATATATATATATATATATATATATATATATATATATATATATTAAACTATCACTACAGATCTTAGAGTATATTCATTTGATTCCTAATAAAATGTAATTACATACATCCAATAATAAAACAACATATTCAGCGTTCTAAATTATTCATCTCTATAAATGAATAACTCTGAACAGTAAAAATAAATCACTTATAAATAAAATCTTAAAATGTTTTGTGGAGGATAATTACTTAGAGCTGCCAACTTAATTTCAATTAGTGAAAATGATTAAATCGTAAAAAAATTACGTACTTCACTCATATGAGCAGAAGTCCACGGGAAATTATCCCAGCAGCTACTAAACAACAACAGAAAGCTGATATTCCGCTTTTGCTTGTTCTACTGTGAGGTAGGCCGTGGTGGCCTGGTTGGGTAGGACGTCTTTCTTATTATTAAAAGGTTGTGAATTCGAATCTCGGCTCAACCAAAGATCCGTCGGATTCACCAAAATCGACTGGAGCTCGTTAAGTGAACTGGTGCCTTTGAGAGTGGAAAGTCAAGCACAAAAGTTTCTTACTTGATTCCTGTTCTAAATTAGAAAGCTTCCCACCCAGTTGCTTCTAGTAACTGGTAGGACCAAACTGTGAGCTAGGAACAGGGAAGTATATTGCTACAACTACTGTTAGGTTCTGTTGGGGCAGGTAAATAGGTCAAGACCACAATGTCTTCTAAGTGAAATGATATCTCTTGTTATGACTAGTCAAGTGTCTGCTTGATCCTTTCTTCTAAATTATAAAGATTCCCACCCAGTTGCTTGAAATAACTGATAGAGCAAACTCTAAGCTAGGAACAAGGAAGTATACTGGTTCAACAACTACTGTTAGGTTCTGTTGGAGCAGGTAAATAGGTCGAGACCACAATGTTTTGGTGAGTCACAATGTCGAGACCACAATATCACAAGTGAAATGATATGACTGGGGATGACTGGTCAAGTATCTATTTGATCCCTGCTTCTAAATTATAAAGATTCCCACCCAGTTGCTTGAAATAACTGATAGAGCAAACTCTAAGCTAGGAACAGGGAAGTATACTGGTACAACAGCTACTGTTAGGTTCTGTTGGAGCAGGTAAATAGGTCGAGACCACAATGTTTTGGTGAGTCACAATGTCGAGACCACAATATCACAAGTGAAATGATATGACTGGGGATGACTGGTCAAGTATCTACTTGATTCCTGCTTCTAAATTATAAAGATTCCCACCCAGTTGCTTGAAGTAACTGGTAGAGCTAAATTCTTAGCTAGGAACAGGGAAGTATACTAGTGTAAAAACTACTGTTAGGTTCGGTTCGGGCAGGTAAATAGGTCGAGACCACAGTGTCTTCTAAGGGAAATGATATCTCTGAGGATGGCTGGTTCAGTATCAAAGTCCATCGGCTTGATTCCTGCTTCTAAATTACAAAAATTTCTATTCGGCTGCTTCCAGTATCTGGCATGGCTCGACTCAGTGAAAGATGCAGGGAAGTATGTTAAAGCAACAACAACTTCTGTTAAATAGAGTGCTTGGGAGTTTTCCGAGTGCCCTCTAGTGTGACATATGAATATGACTCACTCGTTATAAAACGTTCTCTCGGAAAGCTGATACGCAATGTATATATCTAGAAGCTTCACAATTTTCAGCTGTTAGAGTGTCCATTATGCGAAATATAAGTAATTAAATATAAGTTATTTTTACATTTGATGTATGATTTTCGAGTCTTTACAACAGAAAGTTATTTTTATAAAGTTAATACCGTTTCTTATATTTTGTAAAATGGTAGCTATTGTAATAAATTTATTAACTACCACACATCTAATAAGCTTCATTTACTCATTCCGCTTCTGAGATCACATTCTCACTGCATTTTGATTTGTCCCTTTCTGGTTCTGTGATTCATTTTGCAAATTCTATCTTTATGGTAAAATCACAATGAATCTCAGAATGGAAAATCATGCCTTTTCTAATGTAAAATATAATATATGTAAAACAATTTTTAAAAAGGAATAGTTTAAAAAATAAAAAATAGTTAAGAACTCTATAGTAAAATTCTTAATGCTATTTCATAAATTTTATGAAAAGAGCTTAGTTAAAACATCATGAGAAACATATTGAATTCTGTGTTTGTTTATGTTGTGGGGTAAGGCCATAAAAACAATTCGAGAGGATACTAAGTGCTTAGAGATTTGGCTGTCAGTTCAACCACTAGTGGAATTATCAGACAACGGATTCCGTTGTATTTTGCACTTAGTATTTGCAGGGACACGAAATCCATATTAAACTGTAAACCTCGGCTAAATAAGCCTTTGAGTCCAATAAAGAGGTGAAAAAACAATAATAAAATACAAGTGAACAAAGCACTCCATTCATGTGTGTAACTCATTCGGAAAAACTTTTTCTCATAATAAGAAAAAAATTCTCTAAATTAAGAGAAACATATTGCACTTCAAATCAGATATGACTGTTTTTGGCTGTGATAGCACAAAAAAAATTTGAATTAAACATACTATAAAATGAAGATATATTGTTTTTCAAGATGAGATTTGTTAGCATAAGTTATAGACGTAGAAATACGACAGTAGGAAAAAGTTTCAACAATAATAAACAGTAAATCTTGCATGTTTATTCGTAATAAATCAATAGGTTGAAAAATGTAAATATTATTCGCTCACGTGACAAGGAGATAATCGAATATCAGATTATAAAAGGGCATGAATACAAGTAAAAAAAATTTTTTTTAATAATTTTTTGTTAAATTTTGATTTATATTTCTTTGTTACACTGAGCACATCATTTTCAATGTGAAAGAAAGGCTATCAGATAACACTGGAAGAAAAATGCCAACCAATGTAAGTAACCACAAGGTTTTGAATGTCATTAGACTCGGCATTTTATCTATGCTATCTTCTGGTGTTTCTACAAACGTTTTAAGATCACTTATCATACGTAGGCTAATTGCTTCCCAACACCTTTCATTAACGATTTTTTTAATTTCAGTTTACACGGTCTAATGTTTTTATTGTCCTTCATAGAGAGTCAAAACTGGAAACCCACTGTGTTACTGCTCAAAGCTGAAACTTTATATCTAACATCCAATCAATTATTGACTTCTAAATTTTTTTCATGTGTTGCATTTCATTCGACAAATGATCTTATTACTCAAACGAAAGAAGAAAATCACTTGTTATTAGTTTAGTTAATTTTCTAAAGAACAAATCCAATTGAATTGAAGAACACAAAATATTTTTCACTACTTTTTTATTAATAAAAATTATTAAGGTCCAATAAACATAATGCAATATATATATATTGTTTGATTAATAACTTCAAAATAGCTGAGTTTTTTTAGCCGTGATAATCCCATTTAGTTTTAAAAACATAGATTTGCTTTAACTAGTTCTGCCAAAAGTATTTGCTTCACTTAATGTAAAACATATTGCTTATGAAATATCTTAAGCTGAAGGATCACTAAATAATAATAACATTTGGCTAATACAAAATCGAAACGGCTGAAATAATTGATAATATAATACATAAATACCAAGAGAGACAATTTATTTCTAAAGTTCTTTTACATTAATTATGAATTTAAGATAAATCATGATTTCAAATTTAAGATTCCTAAACACAAAACAATTTTTAAATATATATACATATATAATTTTTTTCTATTTTAGGTTACAACTTAAGAATATTACTTATAGTTAAAGAAACAGTAACGGGTTATATATATGTGAGCACACTCGCATTGTTAAAGAAATGAAATCTATAAAAATTGCGTTTTAGCCACAATTATATGCTCATTAATCAAATATAATGAACACATAAATATGTGCACAAGTCCAATGTATGATATACATTATCGTACATGAGATCATGATTACACGGCACAATTAATGCATTTAGATTAAATCGCAATAATATTGTTTTTATCTCTCATATTTACTAACAAAAAGTAAAAAAGACGCCGTAAAAAATATTTGTTGGCATCATACAAGGGGAAAACATTCAGTGTGATGTAGAATTCAAGTGATTATGATATTCACGATTTGCTAATAAAATTAATTAAAGAGCAGTATTATATCATATTTTTAATTTTTAAATATTAAAGGTATGAAATATTAATATGATATACAGAAATAAGAAATAATCATAGTTGTAGCTCGTAAATGAAAATCTTATAGTTTAAATTAAAACTAAAATTTAATTAATCCATCTCTATTTTTTGTTTTATGTTGTTAAAAATATAAAACTTCTTATCATTGTGGTTTGAAATTAGCATGAAATATGAATGAAATGTTACTTAAAATTTTTGTATTACATTGACGAAATAATTTCATACTGCAAAAGATTAATCGTCTCCCTCAGCACAACGGTCAAATACTGAAAAACTTTGCCTTCCCTTAAGCACCATTGTTACATCAATAAAGAATTAATGAAACAATAGGAAATGCGCCACTTATAATTGCGCCATATATTGGAAATGCGCCATATATTTATAACCCTATACACCTGGTACATCCAAAGTCTTTGGCACTCATAAACCATATTTTCCTGTCAAACTACCAGTCTCGAAGGCAATTGATGACACAATATGAAACATCAAGAAAAAAAGAATAACATTGGAAAGCTATTATAATTTCTAAAGTGATTTTAGAAAATAATTATTTGTCATCATATACAGTTTTAAAGGATTTAATTCTATTTATACTTCATACCAGTTTTTAATTTATACTTGCTAAAATATAGTTCAAAACTGAAGTCACTTTTTTTTTATACTTACTATTCAGTTTTGTATGTTTATTACTGGAAAATTTTACAACATAGATGAATATCTGTATTTTATAAATTTTTAATGCTTAAACAATTAACAGTTTTTCATGCTTTTGGAGGTGTGTCAATTTATTTTTCTCGAAAATATTTTCTAAATTTCTCAATTTTAACATTTTTATTTTTCTTAAAAAAAATTATTAGGTAAACAAAACATTATTTCAAAGCGGGCATTTTAGAATATAACAACCCAATTACATGAAATAAATAATTTATAATATTATTTATGCTAAATTATTTTAGTTTGTATTTAATTTATATAAGAGGAATATTTTAAAGCTATTTATATATAGTACTTAGAGAACTAAATTTTACATAGTTAACATTTTCTAAAACAACTAAAAATAAAATGTTTTTATTATCGCATTGCATATTATATATAATTAAATAAAAGAATTTGGAATGTTAAGGACTTCTTAATTAGAATATACTTTTTTGAGACTTTATCTCACTCTTCACTAGATTGAACAATTTTTTTTCCATGATTTTAATATATCGTGCTGCCATCTGTCTTCGTTATACACATTTAATTATAAGCACTCATATTTATTGCTCATTGAAGATAAGGAAACAATTATTCAGTAACAAAAAACACCTAAAATTTCTATAATGTTTGATTTTACTAACTTTAATTATTTTATATCTTATAAATATTGCTTTTTTTAAATTTTTTAATAATCATTTTTTAATATAAGTAAAGACTTTCTCATGGTAAACATAGATGAGCATTAAATAACATCGAAAATTAAATAGTTATAAATGATTTCAAATTGCAATTAAATTATATATTTTGTTTCATAATGATGTAAGTAAATTTCTAAAAACATTAATAGGGAATAGAATTTTTTTTTTTTTTTTTTTAAATTTTTGTCCGAATTAATGCAATAAAATATTGCGGAATAAATGTGCATAATTCAAGAGACAATTCACTTTCAAACAAATGAATAAATTAGCTTTATAAATATATGGAAAATGAATTCAAAAAAGTTAGCCACAAATTAAAAAAAAAATACCTTTTTTTTTAATTTCTGCATTTGAAGTAATTTTTATCAACAAAAGAAATTAAGTATTTTAAAAATTAATAAAAATTTCACATATCACAAAAATAAAAATTAAATGGATATTTTTTACTTAACATCAGAAAAAATCAAGTGTACTTATTTCAAAAGTAGAAATTTTTTTACTTTAAATCAATAATAATTGATTTAGCTAGAATATGGAAAAAGGTTTTCAGAATTTTGATCTCGGAACTATATTTGGAACATTATACTATAGTACATCGTCAAGAAAAGAAAAGCGAAATTGCAAAACATGGTGTGAAGCTTTGCTTATAAAGTTTATAGAAGAGTTTACATCAATCTCGTTTCATAGTATTTAAAGTTATAACATCCCCTGCCCACATTTAATGGACCATGATCCAAAGTCAATTTATTTAATTTTTTTAATTATTGCTCCTTCTGTAAAAGAAAGTTTTCTACGAAGTAAATCATAAAAAATAATTATATATATATATATATATATATATATATATATATATATATATATATATATATATATATATATATATATATATATATATATATATATATTACTGTGAAGGACCGAAATCAGAGACTGTCGACATTCCCCGGTGAATGTCAATAAACACCAAATACGTCAGTGAAAGATGGAATATTTCATTACATTCTTGTAAATTCAGACCCTCACCGGTGTCTGACAATCACAGACATGCTCTGGTGGAGGTCGAAAAGAGAAGTGGCGACTTGCTGTTTCGCGCCAAATCCTTTGCTCTAGTGGAGTCTTCCGCCAAATCCTGGCGACTCGCTGTTTTCATGCAAATCCTTTGGGTTGGTATAGTCAGTAAGCTTTGTCAGTCTTATGCGTATGCAAGGATCGACGGTGAGAGCAAAGTTTTCTTAATTTTTTTCTGATTTCCTGATTTATACAGAATGGATATCGCAGTGAATCGTGATCTTTTTCTTGAAAAGTTAAATGTATTATTGAGAAGACAATAGCTTTTATTTTTCTCAGAAAAGTACTCTAAAACACTTTCTGAAGTGGTTTCTGCTAAAACTAAGTGCAACACAACCTTTGGATTACAGATGATTAAAACGTTTTGACGTTTTAAAAATTAATGATGAAGAGAAGTTAATTGTACCATTAAAACCAGGAGAAACGAATGTGCAGTACTATGTTACCAATGAGGAATTGTTCAGTATACTGTATGAAATTCACACACCAGGATAGGCCATGCAGGAAAAACATGTATGCTTAAAGAGTTGCAAAATAAATACAAACATATTACGTTTGAAGTTGTAATGTTGTATTTAAATTTATGTAAACAGTGTCAAATGAAACACATTGCACCTAAGAAAGGTATTGTTATGAAACCAAAGATCAGTTCTGAGTTAAACTCAAGATGTCAAGTTGATCTGATATATCAGCAGTCAAACTCAGATGGTGAATATAAGTTCATAATGGGGTATCAAGATCAATTTTAACTAAGTTTGCCCAGCTACGACCTTTGAAAACTAAGAGGGCTGAAGAAAGAATGTATCACGTTCTTCCAATATTTTTAACATTTGGTGCTTCAGCAATATTGCAATCAGAAAATGGTAGAGAATTCATTAATCAAGTCATATCCGAAATATGTCTATGTAGAAAGATGTTAAAATAGTAACATGGAAAAATGTTAAGATAGTTCCTCACAGTCAAACACAAGGATCAGTTGAAACGGCCAATCAGGATGTACAGAATATGCTAACTGCACGGATGAACGATAACAATACAAAGAAATGGTCAGAATATTTACCCTGTGTTCAATTAGCCAAGAATACGACATACCAAGAAGGAATACGCCCAAAGTCCTTATGAAGCCATGTTTGACATTAAAGCGAAAAGAGGCATAGCATTGTCTTTTTTGCCTAGAAAACAAATCGCAAGTATCGAAACTGAGGAACAACTTGGAGAAATCACCAATACTTTTGAAACCGAAGAAATGCTTGAAGAAACTGGTAATACTTCTGAAAAAAATTTAAGCGGCGGTCAAACCGAAAACCAAATTATAGATAAAAATATTGAAGAGGACTTAGAATCTACCACGTTTTCACATCAAGTTCTAAATAAAAAACACGAGTTAATTTCTATAAAAAGAGTGGCCCCGAAAGAGAATCTTCTACTGCAATCAACTAAAATATTGCGAACCGCATAAAATCAATTTCCTCCTGCTCAAATTGGTAATACTGTACGAATATAAATCCCTGAATTGACCGTTGTCGTACAGATAACCGAAATGTGTTTGCGGTTGTTATTGGAATAGAAGACTCCGACTTCTATAAACTAGTGAATGAAAATGGTACCCTCAAGCAGTTTTACACGCGTAATCAGTTTGAAATTTGTAAAGAGAAGCTCCTTTCCATAGAAAAGATTTATTTTCAAGAATTGTCGCTGAGAGAAACTGCTGCAGCTAATTCGAGAAGTGGTGGGCAAGGGTATACACGCTGTCATTGCAAAAGTAAGTATTCCACAAATAAATGCACTTGTAAAAGCAAGGGCCTTTTGTGCAATTTAAGGTGTCATAATAGTTTAAATTGTTGCAATAAATAATATTTGATTCACATAACTTAGTAAGTTTTTTATTACTATTATTTTATTTTCTCATTTAGAACGTACTATATAATTAAGTTTTTTTACTTCTATTATTTTCCTTTCTCATTTTGAATCTCACACTACTGGAATGGGATTAAACCACAGTTCAAACACGAAGGTCTTTATGATTTCTCCCCACCTGTAGCACTTAAAAAATATTCTCATTTTGAATTTACTGTATAAATAATTAATTTTATTAACTTATATAATTTCCCTTTCTCATTTTGAAAGTAGTGTGTGTTTTAAGTTCTAAGTTATTCCTCTCAGAAAGAGAGACGAAAAATTTATCACGACTGAATTACGGAGAAAAAAATATAAATCTCGGACATGTTCAACATTCACCATTAGTGCGTGGTAAATGTCGACATTCACCTGTGAAAGTCAGAAATAATGGTATTTAGCAATTATTTCGGATATACACCAAGCGACTATGTCAGTGATTTCCAACCTTTTTGTAACGACGCCCCCCTTTAAAAAAATTGGTGCGCCCCCCTGTGGCAAATAATGCATTGTTTTTAATTAGTGGCAAATAATGCATTGTTTTAAGTCTACTTCCTTTTTATATGCAGTTAAAAAGAGGTGTAACAACTAATGAATTAAATGATCTATGTGATCATCTTGTTTCGCTTGGTTTAGAAATCAAAAATCAAAATCAAAACCATCAGTCAATTCTTGCAACGCGTTTTTGTGAGAATTCCCGTGAACCGATTTCAATGATATTTGGTGTACTTACAATATAAGGGTCCGATGACAACACAATATTATGAAAAATAATTTATTGATATATCAGAAGGATAAAAAAAATATTCTTTACTTTTTAGTGCATTTTATAAAAGCCTGTAACTTTATTTTCTTAACAAGTTTATTTTCATTTTCCATGATTTTGGCGCTTCTAGATCATTGCACTCCGGGCGGCCACCCGGATCGCCCTACCCTGGGGGCTGGCCCTGTATATATAAACGTGGTTATCGCAAGCACTACTAACGAACTAATTCTGTTCATAGAAAACAAACAATCAGATGCTTCTGTTTACTGAAGTTTGGAGCGAGTAAGCACGAGAATACACGGGATGTTGTGAGGGCTTATCTTTTGATTCCACGCCCCACCGGTGTTCGGCTCCAAACGCGAAAGCGAGATATTTCGTTCCAAGAAGAATATGGATGGGATGTTTTAGCATTTGTACCCCCAAAAATCCGTGGCGAGGATTGTGGATTATGTATACTGCTGATTCATTTTTGACACCTATTCGACTTTTTTGGTTCGTATTCGAAAATGATATTTTGAAAACAGCTGCATGCCCCCCGTGCAACTGTCTCGCACCCCCCCCCTGGGAGGGCGCGCCCCACAGGTTAGAAACCACTGGACTATGTGAGTGTTGACATTCACCGGTGAATGTCAACATTCTCCAGATTTCGGTGTTTCACCGTAATATGTGTGTGTTTGTGTGTGTGTGTAATTTTATAAAATCTAAATCATCTGTACGATAGAAGTTTAAAATGGAAAAGAAGTTTTTTTTCTGCAAACAAGATTTTTCTTTATTATTATCTCGGCCAGTGTAAGATAATATTATTATTCAGCATTCAATTTATATTTATTTTTCAGAACTTACTTATATATATATATGTATATATATTGAGCTCTTTTTTACATTAACAGTATTTAATGAATATTCCCATATTTTTAAAAGCACATAAGGTATACTATTTTATACCGATTAAAGATAACACATTTACTTTCTCGTATTTTATAAATTTTTATCCATTTTAAATAATCAAAAAAGTCTCAATTACATAAAATTATTATTCATATATTGCAAGGATTAAAGAATTATTAATCTAATATATTTCACTATTTTTAAAAACCAATTTTTTACGAATTTCGTAGTTGTTTATTATAAGGATGTGTATTCATTGTTTTCTGCAACCTTTGAGAGTAATCAATTAATCGCTTACATTCAATATCATAAGAGCCATAGTAATCCATTTGTTGCACTTTCTATATAAAAAAGAGAATTTATTCAGTATCTGATCCAATCTGGGCATGCTCAAAAAAAAAGCGTAAGCACGTTGAATTCTCAGTAGGGAACAATATTCCCCATCTGGTGTTTCATAGTGTGAAGAGGAGAGCACTATCTCAAGTGACAACTTCATCATTTCATTATGGTTGGAAATATAAAAGGAATAGTAATGTTTAGTGGTTTTGGTCAGCAAAAATAATCAGCCAGAAACGTATTGCAATAATCTAAGCTAGCATTTATTATAAAAGATTAAGTTGACAAATAATTTTTTCCTTATTAGACACTTCACAGTTAATATCAGCCAATTTTTATTTGTTCCTCTTTTTATAGCTTTTTTGGGTACTTTCCCAATATATGTACTATAATCTCCGTAACGGGAAATATTTGTAAATAATTGTCTTAAATATTCCTTTATCATGCATCGTGTATTGTTTGAAAAGGTTTACATTTTTAGAAACTACTAAAAAATGATACAAACATATTATAATTATATTTTATAAACTAAATAATTTTTATTTATTGACAAAGCTTATTTATACACTAAATTTTATTTTTTTCGGAAACTGTTTAGCAATCGATTAGATAATTATTGCATAAATATAATGTAATAGTAAATTTTTTTCAATGAAACAAAAATTAAATTTTTCTATACTTGGCTGTTTTTTGCCCTTTTTGAATTGTGAGATCGTAATTCCCTTTTTCATTGACAAAAATATCACTAAGTATCTTTTGCACGAACTGTCCTCAGCTTTGTTCAGCTTAAGCTTGTTTACCATTGTTTATCACTTTTTTTTTTTTGGTTCAGTTTGACACAAACAATTTTTTGTGTAAAATTTTGCACACAAAAAAATTTTCAATGGTATGTATTACATATAAAATAAAATATTAAGTACATTATTTTACATTGTTTTTGCTTCTCCGAAAGAAACAGGCTACTTTTTTAAGATCCTAATCGGGGGTGTTGTGGAAAAGTACCCAGACCCCTTCTTAATAAAGAAGGGGTCTGGGTTTAATTTTTTGACCTGTTGATTTGTTTTTTACTTACATATTGTTTTTTGTATAAGTTTTTGTTATCATCATTATTACTTACTATTTTATTCAATTGTTAAACAATTTTGCTACAAAATAATTGTCATTAAATTGGCCTCTCAATCTATTTTATCAACAGTATGTTTGCTTAGAGCAAAAATAAAAATTTCTCTACAGATACTTCATAGCAAATTCACTACGGAAAAGCATTTTGAAAACAGTTTACTTAAATAAAGAATCAAAATTGTGGAAGTAAGAAAATTCCTTTAGTTTTAACAAAATAACAAAACTGCGCAAAAAAAAATTTTTTTAATTTAATTTTTTTTTTAATTCCGTGGAATTTTTCCAAAAGGGAATGCTTAAATCTTTTCTCAATATAATTACAATACTGTTAATATGATAACTTATCTTCAACTGCAAATCCATTTCAACTGAGATATATATAGCGTATTGGTTTTAATAATTCAATTTTCAAAAGAATTCATTAAGTTTTAAATTTCATATATCAAGACTTAAAATAAAGTTAATTTAATTAAATATTTTATATAAAAAATCGGTTACTTAAAGTAGTATCAAAAGTCATAGATCTAAAGAATTTTGTTAGCAGAACTTTTTATCGGGTGAGCGTCTTTATCATATAGCAGTTTTTTGTTAGTTGATGGCTAAGGAAACACTTGAAAAAAACTTTTGGTTGTAATACCCTATCCAGATTAGTATGCTTATTGAACAGTAAAATGAATATATTTTTCTTCTTGCAGTGCTTAAAAGATTTTATACAGACAATATTGTGATTAAGATAATTATAGCTATCAGTATTTAATGGTTATAAAAAGGCTTTAAGACGATTATGGTAATGAGAAAGACTGTGATAAATTATATGAAATAAATAAATGTTGCAATTGTTAAGACCATGATAATATTTAATTGCACTTGTTGACGGTAAAAAAAGTCAATGATCACTTCTACAGAACTTCAGATGTTCAACTAAAAGAAAATAGTAAAATCTACACCCAATTTCATGACAAAAATCGTTTTTTCCTAAAGATATAATTGTTGGTGAATTACGATGATTAAAATTATTACGGTGGATGGAATTATGTGCGATTATGTTAAGATATTTTGATAATTTAGATTATGGAGTGTAGAGATAATATGATAATTATGATGAAGATAGTGAAGAAATTATATGATTAGGAGGGAGAGAGTCAAGATATTATATGATGATAAGATACTTTATGATTAAAATGAGTTACAATTAGCATATACAATTCTAATGATATTTATATGCAATCATTGTGTCAACTTATAGAGAAAATTTCAAACTAATTGATGTCTCTATCATAATTATATTTTTGAAGTGTCTAGAAACTATATTTCTAAATTAAATTATAATTAACAAATTGAATAGACACTACATTGATGATAAAATCATGGTAATTAAAAAGATAATGACAAATGACATCATGTCTTTCTGGGGATAAAAAACATTATGATAATTAAGAAAATTATTGTGATGGGGATTATATGATACTGAGGAAACATTATTTATAGTAATGAACGACATAATGATAAAATTAAAATTAAATTTTAAGTACAATTCTATTAATTTTTATATCCAATCAAGGTTAATTCTTAGAGAATATTCGAACCAATCGGCTCTCATTTCATAATGATACACTTCGAATCTCTAATAGTTCATCAGTTAGTTTAAAGCTAAACTACTATATATATATATATATATATATATATATATATATATATATATATATATATATATATATATATATATATATATATATATATATATATATATATATATATATATAGTTTGGAGCTTGCAGAAATGTCTCTCAAACATGATCCATGTACCTTATTTCTGGAATAAAACTAAATACTTTTCATAAATTCATATTTCATAGGTATATATTTTTATGTTAAAATAACTATTTAAAATTGAGAAAACTGCCGGATATTTTGATCTTTGTGTAAATATAAGGAAATAAGCATAACAAATATTTCTTGTCTTCTCAAATATGATTTATTATTTCATTGTCCTATAGATTAATTAAATGCATTTAATAAAAATTACTTCATAATTGAATTGGTTTTTTGAAAAATTTTATTTAGTAAAGAATGCTGTTTTACGCCTCCTTTCAAAAATCAAAAGAGAAACTTTGATTTGTAAAATGCTTCAAATAATTATATCTCTTAAAATAGGCATAATTTCAAAAAGTTTCAAATATAAGAGATAATATCAAGTCTTGTTATTCAACTCAATTTACTCACATATACATAAAGTCTTCAAAATTATAATTCTTCGTTAAGGAAATTTTGTTATTAAAATGAAGTATATGTGTGTTAAAATAAATATTTCTTGTCAATTTCAAAATTAAACTGTTATTGAAATTTCATTAACAGCTCTTAAGTTTCATAACTTTTTAAAATCTACATTTTTAAATAACTTACGTAAGTGCGAAAAAAGAAATTATTAATATGTTAACGCTAGTGGAAAGATCAAAATATAATTTACAATACTTATTTTCTTATTGATTGCATTTAATTTTCCATAACATAGAAAATTTTTATATTTTATTATAATTTAAGCTTGCTTAGTAAATTTTCAGCATAATATTCATAATGTATTTCAAATTTTATAAATTTAATAAATTAATCTGGAATGCTTTCAATCATGCATAAAAATTTTGAAACCAAAAAATCAGATAAAATACTCTATTGTAGTCTAAAAAAATCAGATAAAATACTCTATTGTAGTCTAAAAAATCAGATAAAATACTCTATTGTAGTAGTCTAATAAAATCTAGAACTTTTTTGCATAAATATTTTTATTCGTAAAAGTATATTTTTCTACATTTGTGTAGTATACCTGAAATAATAAGATGAAGCAATATTTAAAACTTATTTTACCTGATATTAATTGAAACATTTTCAACAATATCTTTATACATTTTTTATTCTTAAATTGAACTTCTCTGATTATGTGAAATATTACTAAAATATGCAAATATATAAATAACATTTTAAAATACTATCTATAAATAACATTTTTAAATTTTTTATTGCAAGAATACTCTTATTTTTATATTCTTAAAAAACATTTCTCTACTTGTATTACAAATTATTAACATAAATTGCATTCATATAAAATCTTAAAATTTTATTTATGAATGCTTTATTTTCTGATATTCATGTACTAAGATTCTTTGTTCAAATTTATTCAATATTACTGAAATATGTATCATAATATTTAAATTCAAACTTGATTCTTTTGATGTGTTATTTTTCTATTTTTAAAAATACGTTAATCGTCTTCTATCCAATACCATTAAAATATTTTATTTCGTATTTACAATTCTATCAATTTTACAGAGAAATAAAATACAATATTAAGCAATAAGGAAACTTTTATCAGAGGAGCATTTTTAAAGTCATTCATACAATCCTTCATTTACTAATTATTCAAAGAAGCTATTTATTTAAAATATTTGCTTTTACATACGTTATTGTTGATCTTGACCTTAAATAGGTTTCTCATCTTGATTTAAAAGCATGGACATGGCGTGTTTTCTTCTAAGCAACACGCTTCTTTTTGATTCAAATGAATTCTATAATTGGAAGAATAATGAGTATTAAAGTACCATTTCCTTTATCAGACGTCATCTATTGAAATTACCTTACCCCATACTTTTTATAATTATTAATGTCACAGATTTACGATGTTCCTTTCAGACTTCCTCTTAAGATTTGTAAAATTAATCTTCTCTAAGTAAGACCATCGAAAATCGAAACTGTTTTTCCTCATTGCCACCGCACGCAAAAATAAGAAATATAGTTAAAGCATACATGAAAGGATTTCATTTACTACAAACAATTTCGAAAACATAAAATTACAATTTATATTTAAAAAAGATATTAGCAAAACAGACGTTATTTATTGCTGATAAAAGAAAAAAACTATGAATACTTTCTGTAATAGTGTCAATCATAGTATATAAAAAAAGTAGGCTATATTGTTAAAAAAACTAGTTTCTAGAAAGCTCATTTTTCTTCTCTTACTCTATCAGTATACAAAGGAAGAAGAATAGGAAATTTTTCTCAATTCATTATAGCTTTCTTGCGTCATACGAAAATATATGTTTAAACCTGTTTTTACCTTTTATAATGAATTTATATTTGACGTTGCTTTATTTGAGCGTGTAATTAGATTCTTCGTGAGTAAATAGATAGTAATTAAGTATTGTGTGTATTGGAAATCTATAATATTTTCTAAACAGTCGTTTTTAATAACCCTATTTTCATTTTCTAACTAAAATGACATTCCAAAAACATACTGAAATTAAACTGCAACTTTTAAATTTATGAAATATTTGTTGAAATTGAAATCTCAAGGTATAATTTACGGATATAAAATAATATAAACTTTAAAATTTTCTCTAAAGAAAATATTCAATTTTATCTGGGTTATTTTATTATAATACTAAAATATTTTTTTATTTGTTCATATGTGAAATTCTTAGAAAGGAATAATAATTTTTCATTATGATTTAAGGTAAATATTGTTTTTTATTTACTTTAATATATATTCCTGAGTTTAATGAAAAGTCATAAAAATTAAGGATGAATACTAAATAGTGAATTATATCAGAACATGTATAAGAAGATTTTTTAAATTTTTAAATTTCAACTGTTTTTTAGAATATCTACAATCTTTGTAATAATAAAAAATGAAATAACTGAAAATAGCATTCACTTATATTGAAAGTATTATATTCATTCGATTATATTGAAAGTAGAAATATTTTCACGGAAAGAAGCAAAATACAGAGTGCGAGAAGTAAAAGTGGCCCTTTAAGATATTAGAGAAAATTGCTTTTCTTACAATTATTTTTACATTACGTTTTTGGCAACAAATTCTCTGTTTATATGCCCCATATTCCTTGAGACGAAAGTAAATAGTGAATTTGATTTGAAAAATTAGAAAAATTTTATTCAAACTTTTCAGAAGACTAGCTTCAGTTATGTTACTTTCAGCAGGACAATGAAACATGCCACAGATAAGATCATTATTGTCCAGTGTGCATGAAGTGTATCCACCTGAAGGAGATCAAGAAAGACTTTTAATCTTTTCCATCAATATATATTATCCCTTTTTGATTTTTATCTGTGGGGACATCACTATAGTTCAGGATGCCATCAATAGTATCATAACACAAGAGCTGACAAAATTATATGTAAATCTCCTCAACCGTGCTCATATATGTGGAGAAGTTTGTGGAGGATACTTTTTATTGCATCTCATAATATAATTTTATTTTACAAATGCAAACATTTGTGCTTAAGCTATTAGTTCACTGGCCTTCTAATACATTTTGACAATATTTTCATACTGGGAAAGTACGGTGCAATTATTTAAATGTTCAAAAACCATTGGTTGATTAGAGTCATTTAAAACACAGTTTAGGAAATCCACCTCTCTAATTCTCTAGAGACGGTCTTGCCAGCAGTCGTGTCTAGTCAGTCTTCAAAGAAGAACGAGACCATCCCAAAAAGAAGGCAGGGGATAAGCTGTATTGGATTTAGGTTTATCCCGGATTGCACCACGAGAAAGCCTACTATATGTTACCGTCCACATCTGATAATATTGAACAATTACAATATTTTTTTCATTAAAAACTTAGTATTATCTTTTTTTATCGGTTAGGTGGTTTGAGGAAATAAATTCACACAGAATTAATAAGTTGCTAATTTTATATTATTTGCTAACTTTTTACCACTAAATAGGATATTCATCAGAACTAAATAGGGATTGAGAAACCAATTGATATCATTAAAGATAGGCTCTTTATAATTGATATCTACATCTAAAGGATGGACAAAAACGCCTAAGCAATCAATTAACTATTAAAAGCGAAAACAAAGTCTCCAACAACTGAGTAATTTTCAAAAATGTGGCTTAAGAAACTTAGATACTATTTATTTATTGATAATGAGACTGATATCTCTAATAAATAATAAGTATTTAAAATGCAGCTTAAGAACCAATGCATAATATTATAGAGGTTTCTTGATAAAGAGGTTTCCTGAGCACTCTCGATTTGAGGTATATTTTCATTAATCATTAAAAGAGAAGGCAGAAAGGATATGTTTTTAAAAAAATCTCAGTTTTCACATTCACAAATTATGCAGGGGGTTTCGAATGTGATTCCCAAAGAATGGCATTAAAAAATGGTGAATAACGCATTGCATGAAAAAATTCCGTTTTAAATTTCACACACATCATTTCAAAAGTTCTATATGATCTCTTCGAGTTTTACGAGAAACGTTTGCATGTTGGTCAAGTAGCACATCTACTTCCAAACATTTATCACTGTAAACATTCATTAGCTCAGAAGTATCTGGTGTTCACTCTATGTTGTCATCGGAAAAGTGTTATATAAATATCTTCTTTTATATATCTCTACAAAAAAATCACTAACTGTAACCTCACATGAAGAAAGTCAAATCATCCTCCTTGCTGTTTTATTAATATAAATGACGAAATTATACAAATGGTTTAAACCCAATAACTCATTTGTATTTATTCTGCATTGATACATACATTAAGATTATAATAGGTTTATGCAGATGGGTTTTTCTAAATCTAAACAAGTCCCTATAATTTCAATGAAAATTCAATAAAATGTATCGAAAATGGATTTATTATAAAATTATGCTCATACTGAAGAAATTGCTGAAAAAAACATTTAAAATGACTAATTACTCTTTTCTTTCATCAAATACTAAAAAAATGCTTCTACACAAAATTATTAATTAAAATCTTATTCCAGTAAGTAAATGAAACGATTTTTTGGAAAGAATATTAACTTACATTATATGTTTCATATGATTTGAATATTCAATTATTTGTAAACAAATTGCATTTGTATTAATTTATGCAAATAGATTGAATTGCTGTTTTATTGCTTTGAACCCAGAGTTGATAAAATACTGGGACAAATAATAAATTCTGTCAGTTTCACATCAATCTGATATTAAAATGTTAATAAATATTTTTTATAAATCTGCTGCATTTTAGAATAAAACGTCATAAATGTAATCATATACTTTTGCACATATTCTCTTTGTAAATTATTCAGTGTCATACTCTCATAGATTTTTACTGGTGTGCTTAGAAAACCATTAAAAATAATTCATATCTAATGTTATATAAAAACACATTATTCCATTTTCATGTAAAAAAAAGTGGAAAATGGCGTTTTTAAATAGCATGTGCTTTTTTTTTATCATCCACAATTTTTTATGTCACATCAAAATTTTGTTTTTCTCAAAACATGTGGACCACTCGAGAAAGTTGTAATCAAAAATCAATATATGTTGCTTACATTATCCTTTCGCAATTGTTCTATTCACTTTTTTTCAGTCATGCTAAAAAAACATTATTCGTATCCTGAAGGTATGTCCAACCACAACGTTTTTACTTAAATGATTGCACTGTATTGACGTCACAGTAAATGCCCAACAAGATCTAGAAATGCACTTTTAAATTCTAGAATTTCAAGTCTTGAATGAATATTCATTTTAGATATACTTTAAATCCATACTGTTTAAAATAAAAAAATCATTATTTCTACCACAAATTGCAAGCTATTTTAAATTAAAAATGCGAAACTTTTTATAGTGCTTTCTTAAAATAATGTATGTGTCATAGAAAATAGTATAGCTATTCATTATATAAACTCAGATTTTTAAATTCCTCAAAATAGATATCATTTCTAAATTAAACTCAAACATATTAAATATAAGCAAATAACAGAAATAAATTTAAAACTACTAGAAACATTTTTCGTAAATTATATTTCACTATTTGATAATATCCGTTAAATTATTGTTTATGTTTAATCAATATCTATTTTTATCAGGTACTCTTAAACCAAATCCAACAAAATTATTACACAGCATCTATTTTTTATATGGTACTCTCAAACCAAGAATTAAAATTTGGAAAATTTGTAAGACCAGAGAAGCATAGAAATGAAATCATAATCTTATTAAAAGTCTCATAAGCAAATTCTCGATAAAATATTTAGAAAATGTTTAACCAGAAATTCAGATCAATATTAATAACTGATTAAATATACTTTAACCAATCTCTAAAAATGCTTATTTTTTGAAATTTATTGCAATCATCTTAGTTGATAATCGATATGGTCAAACAAAGCTTAACAAAATTATTAACTTCATTAAAATAAATTAATGACTATTTTTTTAAATATTCAAGAATTCATAAAATGGTGCTCTACTCTTATTGCTTAGTTTATTCTGAAATAAAAATTATATTTATTATTCCCAGTATATATATATATATTATTTCGTGGTCTTAATTTTCGATGATTAGATCGATAAATATATTCATGTTATTGTCTCATACTGACACATTAGTTCGACTAGTTCGACAGATCTTCTAAGTAGAATGCCTCGGATTCGACTCAGCCACTTTTGAACTACGGAAAATAGACTGTTTTCTTCTTGCACCTCTGAAGAAATACATACTAAGTAAATGAATTCCTTGAATTTTCTTGGTTTTCTCTCTTATGACATATGTGCTCTTTCACTCTCTATGAAAATTTCTTTAAATAATCAAGATGTAATGGGGGCACAAATTTTTTACATCAGACCTTGAGACTTAGGCTATTATCAATACTGCATATATATATATATATATATATATATATATATATATATATATATATATATATATATATATATATATATATATATATATATACTATATTATATTTACTTCAATTTCTAATAACATTGAAATTATTACTTTTACGATTTTTAATTATTTTTTCTCATCACTTATTAAATAAACCAGAAACATTTGAGTTTATTTCATGAAGAAAAAATTCTGCAAAGTATTTATATTTGAATTTGCTTAATTTATAAGGAATTAGCAATATACGTACTATCTGTAGAAGTCTAATCAATTTAACTGATGTGTGTAACAGACACTAACAAATATTTATCAAATGATAAATCTTTCGATATAAAATGCTTTTAATAAAAATAAATAAATTTCCTTAGTTATTTATCATGAAATTACACTGAGAAAAAGCTACTTTCATTTTTATTGCATTTTGGTTCGCGTGTAATAAATATATAAAATTAAATTTATTAGATAGAATCATAATTAAATGTCCCTATCGAAAATTCGAACGATAGCAAAACAATTTTATCTCAATTTTTAGATATACAGATAAAATTTTATCTAGAAAGTTTCAATGTTTTCTTAGCTTGTAAGAACAACTCTGATTGTATTCTATATTATGTCTTTTTATTAGGTATATAATTTATCATTTATTGATACTTTCCTTAAATAAATCTTTAGTCATAATGACAAAAGCAATTTCATGGATATAATTAAGATCACATCACATAATTAAGATCACATCAATTTCAATTCTTACAATGTGTATTCATCAATTTTATGTGTAAATACAACAAAATAATTCGGGAAATTATTTTGACTTGAATCTTGCTTTATCTTTTAGAGCTGTGTTATTTATCTTTTCAAATTAATCTAGAAAATATACTTACAACGCATAGGGAATTACGTGTTTTAATAGAGAGTATTTTTATTAATTTATTAATGTATAATATATAGTAAACTCTTTTTTAAAGTCGTATTCAAATATTAGATTTCACTAAGAAAAGTCTTGATTTGAGTTTTACATTTTTACTAATATTTTTTTTTGTTTTCTTTCTATTTGTTTCAAAATTTCAGATAGTTTCAAGTTTGATTTATTAACTGTAGTTTACTTCATAATAGATTATGATATTTAATGAATATATTAAAAATACTCACTTAGGATCTCAATTATATGAATGTTACTTAGATTATTTAAAATTTTGTTTATGATTATAATAAATTATTTCTTATATTAATATATCATTCAGTTTTACACACTTCTATGAAATGTTGAATTGAAATTTCAGTAAAATATTGGTTTCCTAATTTCTTGGTTCTGGGTCTAGATAATAATTAATATCAATATACGTTTTATATTGATTTACATTTTTTCTGAAAGACTCTTAGTTCTCCACATGTTTAACATGAGAATAATTTTTTTTTTTTTTTCCATACCGAGAAAGCAATTTTTCAATTTCTGGAAAAACATTGCAATGGGAAATTTTAGTTTTATTTTATATCATGCTTAACATAATGGTAATTTATATTATATGTGACACAATTTACACAAATGAAATTTACATAAGAAAATTATACAAAGACAATAATAATTAATCTGCATGTTATATTCAGATTAAATATATCCGTCTGATATTATATGAGTTTATTATAACTGTCCAAAATTAACTGACACATGAAATTTCATATCATTATATGTGTTTCACATTCTGAAAATTGTATTAAAATATGTAGAAAAATATTAGTTTAAACTATCTATAAAAACAATGTTTATATATATATATATATATATATATATATATATATATATATATATATATATATATATATATATATACATATATGGTAAAGTTAAATACTATCCTGTGTTATGATAGTTCCTCAAAAAAAAGTAGAAAAAACTATTATTTTACCGTGATAACTGAAAAGCAATTTTCTAGACAGACACAAAGGCCTGATTTGAATCAAAACTGATGATTTGAACCAAAACTGATTATAAGAAAAATGCGATAAAACTTAAGAGTGATCTCTCTTTCTTATAACTTTATCTATTATTCATATCTCATCCTTCAACCATATCATATTTTTAGTCATGTCAAAAATAAAAACAATAGATTTTAACTATTTTTCTATTATTTTAGACTTATAAATTATTCACTTTGTAACCTCGAACCAAATTGTTAAAGACATTGTTAAATTTATTTAATAAAAAATGTTCGATACGCTTGAAAGAATATTTTTTCAAAGAAAGATTAGGAAAATTTCACTGAATGTGATATTTATTTCATTCAATTAAAATTTTAGGGTTTAAAATAAAATTTAATTTATTTTTCAATTTATGCTTGTTTTTAATGAACAATTTAAGGATTTTTAGAGACTATTTTTTATTTGTGGCTCTTTAATCGCTTTTTATATTCATGAAACCTTATTAAACAGATGTTGTTGTTGTTCTCGTGTGCCAGCTAGGCTGGTAAATTGGGGTGCGCTGCTCCACTTTTCCAACTGAACCGTATTTGGTGTGGAGTCCGATTTCTTCAGAACACACACATGCCATAGGCACCCGTTTATAGGGTAGGCAACCATTCATACAAGGAAAGGACAAAGACAGGATGTATATATAGAGAGAAATTACATCGATGCCTGAACCGGGATTCGAACCCAGGACCTCCTTATCCGTAGTCAGGTACGCTAACCATTAGAAAAGTTGGCCAGCATTAAACAGATATCTTCATTAAATAACTGATTTCAAATAACTGCAAATATCCATATTTAAGGAGGGTATCGAATTTATGAGTCGTTAAATTAAATGGTTAAGCGTTAACTCTTTAGTTGCCTATTTGAAGATTATTTGAGAAATTTAGTAACATGCACTATTAATGCCTATTACACATTTTTAAATTTTCCTACTACTCATAATACAATTGAAAAATTATTAAACTAGCCAGGTAGAATATTATATATTTAATCAATGGAAACTAATTAATAATAAAGTTTCAATACTAGTGCAATTTTCAAGATCTAATTAATTCAAAAAGTAAATTGTAATTTAAAATTTTAATTTTACTAAGTTGATACTCGTTTTTTTTTAATTCTAAGAATTTTTTTATCTTTAATGCACATTGATAACTAAATGCAATTTTCTCTCAAATATAATAATTCATTGTATAATAATTGCTAATTGCATTTCCTTATGAAATTGCTTTGGGTATAATCAAAAGATTTTAAGAAATTTAAATACTTTTATATTACTGATGCAAACTCACATGCATTTAAATATTTAATTGTAACTTGTATGTTAAAGCGTTAAAACAGAAATATCTCTATGTAGTGGTGACTTCAATTTAACTGCTAATGGAAAAGATTCTCAGGTGTGACATTTAGAGGTTCGGGATCTATTTTAAACCATAGATCCAAATTATATAAATTCTCCCGCGCAAATAATGATTGCAGGGTGCTAAACAGAAAATAGATTTTCACCTTTCTCACAAAATATGCTGAAATACTTTGCTTTCATATAAAATCATAACTATGACACTTTATTTATTTGTTATTGCTAAAATGATTATTATTAAATAATATTGTTTATATTTTGGAAAAGAGTATTAATAGTTTGAAAGCAAATATGATTAATTCTCTGAATGTCTATAACGTTAACGATAGATTATTTTGATTACTTTTATCAATAAATATCGTCCATTGTAGTCATATACCCTAGTAATGGATAATATATGTGAGTTAAAGAATTAGAAATTATGAACAGTTTAAATACAGTGGAAAAATTGTGAATTCCTTTAATCTTACTGACAAAGATTGCTTATATTTTTTCCATTACATAAATGTTTAAATATACGCGTAAAATGATGTCAATGAAAATAAATGTTTAACTTTACTGAAATCTTATCACATGAAATGCAAGAAATTTGCTCAATGACTACCTTAACTTGTTAAATTAACAAGTGCCAACCAATCAGCTAATTTTCAAGTACAATATTTTAAACTGAATTCTTTATTATTTTTTAAGAATTTTTTTATAATTGGATAAGTTTTTATACAAAGAACCTTAATCAATTACAATTCCTGAACAAAGAAACTGACCAACTCAAATATTTCGATTAATATCTGGATGTAATTTATATCTTATATAATTTTTAAAAGGATAATACTAAGTGAAAAATATATTTACATTTTCTAATTCATGATAAAACTGTCATTGGTGGCTAGGTTATACTGTTGTTTTACTTCAAGAGATGAGGCGATATTTTAAAGAATCCACTTACATTTTAGTAATCCTAATACATGCAAAATCTATAGTAACTACTATATTTTAATTCTAGGCATGAGAGAGTACTAGTATGTACATATATTTTTCTCTTATCATAATACTAAGTGAAAAATATATGTACATTTTCTAATTCATGATAAAACTGTCATTGGTGGCTAGGTTATACTGTTGTTTTACTTCAAGAGATGAGGCGATATTTTAAAGAATCCACTTACATTTTAGTAATCCTAATACATGCAAAATCTATAGTAACTACTATATTTTAATTCTAGGCATGAGAGAGTACTAGTATGTACATATATTTTTCTCTTATCATAATACTAAGTGAAAAATATATGTACATTTTCTAATTTCTGATAAAACTGTCATCAGTGGCTAGGTTATACTGTTGTTTTACTTCAAGAGATGAGGCGATATTTTAAAGAATCCACTTACATTTTAGTAATCCTTATATATGCAAAATGTATAGTAACTACTATAATTCTAGGCATGAGAATACTAGTATGTACACATATTTTTCACTTATCATAATACTAAGTGAAAAATATATTTACAATTTCTAATTCATGATAAAACTGTCATTGGTGGCTAGGTTATACTGTTGTTTTACTTCAAGAGATGAGGCGATATTTTAAAGAATCCACTTACATTTTAGTAATCCTAATACATGCAAAATCTATAGTAACTACTATATTTTAATTCTAGGCATAAGAATACTAGTATGTACATATATTTTTCTCTTATCATAATACTAAGTGAAAAATATATGTACATTTTCTAATTCATGATAAAACTGTCATTGGTGGCTAGGTTATACTGTTGTTTTACTTCAAGAGATGAGGCGATATTTTAAAGAATCCACTTACATTTTAGTAATCCTAATGCATGCAAAATCTATAGTAACTACTATATTTTAATTCTAGGCATGAGAATACTAGTATGTACATATATTTTTCTCTTATCATAATACTAAGTGAAAAATATATGTACATTTTCTAATTCATGATAAAACTGTCATTGGTGACTAGGTTATACTGTTGTTTTACTTCAAGAGATGAGGTGATATTTTAAAGAATCCACTTACATTTTAGTAATCCTAATATATGCAAAATCTATAGTAACTACTATAATTCTAGGCATGAGAATACTAGTATGTATATATATTTTTCACTTATCATAATACTAAGTGAAAAATATATGTACATTTTCTAATTTCTGATAAAACTGTCATCAGTGGCTAGGTTATACTGTTGTTTTACTTCAAGAGATGAGGCGATATTTTAAAGAATCCACTTACATTTTAGTAATCCTAATACATGCAAAATCTATAGTAACTACTATATTTTAATTCTAGGCATGAGAATACTAGTATGTACACATATTTTTCACTTATCATAATACTAAGTGAAAAATATATTTACAATTTCTAATTCATGATAAAACTGTCATTGGTGGCTAGGTTATACTGTTGTTTTACTTCAAGAGATGAGGCGATATTTTAAAGAATCCACTTACATTTTAGTAATCCTAATACATGCAAAATCTATAGTAACTACTATATTTTAATTCTAGGCATAAGAATACTAGTATGTACATATATTTTTCTCTTATCATAATACTAAGTGAAAAATATATGTACATTTTCTAATTCATGATAAAACTGTCATTGGTGGCTAGGTTATACTGTTGTTTTACTTCAAGAGATGAGGCGATATTTTAAAGAATCCACTTACATTTTAGTAATCCTAATGCATGCAAAATCTATAGTAACTACTATATTTTAATTCTAGGCATGAGAATACTAGTATGTACATATATTTTTCTCTTATCATAATACTAAGTGAAAAATATATGTACATTTTCTAATTCATGATAAAACTGTCATTGGTGGCTAGGTTATACTGTTGTTTTACTTCAAGAGATGAGGCGATATTTTAAAGAATCCACTTACATTTTAGTAATCCTAATACATGCAAAATCTATAGTAACTACTATATTTTAATTCTAGGCATGACAATACTAGTATGTACAAATATTTTTCACTTATCATAATACTAAGTGAAAAATATGTGTACATTTTCTAATTTATGATAAAACTGTCATCAATGGCTATGTCATACTGTTGTTTTACTTCAAGAGATGAGGCGATATTTTAAAGAATCCACTTACATTTTAGTAATCCTAATATATGAAAAATCTATAGTAATTACTATATTTCAATTCTAGATTCTACTATTCATGAAAACACTTTTGATTATTATTATGTCAATTTATAAATACTAACAATGTGCTATCTCTATAAAATAACTTAATAAGAAAAATAGTTTTGTAAGAAGTTAGTTTGCGGTGAAGACGAAAAAAAAACATCAATTGAAAGTTTATCAAAAATTACCTGATTAAATCTAATAAATCTAATAAAATAAAGCTTGAATGAGAGAGAGAAAAGAATAACTGAAACGCATATATTTTGCAATTTGTTTGTGACAAACAACCAATTAAATTAAATCAATGGAATTTTCCAGAGCATTTTGCTTTCAAAATTATCCTCAAATTAGTATTCGCTTTCCTTAAGCTATTCAAGTTATCAAGTTTGTATCCGTGACTATATAAAATAAACATAATGTCAAAATTACAACATTAATTGCCGCCTCGCATGCATATCCCTGAGGCGAAGTATTTAATTCTTGGTAAGAAGTCATTTCTACACACTCTTACAGTTTTTTTCAAACTGGAAAAACCGATTCAAAATTCAGTACATTACGGTTGCAGTAAATTGTGGTTAATAAAACTCAGCGAAAAAAATATTTACAGAAGATTCTCGATTTACTTTTTAAAAGACAGTTAAATACAATATAAGTATAAGAAAAGAAACCAAAGTGTTGGTTTTGTGGGAAGTTTAAGCATTTAATTTATTCTTGCTTTCCTGAATTATAACTGAGTTGAAGAGACGTATGTATTTATAAATTTTTTAATTTTTTTAATATTAAGACATTATTATTCTAATATATAAGTAAAGATTTTTAGATATTTCGTAAAAAACTATTCTTTAATTTTAAAATTTTATAAGATTTCAATAATGTGGTTTTTAACACCTCAACCCAATTTTGAGTTTGTAATCTAAAAGTAATTTTAAATTTTTTTTTATTTTATATTTCAATACATAATTTGTACATTTAATGATTTCTGTCCAAGTCAAAAGGTTTGGCACATTTAAGTTTGCTTCAGTTAGTCAAACTTTTAGACTCATTTTACTTTTTTAGGATTTAATACTCTTATGTAAAATGACGAAATATTTATTTTAGTAAAAATATATAATGAATACTATAATGAATACTTAACTTTTTTTATTTTAAATTTGGGTATCAATACTATAAATGAATATACTCCGTAACACTCAAAATGTTTATGGGAATAAATTCTTTAAAAATTGTAAGCTTAGATTTATTATTATTATATGAAAATTATAAAAACTTCAAACAAATTTTAAAAGGAATATTTTTTAAATACTTTATTTCCAATAATTTAAATTTTAACTGTATCAAAATGCAAACTTTTAACCACTGACAATTTAGTAATTCATCAATTACTGAATTTTTAATTTTATTTATTCAAAAATTTGATTTAAAATTCTTATATTATTATTTTATTACGTTTTTCTAATACATTTTATAACTGCTTTCCTGACATCCAAATAATTATTCTTAAGCATTATCTGGTTAAATTTACAACTATTACCATCAAAGTGTTATAAATGAATGTATTCGTGTTAATAAACCAAACTGTATTTTTATAAGCTAATTTAAAAAATTATTAATAAGATTTGTTTTCGTTCTCAAATTTTACTTATACATCATTTCTTTTTTTTTTTATAAACTATAAAGGGAAATACATGATTAATTTATAATAATTCATAGCTTTGTAAAATAAATTAGGTAAAATATATCAAATATTTAGTCTAAATTTTAAGTAAGATATCATTATCGATTAAGAAATTTTAATTTTCTATAGATTAATGGATATATCAAAGTTAATAAAACGTTTTTAGAAGGCACGAGATATTTTCGTCAAATATTTATCTTTAAAAGAATTATGAGAAAAAGAATCACTAAAGTACTTTTTTTATACTATAAAAAAGTATATGAGATAAGTATATAATATAATATATGAGATAAAAGTATATAATATATGAGATACTAATGTTCATGATTTTAATAAAAATTATTTTGATTCCAATAAAAATTTTGATTACTAATTAAAAATTGTAGATATTTATTATTAAGGAATATTTACATATTGAAAAATTTCAGAGATATTAAGGAATTTGAAAAAACGGGATGATATGATTGTAGTTATTTGAAATTTATGTAATTGATCCGCTCTCTCTCTCTCTCTCTCCCTCTCTCTCCTTTCAAAATGCTCTTAGTTAAATTAAAAGTTAAAACTTTTTGAGTTCTTATTCGTTAACTATGTTTTGTATGGCAGAAATTATTTTGCTCTAAATATTCACTTCTATTTTAAATATTCAATTAATTAAGTATTTTTCAAGCTTTTTAAATTCTAAACTGCTAAACAATATACATGGATAAATGACACCCTGAAAAATATTGTACTGTATCTAATGTCTCAGAATAAAACAGATAGCATAAAGATAAAATCAATCTTTTGATGCAGAATTTGATCATAAAATTACTTACATAGCTTTATCGAGTTATAATTGATCTTATCTCAATACAAATAATAATTATCCGAAATGCAAAGCGAAAAGTTAAGAAGAAATATGGTCGTAATCCTTTCTTGTCCAGACTAGTGATTCAAAGTAAAATATTTAATAAATCCGTAAAAAATAAAGGAGAAAAACTTTTATCAGTTTATAATTGCAAGTCATATTAAAATTAAATATAATTTGTATATATGTAATGTGAATATAAAGTTTGTCTAAGTAATTTAACTTAATGAGTATTCCAAAGAAATAATTATTTAGGGTTTGTATCTTTAGAAAAATAAATAAACTGATAAATTAAAATTAATTGCTAAAATCTAAAAATTATTATCTTAATCATGAATAGCATAGGTGTGTAGTACAACAGAGAATCTTCTGTAAAATTCTAAGAAAAAGACTTTTTATCAGTCTATGATTTTGAAATGTTGTTATCTCAAATAGACAATTGGTTTATCTAAGTAACGCTTTTTATAAATTGGTCGAATCAGAATTTGTATATAAAGTTTGTAAATTATTACTTTAGTAATAAAACACAAAATAACAAATTAAGATCAGTTGTCTAGTGATAAAAACAAATCAGAAATTTTTTTCGGTAATATAAGATTTATTTTTGGAATATTAAATATATTATAAACATTTTTCTTATCTATAATTTACCATACATTTTTGTCTTTAGTAAAATTCTTCCTTATTTAAACGCAGCAGTTTTTTTAAATGAATCCTAAAATTTGTAGACGCATCTTTAATAATATTTAACAAAGTAATAAATCAATATTAATTGATAAAAGAGGTAGGGAAAATCTTCAGCGTTTTTAAGCAAATCACACCATACAAACTAAACATTTTTCAAAAAACATAAAAATATATTAATAATAATGAAATGAATTGTTATAGATTGTTATTATAAATTAACAAAAATGATTCTATAACAATAAGTAGCTTTTTCAAATGTAAAATAGAGTAAGATGATTCAAAAACTTAGTCCAAAATTTTAAAAACAATTTCCATAAATATCTTAGAATTGTTGTTTTTCTTAATAATTAGATTAAAAACATTTTAAAAACAATTTTTCATATAGTCAGGAAAATTTTTCAGTTTAACGATCACAGAGGAAAATTAATGTTCTGAATTCATTAATATTCCAGAAGGGGAAAACTCCAAAACAAAGCTAACTGTCATATCCTGAAAACTGCTATTGAAATCATCGACAAGAAAAATTAATGCAAATAATGTTCATATTCTTTATTCAGTCAAAATGTTCAAATGTTTGAGAAGCCCTAATATTTTCCATATAGACAACGATATTCTTCGTTTGTATCTACCAAACACAATTCTAAATCAACTTGTTAGCTTCAAACAGATATAAAAGAAGATAACCTAACATTTCGAGGAAATATATTAATGGAGAGAGAAGCTCTATGAATACGATGGTAATGTGTTTTTATATGTATGGTCTAGATGGTATGATGTAGACTTACATTTCAAAAACAACTTTATCGGAACAAACAATTAGAAAAATTAATTTTGAAATGTTAAACAATGAGTAGAGAAATTACGAAAATGTGTCTCGAAATCCTTTCACAAAGTTATATTAACATTTTTTTGCATTTCTGATATTTAAATTAAAGTAGATTTGTGAAATAAATCGATGTTCTTAGCATAAAAATGTCAGCATGGTATGCCTATAAATATTCATTATTTTATTTAGATTCATACACTTTGAAGTATTTAAAAAGCATGATTATCTTCATATATATATATATATATATATATATATATATATATATATATATATATATATATATATATATATATATATATATATATATATATATATATATATATATATATATATATATTTTATTTATTTATTTATTTTTTTTTACTGAGCCCACCTAGTAGTCTTGAGAAACACGTCACTTAATGGAAACGATGCATAATTTATTCCAAAAAGTGCGAAATATCACTCCTGTGATTATGTGTGTTTCATGGAAAATGCTTTTATTGCAAACAACTTTCTGAAAAGTAATATTGTAATAGCCCGAAGACTTGAAATCAGTAATCTGAGACTGACGAGTTCATTGTGCTGTCTTTATGAGAACATATGCTAAGTGAACGATTGACAATGAATAGAGTAGTTGATATCAAAGAAGAGAATGTCCATACATTATTAACAATACAGAATGTCGAAAGTTTGTCTTAAATAAGATCGGCTATAGACAGCAAAAAATATTACTGATTTGAAATTTCGCAAATACTTAGATCCATATTGCATTTGGTCATCAACTGATTCACAGTCTGCTGGCAATTTTAACATCGAAAGCAGCCTTAGATTTTCTGCGTCGTTGTTGATGTGTGAAAGCATTTTCGGCATCGTAGCATCTTTTCTTATCTCACCGTCATTCATCCACTAATTATTGGTAATCATAAACATTGCTCGCAACAGCTGACGGACATTTTCGGTAGATACTCTTTCTGAGTCTTCGGGCCATCACAGTCTGCCTACTATAAAATTTATTTAGATTAGTAACAGTCTTTTCCATGAAAAACACCCATAATTACATAAATGATGGAATAAATTATACTGCGTATTCTTTGAAGTAAATTATACATCGCTCCCAATGGATCACGTATGTCCAATGACATCTAGGCGAGTTCCATAAAGAAAAAACAGTAGCTCTCAATATTTTGTCTCTTCAGTGTAGATTTCTAATATGAGTTCATATTCATTGTTTCAATATTAGCATAAGTTTCTATCGTGTAAACAATATAAATTTAACATTAGTTTAACATTTGGCGTAAGTGAGTGAAATTGGTGTGTATCTATAAGCCAAAACAGCAGAGAATAACTGAATAATACAATGATAAAAATATTAAAATAAATTAAAATTTGAATTGTCGTACTTCTTAAGGACATTTTTATTTGTATTTGATTTTTGTTTCGTTACTGATAATAATGAGGAAAAGTTTAAATACTAATTTTGTTAGTTTGCAATTTTAATAATAATTCATTTCTAAAATTCAATTTCATAATCTTTTTAGCATGAATATTTAATTTTGATAAATTTCCAATTATATTTATGTGTTTAAGTATATTAATACACATTTATCACAACAAACCTTATAACTCAGGTTTCGTTATTTTTAACTCAAAACTAATATAAAAAAAGTTACTTAAACTCAAAGCTCCCTAGATAAATAAATCTTCAAACAAATCAAATTATTATTGTGTTTTTTATTTAAAAATAAAATAATATATAACGTTTTTATCATTTTACTTACAGATAAAAACATAAAACAGACACTGAATATTCAAGAATTTCATTTTAGCGAAATTTTTTTTCTGTTTGAAATGGGTGTGAGTTTTCATGTTTGGTATAACAATAAAAATAATCAACAAAATACAATATCTTTTCCATGATAAATTTCATCATAATTCGAAATTTTTTTCATCATATATTGTTAATATATTGTTCTTTTTACGTTCAACCTGTGATTTTGCAAAAATACTACATTTTGTATTATGAAATATACTTTATTTAAGAGAAATAGGAGAATTTTAATCACGATTTATGACATTTTTTATGTTATTTTGATTTGTTAGAGTTCGTTAGGAAAATAGTGATAAGTTCATGTTTCTAACTAAATATTCAATCAATAGTGAAGTTATTGAAAATTAAACACAGTTTGATGATACTTTTTTAAATTTTTATAATTATTTTATTTGGTTCTATAAGGAAATCAAATTTAATATTAAAATTTTTTTTCTGATTCCTAAATTGAAACAAACATATGTGATCTTATTGGACAGGGTAGATAAATTATAATTTAATTATTGACCTACAATATTACATTAAATAACGTCTTACAAAATAAATTATATTTCATGGCTCTCCAATCAATCTGTAAGTATGTGAAGCTCAAAAATATTTCCTATACGTTTGAGCTAAAAAAAATAATAATTTGAAAATAAATTACAACAATCACATTAATCTTTTTGTTGTAGAAAAGGAAATTTTCAATGGATGAAATCAATTAATTAAACAAGTTACAATAAATATAATATAAATTTCATTGCAGTGTGAAATTTTAAATTTTAAAAAATTTTCATTGATCATTTTTCAAAATTCTTAAACTAATTCATAAAAAAATTACTTGCTATTCATCAATATTTTTTTTAAATATTAATTTATTAAATAATTGCTAGGATGAAACAAATAGAGTAAAATAATTTAGAAGATTTAGAAAAATCTACTTAATAGTCTTGAAATAAAATATATGTTAAGCAGATATTACTTTTGCAGTTGCAGAGTAAAATATCTTGTTTGTTCGATTTGAATTGATTTTTCGAGTGACTGAGAAAGCAAATAAATATTATTTTTCATCCATTTGTAATTCACTGCAATTTTCTCATATATTTTTCTGTTAAGTAAAATGACAAACATAAGTTACATTTTTACCGTGTTTCTACTATACTATTAATTATATTAATTTCAAAATATACTTTTTCTCTTTAGTTACGTATTTATTAACAATTCGTTGTACGAGGGTTACTCAGAAATTTTTGAGATACGCGCAGATGAGAATTTACAAAATAAAAATAACGGTTTAATTTTAAAATAAAAAGTATTTTAACACAGAAGAGACCATTTTTTACTGACTTACTTCAACTTGCTTAGCGTAGAATAAATTTTAAACAGAAGAGAAAATGGAGTTGACGCGAGAACATTTTCGTGCTATGATTTTCTACATTTTTAAAGCAGGATTAAATCAAGAATACGTTCAACGGTTGCAGTTAGCATTTGGTGATGAATCTTTAGCTCGTGCTACTGTATTCAGATGGTTTAGAGAATTTAGAAGAGGTTGCAGTTTTCTTCAGTATGAAGAACACACAGAAAGGCCGCCGTCTGCAGTAATCCCGGATAATGTGTCTGCCATACGAAAAATGTTAATGGATGATAATCGCCTTACCTATCAAATGATAAAGAAGAAACTTAACATTGGATCCGCAGCCATACACAAAATTATTCATGAAGAATTACATATGAAAAAAATAGTTTGCCGTTGGGTTCCCCATAATCTAACTGAGCTTCAAAAAGAGGAACATGTCAGAATCAGTAAAGAAACTCTTAAATTGCTAAATGGTGGTGGCCACCGCATCATTTCTAAAATTGTAACAGGTGATGAAGCGTACATACCAGTTTTTGACGTTCCAACACGTTAAAAAAACAAAGTATGGGTCTTTGATGATGATCCCACGCCGACAATGGTGAAAAACAACGCGCACTGAAAAAAGTTATGTATGCAGTTTGATTCAGAAGTACGGGATTGGTCAAAGCCATCAAGTTGGAAGGACAGAAGACAGTAGCAGCAAACTGGTATACCGCTAAATGTCTTCCAGAAATTCTACAAGAACTCAATTTTAGTGGACTAATAATGCTTCATAATGACAATGCCTCTTCACATACAGCCAGATTAAAAGTTGAGTTTCTTAAACAAAAACAAATTGAAGTGATCGAACATCCGCCTTATTCACCAGATCTAGCTATGTGCGACTTTTGGTTATTCTTTAGTCTAAAAAAGAATTTATATGGGCGTCGTTTTCATTCAGAAGAAGAGATTGCTGTGGCTATAAATGCATTTTTTTCATCTATTCCAAGAAATGAATGGCTTGAGGCATTTAATCTGTGGAAAATTCATCTACAAAAGTGCTTTCATGCTGGAGGAGACTACTTTGAACACACCTAAAATTTTGTAACTATAACTTAAAAAACCTAGTTGTATCTCAAAACTTTCAGAGTGACCCTCGTAATATAAAGGGAGATAATAAGTGAAAATTACAAAAACTTGGAAAAAGTGAAATATGTTTGAAGTAATTTATAGAAAATGTGGAAGAATGGGTAACACAGATTAATATTCATTGTAAAGCATACCACTTTTAAAAACTTTGAATAGTTTTTCCTAAATCAGACAGCAATAACATAAAGAAAACAATAAAATTTATCCTTTAGAAATTTTTCAAGAATAAAAACCATAAAAGAAAGGGCACTATAGTTTTTTCAAAGGCGAAAAGTTCGTATTTCATCCAAAGACAAAAGACGCTATCAAGGATCTAATCCCAAAGGTACGATACAGATAACTGTAAAACTAGTGATAAAAAAATATATATATAGTAAGTTTTATAAAAATTAATTAAATTTGACTTTAAGTAATAAAAACTTGAATTGAAAATTTGATGAAATGATTCTTTAGTTGATTCCAATTAAACCGGAACTTTCCTCAGTAGTAAACAGTATTAAAAAGAGAACTAATTGAAATGTTAAATATAAATTTAATGAATTTTAATTGTAAAACTTGTCCCTTCCTTTTAGTATTATGAATGAAAGAATATTATGAATGAATGAACATATCAACAGCGCACTCTGAAAAATATTTATGTTTATCTTCTTTTTTCGGATAAAGACACAAATTTAGCTATATACTAGCAATTTTAGATAGCTTCCAATCTGAAATTTTTGATATTTTTATTTCTGGTAGTCTCTCAAGGAACTTATGTTACATCTCAATAATTCACTGCAAATCATAACTTCTGCTTATTTTATTTCTGTCTCAGTATTGTACATTTTCTCTTCTAACACCCTCTATGTTCTGTTATTAAAATTTTAATTAACTTTTTGTCTTGCATCACATTTAATATCAACTTTTAATTTACATACCATCCAATTCCTAGATAATTCACACAAAAAAAATATAAATTTTTCTAGAACATTTAATATTTTCATAAAATTGTTTGAGTACTAATTATTTCAACAAGAAAAATATCAACAATTGAAATTAAAACTCATTATATGTTGAAGAAAACAAATATTTAACATTGTCATACATTTTTTGAATTATTTGCTTATAAGTGGCGCTTTAGTTTAAAACACTATATTTAAATTCCTATTCAATTTATGGAAAATAAAAGTATCAAATTTTTTTGACATTTTAGCTTTTTGGCATATTATTTAAATATCCTAAATATTGTAAAACAAAATAATCTTTTAAAAATAAGCAACTGTATTTAATAACATGTATACATATTTTAAATTTTAACATCTTTTAAAATTAATTAAATCACTTTTACAGCTAAATAAATTCTGGTTAATTTTAACTGTGAAAACGCATATTTATAATTGTATGTAGTTCTTTAAATTACTAGAAACTTACTTTCTTTTTTTATCTTTAAAGTGTATTTCTCAGTCAAATTTATGCGTCATAATATATTTATTTACTTATCTCTTATCATTAACCTTAATGTTCTCACGCTTGATAGGAATATATGGGTTCGTATGCACTTAAAACATAAGTCACTATTTGTTAAATAAACTAACGAAGCTGGAAAATTGTTAGTTTGCTTAACATCCTCACTTCAGAAGCTTAGTAAAATCTAAGAAATATATTCAAAAATATTTCCAATAAATTTCCTAAAATTCTTTTCTAAAATATTACTTAAAATATACTAAAATTTAAATATTATTTAAAATATTTCTTATGTGTTAATGTTTATAAAAATATATTTGCAAAAATTTTAACTTTAAAAAGTTGGCAACTTAGAAGCAAAATAAAAATTAAATAGATTTATCCATATTTATTTTACACCGATTTTGAGAAAAAATAAATTTCGAAATAATCAAATTAAGCGTCATTTTCTTTGAAATAATCCAAAAAAATTTTACTCTTATATATCGTAAATATCCAAGCCTTTTCTAACTTATCAAAATGGTAATATATTTTAAAATTTAGAAAATACATTCAATCATGTATGTCCGTATATTTTTTACATAAACATTGTGTATTGCGTTTGATCAACTGTATATATGCATTAAATTTTTCAAACATTAATAATATTATAAGCTGACCTAGAATTTCAAATGCCTAAAGATTCTATAAATTAGTTCAGTATCGATCTTCTTCATAAAAATAATTAATAAACTAGTTACTACTTTCATGCAATCAAAAGCAAAATAATTTATTGATAATTAGTTGACATTATACACAACATGCATACAAAACTGTTCTGTTACATTTTACCGTTTAAGAATTTATTAATTAAGGAAGACATAAACAAACTAATAATGATATTTACTCACAGAATAACTCATCTATGAGGGAAACTTTACGTAGACGATTTCCTTTTTTCATTTAAATAATTTTTGTAACATTTTACTGACTGAATTTATATGTAACATTTTATAGAAAGTGATAACAGGCTCAGATTTTAGGTATTACTAACAAGATTTATGTTTTAAATTTTAATAGTAATTGCCATTTTTAAAATGTGTGTGTGTGTGTGTGTGTGTGTGTGTGTGTGTGTGTGTGTGTGTGTGTGTGTGTGTGTGTGTGTGTGTGTGTGTGTGTGTGTGTGTGGGTGTGTGTGTGTGAGTGTGTGTGTGTGCGTGTGTGTGAGTACTTGTGTGTGTGTGCGTGTGTGTGAGTACTTGTGGGTGTGTGCGTGTGTGTGTGTGCGTGTGTGTGAGTACTTGTGTGTGTGTGCGTGTGTGTGAGTACTTGTGGGTGTGTGCGTGTGTGTGAGTACTTGTGTGTGTGTGCGTGTGTGTGTGAGTACTTGTGTGTGTGTGCGTGTGTGTGTGCGTGTGTGTGTGTGCGTGTGTGTGTACTTGTGTGTGTGTGTGTGCGTGTGTGTGTGCTTGCGTGTGTGTGTGCGTGTGTGTGAGTACTTGTGTGTGTACGTGCGTGCGTGCGTGCGTGTGTGTGAGTACTTGTGTGTGTACGTGCGTGTGTGTGTGTGTGCGTGTGTGTGTGCGTGCGTGTGTGTGTGTGTGCGCGCGTTAATGAAGAGTATCATCGTTGAAATTCATTTAAGATTAAGCGAATTTTTAAGAGTTTCAATACATAATATATACACATGTATTTGTAGTAAATTTTTTTAATTATATTTAAAAAAATAAGTAATATGTGCAATTATAAATTTTTCTCCCAAATAAAGTGTAATTTTAGAAAAAATTAAAGATTTTATCTTGAATCAAATTTGCCAAAAAAAGATTAATAAATAAAATTTGTTTATTATCAAGCTTTTTTTTAAAATAACAAAAACATTTATCATTGGAATTATTTATGAAATATTATTGTAGGTTTTAACATGAAATGATGACTTATGACAGCTTAAAACTTCAATTTAAATATCAAAAAAAAAAACCCAAAGCAGCGTACACAATATATTTTACAGGCTACGATAACAGCCTTTGAGAAAGAACAAGTACAAAAGTTCAATAAATTTATAAAATATTCTATTACGTACATGCAATAAATGCTCAAGTTATTCCTTTGAATAAATAGTACAACGTCATAACATTTATTCTCAGGTACTTTCGTATTATGTTAGCAATCTCAACATTTAGCTAATTACTTCACCTATTCATGAACCCATAGCGAATAATTATGTAATGATTTTTCTTTTTTTTTGTAATTTTCCCCAAGTAAGTCTACCACAATTAACATTTTCTTACAAATTTTCCTTGTTTCATTTCAATTTATAAGAAAGTACCAAAATTTCCTTAAATTTATTGTCTGTAAAAGCTGATATTTTACTCGTTGTAATAACTATCTTGGTTTTAGCTCCGTACGATAGGGATTTGGAAGGGTATTAATCATTTTTTTCTACATCTCAATATTTTACCCAGGAAAAACCTATGATCAATTAATGACAAATCGCAAGACGTGTAATCAGAAGTTGAAGATGCCTTCATTAAGAAAAAGACTGCAAGAGAAAAAAAAAAAAGGATGTAACAGATTTAGCGTTACCCAGGGTGCACCACGAGGAAGAGGCTTGTAATCACAATGTATCTATTTGCTTCTTCTTTTTTTATTGTATTGATGAAAAGAATTTTTTTTACCTCAGTCTAAAACCTTGTCTTTTCAAGGTCATAAACATAAAATTGTTGCAATACATTGAATGTCAAAATTTTTTTTTTTTTTTTACTTTTAGTTTCCTCTTAAATTTTACAAAACCTAGCATGCCAAACTTAAGACTTCAGATATTTTTGTATTTCAACTATAACAGTACATAATCAATCCGAGTACAATAGTGCTTTCAATTTCACATTATTCTGGCAAACAATCTCTTTTGGGATTTTATTCTAAAAAGTAAGTAAACATTTTTAATTATTGCTTAGATTTGTAGTCTTCAAAAACTTTAAATTTGATAAAAACATTTTCAAATAATCTGAATCCTATATTTATAAATGTTTTCAAATATTTGTTTTAGTATTTCCACAGACCAAATATATTGCATGCAACGATTTATTTTCATAAAGTTTTAAGAAAAAAATTCAATATTTTATCAATTAAAAATCAATATAGAAAAAGCAATTCAATATTTTTTCCTAATGCATCATATAAAATTATATAATATTTTACATCGTTAAGTACCTTTAATATTGCCAGATTATATTTCAGCATTATTTTAATAAATGATTTAATTTCTTTTGTAACTCAGCAATTCAAATTTTGTTCAAATGAATTAAATTATTAGTTCTAAAATTATTCTGTCACTAAATTATTATCAAATTATTGACAAAATTAAAACTTTATTTACTAAATAAAATTACTTACATACTTTAATTTAAAATTACTTATTAAAGCAGCAAATCAAATGTACTAAAATAATTACATGAAGCATTTCAAAATCTACTGTCTCAGAGAAGAATATATATTTCAATTTAACAATTTTATTTAAATTACTATTAATTTCAAATTTATTTTTCTGTAAAGATAGTATTAAAATTAATTTGCATATATAGAATATAATATGTGATAACTGGAGTCAGAGTGAGGTTTTCATTTATTAATACTTAAATTATTAAAAATCATTCCATGACAGAGCTTATGCAATTAGATGGCAATTTATATTTTCATTATTCTAAAATTGATATTTTTCTATCATGATAAAAATTAATGCTTGAATATACTTTAGAATTAACAAATTCATATTTATTATGTTAATTAAACATCAGTTATATATGAATAAATTAATTAGTCTTACAAAATAAGTACTGACTGTTAATATCTGATATTCCCAATTAATGTCACGTAAAAATGGTAAAGATACTTGTAGTTAGCGTATAATTTCTAAAATGGAATCTCCTGAAATTTCCTATCAGTGAATTAGCATTATTTCTGTAAAATTGGTGAAACAGGCTTCGAATTTTACTACAATGGCCTGAAAAAAAATAATAAACTAAAAAAATAACTAAGTAAGTAAAATAAATGTATTAAAATTTTTAGCAATAAAATGTTAAGAATTCCTCTACTTTCATTAACTTTAGTTAAAGGCAATGAATTTAAGTAATTAATATCTAGTTAAATATTGCAATGCTGCTAACTAATAATATCACTAGTAATTCTATATTACATAATCCTGTTTTAATACTTTTAAAATAGGACTATAATATACTTAAGAAACATTGAGTATATATATATATATAATTTTTTGAGTATTTTTTGCGTTTCACTACTTTAAATCTGATGGCTGGCTTAACTTTACTACATTTTTCTATAAAAAATAATACCATATTTTTTTCTAATAATACCACATTCATGTAAATGTCTAGAACTCCAGTCTTGAACTAATTATGATTATTTTTTTCAAATTCAACTGAATTGTTATTTATCATTTAAACAATCTCTTGAACCAAATTGAACTAAAATTGATTCCGAACAAAAACTTTTTAATCTAAAGAACGAACAAAAATAGAATTTGAGCATTCAAACTTGGTCCTTTTTCATTTTCATTAAATTATTTTATACTCTAATTAATAATTTTTATTTCATTTTCTTCTTTTACCATTTCATAAATTACTTCAAATTTAAGAATTGAAATATTAAAATTATATATTCAGGTGTTTCATCTCAAGACAATTTATGTAAAACTTTTATTGTTCAAAGCAAAAAATACATACGGAAAGTTTGAATTGTTTATTTTCCACATATGAATAGAAATGGCTTAAAATTGAATGTGCCATCTTACCTTTATTCATTTACTCTTTACAATTAAGGTAATAGCAATATTAATATTTCATGATTACAAATAATTTTTAAAGTTTCTGGAATACATGTTCTTTTAGTTTTTTGAAAATTTACTTTTAGTTAGTAAAATTTTCTAATAAAAAGTTAAATTAGTTTTTAGAATAGCGATTTACATAACGTAAGTCACACTTATAAATCGTTATCCAGTTAATGGTAATTTACATATTAGTAGCTACATTTATCTCATAAAAAGTTTGATCGCAAATTATTTTTTGATTAAGAGAATCTACTTAATTTAAATGTAAATAATTGAAAAAGGGTAAATAAGAATGCATAATTAGTCTTCGATACTTTCATAATATTTGCGTTCATTTTTCATTTGATTAAGCATTAGACTTTTTTCTTTAATACTTAAAAAAACTGCAAGTGATAAATCAGAATAAACCGTGGATATATTTTGATAATCCCTATAATCATTAATGCAAAAGATCAGAAATATTTTCCAAATTTCATATGTACAGCAACTTGTAAAAATTTACGCAGTCCATTAAGTGTTATTTTGGAAGTATTTTTCATGTTATAGGAAGACATTAAAGATGAGTTGCTTACTATAAAGCATTCTATTTTTGTTTTATTGTTTTCATTACAGTAAAATTCAAACGAAGAAAACTTCCAAGGCAATTAATTTTAGATTTTAGAAAAATTTTATAATTCTAATACTAAATATATTTCTTAACTTCAAATTTATGTATTAATATCTTTAAGATGCTTTGCTTTCGTTTAATTTTATTCTTATTCATATTGTCTTGCGTCTATTTTTCTTTATTGTGACATTCAAACAGCAGAAACATACAAACTCTTTAACTGTAGACTGTAAAAATAATTAGTTTATACAGTTCATTTTCGTAAACATTTTTTTCTTATTTTATACTTAAGTTTTAAAGATGTACTAATTTTTCTTAATTATTTTCCTTTCTTTTATTCTCTTTCTATTCTTTTTAATACAGTGAAGTTCAAAATTTTAAGACTTACAAGCATGTGTGCTAGATAATAGTTGAACATTAAATTTCACTTACAGTAAATGTTCTTCTACATCATGCAGAGTCTTTAAGGATATATTAGTTTCTTTTTTTTTCAATTATAGGGAAGTTCAAACAGTGGAGAATATACAAAACCTCATTAACCTTAGACTCTTGAGAAGAGTTGGCCTCTAAAGTTCATTTAGTCAATATATCCTCTACTTAATATTGAAACCTTGAACATATATATTTTGCAATTTTTATTTCTGTTTCATTTTTGTTCCTTCTATTATTTCCATTGTTGAAGTTTAAGCAATAGGAATTACAAGGCCTATAATCCTAGATTTTAAAGAATAATTGGTCTTTATTTTCATTAGTCAACATATCTTTTGTTTTATACTAAAGGTTAAAATGTGTTACTTTTGTTCGATTACTCTTAATCTCTTTCATTATTTTTTTCTATTATTTTCATTATAATCAAATTCAAAGTGTGGCTTTCACAACATCCAATGAGCGCTTTCTTTTTCTCTGGAACTCTTCAGATAGGGCCAAGACTTCATAAACTACGGAAGCTAATGCCCCACCTCCCAGTATATAACTGTAATGTTTGTTTTAACGCTAATATGATTGTGTGTAGGTTAAAAATAAAAATATTTGTACCCTGAACCTTTTAACTTTTTATTGCTAAAATATTTAGCTAGCTCCTCTTTATTGAACAAAGTTTTATAAATCCTTTACTAATTGATTTTAAAAAATAAATGACTCCTACAGTTTTCTTAATAAAATTATCTTGACTTTATTGTCGCACCTTAATTATGTTTTCTTTTAATTGTTATTATTAATGTTCTCTTCATTTATTTCTGTTATTTTCGTTTAAAAATAGACTTCATAGAACATTTAATGTCATTAATTAAGACTAAACTTCAGTTTAAATTGCATTCATTTTAATTAATAAAGCACTGTTTCAATGAGTAGCATTACTACAAATTGAAAGTTTTGTTACTTTAAGCAAAAATGATCTGGATAACAATGTCAAAAATGAAATATAATGTAAAACTCAAATTTTTCTCATGACTATGCTATTATTTAAAAGGAGTTAAATAGATTTTACTGATAAATATCAGTGCAAACTATATACCTATCCTTATACTCCCCTTTAAAAATAAAATTTCATATTAAAAAATTATTATCTAGCGCTTACAGTTCATGTAAATTTTGAGTTAAGCATTTAAATTTTTATTGTATCCGTATTTAATATCTGTAAGATGTGAAAATATTAATTAAATATAAATAAAAATAATTATTATGCCAAATCATAATTTATATACTTGTATTTTGATAAACCTGTGTTGTAATTTATTTTTGGGACTTGTATGAATAGTGTAGTAAATAATTTGAAATATACTGCAATTCATTAAAGTTTTACTTTAATAGTATAAAAAGAGACTACAAACTGTTTCTTCCAAGAATGTTACATTATTTCCAAATTTGAAAGCCATTGATTCAAAATTTAAAAATACTCTGTATCCTAATATTGAAATGATATGACTTGATCTTTTCAAATAGTTAAATTAAAAAATAAAGTAAATATTTGCAAGGTATCTTAATTTGCTAATGAACATACAGAAATATGAAATTGAAATTTTACACATCACATTTTATCAAACTTTTTAAAAATGAGAATAAAAGAATTCTTTAATTCGTTATATTTTAAAATATCTCTTTGTCAATATAATTTGTCACGTGGTAATATATAAATCTCAATACGATTTTCATACTAATTATTTATATTATTAATGTGAATTCCATATTTATTTTTTAAATATTGCTAGTTTTTATGTACGAATATAGAAATAGTTTTTATGTACGAATTATTCAATTAACTAATCCAAAATAGTTTTAGAAAAATATGTATTCATCATATTTTATAAAAAAAATTATAAAATTTTAAAAGTAATTTTAATATTACTATATAACATTTATAAACTTTTTTCCATTTTGAAATATTAACTTATTTTATTAATTTCGTATTTTTATCGTATTTTAAATTTTCTTTTAGATTTTACCATTAACAGTTTTGAAAGTCGTTATCTTATAAAAAAATAAATAAAACTTTATACACTGTCTTAAATTTTTATGCATATTCAGTTTACTTAAAATTAGATGCACCAGATTTTTACCAAATTGGTATCGTACAACCAGTCTAATAAATTTTGAAAATTTCAAATAAATTTATGATTTATTTGAAAGTTTCGTCCAGTTGTTATCAATTTGAAATTTTTGTCCATTTATTATCAAACATGCAATTGTATTTAATTTGTCATGTGGTACTTTCTGAAATATATAGTGTAAAAAATATATGAGGCGACAAATTTTTAAATTTGTCACCTTATATATTTTTATGAATTTTACCTTATATATTTTTTATAAATCATTCTTTATATATTTAATTAATTTTATCAAAATTCTTTATCAAGAAACGCATGTTTTACCAATCTCGATTTAATTGATACCACATCACGAAATACCTTCAAAATCTTAAATTAATTAAATCTTTCTTTATTTGCAGGATAAATTAATAGCTTTATCAAAGATAAGAAATATCTGTTTAAAAATTTTTAGTTAGATACATATTTCTCAGAGACCTCAAAATGCGATGTATATTGATTATAAACCTCGATTGCTGTGTTTCATTTTGTTTGCCTGATTTTACTTTATGCATCCTGAAGCAAAACCAACCGAAAACTACAAATTTAAATGAATGCCGAACCAACAAAACACATCCACTCTGTGATGGAAATCGTATTGAAAAACAAACAGATTATCTTTCAAATAATAATTGGGCAAAAAAGACGTGTTTCAGCTTTTGATTCTGTACTTGGCTCGCTTTACTTAACTTTCGTATTTCCAATATAAAACATGAATATCATTTAAACTGTAATTGTTTTTCCTCCTAGAATAAAAATTTACTCTTGAAATTGTGGATTCATAAAAATTTGTGATCATAATATGGGTAAAATTCTCTTGATTGATTATAATATGGCTTCTTAATTACTTAAAACTGTCTTCTAATATAAGACAGATAAATTATTTGAGGACTTAAAATCTGGTTTCTCAGCAACGCATTTTAGATAAGTATATATAATGAGGGGGTGAAGAAGTTACTTTAAGCAATATTTAGTTTTCATACATTAAAAAGTAATTCATATGAAAATTTCAAAATTTCCTTTGCTAGATTTTTCTCAACACAATTTAGCAAGCATATTGTTATTTTGCGTGATGCACTTTTCCTTTCTTGTGCCGTCCCATTGTTTCTTGGAAGAACATTAATTTTACAAAAAATGTAACCTTAATTATGCATATTTAGCTCATTAGTTATTACATGAAAGAAATCGGACAAAACATCTTGTTACAACAACTTATTTTTCAAAGGAAAAACCACATATAATTGATCGAAAACTGATGTTATTAACCGATATTAAATTTTCTTTAATTGCCTTTAGTTAAAGTTTTGAAAACGATAGGAGTTTCCAAGTCTCATGTACTAATACTTAATATTATTTATTTCAATAGCATTCGTCTATAATCTTTATTAGAATTTCTTCCGTTACTATCGCAATATATCGTCCTTTTATAAATTACATAATTGCAAATAAAATATAAGATAAATAAGTAAGTTCTTGCCTTTTTCAAGTTTCCATTGAATGAAGTAAGGATAAGTATGCAAATTAGTATATGATGTGGTTGATAAACTGGTCAGTCGAGAGTAAGAATATTAATCCTTATAAAAGAAGGTCCACCACACACACATTCATCAACCGCAACTCGTTCAGTAGCGAAGAGAAATGGACATGTTGAAGAATCTCATTTAGTGGTGATTTCTGTATGACTTCAAAGTGGGCTTATCAACTATTGCATCAATTCGCCGTATATGTCAAGCGTTTGGGAATAGTGGGGCAAATGAACGAACGGCAGGGCACTGGTTTCAGAAATTCAGGTCGGGATATTTGTCTTTCTGTAATGAAGCTGATGTCTGGTGTACTAGTCATTACATTGTTTACTATAAACCATTTGAACTCTCCAACCGGCCAAACAGTCACTGCAGACCGGTACTCATACCCAACGGAAGGTGTGCAAAGGGCATCGATACAGCAGAAGCCAGCACTGATTAATCGCAAGGGTGTACTGTTCTTACCCGATAACGCTAAGCCACTTGTCACTAGGGGTGACCAGCAACATTTTACAGAGATTTGGTTCGGAAATTTTGTGCCATATTTCTAACTTACCTGACCTAGCATCATCAGATTAACAATTCCTTGGACAATCATCTACGTGAAAAATCCTTTAATAATGAAGAAGGCTTACTTCATTATGTGTGTGAAGTAGACTCAATCATGGAGTCATGGCGTCCAAAATCTCCGAGTTTTAGAGCAACGGTGTAGATCATGTTCTTTTCGGTTATTAAAATCGGCAATAACTTTCATGTTTGCTTTGTACATAATACTAAATCCTGTGTTTTAATTTTACACATTTTTTTGCATCATACAAGAAAATTAAGCAATAAAAATCACTCACAGAGAAATATTAGTTGTGTAACACCTTAATAACGCTACTGAAATTTTGAAAAAAATTAAAATCAGTGTGAAATTAATAAGAAGTGAGAGAATGGAAATCAATATCATTATTTACTAATTCCACACTCAGATAAAATTCCTTTATTTTTATAAAAATCTAAACTATATATTAAAATACACTTAAGTGTCTTATCATAATTTTTATCCTTCCAACTGCATATTTAAATAGTAAGCAATTCCACTAAGAAATCTATATTCAATTAATATATATACAGTAGTAGAGCCAAAATTATGGAAACTTTTGGAAATTTTTTATGTTTTCGAACTTTGTATGCTTATAGAAAGTGTTACGTTTCACAAAATGCAAACTTGTATATATCATTTTAAAGAGAATTTACTACTGAATTCAATACAAAACACAAAATTCAATTATTTCCAAAAAAAATTAAACGATAATAGTTATCGACATACATTAGATAGTAATGATTACAGGGAGTTATCAGTACTTAGTAGGGTGCCCTTTATTTTTGATCACATCTTCATATCGATGTTTCATTTAGCTAACAAGAGTTTTAAGCTCTTCTTTCGTTATTACATGATGCAAGGAAATAATTATAGCCTCAATTAGTTCCCTTTTGTTTTGATGGGCGCCTCATTCGGACAAGAGTTTTCAAACGGTGCCACAAATTTTCGATAGGACTGAGGTCAGGACTGTTTCCTGGCCATGACAACAATTTAATGCTCTTTGTAAGAAACCAATCTTTCGATATTTTGGCCGTGTGGCAAGGAGAAGAATCCTCCTGACAAATAAAAGAAGCATTGTTGATCAAGTAATAATAATAAAATACTAATTGTGCTATATTATCTAGTAATAATAATAAAATAGTAATTGTGTTAATAAGTAATATCAATATTACTGATATTAATATAAATTTTATGAATCAATTAAATAGCTTCTTATATAAAAAATTAACTTATGTGAGAGTTTGTAATATAAATTTTATTTCAAATAAATTAGATATTGAAATTTTTATGCAGTAAAATGGGAAGTTAAAACCTAATTTTACAAGATTTCTATAATTTTTATTTTTATAAGATATTTAATTAGAATTTATTATCATCATGTAAAAACTATTCTTCTATCACAGCTTGTCTTCATTATTTTAAATGCAAAATACATAGAGGAATGGTCGGCACTCTGATATTTTCTTCGATAATTCAATTTTAAGACTTCTTTTTTTTTGTAATAGTTTATAGTGCATTCACATCTATACATCGCATGCTAAAAGCAACCGCAGAATGGCAAGCGAAACTGCTACATAGATCTGTTCAGAAACAACAGAAAACTGGTTTTTATTTGATACTTTTGAATATAAATATAATTGTTTTAAATTAGAAGAAATAATAATGTCAAGCAGTTATGCAAATTATAAAAGTATCTTATTAAAAAAAGTTATTTCTGTTTCTAAAAGAAGGGTGATCACTATTGCTGTTAAAAACAGTGAGTTATCAAGTTATTTGTTTTGATTAAAAAATACGTGTCGCTGATATTTTAATCGTAAATCAAAGTAAGAGAACTAAACCATTTAATAAAACCTACTTATTCCTGAAATAAACTATAGGTGTTATATACACAAAGAAATACATTTTTTCAAGGTCAAACTGTATAAACGTGCGAGGTTGTTCGTGAGGAATGGGAACATTAGCATATCAACGTTTCCTTGTCCCCAAGCAAATAAAAGATTACTGGAGGAAACATCGATCGTGATAGCATTCTTCAATTCAAAGAAAAGAATCAAAACAAATGCATTGTTCATTATAAAAAAGAAAACGTTCATTGCAAATTAAATAATTGATTTTTAAAAAGTTTCCAATATTTTTAAATTTATGAAAATTTCACCTTATTTAGATTTTTAATAAAGTTAAAGTAAAAAAAGGGTTAATTGGAATTTGTCTAAGATTTTTGTAATCATTCTTCATATTTAAATTCCGTTATATTTAATTTCGCTCTGAATGAATTCCCTTTCTTGAACAATTAAGTTACTTTATACAATTAAATTATTTCAAAGTTTAATGTTTTTACTCATTTTGATCGCTAAAGCTATAATTATTTAGAATTATGTAAGTTATCATTGCTTCTCAGCGAGAATTTCAAACACAAAAGTTAAAAACTGTTGTATAAGTACTTAAACAACCACAGTGAGTTGTTTCTGGTGAGAATTCAATACATTAAGTATTTTTCACCGACATATTTTTTATTTCGTGAATGTATGTATTCAAAAATGCGAAATTTTTCTATTTCTCATGGAAGAAAAAACAAAGGTTCATAACCACTCAGCCGTGTTGTAAAAGCATACAGAAAATTGGAAGCTTAACATCCACCTCCCCCTTATTTGATAGTGGCTGAATCCTTCAAAAGAACATTTCCGTTTGTCTGTTTCTGGCCATTGAAGCCAATAAGCAATCAAATGACGAGGTCGACATCTGAATAGGTAATCTCTTTTCCATGACAAGCTGCAACATCGGCAGGACATTAGAATCTTCGAAGCGTGTAATGCAAATAAATACTCTTCGTACGCTAGTCTTCGGTTAAGTTAAAAACAAACATGTTACTTCCTTTAAAGGAGAACATTGCCTTTCCTAACCAAGTAGCCATGACTCCCAAAATTTCTATCAGTAGAAGTGTGAAAATTTTTTCAAAGAACTTATTTAACACAATTAATAATTAATGCTTTAAGTCGTCGATAAGAGTTTTTATAATGTTTTTTTTTTCATTTTGTCAAACGTAAAAGGATGTATTTCATAGAGTAACATAAAGTAATTGGCAATAAAATGACTAATAACTTTAACATTTTATCAGCAGTTCATCTGTTGAAAAATGAGCATGTTTCAAATGAGTGTTTCTTTTATTTGATTCTGTATTCAACTCGGTATTCTATCGAATTAGGTATCAAGCCTGCTTTTTTTCTTTACTTGAAAGGATCATATTACCCACTAGGTTACTATGGTTTCATATTATTTTTAAAAAATTATTAATATGCGAATTTTAATAAATAATAATATGCTTTATAGAATATGAGTTTTTAAACACATTCAGTAAGTAATAAGCTGCTTCCAAATTGCTCATGGATGTTATTAAAATAAGCTGCCTTAATTTGTAAAATTTAAACTAAAATTTTAGAATTTATCAGTAGAGCATAAAAAGAATGGCATTAAAATGATTAAACTATTATTTTGCTCTTTATCAACCCACTATCTTTTTATTTTACATGTGTGTAGATACCATGCCTTAAAGCAAGATTTCTTCTCGAACATAAGAAGTTAACAATCATAAGTTCGTAGTGTTTCCTGAAATGTAGAGAATTTGAGTTCTTGTTTACATCACGTAAGAAAACTTGATAAGGCAGTTAGAAAACCAATAAGTTTTTCTAATCTTTCCAATTCAGTTATTTTCTGTCAAATGAGTTATAAGTAACTCTTTTCTATCAAACAGATGAAAGTTTGTAAAACCTAAATTTTAACATCTATTGTCATTAAATAATTCATAAATATTCCAATATTAATTCATAACTGCTTACAAAGAAAATTTATTCTATTATCGATATTTATTCTTTATTCGTTAATTTTATTACTTTAATTAGTTTTAATATTAGCATTTTTAACCATTTTTAGAAGTTGGTCACAAAGATAAATTTTTAAAATGACAGCCTGTGATAACCTCGATATTACTGATGCCCAAAGAGAAGCTATTGAAGAAGTAAGTAAATTTCTACACCTATTATATGTATATCAATATATATTTTTTAAACAGTCACATTTTAAAGAATCAACTCTAAAATTAATATCATCAGTGTGAGAAGTTATATTTTTTTCCGTATAATACTACTTGAAGAGATTGCATCTTATTTTCAATCATTATTTTTCTAAAAAATACAAAGTATTTAAATTAAAACAGAAAGTATATTCACAAGGTATAAGAGAAGATATTTAAACTAATTACAACAGTAGAGAGAATATAAGTTGGTTATTTATAAAGAATAATAAAGAATAATATATTTTAATTTAAAAATATTCTGAAATTAAATATTTGTCTTTTCATTAATAATTATAATATATATTGTAAAAAAAAAATTTTTAAAGACAATCATTATTTTTCTTGAGGCTTGTAACTATACAAGTTTCTTTGAGTTAATGATTGATTTTGATTAAGATGATTTTGTTAAGTATAATAACTTTTAACCTAAAATTATTTTGCAATGCAGTCAGTAATATTTATTTTTCCTAATAATATCTTGTGATACATCGTTTTAAAGGCCTTTTTTTCCAATCTGTAACTTTTTAATAAAAATATTTTCAAGTTAAATATAAATGAAATATAAATCATCTATATATAATTAAGAGAGTAAAGCTCTTAAACTAAAAATATTTTATATTAAATCAGAAATATTTATTTTTGTTAATATATAATATATACTATAAAATATCCTTCTTCTAAGGACGTCATTATTTTAAGCAATGGATGAACTTAACTTCTGATTCAAATTATTTATAAATCGAATATAAATAAACTAAGCGTAATAATGGCTTTTAATCTAAAAATATATCAAACATTATTTTGTCAATGCCAAAAAAAGAGAAAAAATATAATTTTATATTTTTACCCCTTTTGTTTTGTTCATAGCTTATATTTTTAATATAAGCTATAAACAAATATATATATATATATATATATATATATATACATATAACAAAAAAAAAATAATATAAAACTATATATATATATATATATATAGTTTTATATTATTTTTTTTTGTTTTGTGCCGGCTGACAATATGGGGTGCGCTGCTCCACTTTTTCACACTAAACCATATTTGGTGTGGAATCCGACTGCTTCAGTACACACATGACATGGGGACCCGTTTATAGGGTAGGCAACCATTCACACCTCATTCGTACACAGAAAGGACAAAGACAGGATAGATAGAGAGAGAACGTACATACATGCCCGAACCGGGAATCAAACCCAGGACCTACCTATCCGCAGTCAGGCACTCTGACCACTAGACAGGGCAGCCGGCTTTATATTCTTTCTTTTTTCAAATAAAATATACATTAATTTTTGGTATTCATGAAAACATGTATCAGCAGAATTCTGTAATGCATAAATGAAATATTTAATAATTTAAATATCTGTTAATAGGGGGAATATAGAAGTTTTTTTTGTTAATGGTTCTATTAAATAAAAATAGCATTTTATATGTCATACTACTTAATATAAAAATTTTTGTACAAAATTATTATCATTTTTTGCATGAAAGACATTAGATAGCAAGAGAATTTTCATCATTATGAGTTCAATTCATCCCAAATAATTTGGTGTCATCTTTTCGCATCAGAGAGAGATCTCAACGAAAAATATTTCCACTCTCCGAATTTTATTTCAAAACTGAAAAATTCATCTGTTTTCAAAACTATATATCATACAAATAATTGTTACAGAATTAAGTTATGTAAATTTCCTAAGGCTTTCTAAACAAGTAAATGTAATACATATATTATGTAATTGAAAATATTTGAACTTTAAATAGATGTTTTTATGAAACTGTACATTTCTCTAACACCTGTGAAAATATATCAAAATTTTTCTGTACTAACAGTAAATAAATTCCGCCCATAATTTGACAAACAGCGTTCTGAACCTCATTTCAGCTATTTGTGAGGGTAAATTTTACATTAGGCATGGATATTTGTTTTGGTTTCGAGAATGTTTTAAGCTGTAGATTCCCGTTGAATTACATATTACATGTAAAAAGTGACTTTTGTGAGCTACGAATAGTTAAACAAAGGATCAGTTCTCAGAAAAAAATGCGGTGTGATATTCTTTCGGCATAATCGATTCATCACAAAATTCTCTCAATTTATTGAAATAAAAGGAGTTTTATTTGTAAAAATTATATACCAAAATATATTGTCATAAAATATACGCTTCCTAAACACGAAAAATAAGATTGTTTTCATTTGATTGAAAAATTTGCAGAACAATACAGTAAAGGTTTGTTTTCTTATATTGTTCTGAAAAGTTTGTTTCATATATATGTTTCATACTTTATTATATTTTTATTAAAAAAATTTCTTAATTTCATTATTTCATTAGTTGAAAAGAAGGCTAAAGAATGATGTGGATGAGAAAACATATGAAAACAGTGTTACCTTCTATAGATTCCTTAAAGGTATGTATTTGAAATAAAGGTAACATTTTTTTTTCATTTTGATAATTAAATTAAAATATAATTTATATTATAATATATTATTTTTATTATTATTAACATTATTATGGAATAAAATTTCCCAGAAATATAGCTATTTAAACAATTTCTCAGCATTTTGTGATTCAGTAATATTCAACAATATTAAATCTTACAATAACATATTTGATAAAAAAAAAGGTCACTTTTACTGATACATACATAAATTTTAATCATGAAATTAAAGCGTAACAATAAATTTCACTTTATGAGTAATTTATAATTAACTATAAATATTTCTGTGAATAGGTTATCTGTGCAAATACACTTATATTCAGTATTTCTACACTTTTAGCTCCAATTTAAAATTTCTGTTAAATTAGTGTGCGTTTTGAATTTTTTGTCCAAATTATTTCTCGTATAATTTCATTGATCTCGATGTTAGTTTTGCTTAGTTATGAGGCCTCTCACTTTATAATATTTTCTTTATTGTTTGATATTTAGTTTTTTGTCTTAAAATGAAAAAAATCAGGATCTAAGTTTTTATATAAAATCATATGTATAAATATTTTTTTATTCCATATTCTATTATATAAGTCACTTAATCTACCTGCTAAACTCCTTATTATTATTAAAATTATATCTTTTATCTTCAAAAGATGAAATATATTTATTATATAATTATTCTTTATTAATGTATGGATTTAATTTTTATTACTTCATTTTATATAACGATTATTATTATGAACTATAAGTCATGAATTAAAATGATTCAATTTGAATTTGTTATGATTTAAAACATTATAATAACATTATTAATGCGAATTTTAAATAAATATCCAAAGAATATAATCTGCTCATATTATAATACTTAAATTTTAAAATAACTGAAGTTGATTGTAATAATATGTTGTAATATATATATATATAGATAGATAGATAGATAGATAGATATAGATATAGATAGATAGATAGATATAGATATTTGATATTGAGATATAGATATTTGATATTGAGATAGATAGATATAGATATAGATACATAGATATAGATATAGATAGGTAGATATAGATAGATAGATATAGATATTTGATATTGAGATAGATAGATATAGATATAGATAGATAGATATAGATATTTGATATTGAGAACAAAGTAAATTATAATATTTACTTTTTGTTCAGATGTAAAATCAACTATTCATATGAATATACATTGTATATTTGAAATTTCTGTTAGCATTTAAATATATATCAGTTTAAGTTAATGCAAATATAGTTTATTTTACAAGTACAAAACTATTAATCATAGTTTGATATTCCGGAAGAAATAAGGGTAAATCAACGCGATATTCTTAATTATATACTATTACATATTAATCCTATTTTATCATAGATTCAGAAATTTCCTAGTTAAAATTTTAACAAGTTAATCAAACTTCAAATTGTCATTCCATTCCCTGAATTATAATGAACATTTCGTATTGATTAATTTTCCTTAATTGCTGAAGAATTCACTATATGCCTTTAACAAATGATTCCACCAATATTTTCTTTTTTAATCCATGCATGTATCATGTGCAGATATATTTGAAGCTGATAATACACACTTTTCATTAAAACTATTTTTCTTCTTTTAGCCAGAGATTTCAACATTAATCAAGCAGAAAATATGCTCAGGAAAGTAAGTTTTTTTTCCCTAATTAGAAATTTATAAAATCAATAAGGTAGTCAAAAAATACACCATTCAGAAAAGATAATCCTTACAATATAAACTCTCAAAGATAAAACGTCTCGATTAATATTTTGTATTTAAAGACCGAACATGTGTTTCTATTAAATAAATCATGTTATAAATAAAGTATGCAGTTTCTTTAAAAGAAATGCTAATAAATTCTATAGAACATTGAAAATAAGATAATTAAATTTAAGCTTTTAAATGCACGTTTCTTACAGTAAATATTTAAATGCCTATGAATGACTAATTTTTTCCTTGTTCATAATCAATATTTCCTTATTTTGAAGTCAGGAATCAATTTAAACTTGATAATGTTGTTACATCTCTTAATCTAAATATAGATTTTTTTCAATTCAATAGCCTCTTAGAGGAAGTATCAGTTCTGTTAACTTTTGTAAATACACATATGATAATTAACTTTTTCTCAGAACCATTGAGAGTTTTTGAAATATATCTGCATAATAAGTCTCTTTGTGGTTTATTCAAAATAATGAGTTGGATAACTAGCTACTTTATTTCATCAACTTGTCACAACAAGTGGATTAGGAAATAATGATTTATTTTATGAATTAATAATGAACTTTTTTTCATCAACTTGTCACAACAAGTGGATTAGGAAATAATGATTTATTTCATGAAATAATAATGGATAATTTGATAATTACACTATTTAAATTCTTTGATGGCGCTTTCAACAATTGTATATTAATTTGTAATGAATTTATCGATTGCTTCGAATGTAGAAAGGTTGAGAAACGCTGAGTTACTTGTTTCAATTGTTATTTATTTGCTTCAATATATTTATTTTTATGATAATAATATGGACACTTTACTTAAACTGAAATAATGCTCCAAAAACATGCTTGATAATTTTTTAAAATACATCACTTTTGCTTTCGTTTTCTAAATTTTTCAATTTATATCTTTAAAAAATATTAAATGATAGAAATAATTAAAATTAAATTATAGAAATGGTTAGAATTAAATGATAGAAATAATAAACGGAATTAAATTTTTTCATCCAAATTTTGTTCATAATACATTTACAGTTTTAGTAAATTGTTATATTTTACTTTAACAGCATCTTCAGTGGAGAAAAATTCACGGAGTAGATACTATAATCGAGGAATACAAGCCACCTGAAGTAAGTGCGTATATCAATATTTGACATTACATAATTATTAAATAATATTAATATAATAGCAATTATTGATATATTTTTTCTATTTTTTTTTTCATATTTTTTAAGTAATACTTACAAAATAGGTAGCTATTTGCAATTATTATAATGTATATTATTGTTATAATAATTTACAATTTGAATCAATATTTTTTTCGTATAATCGTATGTACATATTTATATTTTTTATATAACCAAATTACATTTCATAACTCTAATTAAAAGTATAAAGATTATAAAATCGAGAATATTAAGAGCAATTATACACAAACATATTTTGGCCTTTTAAATTTAAATTACACGAATATATTATATGCTGAATCTTTTAAAATATTCACTTTTTGTTAAAAGCTCATTATTCATATTTAACTGAAGAATTCACAGTAATATTAAATTAATAAAAATAAGCTTTTACTTATTTAATTCTAAACATTTAGCTCAACTGCTTAACAATGAATACATTTATAAATAATAACGTGTTTCGTTGAAAGGTAAAATGTATATTTTAAGTTGCAAGTAGGAAAAAATATTAAAAAAGTTCCGAAATTGTTTCATGGAATATAAGTTACAGGGAAAAGTGTATTCATTTTTAAAACTACCTTTCTGTAGTTTATGTCCAAAAATATGCATTCTAAATTCAAGTTGGCTATTTTCGAAATAAAGATGTCTAATAAAAATTAGATTTGCATTATGCTTCGAAATTTTGACAAATTTAAATCTTTTCGATACTACATTAATTTATTTATATTTAATTTTCCTATCAATGTATGTATTTCAATAATAAAGGAAGCTAAAATATTTTCCTATATTATTCACTATATTTTTAAATTATCTGAGAAATAGTAAATAATTTGACATTTTTTATTTATGAATGCATTTGCAACTTTATTCACTTTTTAATCTTTATTGAATTATATGTAATGCATTTTAATTCTGTTTTGTTTTATATTTTAAGTGATTTAACAAAAACTTTGAAAAATTATTAGAAAATTCAGTATGCTCCATGATTTTCTGGAAAAATAATTCTTGCTTTTTAATGTTTATTAACTAGTAAATTGCACGTTCTATATGTATAACGCAAAATTTTTATATAGGTAATGGAAAAGTATTTTCCAGGCAGCAGATTTGCTTTTGATAAAGAAGGATCAGTTGTTCGCTACATTCCTCTTGGTGTCTTTGATGTTAAAGGTACATTCACATACTGTAATGAAGTATATTATAATAACATACTATTATATATATATATATATATATATATATATATATATATATATATATATATATATATATATATATATATATATATATATATATATATATATATTACTAAATCATGTAGAGATATATTATTTACATTTAGTGGTCAATCATTAGATGAAAATATGAATATTAATAAATATTTTATTATTAACTTTAACTTACTATTTTAATAGACATTTGGGCTCTCCTCTTAATGTTTAACATTTAAAATATTTCAGGACTTCGCAATTGTGTAAAATTCAGTGATTTCGAGAAGAGTATCATTCGAGAAGTTGAAATTGATGAAAGACTTATGGCAGAGCGACTGAATATTGTGAGTAGCTTAAAGTGTATGAAATTTAAAGTTTAAATTATAAGATTGAATTATACCTGAAAAAATAAATAAGTATGTACTTATTTATATTTTTTATAAGCTTTGTCATAAAATATGAAAATAAATAGCTCATTAGGAATTTGTTTTTCAGATAAATATACAACTAATATAAATAATTAAATTATAAATTTATAAAATAAACATACTACGAAATCAATTTTATAAACCACAAACTGTTTTGAATAAGCATGTAATTTAAACCTGAAAACTTATTTATGCATATTAAAATAGTTTTTCCAATTTAACCAGGAAACACTTATTAAGTTCTATCGTACTAAAAGCATATTGTTTAATTTACACTGCGTATTCCTATTATTTGCAATTTATTATATTTTACAGAATTTTGCTTTTATGAATAAAAGTTGAAGTACTAATTTAAAACTTTATTTTTGTTTCAGTATCCACTTTTAATACAGTAAATTTTTGAATATTTTAGTCCATTTTTAAAATATACTTTTTTGTAAATCCAATTTTAAAATCAGTCGATATTCTTTAAAATTTTCGAAAGTGAAATTGAACTGTATATTTTACTGAAAGATTGTACAAATTTCAAAAAATGTTTGCACCATACTATATGTTTTTTCTGAAAGAATAACAATAGTTAAAAATTATTTTTAATTATTGTTATTCATTGCTATTCATTCATTAATTATTTAATTATTAACAATAATTAAAAGATAAAAAATATCGTTTTCATGACAGTAAATAAAAGTGACAGAGAAAACTTTAACATACTTTTAATATCAATGATATATCATAGAATTTTAACAGTGATTTTCTCATCAAATATTTTCTTAACTATTAAGTTATTTTTAGTTAAGAAAAATTACTATTAATCAAAACTGATATGTTTGTTAATTAAAGTAGAAACACAATCCGTCTAAAATCGTTTACAGTTTTCTGTAAAATCATGAGAGCACACTCAAAAATATTCATCTTAACAATACATTGAATAGCATGGAAATTTTTTAAAAATTAAAGTGATTGAAATGAGCTATATGTTTTTAATAGAATCACTAAGTGATGAAAAATTGAATTAATTTTACAATGCAACTAAAATTATTCAAATCAATTTTACTTTTGGTTTTATTTAAAATAAAAAATACATTTTGTACATTACATTTGATGCAAAAATATCATGATAAATACGATTTATAGTGATATATATAATGATTCATATGATTAAAGTAATTTCTAGAAATTATGAAGTTATTGTTTCACGTAATATTTGGAATTATATTACGATATTTATACTGATATTTAGTTATTAAAAAAATAGAATAACGGCCTCAATAACAAATATTTTATTAACTCTTTGACGACAGTGTATTTTATTTTTGCCTTCTGTTTTGTTTTTATCATTTTTTTCAATACATTAATGCCTAGTATATTTAACTAGATGTTACTTGTCTCTAGTAAGAAACATATAACATATTTTTTTTTAATTTAAGAGATGTCATAGATTTATTTATTTTTCAGAAATGCTCTACTTTAATACAATTAGAAAATAATTTAATAACGTTAATATTTTCTCTGAAATTTAAAATTTTCATATGGAATATATGAATGCATATTACTTACAACCTATACGATCTAAAGTATCTTATTCTCTATTTAGGGCATGAAAAATAGTTTTGTACATTTATTTATAATTACCAAAATTGAGAAATTAATTATTATATTCATTTACAACAAAATTAAGAATTTACAAATGTGAATGTTTTAGTTTTTAACTAGAGTGACGTATTTTTTTGTATTATAAATGAGTAATATGCAAATATTGTAAGATGCAAATTAATTTCAAGATATATTTTTTTCTTTGCATTTTAGAGGGATGGAAAATTGCCGGGATACGTTTATATTTACGATATGAAAAATTTGTCCTTTGCTTTAGCGTGTGATAAAAAAGGTAAATAATATGATAATAAAAAATAGAGAGGGCAAATGAAAATAAAATATTTTGATATTAAATTCCTCTAGTATATGAATATTTTTAATATTTTGAACTTTCGAATTCGTGTAATATTTTAATTATTTATTTAAATTTATGAAAATCGCATCTTTTTGTATTGTTGTGGTATTCTGGTAATAGAAATATTAAATAGATTTATGAAAATCAAAATATGATAAATATGCTACGGCATATATAAGAATGCATTAAACTAATGGAACTTTGTGTTAAATATAAAAAATGTGTGTTAACTTCATAAAATTTCACTAAAATTTATTTTATATTTTTATTAGATGATAAAAATTGTAAAATTTTGCAGTCTCATGTTGAGAATCACCCTTTTAGCAATATATGATAACCAAATATAACAATGGAATTTTGTAAGTGTGGGGTTCCAGAGACATTATGTTTTTTATCTAAGTAAAATGTCGAAGAATACTCAAACTTTACATTCTCATACTTACTACATTCACGAAACTGCTTATCATTGTCAGTTGTTTGGCTTTTATTTTCAAAACCTAACAGATCTAAAATTTTTGTCTTACATTTAAATTTATAATTTTTAATGTATAGAATATAAATTATCTTATTTATTTATTTTTTTACCATATAAGTTGTATATTACTAATATATTTTTGTAGCCTTTGTCTATTTTATTTTAAGCAAAAGAAGCGTAATATTTTTGGAGATAACTAAAATTACTCATTAAAATATCTCATTAAAGTAAATGTATTTCGCAATTTCAGGTATTGAACTCTTAATTAAAACGGCCAAATTGTATCAAGATAACTACCCAGAACGCTTGAAAGCCATATACATAATCAACGGTAACTTTCTTTACTAGTGATCTAAAAATATATACTTAATTATCTCAAAGTTATTTTGTTCCTATTTAAAAACATGCTTAATAGTTTTCAACATTCATTATTTCAAAAATATTTAAATAAGAATATTTGTTTATTATTTAATTTTCATTAATTGATTGTAAATTATTATAAATCATACATAAAATTAATCATAAATATTTTAAAATTTTACTTAAAAGCATTGTATTCTATATAGTAAGTAGATACTTAAATTATAATATTTTATGCTTATTTATATATATATAGATATAGATATAGATATAGATATATATATAGATAGATAGATAGATAGATAGATAGATAGATATAGATATAGATATAGATATATAAGCATAAAATATTATAATTTAAGTATATATATATATATATAGATTTATATATATATAGATATATATAGATTCTTAATATATACTTTATTTTTAGATTTGAAATTTTTTGTTGTTTCATTTTTTTCATCTTAAGTAATAGTAAAATTCATTTTAAGGTCTGAGGAAAATTGTATGTGTAAATGGTGGATAGTGTATAGATACACTTTCTACCAATAAGTATTTGGACAACCCAGAAAATAAGGTTATATATGCTCCTGATCTACGTAAAGCATACGCAATATCGTCATGTAGGAAACAGTACTGGCATTAATCACATAAAATTGGCTATGAAGTTCAGAGCTGCATGGCTTTATGAAAGGAGTAATTCTTTAGTACCATAGAAATTTCCGATCCTTAGAAACATATCTAGAGAGTTAAAAAAAATTTTAAATCAACAGTGGTTTTAGTGATTAAGAAGTGGCAGATGAGAGGTGACTGTCGAGACGGGCTTCAACACGGCATACCCTAGAAACTAAGAGATAGAAACCGACGAGTGCTTCCAAATATATTTGGAAAAATCGCACCAAACCGAGGTCCTACCATATTCCAATAGTTCCAACAAGCATACAGGATTGTTGTTGCAATAAATACCAACCATAAGGAAGCACATTTGCTTGGTTTCCATGATCATTTTGACGGATTTAACCATTTAATTACGAAATTTAACCAATGTGCTCGGTTGCAGTGGTGAGAGGCATGTCAAAATTTGGCCACAGATGAGGTGGGACAATTCTCTGAAATGATGAATGCTAGTTCAAGCGCTAAAAGTTGAATTGCAAAGTCTAGGATTATCATATGCCTAAAGAATGCCTTTTGTCAACATGTCTTTAGCTAACAGAAAAGTTTGGAAGAGGGGGGAATAATAGTTTGAAGATTTTTCTCGTGATATGGACTGGAACTCTTGACCCCGATTCGTAGTAAGCTCAACACCGACTCTCACTTTACTATTCTGGACAATAATGTGCTTCTTACTTTGGGATAATTTTACGGGCTGGATTACTTCCAGGATCCAAAGCCACTTATCAAGCTGCAATGTCCACCATGAAATAACAATGGAATGTACCTATTGGACTGGCCTGCTCAGGTTCTAGACTTGAATCTTATAGAAAAATTCTGAATTGGATTGCCGAATTAAGGTGTATACCAACCATGCAAATTCGGTGAAATAATTTAAATGTGTTCTCTAAGCCGAATGGAAGAAAATACCACTATCAATCATCTAAAATTTGTGAGAAGCATACCCCTGAGAGTTGAAGCTCTAATTGTCTCTCGTGAAGGTTCAACTAACTATTGAATATGAATAAAATCTGTTTTTCTCTCTTATCACAAGTGTCCAAATACTCATTAATAAGTAATATATATAAATATATTATGCATTGATACTAAAATCCCAAGATATATTTTCCTTGTTACGGATTTTGAAAAAATATTTTACTTTTAGTTTCAAATTACTTTGCGATTCCATTTTCCATTGTAAAGAATTTCCTAGCAAAAGCTGTCCTAAAGAAAATCCATTTATATGGAACAGGTTGGTCAAAAATTTTATTACCGAAAAAATTACTTTCAAATATATAGTCGTGTGAGTAAAATTTATTTATTACCTTTCACTTCTCCTTAGAGGGTTGGAAGGATGAATTATTAAGGATCATTGATGCTGAGCAACTGCCAATGTTTTTAGGTGGAAAAAAGACAGATCCAGATGGTAATCCTTTGTGCCACTCAATTGTAAGTCATACAATTATTTCCGTTCAATTATTAATTATGTATATTTATTTACGAATTTTAAGTTTATAACATCTGACATGTACCTTTATAAACACATGATTCCAAATATAACTATAAATAGGAATAACAAAGCTTACAGGAACATATGTTTATTAATATTATTAAACTTACACATCACAATATATAACAGTAACGGCACATTACAAATAATTTCACAATACAGCTACACACAAAGAAAGAAACAACGGACAAAACCACTTCAATATTTTAAGTGATCTCAAGTGTCTTTCTGGGAAATTCACTAGTTGCGCCTAGCGCCATCTACCCACTTAAACAGGGAAGGTAGCTGTAATTATACCCACTACACCTTTTATTTTCATTTTATTATTATTATTAAGAAATCCTTCTTTAGTTATTAATGTTCCATTTGAATCAAAAATAAATAATAAACACCTTGATCTAATTAGTTTCCAACATTCATTTTATGTATCGAAATAAGATATTTTTTATATATTTTTATCTTTTGTTTCATACTTTCTGTATTCGATTGAAAATTCTAATGGCCAATTGTATGGCTATATATTTAAGACTTGATTTTTAATCGACCTATGCTTTTCCATCCATGTTGCAATAAAAGAAATACATTACTTAGTACAGTAGTGGCGTTATTCCATCCGGTAGCCATTTTATGGTATATGATGTATAGACCTTCTTTTTATCAAATATACATATTTAAGTAAAATAATTTTTAATATCGAATCTTCTTCAAAAGTATAACAACTTTTGAAGACGATGTCATATTCAAAAAAAAAAAATTGCTCTGTCTCCTCATACAATAATTTAAAGTATTCTGTTGATAAAAATAAAACTGGTAGCACTTCTAAATATTAGGGCATAGAAATCACTGACACTATACCATTCATCAAGATGACCATTTAATGTCGAAATGTTATATGCATCATTCTAAATTACATCTACGCGATTCAAAGTTGTTAACGCAATCTAACGTTATAAAAAGGAGTAGGGTAAATACTGTGGCATAAATGTATACTATTTAGGTAATTTCAAACTGTAACTAACTTCAGAAGAACCAATCAACTCTAATGTACCACACAAAACATTTATAAAATACATGTTTTATTCACTAAACAAAAATGATTAAATATTTGCTGTAATAATAGCTTACATCATAGTTTAAGATCTTTTATTTTTATTTCAGTTATTTATATGAAATATATGTTTTATTCATAACTATTAACAATTTAATTTTTAATGTAACAAATGGGAACTTATATAATAATAATTTAATACAGTTTTTCCATAAGTAGAAACACAGTTTATATTTTTAATTTTATCATAAAAAAGTTGTAATTCTTTATAAACATGTCTTTTGTTATAAACTATGTTTATTTTTCAGAGAAAAATAAAATGAAATAAATAAATTCTGATTGTTGTGATTTTTTCTTGTAAAATAGAGGAACTTATTTGATCTAAGTTATCAAAAATTTCCGAAATTTTCAGTATTCTATATTTTGAAACTGACTATAGATAGTATGAGTTGCAACACTGAGTATGAAATTCAATTTTAAGGTATACAAATTTTAATCTGCTCATTATATTAGCTTTAAAATTATTATATTTCAACGTTATTTACCAACTAAATTATAGATTTTGGTCAAATTTAAGAATATTTTTATTTTAAAATAAAAAATTCTCATAAAACTCAATTCAATTTCTAAGAATTAGTTTGCTTAGTAATTGTATGTAGTGCATTTTTATGAAGCATTAAAGCTTTAATTTATAGTTAAAAAATATAAAATATTTTGTTGTATTTTGCAGGTAAAACATGGAGAACTCTTTCCTGAAAAATATTATCTAAAGAATAGCAGAAACCCTTTGTCACATGATCCAAATAGTAAGAAGATTCTTTTACCACGAGCCTCTTATTCTGAAATCAACTTAGAAGTAAAGGTTCCTGGTTCTCTTATGGAATGGGAATTCGAAACTCCCTCAAAAGACATAGCATTTGGGGTATTTTTGAAAGAAAAGGAAGGAAAAGTTGAAAAAGTCACAGAATTAGTACCTTTGATGAAATTTGATACAAATGAATTCTCAGAAACCGGCGTGTATCGATGTGATAAACCAGGGACTTGTAAGTGCATTTTTTTTTCAATTTTATTAATGAATCCATGTGATAATCACCATCTCAAAATATAAATCTAATTAGAAAAGCCTATAAACTGATTAACAATGAAACATTTATGCGGAAATCACATTAAAACTGTTCAGTTGGAATGAAGAATGAGTTTGCAAACTTACGAGTGGTATTTTAATCTGGAGCTTTAAAAGAACACTTATTATTCCCCAGTTCAAGCAGACAATCCGTGTTCAGAATATCCAATTTCTTGATATTTTAGCCATAATAACATTAGAGAAAACTTTTCTCATCAATAACTTGAATAAAAACTGATTTTTCATTTTTCCTTTATTCATTTCTTACTTGCTATTTTTATTTTATGGATATTTTACGTATTATGATTGGTGATATTTTACTGCTTTTAACAGAGGATTAATTTTTTTTTTAATCAAAAAGCCAGTATTTCTTTAAACTAGTTCAAACTATCACTTAATATATTCGTTATAATTAAGATGTTACAAGACTTATAAGAATTGCCTACATTTTCCTTACGTTTATTTTGCAGTACAAACTGAACTTATATGAATAGTGATAATGGCGAGAAATTTCTGGATTCTGTTTGATAGAATGTTGTTATGATAATTGATCACGTAATTGCTTAATTTTGGCAGATGAAAAAAAAACATTGCAGCTTAAATTACTGAAATACATTCTAAATACTTTCCAGCTCCTTGTGTTCTTGAAGAAAAGCTTAAATTTATGCAATTCTGTACATATTAATTTGAGAAAGGCTTAAATTTTCTTTCCTCAATTTTGTCACGTTTAAAAAGATTATAGTAACTTTATCATTTAGCGCGATAGCATATTTATATTACTATATTTTATTTACATTTTTGGAATATTTTCACACAACTTAACTGGAATCAAAATCAAGCTACTCAATAGGGATTTGCAATTGTAAATATACAAAATTAATAATTTATTATATTTGACAATCACATCAAAAGAATAATTATTATTCCTTTTAAAAGTATAATAATCATTATTTTGATTATTACTTTTTAATATATATATGTATATATATATATATATATATATATATATATATATATATATATATATATATTTATATATATATATATATATATGATCAAATCTTTATTCTTAATTCCTTACTTTATTCATATTTTTATAAAGATTTTCTACAGCTCAAAACAAATTTTAATGTAACTCTTATTTACCACAAATACATAGACATGTTATCACACTTAAAAAGACAAAATTACATGATGAAAGATATTTATTTGTCAGAATTTAAAAGGTGCAATGATCAATTTACCATTAACCCCTTGACTGACGAATTAAATGGAATTTGATGCGACAAAAAAAAAACTATTTAATTTCGCTTAATTGAACTACACCATCAATTTACACCATCATCCCCACTTTCATATAATGCATCCGGCTTATACATGTTACGGGGATTATTTATAATCTTTACTAAACTCAAATATTGGCTAGTATAACATTCACCGTGCGAGACTTCTGCTAAACTGAACTCTTACTTTCAGTGTGCTTTTTTAAATGAGAATCGTCGAACGAGTGAAGCAACTATGTAATCTAATTGTAACTTGCACGGCGTCCGCCGAAAGAAGCGCTTGACGAGTCTGACTCGTCAAAGTCTGTGATGGCCCAGGAAATCAATGACGAGTCAGACTCGTCAAAGTCAGTCAAGGGGTTAAAAATAAAAAGTATCTACTGTTATAAAAAATCGCAAATGTTTATAAGAATTTCCAATTAAATTATTTCATTTATATTAGCCTGACTATCAGCTGAACGGTTATCACCATAGACTTGAATTCAATAGTTCATGAATTTGATTCCGACTTCGGGCATCGATGTGAGTAAAGATTCCAAAGCAACGTTATGCTATAAATCCAGATTGAATTAAGGCTTGTGTTCAAAAAAGGCTCATTGAGGGACAAACAAATGAATCAATGATATTTGAAAGTTATTACTGAGTATTATTGCATCTCTACAGATTTTTAGACATTAATAATATTTAACTCTACATTAATAGTGTCCAATTAACAAAAAAAAGTTCGAAAAACAAAGACAGGTTCAAATAAAATATTCGTATATTTGACTATAAGAACAAAATTCCCCCTGCTTACATAGACTTAAAGCGTTAACATATAAGACCAATTAATCTTTTTCAAAAAATAAATTTTACATTTTTTATCTATATTAAATTTCTAAGAAAAAGATTTTTACTTTTGTGTAGACCATTTCCTTGTTCTTGTTATCAATCTCACAGTTTAAGTTATTTCTAAATGCTATTGTGTTAGAAAATGCACACTTTTCTCAATAAAAAAAACTACTTAAAGCTACAAATTTCTCAAAATCATTCCAAGTTTTTATATTGGCTACTTTATTATAAATTTATTTTACTTCAATATTTTTTTTTTTATTTTTTATTTTTGTATTGTCGTTATTTACCTATTGTCCTTCAATAATAATAAGGATTGAACCCGGAACATGCCACTTAAGAAAAGCGTGACTCTACTATTAGGTCGTAGTTATCTCTGTTAGTTAAATACATAATAGTATTATATGTATATGGAAGCATCATTTTCCAAATGATTTTTTATTATTGGTCAATTTTTATATCTTTATAAGAATTTTATAAAAAAATAATATATTACTCTATTTCGACCCAGAAGTAACATATTTGACACCGCATAGAGGATAGATTAACATCCGGAAGCCTATATTTGGTATTTGAACATTCGAACGCATTTTGCTGGCCACAAGAATTTTTTTCATATTTAGTGCATAGTATTCTGGTGTCATAAAGAAGGAAACCCGGAAAACTTCTACACACACACTCAAGGATATATGAATATGAATTCTGTACGAAAACTGAAATATAAAAACAATCTTCCATTATTCAATAATCTTTAAGTTCAAACTCGAAATTTTCAGATTTTTCAGACTTAAGTTCGACTCGAGTCTGTGGATGTCAATACATCCGCTGGTTCATGGTGAGCTTAAGCTATTATATGCAAATATAACTCTGTATGAATATACAATTTTCATGGAGTGTTACATCTTTAAATTATAATTTTAATCACATCCTTATGACTCATGATAAAGTCCTTCTATCAGAATCTAGGTCCAGCATTTATGCTAATAATAGCGGTATATACGCAAACATAATTTTTATAAAGATTGATGAAATTACGTTCTCATTACACAATTATTTTATTCATATCTTTATAACCGCTTTACAATCTAATACTATATTTGTCCCAAGCAACCATAATAAAATAATGCCTTATGTGAACGTGTAAATTTTGTGCTACGTATTTAAATTAAATTCATGACAAAAAGGACTATTAAATTTATTTGTAAAGTATTTATGTCTGGTGTAAATTTGAAACAAGTATATATTATAGCAACATATATAGATTAAAGAAGATCTTTAATCTATATATATATATATATATATATATGATTAATGAGCATAATCTTAAAGAATTAGTTTTGAAAATGAATTATAAGGATGTTTTATTTACATTGTGTGCAAAATACTCTGCATAATGCTACTTCTTACAGCTTCATTTTGATTTTCTCTCTTTTAGACGTTCTGCTGTTTGACAATTCATACAGTTGGATTAGATCAAAAGAAATTTTCTATAAGGCAAGAATTGTCACTCCAAAAGAGCATGAAGTACAGTTAGACGAATGAATACTTACTGCATAAAGCTGGAATTTTGTAAAAATGCATCATTGACATATAATTAATATTATGCCCATTTCCACATGTAACATTCCTGTAAAATAAAAAATAAAGTGGTTTTAAACTTAATTTGAGAAACCCTCTTCCTTTAAAACTTACTAGATTAAGTAATCTACTGACTTTACATTTAATGATTTTGTGCATAAAATAAAGTACACATTTTAAAAAATGTTTTTAATATGACCTTATCTTCCGTATGAAATATTTATAAGAATTAGGAAACATATTTCTAGAATAATTTTTACAATGTTATTTATTGAATTAACTAAAAAAATATTATACACTGTTCAAAACTATTAAAGGATACTGAAGTTGTTGATCTAGGTACAGGATAAAATTGTTTGGTTAATTGATAATTACTGACAGACGTAATAGGTTAGATTATCTAAAATTAATTTTCTTTGGGAGGAAAAATTTCGTTTTATTGAGCATTTGGGTACAAAAGAAAAACAATTTGTGCATGAGAAAAACAAATATATATATATATATAAAAGAGGAGTTTTCTTAAAAGAAAATCGTTTTTAGTAGAGGTATGGTTTCCCCAGATGGCCAGCAACGCAATATGATCTTTGTAACATCAAATCTATAACCTATATATATATATATATATATATATATATATATATATATATATATATATATATATATATATATATATATATATATATATATATATATATATATATATATATATATATATATATATATCTTTGTGGCATCAAACCTATAACCTTGGACTGACGCATTCAGACCCACTTCTCAAAAAGAACCCTTCCAGTCATTGGAAAGTTTGTGAAAGTTCTTTATGGTTAGTTTAAATCGGCAAAGAAGATTTAATTTTTTAAAAATTTCATTAATTAGTAGAGTTTTAAATTAATAATTATAAAATTTGTAAATAAAATCTTTTGAATAGTAAAACTTTTGCTTTGTTTGATCTAACATTAAAAAATTTTTCATTAATATTGTTGAAATAATTAAAAACAGGTTTGTAAAATATGAGCTCAAAAATTTCTTTCATTTTTTTTCCGAGATGGAATGGCATAGACATCCAAATTTGTCTAATTATCTTAGGGGAAAAAATTAACTTTTTCTGAAAGCAGTATACTCCTATATGAAAAAATGAACGTATTTTCAAAACAATTAATATTAACAACATAAAAAATAAAATTATTTAAATTAAGAATTTATATTTCTAAAAAATTATTGCAGATTAATACAAATTTCAGAAATTTTATTTACAAAAATTAATTAACTAATTGAATTTTTATAACATAACTGTAAATTAACAGATACATACATTAGAGTAAAATAAAATATATTCTTCATTAGAATATTACAAGTGTAATTAAATTGAATTATTATAATTTTTTGAGATTTTAAAAACAAAGTATATTGTAAAATTTGTCGTTTTGTCCAATCATAATATTTCAATTTCATAAAATGATTTTATAATATAATTTCTAAAATTAAATTAAAATATTATACTTTATAAAAGTAATTTTATGAAAAATATAATTATCAGAGACTAAATTTCAATATAAAGATAAAATAAATTCGTTCAATTCAATCAATAATAAAACTATAAGAAAATATATCAAAGAACATGGTCTTCCAACCATAACTTAGTGTGATTCTAAATTAAACAGTGCAAGTAGTTTTCATGATGTATAGACCTTTTAAACTATTATTTACAATTTTGCACTAGCAGAATGTACAGAAATTTCCTACATCTTATTCCTTAAGCTTGTTCTTTTACAATAAAATGTTTCTTAACAATATTAGTTCAACATTAATACACCTACTAATTCTCTTTCTTCTTATCATACAAGAGAAATAAACCACATTATTTCGTTTACCATTTTAACGTCGATGTTCAAATAGGCTTATTTAAAAAAAAATAAAAGCTAGCAAATTTTAAAACAACAATTATAGTTCTAAAAAGTGAGTGACTTTAATTCGTTCGAAATCTATATATGTTGTCAACTATACTATAACGTAGTTAATTTTCTTTGCCAACTTTGACTGATTAGTAAAATATATCAAAGAACATGGTGAATAAATATGATGAATTATTGGTGTATAATTTTAGTGACAGAAAACTCACCAAACTTAGTAAAATTTGGCTACTTTTGGTCTTAGAAACCAGTAAATCACTTTCAAAAATAGAACTGAATTAGTGTTGAGATTTGTGTTTAATTCAATTTATATATATACTTTGATATTTAAGCAAATTTTAGTGTAGAATTCATTTGCTAGATAAAATATAATAGATTGTATATGATTTTTTGGTGAAAATGTACTTTGGATTCCCTGTTTGGCGCAATTTCAAAAAGTCGCCAACTGGCGCGTTTTGTGTGTTGTCTCGTGGAGTTGAATGCACAACGCAAAAACGGTGTTTCTATGGCGATGAAACCGAAATCCGTATTTTTAACAAATTTCGCCGTTGGTATGGTAACGAACACAAATACAATGGTTTTTTTACGAATTGTATAACAAAAAATACACATATAATTGTATAACAAAAAAGACAGGATTGTCACAATGAGTGCATTTAGGATAAAATAGTTAGGATTACCACACTTTGCGCGTCTATCGCCCATTTGGCTAGAAATGGGTACCCAAAACACAGATTATCCGATTTTATCTTTTTTTCTAAGGAAAAGTATGATGCTCATAGGTCTGATTGAAAAAAATGGCGATGTATTGAAGATTGATGAACAATGCCAAATTGGCATTTTCGTCTTTAAATTAAATCCAAAAACCAATTGAAAAAATGCAGAAGGTAATAACTTCAGTTGCCACTTTCAATAAATGATGAAAGACTTACATATGAGATATTTGGAAAATATTTTTAAGAGGTAAAAGTGAATAAAAAAGTCAAAGTGGTAACATTTGGGGAATATTTTCTTCTCTAAACTGAGGATGATGCAGGATTTAGAATGAGTTCAGCAAACCTAATGAAGTTTTCTGAACTTATTCTGATCTCTACATCTAATTAACATCATCAGTTTAAGAAATAAATCATAATTTTTAATTAAAAACTTTAAATTTTCTAAATAAGTTACCTTAATTATGTTTCAAGTTAATGACGTATTTTAAAAAATGAATAATTTTTATACGGAATTTATAAGTTACTATGATGTAAAATGTATAACGTATATTTTTCGGACTTCATCTAATAACTGAATAATAAAACATATTGTTGTACACTAGTAAAAGTTGTGAAGAAATTGAGAAAATTTTGAGATTCATTAGTACTAAATTAAGGTAAGAATTCTAGTATGAAAATTAAGAACATTCAATAAAAAACGAAAAGCACTTAACTAAAACACATATTAAAAGAATTAGAATAGAAAAGGTGATTTCAAGATCAACTTTAACCTTCTAATAAAAATGGATTCGGTGGATTTTATGACAATAAAATTTAAATATGCTTCTATTCTTGTTATAAAGTAAATGAATGAAATTTTTACCTTAAATTTTATTTTTAGATTTCTTTCGGAATGAAATATGTAATAAATCAGAATGATATTAAATATTACAAAATAAATGTTCGTATTTCAAAAGCAATCTTTTTAATATATATATATATATATATATATATATATATAACAGCAAACAACGTAACATAGAATTTTAAATATCGTTAATTAAAAATTACTCATGCTACAATATAATTAAATTTCACCATTATCAATTTACATGGTGCAATTAATCCCTTTGGGTAAATTATTTTGCAATGAAAAAAATCCCCAAATTTGTCACATTCAATTTTCTTTTATTTATTTATTTTTTGTGACATACAGCTATAACATTTTAATTTATCCAATATTGAGATAAATATATAAATCAAGACAATGCTACACAGCTAAAGAGAAACAAAATGGAATTTTGTATTCACGAATACTGTATAACATACTTGCAGAGATTATGCTGAATCAATCATAAATTATTCTTAAACTTGTCATCCAATTTTTGGTCGAACCTTCAATTCAATAAGACCATCATATCGTTGAAACGTCGAACTAATCGTAAAAACTGTAATGTATCTTAGAAAATCCACAAAAAAGCACAGGTGCCGTATAATCCAGGATTCCAAATTCTGAATTTTTTTGGCGATGAAGAAATGATGCCAAGATGACATATCGTGACATGCGCTATGACGTAAGTACAGTGTTACCAAAATATAATTTTCTGAGTAATTCTTGTAGGTCTCTATATGTATGACGTAATAAAAATGAGGTTACCAGATACATAAGAAAATTCGCCAAAAAAATCGTCAATCTCAGAATTTGGTATCTAGAATTATACGGCACCTGTGCCCAAAAATAAAAACTCGCATTCATTTTAATTTTCATTTGTTGCCAAAAAAGGTTTTTTTTTTGTATTTTAATTAGTAATAGTTTGTCAATAAAATTTCACATTTTTAAATTAATGAATATGATATCTTATTCACAAACGATTATAAATGTTAAATGTTTAAAGCATGCTTTTTTTTTGCATTTTAATGTTCAATAAAATAAAATTATCAATTTGTGAAGAGCTTTCTAAAATAAAATATGTATATTAATCTCTAACTAAAAAAGTATCATTTAAAGTGCAAATGAATAAAGATTAAGAAGTTTTGAATATTTACTATGATTATTTTCAAATGTCGCTCAAAGAAGGAAATTCTATATTATGTCTAACAAACTAAAATTTATTAAAATCACCAAAACAGAGTATTCTTCAATAATTATACTCATGAAATCAATACATTTTTAAAAAAATTATTAATAAATGCATTCAAATTATGTAATTATTTTTAAAAAATTATTGTTTGTAATTTAACAAAATAATGTGTTTTAACTTCTCAAACAATTATAATTTACTTTAATATTTACAAAATATTATTCTAGTTTTTCAGTGACTGATTTCGTAAACAATTTAAAAATTATTTTATTATTCTATCAAGTTTATGTAAAATAACAAAGAAATCCCAAATTATTTACTTTATCATACAACAGATGAAGTGATGTTCTTTTCTCAAATTCAGTTCAACTGTCTTTAGCAAATATTTCATATTTTTATTACGTTACCACAGTTTTGTGTGAATTAACTTCTCATCCCTAAATTTGGTGTATGTAATATTTAAATCAAGGAAAATAATGTGTGTTTGAGCAATTCTCTAAAATTTCATTATTATGTGAATTAAATTGTAGTATTTGAAAAAAAAAATTTTTTACTTTAAAATTTCTTTATTAAGGATGATAATTTATTATTTTCCGGGTTTTTTTTTTTTTTTTTTTTACACTAACTTGTGATTTTTTTACTTATAAAGGAAATCTTTATCAGAGAAATAGAATTCAATTGAAAATAGAAGTCAACAACGATTTCGTAAAATTACCAATTCCCTGTCAATTTAATATCTTTCTTGCATATCTTATAATTATAAAACGTCTGAGCAAATCCTTTTCTATCAATATCCAAGATCACAGAAATTCTTAATTAAGCAAACAACTACTGACCATATTCAGAAGAAAGGATTCACATGGAATATTTAAGATAAGCTGCATATGAATTATGTCAGAACTTTGATGATCGCATCAATCTCTGCTTGCTCAGAACAAAATCGAGCCCTTCTTGGATCAGATGATAACTGCGAATTATAAATTGATTTTCTGCGAAAACATTGTAAGGATTAGGGCATACTATTGTACCGAGCTTCGGGGTTCGTGTGGATTGAGAGTTGAAGAAAGCAACTACTCGAGGAACAAAAGATTTTTATTTGTAAAAATTCCACTAGAAATACCAGCTGTAATAATCACAGTTATACAGCTACAATTCGTCAGATGCGATAAGTAACAGCTTCCAATCCCAGGTCTCAAATACCTCAGGCAGAGAACAGCTTCTCTAAACTAGCAATCACGACTAATCGTCTTCACAAAACAGACTGTCTGTACAAAAACCTCCTAACTATGTTGGGCTGCGGTATTTATGGCGGAGAAATCTACTAATTTCGCCAAGGTTCTGGAAGCTTCTAGGCTATCTCGCTAAATATTGGTCCTAGAGCTTAGGTGATGGATGTTTTCAGAAGTATCTATTTATCGCCAAGTCACCAAATATCTCTCCAAGTCACCAAGTTTTCTCGCCAAACCATCGCCAAGTCACCAAATTATTAGAAACCCGCTTTTAATGTATAACACGTCTAAATACCGCCATTTTTGCCCAAAATGTGAGTATTTCCGATCTGTCTGAGATATTTTAAGACATATACAATAATTATTTATAAATTTGTAACATTATGAACTCGTAAAACCTAGCTCTTTCACCTCTAAATCAAATTTGACTCTGAATAAGAATAATGTGTACATGGCGAGACATTCGATGGCTAACACATTATGAGCTTTTAAAATCGAGCAAAAACTCAATTTTAAGAAGTAGCAAAATTTTTTGAAGGATAAAAATTTCAAAAATGAAGAAGATATCAAATAAGTGTTGGCTCTAATTTTAGCTTAGATATACACATTGGTGAGATATCATGAATAATAATGACTATTATATTATTTAATAAAGTTTATTGACGGTTAGAATTTTTTTTATTTTGTTTTATTCCAAAAACAGAACTTTTCTGTGGACTTGATATAAAAAGGTTGTGCTTAATGAAATTTTTACTCGAATCCGTCACATGATGACGTGTAAAAAATAAAATACTATTTCGTAAAATAAATTAAAATTTTTCAAATTATTTTGAGGAAATTAAATTTTTTTTTCAACTCTTCTCAGATCTAAATCATCGTATTTAAATAATAAATTCCTTTTGAACCAAGAATGTCAGATTTGATAATAAACACAACCAATGATCAATTTTTTTTGGGTGGATATTCAATTTCAGATGATAAATTTTCTCTCCCTTAAAAGTTTATTCCCTAAAATCAACATAGATATTCAGAAATGGTTTCTTTTAATTAAATATTACATTAGACAGTAGTCAGATAATTCTCCTTGGAATATAAGTACTGTATTCGAACTCAACCATGTAGAATAATAGGAGATAGGTTGAATTTTTTAATGTTCATATTATAAGGGGAGGGAATTTTTCAAGGTATCTTCCAATGTGGCACTTGAGCACTCAAGCTGGCCCATGTGTCACTTAAGTATAAATCGGGGATTTTACGCTAAACTCAAGGTTTACTGTATTAAAAAGGAATTAAGTCCTTAGAGCAGTGGCTCTCAACCTTTTTGGGATCACGGAACACTTTTAAGTGGTCTCGATTTTGGCGGAACACCATTATCATAAAATTTGTAAATCTAATGTAAATCACACAAAATAATTGGAAGATTAATATTTAATTGAAATAAAGATATATATTACATGGTAACTTATTTTAATGAGAAATTTGCGCTTGACGACCTTTACAAATTTCCTCAAGGTTGGGTCTTATGTAAGAGAGCGCTACTCTCATTTCTTCTTCTAAATTGATAAGTCTTTCTCTTTTTTTGCTTTTAATATTTGTTAGAGTTGAAAATCCAAGTTCACACAGATAGGACGTCGAAAAGAGCAACAAGATATTCAACGCTCGTTTTGCAATAAATGGATGTTCATTCTCGATGGAAATCCAAAACCTTTCCACTCCTTCTTCTTTGAATTTTAGTTGTAACGTTCGATCCGTTGATATATTAATAAACTCATCTGCTTTCTGAATAGAAAAATCTTGGTTCATTATATCAAATTCACCAAATGGATTTCGTGCCCAATCAAAGTCTTCAATATTAAGAGATGGAAAGTAATGAGTTATTTTGTCCTGCAATATTGACAAATGCTCTGTCACATTTGAAATCATTTCGTTAATGTTAACAATATTTTCCGTTGCTAATAACGGAAACATATCAAATTTGCGATTTTGAGCAATACGATTTTTCCAAAGCAAAAGCTTTTTCTGGAAAGCTAGCAATTTGTCTGTGGATGTCAGAATATTTTCATTTTTTTCCTTGAAGAGATGTATTGACTGAATTTAAGTAGCTGAAGATATCGGCTAAATATGCTAGCTTAGTACACCATGCATCATTTTCCAAATATTTTACGTATACATCATTACCCTCTTGTCTAAAAAGAACTAGCAATTCCTGTTTCAACTCATGAACTCAAGTTAGCACTTTTCCTCTTGAGAGCCACCTCACTTCAGAGTGCAAAAGCAAACATTCATATTTGGATTCCATGGTGTTACAAAGTTGTTTGAACATACGGGTTTTAATGGTCTCGATTTAATATAATTCACCATATGTACGACTTGCTCCAAAACAGACTTTAAGTTTGCTGGTAGACTCTTCGAAATCAAAGATTCCCTGTGCAGAAAGCAGTGAGTAGAGACTATATTTGAATTTATTGCTTTAACTCGACTACAAAATCCCTTAATACTGCACGCATGGCTGGAGCTCCATCAGTACAGATTCCTGCGCAATTTTCCCAGGATAATTTCCATTCTTCCAAATAAGATGATACTGAATTAAATATGTCTTCTCCAGTTGCGTGACCAATAAGTTCCTTGCAGAATAAAAACTGATTTATTATTTCAGTGTCGTCAACAAAGCGAATAAATCCGATTAATTGGGCTTTGCCACTTATGTCCAGTGGATTCGTCAATTTGCAGCGCAAAATTTTTTGTACTTAATTTCGACGTCACCGCGTTCTCTATAAAACCTGACATATCTATAATTCTTCTTTTTATCGTATCGTCCGAAACGGGAATTTTTAGGACGTCTCGCTGCGCTTCATTGCCAAACATAATCTTAACAATTTCTAAACATGCGGGCAAAATTAGCGATTCTGCGATATCATGCGGCTTTTGCTTCAATGCAATTAGTTCTGCCACTTTATAAGAAGCGATTTGCGCTTTATCCGAAATTGTAACGCTCTTTCGAAAGCATGTTGCTTGCACTTCTTGATTTTTCAGCAATCTTTCGAAATAATCTTTACCTTTGAAGTTAGACAAGAATGTTTTGTTGAAAGGTGTCGCTGTAACTTAGCTGGGACCATTGCACTGTTAGCCAATTTTTCACCACATATAATACATCTCGGAATAGGAACATCTTGACTACCGCTCCATGTAAAACCAAACTTCAGATATTCTTCCGAATAATTCCGAACTGATTCGGATATCTTTTTACGTTTATTTTCGGCATTTTTGTTGTCTTGCATATCACCTTCAATTGAAGAAGACCTGCTTGTACTCCCCCAACATTAACCTCACTTTCACTCTTTCTTTTCAAAAATTTGTCCATATTTCAGATTTAAAGTCTTGTATAAAATGTTAAAATAAGCAACTAAAAAGATAAGAATACTGTTAAAACTACACAACTTGCATTTCATCTTATCAATTTCCAACAATATAAAATATATATATATAATAAAAACACACTCACGAAAACTAGATATTTATATTAAATTATGGCTGAACCTCAGGTCGAAATTGCGCTTTTGTTATTTCGTACGAAGAAAGAGAAACAGCACGAAATCAACACTACGTAGCGCTCCCTGTATTATCGAGTACATTAGAAATTTAGTGGTATTCCCTGGAGTAACTCCAAACGACGTAACTGCGTCGTTTGATAATTACACTGTTAATATTATTGACTGTTCCGCGAAAATTTAGAATAATATTGAATATTTTTGCTAAATTTCAAATAATTAACAAAACTATGTAGTATTTATTTTATAATAATAAAAAAATTTCTTGTTTCTTATTATATTCAAAATTTTCGCGGAACACCTGGGACAGCTTCGCGGAACACCAGTGTTCCGCGGAACGGCGGTTGAGAACCACTGCATTAGAGAGTTCATTTCGCCGTACCAAAAGTAGATAAAGGCTCCTCGTGAACAAATGATGATACAGCATTCTTCGGAATGGAAGATCTCGTGGTTAAACCGGGCTATATTTAAACAATGGAAGAGGACAGTTTAATTTCTACATGCATAAATGAAGAATGATAATACCACATTCTATATATAAACCAAATTTAAGCTTAAATATTGTTTTTCCTTAGTATATTCAAATTTCTTATATCATCTGATCAACTCCCTTTTCGCGAGTTAAAACAATTTTTAACATGACATTTTTAGATAGTTATTTGCAATTCGATCAGTGTTCACCCATTAGAAAATTTTTGTTTGTTGTTCTTCACAGATATACATTATTAAATACAAAATATATTTAAAAGGCTATAGAAATTGTATCTAGAATATACATTAATTTACCAGGAATATGCTCAATTTCGTGAAAGCATTCGCTGTCATATAGTGGAAATGTTAGCTGTTAGTTTATTTACAATAGAAGTTAAAGTTTGATTTTGAAACTGGATTTAATAACTTGATGAAATCAGTATTACCTTTAACATTTATGTTATGATTTTTAATCAATTTCCATACTAAAGAATTTATTTGCACTTTTATATTTAAATATTCTAAATATTTTTGCAATTTGTATATATGTATTTAAATTAATTAAAATTAAGTTTATGTTAATCAAAGTGGCTTACATTTTGTTATGATTTATCATACAACTACATAGTTTTAGAACGTGCCTACGAATCAAATAAGGCTCAACATCTTTGGACCGATATATAGAAGCCCCATCAACAGTGATTACAGTTCTGTATTTTATTCTTCAAATCTTTCTAGAGATTCATATTTTGTTATAGAGAACATATCCTCATTCATATATATTTCTAGCATGGAAACATTATAAGAATGAGTCCTTCCGAGACCTATAATTGCACCTTTGTCTTTAACTTGAACTTAAATTCACTTAATAGTAAGAAAAAGTTTTAATTGTAATGTGTAAACGAAATTTTAATGTATATTAAATGTGATTACAAATTACTCATGCAAGAATTATGTATACTGTTCTTATGACCTTAATAATCTCACATTGTGTAACTACTAAATTAAATTTTATCAGCATCAGTATGGCAAGCGATGATGCGAATGAAAAGCAGTTAATAACAAAATAAAACCATTATTTCAAACTGTAAACAAATAGACAATTTTTTATGTTTCTGTATGTTTTCGAGTTTTAAATTCGAAAATGAATAATCAATCATTTTATTTATTATATTATGTATTAAGTATGTATGATGGTATCATTTTAATGATCATGTAGTGAAAATTTATTGATTTCACAACAAGCTACATTAACCTGTTCCGATGTTATCAATGAAACATTGTGTTAGACTAATTTATTTGACTTAAAATTCAGAAAATTTGTTTTTCTTGCGAGTATAAGATACTGAAATAAGTAAGTACAAATTTCATGTAATAAGTTAAAGTTTCAGTAATGTTATATTTCGCAGATGATGAAGTTAATTGATATAACTGCGGATCACAAACAAAACATCTTTTATTGCTGTATTTTACGAACCCATTTAAACGATATCAAGATATTAACGCCTATAAAGTAAAATTTGTTACAACTAACAATTGCTTAAATAAAATCTATTTTATGCTCCCACCAAAAAAGCTATTTATAGAGAAATACGCAAGCGAAATGGAAATGTACTAAAATTATTAATGTTTAAAAGATACTTGTGTTTTAACTATGACTACTTATGAAAATAGATATTTGTGTCCAAGCGAAGAATGTTAGAAAATCTGCTTAAAATCCTATTTATCAAAAAAAAAATCTTAAAATCTCTTCCTAACTGCAAATTTTGACAATATGAGCATTACTGTCACAGTTCACTAAGCGCAAAAAGTCATTTATATTATATGCTTATCAAAAAAGACAATTATATTATATGCTGGGATCAATTTTAATATCAAATGATTTTTTTTTTTCAAAAACTAAGGATGTAAGATTCCTGAGAAGATAGATTGCAACAACCTCGACATTTATTGAACTAGTTTCCATGTATTGGTGACCATGTATTTTAATTTTAGTATATTCATTTTTGAATTGTTTACTTAGTTTTTTCATTTCTATGGAGAATTATATTTTTAATTAATTACAATGGAGCAAAAATTTTAAATTTTTGCTCCATTGTTTAATAAGTGAATTTACTAGTAATTTTCATAAATACTCTTATTTTCATATTATGAATGTTAGTTTATTATTTAATATTGAAATAGTGTATTAATGAATGTTGGAGATTAGTGGCATATGGTAGTGCTTGGCACTTCCACTGCACATGTCTAAGGTTAATCCTCAGGCCAGCAAAATACATGTTTCCTATTGATTGAACTACTAAGCTAGTGACCGAGTGGTAGTGCTATTGCCTTCAGTTCATTTATTCATTTTTCTTGGATGTTTGTTATGAACTATAAGCCCTAGTCTAATTAGCCCTTGTGAGTAAAAAATCACTTTTGAATGAAGAATAAACAATAAATCTGGTTGGGCAAAGTTGACTCAATCAATTATCATTTCAGTTGGTTGCTAAATCTGAGTTCAAAGCATGCTTGGGAACTAAACACTTTGTGCTTTACATTCTGCTAACCAAATAACTCGGGCATATGCTTCACACTCCAGGGTCCTTGGTCAAGAAAATAGATATAGACACACTGTATGTCTTAACTTCATGCAAACTGTTGTACCACTGAGTAGTTAGTGTTCATGAATATCTAAAATGTACTGCTAAATAAATTAAATATCTTTATGAATAACTTTTTTTTATTTATTTATTTCATTCTTGTGGACCAATTATTTTTATTTTTTTTATTTTATTTTTATCAATTTAGTAGCATGGCAGATGATCCTGATAGAGATGTTATCCCAACAAAAGAAGTAAAGAATTCATATTCAACTTCTGATGTTAATAGTAAGTTACATTATATCTTAAATTAATTTTATGGAATTTTTCAAGTTTAATTATTTATCAACTGAACATATGTTGAATGAATTAAATTACATTGAAATAATATAATTCAAAAAATGTAAAAATTAAACAAAATTTATTTAACCAGAAAATTATCAATATGTTCTTGCACTGTACAAATAATTATTTTTAAGAAATATTTTTAATTTTCTTTATTTTGTAAATGTTAAGAATGTACTATATAGAATTAAAAGTTGCATTATATTTGCTTATGAAATTACCAATATGTCTCATTCACTAAAATTTGTGTTCATTATGCTTCCTAAAAAGTATAAATTATTTTATCTCGTGTAACTCATCATCTTTACATCTTAAGAAACATTTCTATTCAAGCAGCTATTAATATTTTTAAAATCTATTTTAATAAAAAAAAAATTTCTAAATTAACAATATAGTACCAATTCTAAAAGCTTAGCTGTTTTATAAAACTATGTTAATTTTTCATTTTTGATTCCATTTTTGATTGATGTTATACATCTTATAACTTTAAAAATGCATTCAGTTTTGGACTATTTTTAAAAAAAGATTAAGTTTAAGTTATAAAGTTATTTTTAAAATATTTTATTTTACATTTATAATAATTGTTATATTTCTTTAGAAATAATTATCTTTAGCTGTTTGTCTAAAAAGCATTTTAATTCAGTATATTAGCAAAAAAAATTTATATATCTTTTCTTATTCATGTAAATTATTATAATATTAAATTATTATTAAAATACAAATGAGGAAAATAAAGACTTCAAAAAGTGAATCTTATTTTTCATTATTGATGAATTTGCTTTAAAATATAGATTTAGTTCACATATTTCTCATATACCTAATGTAACCATAGAGTGGTAAACCAAATCAAAGTTTAATTATTAGTAAATTTAAATTCAGATTTTCTATAGCCATTCTTTTAAAAATCTTCCAATGCTTAAAGTAAATTACCAACAGATATTTTAATAAAAATGTGCATTTTTATTATAACTTTAGTTCAGGAAAGTAAAAGGCAACTTAAATTTATTTAAATAAAAATTAGTTTTCCATTTTCAGTTATACGATAGAAATTTTGCTTTTTTATATCAAAGTTTGTATATTTTATATCCTAATTCGTAATTTAGAACACTTAAGATTCTTGATTCAAATTTGTCCCTTATCTTTTTTTAAATATTATAATAAGTTCATCTAAATGAAGTAAATTGATTATTAGAGCTTAGAATATTCAATGAACAGAATTTAAACTTATTGAACATTGAGTGAAAAAAAATTAATAAACTAAAGAAACAATTGCCAATGATTGAAAAATCATAGTACTTTATACCTTCTAATTCCTAAATTATTTAATAATAAAAATTAAATTAACATGAACTAATTCTTTTATTTTTAAAATTGCTTATTGACCTCTAATTTTACTTGTAATATAGAACATTTTGATAATAAATGTAAATATATGCATCCAAGATTATAATGAAAAATATGTTTTATTTTTTGTTACAGCTAAATATGTTTCACCTGAAAGAAAATTAGCTCTTCATCTTTCAAAAACAGATTTAGAAGATCAAATCTATAGATTTAAAGAGGAAAATTTACAACTGAAGAAAGCTTCACAAAAGCAAGAAGAGGAATTAAAAAAGTAAAATAAACTTACTTTTAAAGTAAAATAAACTTAATATTAGGTTATTGTGGAATTATTTTAAATATTGTTTTATTACAACAACTTAAATTCTACTATTTGCAGTTTCTGTTTAAATGTATTCAATCATTAGTTGTAACTATTTTAATGTATTTTCATTATTTCCTAAATGTATGATTTCTTAAATTTTTATCTATCTATATTTTTTCCTATTATATGCCTTATTTAGCAGTCTGTAATTTATGAAAATTTCTTATAAATTAAAAAGTAATTTGAGTCATGTAATAAATTCTGGTAGTTTAAGTGAATACAAATTATCAATTGAATTCTGTTTTTGAAATATGTAATTGCCTTAATATTTTCATCATATATTCTAAAGTAGAATCTTAAAAAAGTTTATCATCAATCAATAAAAATAATTTTTCAATGTGATATGAAAAAATAACACATTTTTGTGATTTTATTTTAAGTTTGAAAATTTTTATTAATATATTCTATTTTATTTATAATTAATTTCTTAATTAGCTTGAAAATATTTTTTGCTCATACTGCTCTAAAAGAATTATTTTTTAAATTCAATAATTTATCTGCTCTCAATTATTGATTTTCAACTATATAAATTTTATTGAACATGCTTTTCTTTGTCATAAATTATTATTGGTATGAAATGAAGTATTTTTTTTTCCTGAAATGTAAATATTTTTTTTTACTTTAAATAAAACATTTTTAATACATTACATAACTCTAATTCCTTATTATAACTGCTGATTATTTTGAAATCAAAAGAATACTGTTAAAAAATATATAATTCTTGATGGCCAGTTTAATTTTTTCTTTTAAAAGTATTATGTGTGCTTAAGATTACACTCTACATAAATAATTACACATAATATGAGATTCTTTAAAACCATAAATTTGTACAGCTTACAAATAATTTTTCTTTATAAAATTTTTTTCGTAATAAGCCCTAATATAAGTTAAGATTTTATTATTTTTGTCACTTACTTTAAATTTTCATCCAAACTGCCATATGATATGCAAAATATTTCCTTAATTTGTGGAGAAAACATTTGTCTATGTAATTATTAAATTAACTTTAAACCACCTAAAGATATTTGGGTTTAAGATAATCTTTTTTGTTACTCTTTTAAATATATTATCTGTGTTGTTTATTTATCATATTTTAGGGAAGGGATAAAATGTATAATCTACATTTATTTTATGTAAATGATGGAAAAATATTTTTTTTAATTATTTTTAGAGACAAAATTATCCTTAAATTCTATATTTCAGAAAAGTCAGTTCAAACATAATTTGTATTTATTTTTTTTTTTTTAATTTATATTGTATCTAAATTTGGAAAACATTTTAGTTTTCCAAATCATTTTTTCAGAATTCATCAATTAATGCTTCATAATTTATTAAATTTATTCCAGTTTTACATTTTCCTGTTATCATAAATTATTCATATATGTACTTTATGTTCATGCATTATATTTAGAATTAATAACTTCTGTAATATGATTTAGTTCTCTTAAATGACAATTAAATTTGACTGTTTCCATACAGAAATATTTATCTTAAATATAGTTTATGAAGAAAAGAGCAAAGAAAATATGGAAGCATTTTCTTCACTCTTTTCTTCCTCAATAAAAAATTAGAATGAAATTAATAAAAAATGGGAAATTATTATGTAAAAATAACTCATTCATGTTAAACAAATCATTAATAAATTCATTCTTGTGTGAAAAAAATAAAAACAAACACTTTGCCAGATTTTTATGCATCATATTAAATGTATGAAGAAAACTGACCTTAATATCAATGTTGTGAAATTGAAATCCTACAATTTCTGATTCAAAAATATGGTAAAAAAGTATTTTTGATGTTGCAAATGTGTTTATCAGTTCTAGGTTTAAAAAAAATTGTTTTAGCTGTTAATATACAAACTGAAATGAAAAAGAACTTTTAAAACTAGTTCTAGTACAGAAAATAAGTTAAATTTTATGCTTTATCTGAAAAAAGTTTCTAATAATACTTTTAAATAAAAATTAATTAAAATTTCAATATGTTTGATTAAAACTTGTAAAATATTTTGATGTAAAGTTTCTTTTATCAAAAGTCATTGCAATGTCTCATTAAACTTTAATGAAAAATTTATAATTTTAAACTTTCAAGGAATAAAGAATGATAAAAATTCATTAAGTTTAGATTTTTTTTTCGTTCTTTTTTTTGTATTTTTTAATGGAAAAATTATTTGCATAGAAAAAAATTTTAATTCATACAAAACTAAATGTGTGCTTTCTCCCTGCTTTTTGTGTAATTATTAAACTGTCAATTTTCAATACTTTTTTCTTTATTTGTCCATAATAATATACTAAAATAAATAACAAAAACTGTTGCATCTCCATCACTAAGAACAAACACTATAATATAACTCATAGTAATTAATAAGACCTTGATAATATTTCACTTTAATTTAATTTCAATTTTGGTCACATAGTTAAATTATTTCATATAAGAGTTACAATATTGCAAACAGATAAAAAAAATATTACTTTTTCACTTTTGTTTTATTGTATAAATAAATTCTAAAAACTTTTTTCAATTATTTAATATGACCTTTTAGTACTTCTTTTTATTCATGTAATTATGTTGTCTATAATTGTTGTTTGCTATTATATTGAATTATTTCATAATTTTTTTTTTTATTATCTGTTTAGATTAACAACTAAGATGACACGTTTATTGCGCAAAAATAAATCTATAGAGATAATGAATAGCCCTGGTTTGTATTACTCATGCATTTTTAGTAAAATTTTAATAATTGTTGTTTTTTGACAAGTATTTTTAAGACTTGATCAATTGCTTTGAAAAATAAATGTCTAATAAAAATAAGTAAATGTATTTTAAGAAATATAAATCTATAGAAAAGAAATATAAATACAGTGAATAGTCTATAAATACAGTGAATACCTAATGTGGAATTTAAGAAATACTTAAATTCCAATTTAGGTATTCCCTGTATTTATAGACTTTGAATTATATGCAATCAAAGAAAATGTTATGTGCTTATAAAATGCTGAAATGTTACAATTGAAGAAAATTTATTGGAATATATGCAAAAATAATAATTGCCTATCAATCGAAAATGTTAAATGTACTTCAAAATAATATTAAAGTTCAAACTGTTTAAAAAGATTTAACTATATGCAAAAAATTATTTTCTTAGTTTGTGATCTGCTTATTTAACCTTATGAACTTTCATTTAAAATAATTGGATTTATTTGAGAAATTAATTTATGAAAGTAGATAATCATCAGTGAGATTCAAAATTGTATCCTTTTGCTATCTAAAACTCTAAAATTCAAAAATTTTTTTTAAATAAAGAATCTGAAGCAGAATTTTAAATATCATCTAAATAAAATGAAATTTTATAAAATGCTTTAAATTAAAAATCTTAATGGAGTAATCAAATTAATTTCCAATCTAAAATATGTTAATTCTTCCTAATAGTACTTTATGAAAAATTTCTGAATCTATGCATTTCCAAAATGTTTGATTTGATAACATTAAGTATATAGAGCGATCAAGTAAATTATTATTTGTTAGTGAACATATTTATTTGTTTAAAATTTTTTTAAATAATAAATTTATAGTTCTCATATTGTTATGCATGTAATAAACTTACTTTTTTCAATATTGTTTAAATTTTAGATTGTGCCATATTTGTTATAGTAAATATTTTTCTAATTTTTCTGAGAAATAAATTGTTTTTTATATATTTATATCTGCAAACAATCATCTGGTCAATTTAAAATCTTGTAATCGGCATAAAATGACTCAGGTATTAGTTAAATTTGAATCAATATATTAGCTTTTTTAATTCTAAAATATATTTTTTCTTTGTATTTAACATAAGCTAATTATTTAAAAGTTGAATTATAGGCTACTTTTTCAGTAAAATTTCTTTATTTATTACTTTAATAGCTCATAAAAATGACATTATAGCAACAGAATCAGAAAATGAAGCAATACTTAAATTTTATAAAAACTACTTTACATATAATTAAATGAAATAATTAAATATAGTTAAGTTTTATAACAGCAATTACCATCAAAACTTATGCATCATAAATTTTAAAAGAAATTAATATTTTGTAACTGTATGAAATCCTCTGACAAATTATCTGATATTTTAATTATAATTTGTAAAGTTAATCCTGAGTATTTGAAGCTAACTGAGTTCAATTCCCAATTTATGCTTTTGTGCTTGTAGTAGTTTTTAATCCCTTTTAAACTGTAGATCTCTTTCTAATATACTATCATGTACAAAAAATAAACATTGAGGGACAACCAAACCTAAATATTTGATATGGTAGCAAAACTCATTTTTATTTTTCGCATCCACATGCTTGTTAAAACTTAATAAAACTCAGATGGATTAGAAAACTATATTAAAGATTGAATTTTGTATATATATATATATATATATATATATATATATATATATATATATATATATATTACTATTTAGTTATCTTCAATGTATCAGGAAAAAAAGAAATTGAATTCATCATCACTTAATCATTCTTTATGGAATTTAATAAAAAAGATAGAGATGTAGAATTCAAAACTGTAAAAAAGTTGTTCAGTTGGAAATAATGTAACTTTTTTAATCTTGTTGGGTAGAAATTTAATAAGTAAGAACAAAATATGCAATATTTTATTGCAAAATAAATGACTTGTAACTCAGACATTAATGAATATCACAGAATATTATTTTGACATTTACTTTAATCATTATTTAGAACATTTAGCTTGAACAAAAAGAATGCTTAGTTTTTTTTTTCTAAGTTTGATTGTAATCTAATTTTTTTCAATACTTAAACCATGTAGTTAAGAAAATTATTCTTCTCTCTGGCTTGAATTATTGTAGAGGTTCAGCATCCACTTTAATCCATAGTTCCTGGAGTAATAACCTTTGTGAGCAAAAAAGAAACATTGAATGACAAACAGACAAATAAATCGTAAACATTTATTTGTATTATGAGAGAATTTTTTTATTTCATATAATTTTGCATCATTTTTTGTAAATTTCATTTTGAAAAATGTTTAGCATCATATATAATCTAATAAAGTTGACATATATTGAATTTTTCAATTTAAAACCTGATATTTTAGCTAGCATATTTTTCCCATTATTAATTATGATAGCTAAAAAACTGTTTAAAATTAAAATTTGTGCATTATGTTTTATTGCATAGTCTTTTATCAGAAATTTAATATCTATTTTACTTTTATAGGACGTAAGCGAGATCTTGAATTAGAAGAAATGGTTGAAGATCTTCAAGATAAAGTACGCCAATTAGAGAAAACTAATTCCCTTCTGAGAGAAAAGGTGATAAACTAAATTATAATTTAAAAATATTTTATAATAATCTTTTTTTCTTTTTTGTAGATATACTTATAAAATATCATTAACTCCTGTAATATATGTTTTTAAAATTTGTGTTTTTTTTATTTCCTTGATAAAAATATGAATAAAGAATAACATTATATTAATTAAATTAATTTCCATATTATCATGGACATGAAGCTTCTTCTGAGCATATCCTGAATGGTATGAATATACTATGGGATGAAATCTACACTTCTTCCCCTCCTTCTCATCGATTACCTCTCAGTCAGCAAATTCCTAGATTTGGTCTGACTCCATCAGACCCTTGAAGATAAACAACAACATTTCCGTATTATTCATATCTGTGACATGAAATTAAATTTTTTGGTTACATAATATTTTCATCATCATCATATTTGATTAGACAGCCTAGGATAGGCAGTGCCTTTCTCTGAATTCTGTTTCACTGCATTCTACTTTTTACACTTGTGGGCCAGTTTTTTCCATGATAGCCCAGAAATCAGTTTCCATTCACTCCCTCCAATTTTTATGAACTTTATAATATCTAGCTTTTTAAAAATTTCATGTAGCTTAGTCATATATCTTCTCCAAACATTTTTTGACTTCTATTCCACCAAGAATGGCTTTCATAATTTTTCTTTCAAAAATGGCTGTTTTATTTTCCCGAGGTTAGGGTTTAAGTCTCTAAGCCCTAGGTAAATATTGGTCCAATTAAGCTTTTATATAGTAAAAATTTTGTATTTCTTGATATAGTTGCAATGATTAAAAAATCGTTTTAGTCCACAGAAGGCATGTGGACTAAAACGATTTGCATTCATTATGTGGCCCTGAATCTCCTTTACTATGCTATTTTCATCAGTAACTATCAAACTTAAGACAAGTGACACTGTGAAAAACCTAAAATTTGTGAGATCCAATTTCTAGATGATATTCATTGGAGATTGCATTACTTAGGATAGGCATATATTTAGTCTTACTGCTACATATGATAAATCTCATGCTAATAACATCACACTCTTATGAAAAAAAAAACATATTTTAATGCAGAAACAGCTTTTGAAATAATATCTACATCGTCTACATGAACCATAATTTTTGTTGATTTTAAGAACATGTCGTCTATGATGTTAATTCCAGAATCTTTTATGACTTTCCCTAAAATAATACTAAAAGGAAGACAGGATGAATAATCACCCTTCTTGCTGCATTGTTGACTCTAATTTCTTTTGATAAAGATCTTAAGAATCTGATCTTCAATTAGTATTGGAAATACCTGCTACTATAACTCTAATTAGTTCACACACCATTTGAAACTCAGCCGGAGCTCCATGCAAATGATTTCCATTAATACTATTGAAAACTTCTTTAAAGCCTATAATAAGGTTAGATCCTCATTTCAAGTCCATTTGATTTTTATTAATTCACCTTTAGAAAGCTCTTTTTCCATTTATTGTCGTTATGAGCTCAATACCTTTACAACTCTGCTCAAGAGCTTATTCTTGCTCTTATGTAGTCTTTCTTCTGCATTGTCCATAATCATCAATTTGAACGACATGCATGAGCTTCAGTGGGGTTATTCTTTCACACCCAGTTATCACATCACACTCAAATATCTATTATTCTTATTCTTTAATCTTTTTCTTTAAAATAAAATTGAATTGAATTCATTTTTAAATCAGTTTAATGTTTTTAGTTTCTAGTTCTATTTTTAATTCTTTGTTTAATGTTATTCTTGTAAGAATTGATAAAAAATAATTTCCTAAAAAAATAAACTGAACTTTTTTAAATTTTGAATCGATTTGTTCATATAAAACATATTTTTCTTTTCCAAGCAAAATTTATCATGTTTTTTAAACTATGAGGCACATAGACATTGCATAAGATTTCATATTGTTAAAGAAAGCAATGCATCTTGTAATCTGAAAAATGTTTTTGACATGATATTTTAACATGTAATGTAATATCTTTTATAAACCAAACACTTTTTCTTTTCCTTAGGCACTTGTTGCAAAACAGCAAGTAATTACACAAAATAGGCGACCAAATCCTTATAATCACATTCCTCCAAAAGTAAATTCTGTAAGTATGACCCTGAAATATTTTTTAGTAATAGAAATAAAATGTTTTGTTATAATGTCATTAAATATGTAAAAGAACTTCTTTTTTGTAATTTTTCTATTTTTACTACAATTACACTGATAGCATTCTCATGTTCTTTCTTTCGTTTTTACATTTTATTTGCTTGTGTGGAAAAAAATATAAGAAAGTTAAATCCCCATAAAAATGTTCAAAATATAATAACATTAAAATCAGTTTTCAATAATATTTTATCATAAAAAAATTTATACTTCATATCAAATACAAAAAAAGTGTTTTCTTTATGATAAAATATTATTAAAAATTTATTTTAATGCTATTGTATTCTGAATATTTTTATGGGAATTAATCTAGTTTTTGGAGTAAAATCACAATGTTAATGCATTTTTTAAAATATAATCTTATTAAAAAAGTAATAAGTTTAATTTTAATAAATGTATGTTTTGCTTTCATTAAGAAACTGAGATTATGAAGAGTTAAAATGTATGCTGGTAATATTATTAGTCACATTAATTCCCTGTGACGATTAATAGTTCTTATAAAAAATATTTTGCTAATTTTATTACTGGAAGTAATGCAATCAGAGGGAAATGTAATTTTCTTATAGTATAAATCCACCTTGTAACATATTTTCTTTTTTTTTTCCCCTTTTTCATTACCTAATGCAGCACAAATTAAGATCTCAATATACCTTTTTAAATCCTTTTTCCTTTATTTGAAATCTAAAAAATATTATTTTAATAGCAAATTGTAAATAAGAGAAGACATTTAAACAGAATGCTCAGAAAAATGGTCTCACTCCTATAAATTTAAAATGTTAATAACTATGGTCAAAACTCTCCCTCTGTTTGTATACCTTATGACATGGAATGATGTTATTTCTTGTTACAAAATAGATTTATTGGGTAGAAAATACATATCTAAAATAACTTGTTGCATTAGTATTTTCTACATAATCAATTTAATTTAACTTCATGTTAAAGATAATGTTAATATGAATCATTGAATCATAACATGTTTTAATTTAAGTTTTTGATATAAATAAATTAGAAAACTGAAAAGAATTGCTTTTTGAAATAAATAATATTAAAACGGTTTTTAAGTATTTAGCATGGTTTTAATCTGCATTTGTGCCACTCCCTTTTTAAATATAGTTTTGAAATTAAAACTTTTTATAATTTTGAGTAATTGAATTCCAAAATTTTCTCTTAGAAATTTTTATTGTTTTGAGACCTCATGGTCTTTAAATCACATTTATCTTTTTCACATTTTTGTTTTCAAAAACAATTTTTGTGTTGTGTGAGACATATTTTGTCTCATGTACCTTAAAAATTGACCTGCGAAATTGCAGACAGTTTTTCAGAAATCACATTCTAATAATTAAGTCCCTTCACAAATCAATAATATTTATACATGATAGTTATAGAATAACAATATCGTAAGTATGCATAAAATGATACTTTGCTATATAAATCTTTTAAGTGTGTTATCTGTTCCATAAAAAAGCTGAATATAAAATCACACATAAATTTAAAATACCATAATCTAAATACATAAAATAATTGTAACTTTAAATTATGTATTACTACTAGAAATTTAATCCACAATATTTTTTAACTAAATTATTAGTATTTTAAGTACAAATTTTTTATAATTTGGCAGTTGTTTTAAACCATAAAGTATGTTTTTTTGACAATTAACTAATCTAATTTTTTTTCATAACATGAAAAAATAATGATTTGTTCAAACATGGATATGTTTTAATTGGTATTAAGGTGTATATGTTCATTACACAAATCTAAATACATGTCCTTTGTTTGTAATACTTTATATTTTTTCCAATTAATAAAATCGAGGATAAAGTGATTGTGTTTTTGTAACTAGTCAAACTTTAGAATTTACTTAGAATATGCCTAAAAAGCTTAATGAAAATAAGAATCATTTTTCTTTCTTTTCTCTAAAACATTGCATGATTTTTAACAAATGATTTTCTAAAGCATGTGATAATTTTTTATAGTGCTACTCTTTTTTTTTTTTTTTTCATATAAGTTATAAAAATGTTTCTAAATTCTTTGTATGGGAAAATATTTTTTATTTCATCTATTAATAATCTTACTTGGCAAAAAGAATTTTCCTACTGTGGCTACAAATTATTGACATTCTATCATTTATACATTATTATTTGAAAATAAAAACTAATTATCTATATTTGGTAGTTGAATGTGTGATTCAACTTTTTTTTTTTTTAACTTGTAGAGTAAGTAAACTTGCATTAACTTTCATATATTTTTGTTAAATGTATTGGTTGTCTTAATAACAAATATTTTTATTACAGTTTTTTAAGTGAAAAACCATTAAAGGTTAAAATGTACTGTTGCTTTAAAAACTCTCATATTCTCTTTGCTTTTGACATAAGTAATAGTATTTAGAAATCTCTCTCTGTTGTGTTTTTGTAAACTACTATATATTGACAAATTATTCAAAGTTTAATTATTGTGAAATTGCTTTTAAGTATACTGAGTATATATGTATTTTTTATCAATAGCTCTTATTTGTGATTTATAGGGTGTCATTAGGTCTATTGGATCACCATATGTGTCTTCAGTCAATTTAAGAGGGAAAACTCTTCAAGACTTATCTAAGTTTGTAATTTTTTACTCTAACTACCAATACTTTATATTAGATCGCCTATTTAAAAACATTTCGTAGTTTCATAGTTCAAAAAATTTCAAATAACATTTTAGAATATTATTTTAAAGATATTTCCTATTTCTTTAAAATCCTATTCAGCACTGGATATTTGAAATAATGTCAAAAAGCTTCTATAAAGTAAATATCATGTTACAAATAGTCTCTTTTTCATGAAACTTGACTTGAAATTTTTTGAAGTATACAGCAAATCCTTCTGATTTTACAGTATTGATTATTTTGTAATGTGTGATATAGGTTGGGGTAGGAACAGTTATGCTGTGGAAAATATTTATAGATAAGTAACTCTGAGATTAATGACAAAACATGCTTGAACAATTCTATAATATAAAATTTTGTATCAGCTTTCCTTGACACGCTGCTGATAAAAGCATGCTACATGTTTCTGCAAGTGAGAGTAGAGTACATAGTTGAAGTGTTTTCAATAAATCTCTGGTTCTAAGAATCACTTTTAGAAAATTACAAATTTAGTAGCTTTTGAAATTGTTATGGAGAACAAAAGTGGACATGAAGTAGAAAATGAAGTATTTGGTACCTAAATTGCAACATTGCTGTAAATGAGTATTTTGTATACAAAAACTACTAATTTATCCTGACAGACTAGTGAGAATGTACTCTAAAATACTTTGCTGAGGTCTTAGTTTAATGATTAGCATTTTCGCTTTCAGTTTAACATTTTTTCAATGTATTGCTCAATTAATTTTTAAATGTTCATAGTGCCTCAGAATCCATATTAAATTGCATTTCCCAGTCAAATCAGCTCTCGAATGCTAAAAGGGTCTATTAAGCAACTAACTAAACCAGAAAGTGTTGCTTATAGACCAATTTAATGGATTCTTATGATACCATGTTTGACTGATTGATGTTCTTGACAAGATTTTATCCTTCTTTTCAAAATTATCAGTTTATATAGAATGCAAGAATATGATAATTTCATATTTGAGAAGGAAATGCAACAAACGCTTTAAAAAACTCAAAAAGATTTATAAGTATTGCAGTTTATCAAATCGTTTCTTATAGAAATTGATGATGAGAAATTTTCTACTTGTGTTTTATGACATTTTGATTTTCAAGAATACAGTGCTGCATTGGAATTGAAATTAATTGATTTTAAAAATGATTTAAAAAGTGAAATCCATTCTTCATGTTCTAAAATTTGCCTTATTGCCTTTCAGAAAAGTGTGCAATTTTGGTCTGGGTGTGTCTTAAAGTTCAATTCTAGATATTTGAATGAGATTTCTTTTTCAAACAGGGATTTGTTAAAAATAAATACAGAACCAGACTCACAAATAAGCTCTTGGTCAACTATATTTGAATGACAGCTATTATCTGCTCGCTCTTAAATTACTATACTGTTCTTAAATTTCAGGCTTTCTTAGTTATATACAATTTAATTCAAATTGATTTCATATTAACTAGAAATGCATGTTTACAAAAAATAAACAAATGTAAGATAGAAAACATCAACAGTTGTTTTGTCTGGTAGCTCACTTTATGATTTAAATATAATACAGTTCCTTAGAAGTTTCATAAGTTTGGTGACCACTAATTTTGTATATATAATTTCCAACAATGAGTTTTATAATATTTTCCCCCTTGTCACATTTAATACTTAAAGTAATTCTTATAATTGTTCCTATTTAATATCAATATTTTATATTTATATTAAATTTAAATCAAACCAAAAGAATCAAACAAATTTTTTACTTAAATTCAATCAAATTTACAGGATAATATGAAAGATTTTTAAAGTTATTAATAGTCTTGAAAATTTAATTCATCATTGAATTAAAGTTTCAGTAATGACTATACATTTAAGTAAATTGCCAGCCTAAAGACTTGAGTGCAAAAAACATTTTTGAGACTCTTTTATACTGTAAAAACTTTAACTTTTTAATGAATGTTTAATAGCAAATCATTTTTTAAAGGAGTTGACTTTAAAAAATATATGCAAGTCATATACAATAATATAAGTATTGAATCACAAAAACATAAAATATATAAATAATTTCAATTTCAGCTAATTACTCAAAAAGTTATTTTTGTAAGCATATATATATATATATATATATATATATATATATATATATATATATATATATATATATATATATATATATATATATATATATATATATATATATATTAATGATTCTAATTATTTTTCCATTCTAAAAAATCATACTATCTAATTTTTTTTTAATTAAGAAGATATATATTTTTTTTCTGAATAATTTTTTTAATGAAATCTATTCGACTACATATTGAAATCTTCTCTGCAGAAAATATGCACGTCATTTAATTTTTAAATCCCTTTACAAAATTTCTGATTTGTATATAATTTTAATTTAATTGTTATATTATTATATATTGTTTCATTTTCTATGAATGGTATTAATATATATTTGTAAATAAAAATATTGAATTTTATTGAATCATTTTGTTTATTTATAGAAACATATTTATGCAAGCCTTTGTTTAAATTCATATTTATTCATTAAAATTTATTTTTATTTTAACTTTTTATGAAAATTAAATTTAATTTATCTATTATTAATATAATATTGTGTTTAATTTCTGTTAGAGTTTTTATTTCAAAATAAATTGATTTTGTCTTTTTTGCTATTTAGGAAATCTGTATCTATGCCTATTCCCCCTTATGCCTTAAGTTTATTAGAAGAAGCAAGAAATGAACTATCTAACTTGTAAGTAAATGATTCCTGGTCTTTTTTTATTATGAATTTGTGTATCCTGAATAAAAGAACATTTATCTTTTTTACAGGAAAATGCTAGTTTCTAGTCAAAAATCAGAAATTGAGTTATATGAACAAGAAAATGACATTTTAAAACAAAAGGTAAGTCTAATTCTTATAATAGCAATCTTGTTTCAATGTTAAATTTTTTATTTGCCATTTACAATTTTTTGAAATACCTTTTACAAAAAAACCTTAAATGTTTGGTTAAAACCTTTAATATAAAAATTTATGATTGTTTTGTAAATGGTATTTTAAAAACTTGCTGTTAATTAACATTAAAATTTTGGTTCTTTGAGTTATTTAAATATGAACAATGTTTTTTTTCTAATGCTATGTATTAGTACATTTTAATGCAAAAATAATAGTAACAAATGTGAAATGAGAATATATGAATCTGGCAAATAAAATGTGTGTAGAATATTGTGTTATTTATATTTCAGTGTATCAATTTCTTTTATTTCAGTGTATTGTATAACATTATCTTATTTATTAAAACTTATAATTTTTTATTTATGTTTTTTATAAAAATACTAACTACCCTCATATTTAATATTTTTATATGTGTATCTTTATTTAGTACCCTTCACATACAAAAACTTGGCAATGCAAATATGTAATGTGTAATATTATTAAATGTATTTTGCTACATTAATTATTGATACAAACTTAAAAATCACAAAATATATTTTTACAACATTTGCTGTAAGCAATAATTAACTATGCTGTTTTTTTCATAATAGATGAGGATGCGAGAAATAGAATTTGAAGATGAATTAAATTCTTTAAAAAATCAACTTACACAACGACAAAGGTATTTAGTTTATGTTAGTTAAAGGCTTTTAAATGATATCAATACTTTGTTACTTTACATTTTTTTCAAAAATATTATACATTCTCCTGATATAAAATGTGTTAGAAGCAATTATCTTAAATATAATATAACATCATTGACAAAATTTCCATTTTTTTTCTGAACTTTTAGGTGTATAATTAACAGTTATATATTAATTTAGAATTGTTAAAAAGTGAATTTTAGCACTTTACAGGAAAATAAATCGAAGTGATTTTGAATATTTTGTCCACTTATATTTTAGTAAACAGACAAAAAAATCTTGTGGACAAAATGTATCATATTAAATTTACTATAATTTTGAAATTTCACTGCAGGAATTTGGCAATAAAAAATTAAAATAACTTAAAAAATTATTCTATTTATTTCTAATGCTTAAAATTTATATTGGTTCTATAATAATTAAGGTGTAAATATGCTATTCATTATATTATACTATTCATTTTGTTACATATTTGAAAGTTGTTTTTTGTTATGCTCTTTTACTTTTACATAAAGTAAAAAAGATTTGTTATACTTTATGATGAACAAATTCTAAATGTAATTATTTTATAAAGATGCTTTTCTACAAATTCAAATTAAAGTAATCTTTAAATGATTAATAATTAATATTTTTATTTATAGGCAGCATGTACAAGAGAATTTAGATTTAATTCGCCTTCATCGTGAATTAAAACAAAAAGATTCTCAAATTTTAAATATTCGTGCTCAATATAATGATTTAGAAGAGGTAAAAAATTTTCTTGTTGTTGATATTTGATGAAATATTCATTTTTTTATTTTAGTTGTTCTATTTTAGTTTGTTCTATTTTAGTTGTTCTATTTTAGTTGTTTTATTTTAGTTTTATATTTTAATTTTTTATTTTTGTTTACTTAATGTTCTTTTATTATTATTTTATTATCATATTTATAAGACTGTATTACAACCAGTTCAAATTATTATATGGGAGTGCAAATACATATAACTTAATATATAGATGGCTGCATATTAAATAATATAAACTTTTTTTTCCCTACATCAGGAATTGTCTGCATCGGCCATTTTCCTTCTAGCAGCCCAATACAAAGTGACCTTCATATGATAATTGTAAAACATAGAAGAATTAACGTTGTCCAGAGATGGGCAAACGGTCAAATGACTAAAATTCATTGCCTCTCCTGTGAAATACAGGGGGCAGTGAGGGGAGTTAAATATGCCAATACGAAAAAGATGATTTTGAAGGTAGTCATGTCCACTCTAAATTCTAAAATTTGCTCTAAAAATTTGTCATGGGTGGTCCATAGGAATAGGAGTGTGTATCAGTTTAATCAGTAAGTCAGTATCAGTTAGTGTATCAGTTAACACTTTTTCTGTAGCCTCTGCTTTCTGGCATTTTTTTACAAAGGTATTTGTTGTTTTGGTAATTTCGGATGAAATTCGATTGTATGAGAGAGACAAAGAGGACTGCAGGAGCAAGCATCCCTGTTTTGCCATTCGATCTACTCTCTCATTGCCAGGTATATTGCAATGCAATAAATCTGAAAATGTGTTTACTCTTTGGTAATAAATATAGATTAGAATCTTTAAATGTATTTCTCACATATTTTATTTTATCTTTTATCAATAATAAATTCTTGACAGTTAAATTTGTCTTAGATATTCTATGACTTGTTTAATTTAGTTTTCAAGTGTTTTGCACCAATTTTAAAATAAAATAACTATCATTATATCAGCTGTGACAACATTTTTAGTACTTATACTCAAAATCCAGAGTATTTTCATTTTAAGTACTTACACTAAAAATCCATAGTTCAAAAGAGTAATCTTGCAATAAAAAGTAATTAGGTTCAAAATCATTTTAGCAGCATAATTTCCTATTTAGCTCACCTGTTGTATAAATGTAACTTAACTGCTCTTTAAAAAATGGAAATATAATTAAATTGCATGCTCATTTTAATAACAGCGATTATATATTGTAAGTGTATTTGTAGATATTTGATCTAATTATAAAGAAAAATATTTTCAAAATAAAAATAAATGAATAAAATTCAAATGGTATTTTTTTTAAAAGAACTATGTTGTTTTATTATAAAATTTAGAGATTAAGGATTAACAATGCCTGAAGATATTCAATGTAATACCTTAATTATTTTTTAAAATTAGTTATATAATATTAGTTATAAATAGTTTTAAAATATATCTCATTTATTTATTTTGGAAAAGGGAATAATTTAATGAAATGTTTAAGTTAATATTTTTCTTTTTATAATTTACTGAAAAATTTTTATTGACTGAGAGAGATATTATATACAATTAATTACAAATATTAAAAAAACTGGAATCTCCTGCTATTGTTTATTAAAATATGATTTTTATAGAAAATGCACATTTTGAAACTAAACCATGATCATTTAGTGAAAGATATGGAAGATTTAGCCTTACATTATAAAAATGAACAGAAGAAAAATTTAGAACTTCTTGGTGAATTACAAAAAGCTGAAATTAATTCTTCAACAACAGTTGAGGTAATTTGTGTATTAATTTGTTAATTATTTTTTTCTTTTAAACTAATTGTTTAAAATTTTATTTTTTATTGATATTAATATTAATTAAATACAAAATCAATAATCAATTGTATTTCAAAGAACTAATTTCCATATAAATATTGCAACTATTAAATTTTTCTATTTGTCTATTCATAAAAAATTTGAGATTGATCTTAAAATATTTAAGATTTATATAAGAAGTTATTATAACATTTCAAATTTTGTATGATAAACTATAAAATTATTATAGTTAATAAAATACAATTAATAGCAACAATTATGCATGTTTTATATTAAATAGTAACTCCATACAGTTTTGTGCCTTATGAACACCACAAGTTTTACACAAAGTTAAATGCTTTAGCTTTGAAATTGTGTGCTGTAATATGAGCAATATCAATGGTATAATTAAGAAGCAAATTAATTCAATAATTCATTTATTGTTAATTAATGTATTATTTTCTTTAAAAAATTTAAAAATAAGTATAATTAAAGCAATTTTAGGTAGTAATTTATTACAATGCATTAAAAAATTTTAGAATGCTGAATAGTAAGCTAACATTTTTTATATAAATTTTTATTGTTTGCATGTAAAATATATAAGCTCTTAAATTATTTTTTCTTTAAAAATATTATAAAATTATTTTCAATTTGTTTTCATATACATATGTTTATTTAGAATAATTATTCATCTTTAATATTTGAGTACTTTTGTGAAGCTTTTTCTTATTTATCTAATAATTTGTAAATTTTTGAACATTTCTTTATTGTATCTGTATTGTAACATATAATATTTGTGTAAATTTCAAATAATCTCATTTGTCCTCTTGAAGAAGACATTTAAATTCATATGTTTAATCTGCTGTCACTTAATTTAATTATTTATGTTACAATCCTAATCATTATTTTATTTTTATGTAAATTTTAAGCTTCAAGAAAAATTGAAATCTTTGTTGAAAGAAAATGATGTTTTGCGGGAAACTAATGACAAGTTACTAAATAAGTATGTTGTAATATTGATTTATTTTCTTGTGTACAATTATTCATAAATTCGAAAACATAATTTAAGAATATTCTAAAAAAATAAATTTCAGTGCTTAAAATGTTTTGGAATGTGATGTTTTATTCAATTTTATTTATTTTTGGGTAATTATATTGCTTTTACAACACAGTATTTTAAGTTTAGAAGATATATATATATATATATATATATATATATATATATATATATATATATATATATATATATATATATATATATATATATATATATTACTTTAATTGATTGAAAAGAAATATCTGTGTATTTATCATGTGCAAAGTATTATCATTTACTTTTAATGTTATTTATAATTTTAACAGCTAGAAAAATGAAACTTAAAATAAAAAAAGCATTAATATGTTTTACAAAATAATGTTATACATTTCATAGTAATTTACTTTATAATATGCCTTGAAAATGTAAATTTTACTTTTCAATTAAAATTTATTGAAGGAATACGGACTTGCTTTTAATGCTGTTACTTTGAATATTAAACGGAAAACTAACTATTAAACATAATGTATGTTTTGTTAACATAAAAATTATAAAATACTTATAAATAATATAGTTTTTTTAATTGATGTTTTCTGTCAATATATCATAATAATATAATTAACTGTGTGATAGCTTGTGGTAAGATTTTAAATAATATTACAAAAACTTCCATTTTATGAATTCCATGTCATATCATCAGTTATTACATTTTATCATAACATATATAATCAATATTTTATATTCTATATTTTAAAGAATTATGAGAAATAGTTTCTTTAAATTATTGAATACTACAAAAGTTTATTAATTATTACAATTTTTATTAATTGATTGATTGATTAAATGATTTCAAGAGTGTGCTAAATTATTTGTAAACTTTATCTCATCAAATCAACTTCGTTTACTGTTTTGTTAAAATTATATTTGAATTTAATTTTATTTATTACTTACAATTGATTAGATCACAATAATCTTAAAATTGTATAAAATATCTTTGAAAGTAAGAGCTTTATGTTTAAAAATGTTACTGAGCATCAGTATTCGAAATATAAATTATTGTATTTAATATCTAATTGCCAAAACGAATAAAAAATAAAATCCTTTATAAAGAACCTAAAATGTCACTACTTGTAAATATTTATAAAGTTCAGATCGCATCCAATGTTTAGAATTATTTTAACTGAATTTTTAATTCTTGTGTTATGTGCCATATTTTAATTTCTAAATAATTCATTTTATCATAGGTGCCTTTTTTTTCATTGTGGCGAAAAATTTCCATCTTTTTTACAAAAAAAAAAAACACTTTTTTTTAAAAATTCTATTTTTGATTTAAAATATTTATTTTAAATTAAAAATAGTAAATTATTTATTTTAAATTATGTAAAATTCTTTAAAATTTAAAATGAAAGTCTGACATTTCATAACCAATGACAATATGAAAACAATTCATTTCAAACATTTGCTTGAAATCAATGGAAATCAGCTTAATCTTGAGAATCTAATCTAACTGTGATTTTGAGTTACTATTTAACTTATGAAAGGTGCTATGCCAACTGTAAGAAATGATAATAGATATTATTATTTTTCTTAACATTGCTGTGAAAAACAATGGGTGTTGTAAGTAAGTATAAGTGAATGAAATATGAACAGTTGCTTGTGTAATAAGTATTGCCTAAAAAAATTTTATTTTAAGAAATTTATCAATTGCTAGGAAAGATTTTTATGTTCGAATAAATTCCATTGCTTACCTTCGGGTAGGTTGGTGTTCCCTTTAATGTTCAAATAAACTATTTTTCTTATTAAATTTAAATTGCTTGTAGTTTTTTTAATAAATACAAAAAAAATGTTTGAAGAATTGAAAATTTGCCACAAACTGAAAAATAATTGAACTTGCAGTAATTACTTAGTTAAAATTGTTTAAGCTTCTTTTTTCAATTATTTAAACTTAAAGACTTGATTTTCTTTTTTATTGTACTTGTTTAATACTTTCTTTTTCATGGAATATAAAAAAATTAATATCTTCTTAATTTTTTATATTACTTTGTACTGAATTTGAAAAACTGAATATAATATTTTATCTTTTGGTTCCTCCATGTCTTTAATAGAACTATACTATTGAAAAAACTTGAATTTCATTGTTCCAGATAATTTGTAATTTTATTAAATCATGTTAATCCTTAAATTTATCTGTGAGGTAGTTCAATATATGTTAATAATTTTGCAACTATATTCAAATTTTGCTTCAATTTTTTATATGATAATAAGTGTTAATTAATACTACAAACTTATTAATAATTGCATTTACAGTTTCAAAAATAACATGAGCTATTTAATAATTATAGAATTAATGTATTTTAGCACTCTTAATTTTGAGAAAGAACGATCATTTAATCAAATGGAAGAAATATTGAAAGGAAAAATTGCAAATCTGGAATCATCACTAGCAATCCAATTAAATTCCAAAGCTATTGTAGAAGAAGAATTAAATAAGGAACGAGGTGAGATAATTCTTCCTAATATTAAAAATGTAATAATTTTAATTAAAAATAAATTAAAACTTATTGTTTTACTTTTTTAAGGGAAGATTTTATGTTACATTGCTCGTATTACATTTTTAATTTCTGTCTTTAAAATAACTTTTCTTTGAAATAGTATAATTTAATGAATATAATTGAGAAGTTATTTTATATTTAATTAGCCTTTTTAATTCTCTTTAAATTTGAGAAAAATGTTAAAATATATATTCTATATGAAGTATCTAACATTTCTGATTTGCTTTTTTATAAAATTTAAAATGTGTTTAAAAAATCAAATACCTGATATTGAACAAAAATGTGTTCTGAATATAATTATTTTAAATAAATCTAAATTGTGAATATTGATTTATCAAATATAATTCAAATACAGGATCAGTTGAAAAAAATAATGTAATAAAATGTACTTAAATATTTTTAAAAAATTATTTTGGTTATTTTAATTATTTTTTTAATGTTGTTTTTAACTTAATAAAATTTAATAGAAATTTGTTCTAATATGTTATGAGTTCTAAATGTTATAATTTTTATTTTTTAGAAAAATTAAAATCAAGAGATGAAGCTTATAATCAGCTCAAAGATTACATGGACCAAATGAAATCTCATACGGAAAATTTAGAAACCAAGATCAATTTAATGAAATTGGTATCAAAATCTTGCTGTTTATTTATAACTTAATAATTTACAAACTAGTTTTTATGCTGTTTTATGACTTTATTTGCGGATACTAAACTACACATGTGACAATATTTTTTACATCAAATCTTAATGATTTAGAATCAGGTGAATTCTTTATTATTAATTTAATAAACAGTTTCTTGTGATATTTTTAAATTATAGATAGAACTTTTGTAATTTCTAATTTTAAACATTACTCTTCATTTTTTGGTGTATTTTCTTCATGTTTTAAAATTTATTTTAACGTAAATTCATAATATTATTATTTTAAATTAGTGTTTTAAAGACATTTATATTTACTGTTATATATCTTGTTATAATATAATTGTTTATAATTATTATATTTGTGATTGTTTATAGTTAACGATATTTTAATTTCAAGAATCCTTTTTATAACAGCCTTTTATGTATTAAATCCTTTCAAAATTTTTTATTAAATATACTAAATTTCTTAATGCAAATACATTAAATATTCATCCAGGATTTATTTCCAAATATAAAGTTTATATTTAATTTCTCTGAAACTTTATACATTACTGGCCATTAAAATTGCTACACCAAGAAGGCGACATACTACAGACGTGAAATTTATATGAAAGGAAGAAGGTGCTGTGATATACAAATGATTAGCTTTTCAGTGCATTCAGACAAAGCAGGCGCCAGTAGTGACACCTACATTGTGTTTAAATGAGGAAATTGTTCAGCCAGTTCTTCATACACAAATTGCATTTGAACGTTGTTGCCTGGTGAAAAGTTGTTGTGATGCCTCGTGTAAGAAGGAGAAATGCGTACCAGCACGTTTCTGACTTTGATAAAGGTCGAATTGTAGCGTACCAGGATTGCGGTTTATCTTATCGCAGTATTGCTGTTCGCTTCAGTCGAGATCCAATGACTGTTAGCAGAATATGGAAGGGTACAGGACGGTAATACGGAACGCCATGTGGGATCTCAATGGCCACCTACCTGTTCACATTGACGGGGCTTTGAACAGTGCACGTTACATTTCTGATGTGTTACGACTCGTGGCTCTACCCTTTATTCAAGCCCTGCAAAACCATATGTTTCAGCAGGATAATGCCCTACCGCATGTTGCCGGTATTGTACGGACCTTCCTTGATATGGAACATGTTCGGCTGTTGCCCTGGCCAGCATGTTCTCCAGATCTTTCACCAATAGAAAACGTCTGGTCAATTGTTGCCGAGCGACTGGCTTGTCACCAAACCCCAGTCACTATGGTTGATGAACTGTGGCATCATGTTGAAGCTGCATGGGCATCTGTACCTGTACATGCAATCCAATCTCTGTTTGACTCAATGCCTAGGCATATAACTGCTGTTATTACTGCCAGACGTGGTTGTTCTGGGTACTGATTTCTCAGGATCTATCCAGTCAAATTTTTTGAAAATTGAATCACTTGTTATTTCTAGTATAATATATTTGTCCAATAAGTATCATTTTGTTATCTGCATTTCTTCCTGGTGTAGCAATTTTAATGGCCAGTAGTGTATTTAAAATTGAGCTGTCTATTTAAATCAGTTACAATTTAAAAACTGTGCATCATAAGAAAGTTTCTAATGTCACCTTCAATATATGTTGATTAGGAAAGTAAACAGTTTATTATGGTTGGAGAGTGTAATATACTGTTAATAAATAAAATGTTGTAGTAATAAATATTTTGTTTTATAATATCAAAAATCTATTTTTTGAATCTAATTTTGGTATTCTTATTTAAGTTTAGAATGCATTTGTATCTCTATTACACATAATGAATTGTTTTTCATGTTAAATAGGAAGAAATTGATATAGATGATATGAAAAATGCTATTGATGCTTTGAAACAACAAAAAGAAGAAAAATCTACAATGTGTATGACAAATCTTGGAAACTCTGAAGATTCTGTATCAGATGCATTGTCTAACAATTTCAAAAATCTTCCATCACCTGAAATTGTTAATGAATTAAAAAATTCGAATTCAAAAGAAGAAAAATCTTTCTCTAATGTTACTGATGATTTATTAAATAAGATGTCTGCACTCACAAAAGAAATTGAAGAACTAAGAGCAAAATTGAGTGAAGTAAGCCCCGAAGTATAATTAACATTTCATATTAATTTTTCAGTTAGTCATTAATGTTATATAAAATTTTTGTTTATATATTTAACGTTCATATATTTAACTTATTGTATAAATATTTTTGAATTATGATTGTTAGATGTTTGTATTTTTAAAAAATTAAACTACAAATCTTATAGTTATTTTTAGTTAATTTTATCAATGTTTTGTTTATAAAAAAAAAACGAAATTCTGATATTTATGAAACTAGTTCTAGTACTTGTATTTTAGATGCTTTAGATCTTCTACTATTTAAAAGAGATAATTATGAAATTTTTCTAATATTTTAAAACAAAATGTATGTTAAAAATTTACTATCTTATTGAAATTTGTAATTTTTATTTAAAAAATATACTTATTTTTTATTATAAATATGTGTTTTTATTATATGTTTTGAATTCTGTACTTTTTAACTGTAGAAGAACATTTGTTGTAGTAGAACATTGTTGTTTAACAAGTTTTCAGAATAAAATGGATTGTGTATGCTTAAAATCTTTTTCAGAACATTACTATCAACTTTAAAATTTCAATTGTGAAAAACTAACAATTCAATATTATTAAGCTTTCACTTTTTTTATTTATGCCTTTATTGATATGTAATACAAAATGTACTTAATTTTTTTTCTATAGTGTGAAAATGAGCGCATGGAAGCCTGTCAAGAATTAGATAATATGAAGAAAATGCTTGTTACTCAACAAAATATGAATAAACTAGCTCAAGAAGAAATCTCAACTTTAACAAAGCAACTTACACAGCAAGAGAAAGAGTTTCAGTCCAAGCTAGAAGAGTATTCTCATATGCTGGATATCAGAGCAACAAGAATCCATGTTATTATTGTGTTCTTTTTCTCTTTATCTTTAAATATTTTTCTTAAATTCTATATTCAGTAGATTTATAGGTAATTAAATAAAATATTAAATTTTTTTATTTTATTTTCAGAAGCTTGAGAAACAACTAAATGATATTGCATATGGAACCAAAGCATTTCCTGTTATGTCAGCAAATGTAAGTTTTACATAAAATACAATTGCATTATTACGTATATACTCTCATCTTACTTATTTTATATTTTAATTCAGGATATAATATTAGCAGTATTAAAATTAAATTAAGGTGATTAAATTGTTCACTGTAAACTAAAATTTAAAATTTCATGTAAAATATATTAATTAATAATTTTATAAAAAAAGGACTTAATATATTACCTTTTGATTCGATTAGCAATCAATAAAATTAAAACTAATTTATTTTAATTCATTTACAATTTGTTTAAGTTTCATATAAATCTATCCATAATTATAAAATTTATTTGAATTTATACATTTATTGAATGTCAGGAATTACTTAACAAATGCTTCCAAAACTATGGGCAACTAAAAACATAGTTCACTTTATGTTTGTCATCGAATGTTTGGTCCTTCGCGAATGTAACAACCTAAGTTGAATATTAGTCTTACAACATGTTTGGCTGCTAGTCTATCCACTGTAGTAGATATTGTTGCATGTTTGATAAGGCTTGCTATTGTTCCCAGTTGCTTAGTTGATAGAGCAACAGACTTCTGCTAGTGTATAAAAGTTTAATCCATTCAGTTGAGGCCACTTCTTCCTTCTGTTCTTGAGTCAGTATCTCGAACTCTAATAAATCGAATTGTTATTCAACTTTAACCGTGTAATTATTTCTATCTTTGCGACATTTATCTTGCAGAAATTTTGTTTTAATTGTAAAAATTATGCAAAAAAAAATTTTTTTTAATTAGCTTTTGTTTGAAATTGAAGCTTTAAATATCACATACTTTTAACTGCCTTTTTAATTCTTAATAATTGAATTCATTAATGATGGTTTTTAGCTGATTCAAATTATGAGGGAAATCCTTGAATCGTGCTTCAACATCTTAAAAATAAACTAGTTTTGAAAATTCTGTATCATCAGAACATCAGTTTAGATAATTTTGATTTTGTGTGCATATAAAATAGATATATTTACTATAGATTGAATATATATATATATATATATATATATATATATACAATTACATATTTTTTACATATAATTATCCACTTTAATAAAGGCACTATAGGCAGAATTCCTTATTGTCTTTATAGTGTCAGATGGTATCAGAAATACTAACATTTATATTATGAATACATAATGAATAAGCTAATGGCCATTGTAATGCATTTTAATATACACTGCATAAATTGACTTCTTAGACGGGGGGACGTTTCATATGTAGTGAACCATATTCATGTGTCACGAAAGAGAGGAACCTAAGAAAACACCAACCCTGACATGTGTGTATGCAAAAGAGAAAAGGGCAACATCCAATACCCATTATTCAACAGTGGCCAGGATCAAACCAGGAGCCTTATATTCTAAAAAACGCTGTCTGAATAATAAACACATTATTCAATAGTGACCTTGATCTAAGATCTAAGAGACTTATACTCTGATAAACGCGAAAAACGCTGCCAAAAAAACTATTCAATCCTTACATTGTTTTTTCATTACATTATATGATTGATTAATCTACTGCCTTTATTTCATTAAACTTACTCTAGGTTTTGATGAAAATCTGCATTTTGAATTGATTATTACTTTCTGTATTTAAGATGTATATTATGTACAAAATTAAAAACATAGTTAATCTCTAATTAAAATTTTTAATTATCCATTTACTACTTATTTTCAGGAAAATGAAAGAGTCAGTCCTGTTAATTTAAGCAGAGGTGAAAATATTTTTGAAATTCATATTAAAAAAGTAAGCATTATTAATGATTTCCTACACAAATATTTTTAATTATTTTTAACTTTCCTAATTATTTTGTATAATAATTTTGAGTTCAATTTTAACTTTTTATATATATTTTAGCAAATTTAAATTTGGGCGTGAAATTCTGATTTTTTAAAATAAGTTCTATTACATTAGAATGTAAATCTTGTTAATGAACTATTTGTGTGTTAAAAAGATGCTTATACTTTGAATTATTATAATTTAAGCTAAAAAGATAATTATATAATTAAACTAAAATTATATTTAATGCCAAATAGCTATAAAAAATGTAAAGCTTATTAATTTTATGTTATAGACTTAATTTTCTCTGAGTTTTCTTTCTTATGTGTAGTTTTCTTTAACATAATTTTACATCCCTCACTTTCTTTTAACATTACTTCATCCCGTACATATTAATTAAAAGCTACTAGCTGAAATGAATGAAGATAAAATTATATAAAATAGGCAAATTGTAATGAGCACAATTTCAACCTTATATTAGAAAAAACTCAAAACTACAGTAGAATGTGTATAATATCTTATTTTTATTTTTAATTTATAATTAAATCTTTGCAAATTAAATAATTAATAAAGTTTATCATGAAAGTAGTAAAGCTTTTGGTTATTTTAAGTTTTTCTCATAGGTTTTGTTTCGAATATAATGTATGAATTTGAGAAAATACTCATTTGAGTGGTTGTATTTTTTACTGTATTGCTTGCATTTGATTACATGCTATCTCTAAATTATATAATAATGATTATTATTATTAAAATAAATAAATTCAAATATTACTTCACTTTTAAAAATATTAAGTTATGCATTCATTTTCCTAAATTATTTTATCAATGTATGCTACTTCTTTTTCTTTATTACCTTTAAAAAAATTTTAAATTATAACTTTTGAAATTTGCTTCAGATAAATTTTACCACAAATGGGTTAAAGAAGCTTTATTGTCCAAATTCCAGTATATTCTTAACATGGAATTTTTATGAATTTGAAATCCAATCAACACCTGTTGTTTCTTCCCAAAAGTAAAGTCCTTTTTCATATCTCTTTTCAATTCTTTATGTGTGTGTGCTTTGGACATTATATATATTCTAAAATTATATATATATATATATATATATATATATATATATATATTAATGCAATTGTCTAAAATTATTGATTTGAATTTTTATAGAATATCAGAAAAAAATACATAATAACTATGAGAAATAATTTTATTATTAATATTAAGAAATCTCTTACATCTTTAATGGCATTTTGATTTCCTATTGCAAAGTGATATGCATGGTCATGTACTCAGTGTTTTGTATCTTATATTGAAAAGGTATAGTTAAATATTTTGCTTAAGAAATGGTAGAAGTGGCTGTAAAATTTTATGAGAGTGAATTGTTGATTGAAAATCATTTTGAACAAGGAAATTGTCAAATTAAAACTTTTTCTCTCCATATCTTTCTTTTTATCTTTATTGTTATTATTGAGTAACTCTTAAAATATGTTTACCTTATCATGTATGATATGAAAAGAGTTATATTTTGATAGTTTTAGATTAATAATTTTTTACATTAGTATTAATATGAATAACATTTACATTTTAAAAATTATAAATATAATTTTAAAATTGGATGTATTTTACAAAAAATTAAATATAAATTTCCCTGTTTGTAATCTGCATTTTTTTTTATTTCTTTTTAGGCCAGTCTTTGATTTTACTGCTCAATACACAGTACAAGTTGATGATTATTTCCTTTGTTATTTGCATGATGTAAGATAATTTTATTCTTTTATTTTTAAAATATGTTTCAAAAATTAATTAAATTCTCATTTTTTGTTATTGTATATATTTTTTTATTAAAATTTTTCTACCAGTATCAGTTGAAGATTCTTTATCCTCTGTTCAATAATAAGATTTATTTCTAATGTTAGCAAACTGTTAAGATTAAAGTTTTGAAAACATTTTAAGAATATTCTCTCGTTTAGTTGAGTAATAATTATTAAAAAGTTCACATCTTCAGACTGAAAATGTGATAAAATTTCATTTCTATTAAATTGACAAAATTCTTAAAATGTTACTCAAATCAAATTTATATAATGAAATAATAACACATTCTGAAATTAAGACCATAATTTATTTTTTCTTCAAAATAAGGTTTATGCAAAATCCAAAGCTAATGATTTTCTTACTTTATTAATTTTAATGTGCTCATTTTTAAGCTAAATTAAATTGAAAATGAAATAGTTTATTGTGTTTAGTTAGAATTTTTATTCACAATTTTATTACAATAATCTAATTTTCTACAATAATATTCTTCTCTATTTGATAATTTTGGCTTCGGTGTGATTTTTCATTTCACTGTAACAGAAAAGCTTTGCTTTCATAAATTTAACGTCTCTATTTTTTTCTTTTAAGAAATATCATTTGAATGATCTATTTAATTTGCAATGAATTTAAATTTTTTATTTTTCAAATCAATGATACTAAAATTTTTATAAAATTAAATCTTTCTTTATATTTGTTTTTACCAAAATTTGTTATTTGCTTAGTGCAAGTATATACGAGGGTCACTCTGAAATTTTTGAGATACAACTAGATTTTTAAAGTTATACTTAAAAAATTTTAGGTGTGTTCAAAGTAGTCTCTCCAGCATCAATGCACTTCTGTAGACGAATTTTCCACAGATTAAATGACTCAACCATTAATTTCTTGGAATAGATGAAAAAAATGCATTTATAGCCACAGCAATATCTTCTTCTGAATGAAAACGACGCCCATATAAATTCTTTTTTACATTAAAGAATAACCAAAAGTCGCACATAGCTATATCAGGTGAATACGGCAGATGTTCAATCACTTATATTTGTTTTTGTATAAGAAACTCAATTGTTAATCCGGCTGTTTGTGAAGACGCATTATCATTGTAAAGTATTAGTCCCCTAACGTTCAGTTCTTGTAGAATTTCTGGAAGACATTTAGTCATATACCAGTTTGCTGTTGCTGTCTTCTGTCCTTCCAACTTAATGGCCTTGACCAATCCGCACTTCTGAAGAAAACGGCGTACATCACCTTTTTCACTGAGTGCTGTTTTTTCACCATCGTCAGCGTGGGATCATCTTCAAAGACCCATACTTTACTTTCTTAATGTGTTGAACGTCAAAAAACGGTATGTACATTTCATCACCTGTTACAATTTTAGAAATGATGCAATGGCCACCATCATTTAGCAATTTAAGAGTTTCTTTACTGATTCTGACATGCTCCTATTTTGGTGCTCAGTTAGATTATGGGGAACCCAATGGCAAACTACTTTTGTTCATATGTAATTCTTCATCAATGATTTTGTGTATGGCTGCGGATCCAATGTTAAGTTCCTTCTGCATCATTTGATAGGTACAACGATTATTATCCATTAACATTTTTTGTATGACAGACGCATTATCCGGGATTACTTCCGATGACAGCCTTACTGTGTGTTCTTCATCCTGAAGAAAATTGCAGCCTCTTCTAAATTCTCTAAACCATCTGAATACAGTAGCACAAGCTGGAGATTCATCACCAAATGCTAATTGCAACCATTGCATGCATTCTTCTTGATTTAATCCTGCTTTTAAATTGTAGAAACTCGTAGCGCGAAAATGTTCTCGCGTCAACTTCATTTTCTCTTCTGTTAATAATTTATTCTACACTAAGCAAGTTGAAGTAAGCAAGTAAGAAGTCGTCTTCTGTATTAAAATACTTTGCATTTTAAAATCAAACTGTTATTTTTATTTTGTAAATTCTCGTCTGCGCATATCTCAAAAATTTCAGAGTAACCCTCATATTTAAAGTGTTATATATATATTGAAGTGTCATATATATATTGAAATTGTCATATATATTGAAAAGTTGTTAAAATATTCTATTTTAACAACTTTTTTTTTTTTTTTAGCAGATTATTTAGATATAAAATCATTGTTACTTTATACTTTTTATCATAATATAATGTGAAATGGTTTATCAGAGTACCTAATTTTATTAATAATTTTTTTACAGAATTCTATAACATTAGAGCTTCATGAATCGCTAGGTGTAGATTTTAGAACACTTGCTTCCTGCCAGGTGAAGTTCTCTGAGATTTTAAATGAATCTGTTACTAGATTACATGGAACAGAAACTTTAATAAGTAAGCTATTTCAATACATGCATTATTAATTTCTTTTTGCTAATGCTCACTATATCTCATGATAATTTGTCATATCTTGAATAAAATATCATTTTAGTAGCATTTCTTAATAGTCTTAATTATTTCATTTTATTGGTACAAATATAACATATAATATAATTCAAATATGAATAAAGTGTAAGATGTGCTTTACCTTAATTAAACCTTTAAAAAATGTAAAATAATTTTAAGTTATAAGAAAAAGTTAAACAATGTTACAATTATTTCATTCATTTTATTTATGACTCAATTATTAAAGTGTATCTGATGTACTATAACTGTATTTATTATATATATATATATATATATATATATATATATATATATATATATATATATATATATATATATATATATATATATATATATATATATATATATATATATATATAATGGAAAGAACTTCCAAATTATTTTAATATATTTTTCCTCAACAGTATAACAACTAGTTAAACTTTATTCACTTATTCTAACTAAAGCTTTAAGAATAGTTCGGCAACTATAGTTTTATAATTGTGGTTAATGTCTATTTCAATCACTTATCATTTAGTTTTAGCATTGTAGTGGCATTTCTTAGTAATTTCAAAAAGAAATTTTGTGAAGTAGTATAAATAACATTTTTATGCCATATTTGGCTGAAACATTTAAAATCTAAAATATTTTTTTAATTAAATACCTAAAATTTATTTTACAGGTGTTGGAGAATCTACGAAGTTTGAATTTGGATTTGTTGAATATTGGGTGCAATTAAAAATTCCCATGGAAGAAGCTTTTAAGTTTTTCAAAGTATTTAAATGAGTTTTGTGCATTATGTAAATATATTAAATATTTAGTACATTATTTACCTTTAAATAGCTTTATATGTATTGTAATATACTATGATTCTAAATTTATTAAGTAAATCAATTTTTATATGTAAGAATTTGCTTTACTTATTTTTGTAACAATTTTTAGTTATGTAAAATAAATGTTTGGTATTTTTTATAGGAAAAACTCAAAGCTTTAAAATACATCCACAGTAATAAGGAAGTATCAGCTGCTGCTGTGCAACTGTTAAAACAGCCTAAGGACAAGGATTCCCATGTAAATGAATTACATATTAAAATAATTAGAGCTGTAAATTTGAAGTCTAAACAAAGAGGTAATTGTACCAAAAATATAATTCATATTTTAAGAAACATTTTCTCTTATGCAAAGAAATTTAAATCTTCATTTCATTTTTATTTGTATACGCAATTTTTGTTATTCATTTAAAAAATAATTTTTATTAATCATCTAATAAAAAAAGTCATATTTGATAGCTCCTTTTATCTTTTTACATAAAAAATTAGTTATAAAGCTTCACCAGTAAATTTTCTGTCATGTTCACTCTTTAAATGACACTGTTTTACTATCAAATTATTTCTTTTAATTTTTGAGTATTTAAATTTAATTTAATCTGTCATATCTTTTACTTTCAGTTCTTATTGATAAAAGTATTATCTATGAAGTTATTTTATTTATAATATTATTTTTAAACAATACAATAACATGTAAATGACTATATTATTTTGTCTTCACATGTGTAAGAGCCAAGCTGGTAGCCGAATCACTCTTGCTTTTGGTTCAACCGTTCGTGGGTTCGAATCCCACCTTGGGCATGGATGTTTGTAGTGGTTCGTAATCCACTTTAAGCCATAGGTCCCGATCTAATTAGCCCTCGTGAGCAAAAAATGACCATTGAGTGACAAACAAAGCCAAGTCACATGTGTAAGAATTTTTTACTTTTCACTCTTTCGAAAATAATGTTTTATGACAAATACAGTTGAGAATAATAATCAAGCAGTTTAAAACACAAGTAAGCTGTGAAAATGAGGCAGTATCTTATAATTATTTACCCTAGAACAATAGATTTGTTTAATTAAAAGTGGATTGTTCCACATAATTTCTTGTTGATATAAATATCTTATTATCATTCTTCATATAAAGCTTTTCATGTCAAATGTGATTGGAATAAGTCTTGGAAAAAAATGGGGACATTTTTGATTATATTTTATACTGTACTATTTTATAGCTTCAGCAAAAACATAGCTATTAAAAAAATTAATAGCTCTTTTTAAATACTTAATATAAGAATTATAGTATCTACATGATATGTTAGTGTTTACATAACACATAAAATGCTAAGGATACATATTATACTTTCCAAAACTACTTTTTGACTTTAAATAACCTCAATGTAAACCAATAAATGAAAATTTTAATTTTTTTATTTCATGTATTTAATGATGTGTGTTCATAAACATCTCATAATCAACTCTTTTTTATATTTAGACCTTCAGCCATCCACTTTTTGTATTTATAAACTTTATGATTTTCCTGATCAAGATACTGCTATTATTCCTGCTTCAAATAATCCAGAGTACTTATATCACCATACATTTTCTATATACATTGATCCAGATTTTGAAAAATATTTAAAAACTGAAGTAAATAATATTTTTGTTAACATTTTTAATGTATATTTTAATTATTTTACATTACTTCATGATAATTATTTTACAGAATTTAAGAATATACATATTTGATGATAATGATCCAGACATTGCTTCGTATATTGGAAGAGCAGATCTACCGCTTTACCCTTTAGTACAAAACAAAGCAATAAAAGGAGTTTTTCCTTTGAAAATGGTACTTAATTTTTTATACTGTATTTTTCTCTCTAATAATATAGTTATTTTGAGTTGATTATATAAAACTTTAATGCTCAAATTAAAATATTCACACTCAGCATATTAATTATTTCAGTGCATTATTATTTTCATTCTGTAAATTTTATACAATATGTTTAAAAAAATTTCCTTTTTTCCAGATTCAGTCATATTATGCAAATTTAAGAAAACTGCTTAGCTTCAGTCAAATAAAAAAATTAATTCTAGTTTAAAAGCATATTTATAATTCACAACCAACCTAAAACCTGGTATTTCTTTTACTCAACATAGGCTTACTACTTTTTGTGTTATTAAAAATTCATAATTAATACCCCAATATATTCTTAATTTTTCCTCAATTTTTTGCAAAAATTTATAAATATTTCTATTATGATGACATTTGCAGAAAAATTGTCTTTATTGTTCATTATTTCACAATAGTTTTTGGGATATAATAAATATGTAAATTTCTATATAATAATAGAAATAAATTAAAAAGTAATCATTAGAATACTTTATCTTTTTCTTTTATCTCTTTGCTTAATCAGTTCACTATCAAATTATATTTTTATTAAAATTTTAATTTACTGATTTCAGTTTATTGTTTTTCTCACTTTCTAGGATGATGATTCAGAAGATGGTGCCATTGAACTCTTAATTTATTGGCAATATGATTATCAACCTGCAACATCTGACACTGGAGTCTCTATTCCTTTAAATCAAGTATTATTAAAAGTTGAATAGATATTATTATTGGAATTATTATGTTTTTATTAAACTTTTCTATTGTATACCAAAAATGTACTAAACTTATTATTTAAGGAATTAATGGAAGCTAAATTAATAGAAGAATCAGAGTCAGAAACTGAAGATCCTGTGCCTGATGATTCTAATCTGAAGCCTCCAATTCCTAAACCACGTACTATATCTTCCATACAAAAGACATCTACTCCCATCTCTAAGAATTCTGGATTATCATCTCCTGTAATTAGATATATTTTAACTGTTTTTAATCTGTATAGTTTATTTATTGTTAATATTGAAAAAAGGAAACCATTTTAAAATTTTAGGCATTTTAGAAGCTTTATTGGATGTATAAAAGCTTTGCCACATTTATTATATTACTTGCTTTAAGTTGGGGTAAAGAAGAAAAAAAGAAAAAAGATTTTATATATTTTGGAAATGAAAAGTATAAAAGATGTAAACAAATTATTTTTTTTATTAAATTAAAATAATTGATTAAATTAAATATGTTGTCTTCATGTTTATTAACTGAATTAAATGTATTTAGTGAATACTGCTATATTATAGGAAATAAAAATAATATTTTTTACAAAAAATAAATATCAATCACATATTAATTTAAATGTAATATGAAGTAAATATTAATTGCATACTTTTTCAAATTATTAAAGAAAAAAAGTGGCATGACAACCCATGGGATCAAGACCTGCTGTGCCATAAGAGTTTTTGTGACCAAAAGTCCTGAGTTGTTAAGCATATGTTACGGTTAGGTGAACAGCGTAACATGAAACTCCCAGTGTTTTGATCCCAAATCATACTTAATACTCAATTTTATCAACCTATTGATGGGATCCAAGGTTGAGTCAATTTTGCCCAAATGGCCTTAGGAGCACAAAACTCTACCACTGCATCAAATTTTTTCCAAAACAAAAAACAATAATAACATTTTTATTATTAAATTTAAAAACTTCATATAAAATAGTTGTTAATTAATTTATCACATAATAATATGATTTCGTTTTCTATCTATCATATTATATGTGATCAGACTAAAAGCAGACAATTTTACTTTCATTTCTGTGATATCAAGTAATTTCTTTATTTCTCCAATGATTTGTATTTCTTGTTTATAGAATAGTAATACATCTAGCTATAGTTCACCAAATATTTCTGCAATACATCAATTGGATGCTAAGAAAACTTCTATTCCTCAACCTTCTGAAAGAAAATCAAAACTTGTTGCAGGTAATAAATCTAAAAAATTTTAATTTATATTAAAAACAATTTATTTGTTCTTTTATACAAAGATTTTATAAACAATTGTTCGTTGTGAAAATTACTCACAATTTATATTGAGTAAGTAATTAATACAATAAACTGCATAAAATTCATTATCATTTATAAATATTGCTATAAGGAAAACAAGAAAATTTTACATTGATAAATCAAAAAATACATTAATAAATAAAAAATTATAGATATGTTTGGTTTTTTTATGTATAATTTATAAATTTTATCTCCATATGTAAGATATGTTTTAGAATACTTCACTACTTGTTTTTTTTTTTTGCGATAATCTAGATAAGTGTCATGACAACTTATCTGGGTGCCAAAGCCTACATCTGTTTTTATGACCAAGGGCTAGGGCTATAGGGTACAAAACGTATGTTCCAGTTAGGAGGTCAGCCTAACACGAAACTCCAATTGCTAAATTTCCAAGCATGCATGTTATTCAATTTTATCAAACCACTGTAGGAAGGGAAAACTGGTATATTTTATTATATTATCTAAATATGACAGTGAAAAATTCAAATTGTATGTTTTACCTTATATATATATATATATATATATATATATATATATATATATATATATATATATTTATATATATTTATTTATATATATAAATCTTGGGTACATATATATTTAATCATAAATAATAGTTATTTCTGAAAAAAGATGTAAAATGTACAGTTAAATTTTACTTTATTATAAATTGAAATAATTCGTTCACTGGAGAAATTATGAGACATATGAATATGAAAATAATATTTTGATATAACCTTTATGCAAGCAGTTTTAAATAGAAATTGAACTGTGTGAAAAAAATTTGCTTGTAGAAAAGTAAATTGATAGTAGTATATGTATAGAACAATATGGTGCAAAAAATGCAGCAACCTGTGAGTGGTTTTTATAGAATATTCATTTTATATGTTTTTAATGGTATTTTTATAAAGAAAAATTCATAAGTAAAACACCATTAGCAAAATTATATTAAGTAATGCTGAAATAACCAACACACACACACATCCTTCTTTATATCAGGCCCACTTAAAGATATGTGATGTCATCTGATGGTTTCCAAGTAAATTATACGATTCTTATTGAAAGTAATATAAATAAAATATGATGTTCATTGATCAAATTCTTTCTAGATTAAATTGAGAATGGTAGCATGAAATAGAATGAAAGTTCTATCAGAATTTCATTTCAAAATTGTAATTAAATTAAACCTGAATACCAATTTGAATTCACTGTTTATGTGATGCATACCATCTCAGAATTTTACTTGTTTCAAGAATGTAGACTTCTGATTTTTTTTTCCCTGCCTGCCCCAAAAATTGTCATTTATTCATAATCATTGAGAGTAGAAGAAAAATGGATACTTTGTCTGGTCCTCTCTTTCTCCTATATTTCTAGTTTTTTTTTTTTTTTTTTTTTAACGAAAGTTATGATATTGCCTATTAATTTTGATTTTCATAAAAGTATTGTTTTTGCCAATTGCAAGTATGTGTTTATTCTTTTTGTAATACAATTCTGATGTGAAAGTATTGGAGCACACATGAAAGAAGTTCCAGTTGTTGCAACAGATTAGTTTAATGTTTTCTAGTATTAGTAGACTGAGTATTAACAGTCAGGCTTCTTGATTTAGTGATTATAGAAAATCTTTGTATCCATAAACATCTTTTGATTACATGTTTTAAAACAATTCCTGTAAACTTTAGAGTGAAATTTCTAGAAACTGTTATGTGTGTTTATATTTCTTCCAACTAATGATAGCAAAAATATAAGACTATCAATATTTTATGTTACATTGTTTTAAATAGATGTATTTTTAAATTTTATTATTTTGTAATTAATATTAAAATTTTTGTATTCAATATTTTAAATATAAATCTTTAAATTATGCATAAATTTTATAGTTAAAAAGCACTTATTTTTCAGGAATGTCAAATCAAAATTCAAAGCAGTCTCTTTCTGTTAAAGAAAGAGTACAAAAAATATATGATGTGAGTATAATATAACATATTTCAAAATTTAGTTTTGTGTTGAATTTATTTTCAAATTTACTATTCAAAAGAATCCTTCATTATTAAAATTCATTTCATCTATTAAACACTATGACATATATATGTATGCTATATACATATGCTATATATACAGCATAATTATTATGACAGTTGCTGGTTTTTATGTCTGAAAATTTCAAAAGAATCCTTTATTATTAAAATTCATTTTATCTATTAAACACTATGACATATATATATATATATATATATATATATATATATATATATATATATATATATATATATATATATATATATATATATATATATGCATGCTATATACATGTGCTATATATACAGCATAATTATTATGACAGTTGCTGGTTTTTATGTCAGAAAATTTTATCATATGAACCAATGCATTTTTAATTTTTTATAGGATGAATTATCAGATGAAATGTCTGATACGAAAAGAAAAATTTCTTTTGATGGTGAGAAATATTTGTATTTGGCGTTTTTAGAAACTTTAAAATACTTGGTTTGTTTATTGTTTTTAATTCATAAGGTTTTTATCTTAATCAATTGTATTTATCTTATTCCATTAAAATATTTTAACTGATTAGATACTCATGCATCGCAAGTTATTGAAAATGTATGTTTCAAACATCTTTATAAATAATTTTAATCTTTATTTTTCTCTTTATAGTCTATTTTTAGAAATCTGAGGATTTATATTGAGAAATATTTTTAATAATACTAAATTATTACAATTACTAATGTTTTGAAAAATGGGTACTAAAATATCAATTAATCGTATCACAATCATTAAAAGTAGAGTGTAAAAAATGTTTTTTTTTTAATTATTCACTTAACATTCAAATACTATTGTTAAAATTGTTGAATTATTAATTTAATTTTTAATTGTTCTTTCAGATTTTTTTTCAAATGTGATTTATGTTTATTTGGCAATGTCTCTCATTAATTTTAAAAACTTTAATATTTTTCGAAAATATTTTTATTGTTGCTAATCTTAAATAAGTTCTTTATGATAAATGATTTTATTTCTCATCATACTTTCCATAGAAACATCTGATGAAGAAAAGCAAGATTTTGCTTATAACTACAGTGAAGAATCTGAAACTGACAGTGACGTATTTACAAACCACCCAGAAAATTCATCAATGACTCAAGTATGTTAATACTAGCTCTTATATATTCTTATGTATGCTGTTAATTTTAGAAAAGAATTTGGTTCATATTTAAATATCTTGGGCTCATTCATTAGTTATTTATCGAAAAGACTCATTTGAACATTTTATTTATGATAAAATACTTCTGTCTTTATTATCATGCTTTTCAGATTGTTATTTAAGTTTTAGTAATTTATTTCTAATATTTTTTTATTTTAAATAGGCACCTTCAATCACAATATTAGTTTCATATCTTACTTTGAAGAAAGAAGCAGCTGTTCTGCAAGATGATTCAGTAAAATTACTATATGTAGAGTATCGCTTCTTGAATTATCCATTTGAAGAGCTTGAAACACCTGTTTCATTACCTAAGCAAAGCTACCCCAAACAAATGACTTATAATTTTAAAAAAGGTATTTATTATAATTTTAAGCATTATATATATGTGTGTGTGGTTTTTTTTAATGTAATTTGCAATTAATAAAAAATAATTTCTGCTTCTTTTTAAAATGTTTATGTGAGTAAAAGCTGAAATTATAGTGTATATACTGAGAATTGGACATGAATTAATTATCTTGCTTTACTTTTACAATTAATTATTATGTTTTGCATATTTTTAAACTGTTTCCGTTTTTAAAAACTAAATAGTTTTTAATCATGTTGATGTTTATATCTTGCTATAATTTATACCTTCCTTGAATTCTATTGTTCAGTAGAAAAGCATGTTTTAAAGTGGAAGCACATGTTTCCTTCTTAAAACTATTATAGTTTTCTTTGACTTTATCAAAATATAATGCATTTGAAGTAATAAACTATAATTTATTTTAAGGACAACAATTTCTTCATTGATTTTTTTTTTAGTTTTTATTTTATTATTGAATATACATTTTGATTTCATTCCTGCTAGAAAATGTTTATCTTTTTCTTTTAATTTAAATGAATTAATTTTTATATTTTCATATTTTGTATTTAAAAAAGTTTGTATTTGCAAAATAAATAAATAAAATAAATAAATATATATATAGCCAAATGTTCAAGTATTTTTTCCATTGCCCTTCAATAAAATATATATTTAAAATGAAAGACAAGAAAAAATAAGACATTCTAATTATTTTATGAAGAAATTTTAAGAAACATTCAAAACATTATTCAAAATCTAAAAGAATCTGATGAATAATTGTAACATTGATGCAAAAAAGAATAATTTGATTGCAAAATGCATAAAAAAATTTGTACTTTTTATTTTCACAAATTTTGGTATTAGTTAACAATCAAGCAAAATAATTAAATGTATTTTGTAACAATTTGAATGGTGAAACTACTAATGATATAATAATTTAAATTATTTAATCATTTAAGTTATTATAAAATTTATTTTAATTATTCAAAGAGAGAATTTTATTTTTCATAAGACGAATAATCAATTTGAGAATAATTCAGTTTCATCATTTAATTATAAATTCATCAAACATAATAAATTTTAAAATTTGTTGAACTTTAAATAATGTAAATGTATTAAAATATACCTAAACCTTTATTTTACTTAAAATTGCATGAGTTGCTTAGTACTACTTTAAATTTTTATAATTAGTATTTCTTTCATTTAAATAAAACATTGCTTCAAGTTTTTAAACTACTGAAATTTTGGAACAAATCTTAGAATACTTATTAGTTTAAATTCTTTGATCAGATATTTTTAAATTTTAATAATGTAAATTCTTTTATAGAATACTATTAATAAATTTACATTTATTATTTTGGAATCTTAAATAATTAAAAACAATACATTTTTTTGTTTACAGTATTCACATTAGAATCTGATGATTTAGAAAAATGGAACTTGCTGTCAAAAATGTTTACATCAGAATCCTCTGAATCCAGCCTGTATGTAATAAATGCTTTCTGTTTAGGGAATTTTGATATTATTATGGTAATTTTCATATTATTTCTCTTTAACAACAAAATCTTTATTTTCATAAACAGGATAAAATTCACTGTTGTTAGTGAGCCTCCTCCTGATGAGCAGGATTTGGATTGTGAAGATGTTGGCTATGGATATGTTGATTTGAGAAAGGTAATACTTTATTTTATTTTAAGCACTAATTATTGTGAGTTTTAATCAAAAGGCTAAATAGTAATATATTTGATTGAAATTCTAAATTTGAAATAACATAATATTTTTATTTTTTATTTATTTATATTTGTAACTTTAATGGACTACAAAGTCACTGCATGACTTTGTTAAATAAATGTTTATTAAGTTTAGTTTAGAAATTAAAATAATTGAATTTCTTAACTAAACTATTATTTGGTTTCTTGTTATATTTTATTTATTACATGATTATTATTAAATGAAGCTATTCCTGTAAATAAATGAAAATTGCTGATAAAATTATAATCATATAATAATAATTTTTTTTTATCATTTTATTAATTTTTTTTATCATTTTCATTCCTGAAAAAGTAGCTTTGAATAATTCCTTTTGAATTTTAAATAAAATTATCTATTTATTGATAGAGTTTCAAGTAATATTTCATGTATATTATATCAAAAATGTGAAGAAAAAAAAATTTTTTTTTGCTAGTTTTGTAATTATATGTTGTCCTCTAAATTATAATAAATAAAATTTAATATTATTAATAAAGACAGCTTTTTTATTACATAAGCAGTTTAATTTTATTATAAACAAAAACTTAAGTGCAATTTGTGTTATGATACCTGAATAGTTTATTTTTTGCGGATAATATCTTTTTAATTCTTTCATTTTATTTAATAATTATCGCTTCAGCTACTTTTTAATTCATATTTATTTGTATATACAACATAATAAACATTTTAATTTGTTAAATATTAAAAATTTCATTTTAATATTTTCAAGTGAATTTTTTCTCATTTACATGTAATTTTATTGAAATAAAGGTTTAAAAATTATTATTGATTTTAATATCATTTTAAAAAAATTTAAATTCACTTATTAAAAAACTGAATGTTTTTATTAAACTGATATTTTGAATATTGATAGTTATCAAAATTTATTAAAATTATAAATTGCAAAAATATTTGCAAAATGCCTGAAATTATTTGGATAACTATATTAAAAACAAATGTATTATCTGTTTTTCATAATATATTTCTGTAAAATGTATTGTCCTATTTAGTTTATATATATATATATTACTTGAAATAAAAATTATTTAAAAAGCTATACTTGTGTGTATTATGGAACAGATTTAAAAATTTTAATATGTATAAAATAGATTAAAATACTACAGTTTGAAACTGATAATACGTGAAAATTATTATGATTAGTTCATTTTAATGAAGTACTTTTATAGATGCACCAAAATTATGAAGGAGGGCTCCTGATTTCTTTTAAAAAGAAAAAGTCATCTATTGTATGAAAACAAAAAATAAATAAAAGCTATTTCTATCCATAAACAATAGTTTTATTATGAGAGCAAATGTTTTAAATGATTTATGTTTTGCTATACAAATTAAATATGCATTAGAAATATTGTTGTTATATATAAAGTAAAATTACATAATCAGTATAGAGTCCAGTATAAAAATAGAGAATTTTAAATTATTCATAAATATCACATTCAATTACTTTTATCTGTAGTATGCATATATATTTTGATGCATTTATTATTGTTTAGATCATGAAAGAAAAAAAAGATTTAATTCAGGAAGATATATCAAGTAAGTAACCACAGATTTATAACAACTAATTTCGGACATTACAAATTTATACTTTTCTACAGCACCTTATTATCTAAATCAAACATTACAAATGCTCGATGATATATATTTTTATAATTATTGTGAAATTCATGTTCTTGATTTAAAGTTTTTAATAAACTATTAAGTTTATATAGTTATGAAAATACTTGACATATTATTTCCATTTGTGCATATTTCTTAATTCTATCATTATTCTTTACCAGTTAAAATTTATGTTGTATATGTATTTTTTCACTTCGATTGTATTTAAAAATTTTATTATTTAAAATAATGGTTGAAACTAATATTTTAATGCCCCAAAAATCCATATCAGAGTAAAGAAATTGTTAAATAATTGCTCAAAGCTACATAATAGCACATCCCCCCAATTGAAAACTGAATTTAAAAAAAGACTTCTGCAAATATAAAAATTTGCATTTTACCACATAATGGGCTATAAAACACAAGTTACATTGACTCCAGTATTTAATTTTAGACCTATCTTTGTACCAGCCAGTACAAGTTTCATGGTTGACAAATTAATTCCAATATTGTTGTAAAGATTTTCTTCTTTAATATTTCTCAAAAACATGTGTAACAATAATGCCATGATAGTCAATCAGAATGCATAATAATAAAGGATGTCTTCTGGTATCAGCATTAAGACTTTTCCAGAGAAAAATCTAATGTAATATTTCTGTTGACCAATACATTTTATTTACTCCCCATAAATTACTGCCTTTGTTATATGTTTAGAATGGGTTTATATCAAGCTGAAGCTTAAGGATTACAGTAGAAATTGTTTTAATATAGTCTTATATAATTACAAACAGCACTCTGTAGAACTGAATTAAATCTTCTTTAACAGTTTTAGTCTGTATTTTAGACGGCTGAATCATAAGTAAAGATAAAGTTGATAATTATATTGTAGGGGTAATGAATAATTTTAAGATTTAAGTCTTATATTTTTCCAATATCATTTCTACCTGCTGATTTTAATTATGATATCTACCTTTTTTTTCTAATTAAGTTCATATCAAAAAAGGCTTCTAAAAATTGTACTTTCTTTGAATGAGCCAGTTTGTGGTCAAAAATGTCACATTCCTAAGATTAATTTTTCTTTTGGTAAAAACAGACATTTGTGTGTTTTGTAGAGTTACCAAAATACCCCATATTTTATGTCTGAACTAGTTTAAAAGCTTTTAACATAGTCTTAGAAATCACTCCCTCAAATGTACATCTTATGATTATGATCAAATCATCTGCATAGCTAATACAAGTGATAAATCTGGCATTGTTAGAATTGCTAATAAAAACTTTATAATGCAACACTATAAACTATTGGGTTTCCAGTTTCAACCTGAATTTTTCTCTTAGCCCCTAAAAAGATAATAATGAATCTATTGATAAGAATATTTTTTATTCAAAAATACATGGTATTTTTATACATTGTTGAGAAAATACTAGTTGAAACCATCCTACTCTTAACAAGTAGGATGACTTCAATGGATACTTTTTCCAAAACATGATTAGCACTTAGGAAGACTGCCAAGTCAATTTGTCTAACCTTATAATTTTCTAGAATAAAGAACAGATTATAAATAGACTTTATAGGTTATTACTGAACAGATATATTCATATGTTATAGGTTGTGTATTTATTGGTTGTTGCAGGACAGGTATGTTGAATGGAAGTGAATGGGATATCCACTAAACCAATTACTTTATCAATATTATCTTATTTATTAATTTTTTTTCAATTACTTTTGACAGAAAAGAAGTTAAATTGATTGCATATGATTTTTTTATATCTTAATAGAATAATTATCCTTTTTCTGGTTGTAAATAAATATTACACTTGTTTGCTTTTCTAGACAATGAATGTGTGTCCCAAAGTGCCCTCTATATTTTGTACAGAATTACTGTTAAAAATTGAATATTAATAAAAAGACTAAACTACTACTTTATTTTTGGTGATTTAAATTATATCACTGTCCATTTTCTGCTACTACAGTTAGCTTTGTAAAGTGTGAATTACCAGAATGAGGAAAATAAACTTAAAATAATTCCATCTAATGTTCATTGTCCCAACCCTACTAAATGATTATAATGATCATTTTACCATTTTGGAAAATCAAGCAGATTTTTAAATTAAATCTTCTTATCAATATGTATAACATCATGCTATTCCCTTCCATTGTAACTGTAACAGTAGCCAGAAATATTTAATATTTAGATAAATGTTTTTCAATATTTTTATAATTAACAGGATATTTCATTTTATATTTTCTGTGTATCTAATGTTTAAGAAATTAAAACATCATTTTGAATTATCATTTCTTATTAATTTGGAAAAAAATTCATTGCAGTTTATGATGCAACAAAGCCTTCTTCCATCATAGGAGCTTTAAATATCAGTATTAAAGCACTAGAAGCCCTTACACTTCTGAAAACATTTTCATCATTTACACAGGATACTTAATTTTGCATAAATCTCTAATGAAATTTGTGATATTTCATCTTATTTGATGAAAATATACCATCTGCAAACTGAAAAATCATTTTATATCCTAGTACAAAATGACATGTTTATATCTTGTGTAAATAAGTAAAAGTTGCAGGTATCATTCTACGCACAAGTCATATATAATCAAATGAAGCTTGTAGTCATTTGTGTAATATTGTGACTGTCTAGGTTGCATGTATTTAGTCATTTTTTTTTAATGTACTGTTATTTTATAATCATAAAAGTTGTTTAATTACATGTTTTTATTATGGAATATGATGAGATTATTTTATTTTTGTGCCATATATTATTTTTATTATAAAAAAAATTTGTAAAAAAGATCATGTATTGTAATTAAATATATGAATTACATAATTTGAAAACTATTGATAATTACAGTATTTATATTCAAATTTTTACTATGGCCTGTGCAGTAGCTGATGAAAAGTGCTTTCCTATTTTAAAATGAGTAATCAAAAAAGTGATGTATATTCTTACTGAAAAAACAAATACACTTTTGTAATTGATAATAAAATCCTATGAAAGAAATAGATTATTTTTATAGAGATTAAATGTATGTAAAATTATTTTACTGATAAAGATGACAATAAATTCAAGAATCCGTAAATATCAGGAATAATATCAATAACATTGAATCAACTTAAAGATTTACCCCAGAATGATTTACAATTAGTAACATGTGCATCATGTCATCAACATATGCATCTAACCATTGCCTCTTGATATGATTGTTTACTAGTCTGCTAACAACTATTATGATCAACTGTGATTTACCTTTAAAGGATTTTGCATGTATTGTGTGATTAAAGGAGTAAGTCTAATAGGATTAAAGATAAAGATTATTATGTACTTAGGTTTGTCTCAGGCAAATGATGTGAGATAGTAGAATGCACAACTAGTGGTATGAGAAAAATTTTGTATTGTATGAAACTGAAAACGATACGGTTGTGCATTTTGGTGTTTCAGAGCTTTTATTTTATTTGCCTTCAAATGAAATTATTTTTAGATAATTTTGTATACAGATGGATTTATTTATTCATCAACATAAAAGTATCCCTTATAAATTTATAAAAGAAATTATTAAGATGTTACATAAACTAAAACACCTATGTAAAAGATTCATTAATATTAAATATGTGAACTACTATGCAAACTAAAGCAGTTTTATGAAATAATTTATATTACAAAAATTACAAATATTTTTAATATTATTTACATTGTTTATAAATTTAATTTAGTTAAATTAATTTCATCCTTCTATTTAAAATTCAGTCATTATATTTACTTGAAAATTGAAAATGTAATTAATATAAGTTATTTTAAAGCATCATTAAAAATTTATGCATACTTTATTTAAAATTCATTAAGTAAGCAATATTTACTTAAGTACAACAATTTAGTGAAAATTTCATCTACATTAAGCTATATTGATTAGTACTATGATTTAAATTTAGTTATTTATATGTTTTAATCTGTTGATCATTGATTTCATTTTAACCTGAAATTATTTTACAATTTTATTGCACAAGAAATCTTACATTGTTTCCATTCATCATATTTATTTGTATACTTATTAACAGAGTAGATGTTTTAGATATTTAATTTATGTATGAAGTTTTATCCGTTGTATCATTGACTATTATTTTCTGTTCATTATACTGATTGACATAAAAATGTTTTTATACCAGCTCTATTACAAATTGTTATTACAGTTAGCATGTACTGTTTCTGTATTTTTTGCCTAGTCATATTTATATGCATGTGAATTCATTGCAATACATATCATTTCTTTTATTCTTAATCATCATTTATGTTGTTAATTAAAAAATATCTAGTCATTGAAAACATTGGGTTGTCCAACAAATTTTATTTGTATTAGTATGAAGTTTTATTTTATCATCTGATTACAAAAAGAATATAATTGCTTCTTATTATAAGATAATATGATAATTCTAATTTAATGAGATTAATAATTGAAAAAACCATTTATTAATAATTATCTGAAACAAATATATGTATTTCATTTCATAAGAAATTTTCTTAATAAGGTATTTACTGGTACAAAGCCAAATCTATGATGTAAAAGCAAAACTAATAAATTTTAATAACTCTGAATAACTTTCATTAATTCAAAAGTGTAAGAACAATATAGTGAATGTCTTTTTCATTTTTTTTTTTTTTTTTTTTTATAAAAAGAAAACACATTTTGTGTGTGTGCGTGCATTGAGGTTCCCCTCCCCCCAAAAAAATGCTTATTAATTTTCTTGCAAATATATTACTTTGTATGAAAAGTCATTCAATAAAACTATCTTTTATGAGAAATTTTACAAAATTATTTCATATTTACCAAACAAACATACAAAGCATATAATTTTTATAAATGAGGAAAAAAATATTTTTAGCCGAAATTTTTTATTGCTCATGAAAGTAATATTTCTAATTTAATATAAATCATTTTTTTCTAAAAGTATAATCAAAAGAATTAGTCTATTATTTCTACACACATTATATTAATTAATAATCTACAATTTCACTTATATAACATTTGTTTTCTAATCAAAAGATGCATTTTTCTAATTTATTAGATTTACATCAAATTTTTTACTATCCAGTACTGTAAGGAATTCGTTAAAACTGTATAAAATCAACCTTAAATTTTTTATAATATTTTTTCTTTCTAAGAACTTGGTAATTGCAAAATCAATAGAATGAACCACATTATAAATCAATTTTATGTATGATCTCAAATCAGTGTCCTTATTTTTATGACTAGAATACCTTTTTTCTAATTATTTATTTACATTTTTTTAATTTATTTTATTTAAATAATCATAAGTAACTATTTTAGTGGTAATAAATTGTTCATATTCATATAGCATTGCCATGCAAGATTTTTAATTTTTAAATATTAATTTCTGATAGCTTTTAAATACTAAGTTGCAAATAGAAATTATAAATTTATAATGTAAATTCATTAGTTATTTTAAAAAAACTATTTTTAATTTATATTATATTTTTATATGTAATCACATCATGTTTCAACTATATAAAATTAAGAAAATTTTCTAAAAAAATGTCAAATTTTTACCTACTTTATATTGTAGCTTAAAACTTTATTACTATCTTAATTTTCACAAACTTACTTTTAAAAAAATGAAGAACCAATCTGTAATATTTTCTGAAAAAATTTTCAAATGCCGTTTAAATTGCTTCATATTTAGTAGAAAAATCAATAATTTAGGACAACCCAGTAAATAATTGTATTTGAGATTAATATGATTTTGAATACTTTCAATGCATTAATCTGAAACATTGGGTGCCATTTACTGTGTATTGAGGTGAATACCAGCTAAGAAAAAAGTTTCTTAGATTGCATTTTATTATGTATTACTAAATCACAGTCATATTAAATTGTTCACCAATTTTGTACTGTCAAATAAAGTAATAGATTTTTTACTGCATTATATTTTTGAGCAGACAAATTTTGTTTTAATTACAATAAAGTTTGCTTATTGAACAATGTTTTGAAAGTATTTATAATAGTTAAGTTACACACGCAATTGTGCGTGCACTTCCTGGGATTTATATTTATAATGTACATTGCACGTAAAATTTAATGCTAGTTATATAAGTTTGAAAATATCGTGTCGCATAATAAAAGCAAATTATATATAATATTAAACTAATACATTTAAGCACAAAAAATTAGTTTTTTAAACAGATTATCAATTATGATTTTAAGTTATTTAACAATGAAACTTAAAATAAATATCATAAATCTGAATGCAATAGTGTTCTGAATAATTCTAATTTTCAGTGAATCCATTAATATGTATCCATTACCATTGAAGTGAATATTTGATGTGCATTTGATAAATGTTGTATACAAATGTTGCAGTTGAGCTTTTGAACCTCATGACAGTAAAAAAGTATGCTAATATTTGATTAGATTTCTAATGGTATACTGTAAATAACATAATAATTTGCAGTATACCATTCTCAAAAAATATCTGTTTTGTCATATTATAAAACAATATCTGTTGTTACTAATGACACTCGGGCAAGCCAAGCTCGTTATGCCTCGGCTATGCGAATTTAAGTCAATTGGAAGGGTCTTTCGTTTAATCAGAGCACCACGAAGGTGAAAGTACGACTTTTGCTCTTCAAAACCTTCGATAGATGGCAGCATCAAAGGATCTACTCCCTCAATTTTGGCATATATATGAAGGGGGAGTAAATTTCTCCAGACCATTGCACCCATGGTAACTGCTCAACGACCGACCACAGGACTTTTGATTCCACAGATTTAACGAGCACGTATATTGCATGTACTCGGTGGGTCTTTGGCGGCATTGGGAATCGAGCCCCACCCTTCCGGATGGAATGCCGATACCCTAACCACTAGGCTACCACGGCCCCTAAAACAATATCGATTTACATATTTTGAATATACATCTTACACTTTATGTGAGATAAAATATTCTTTGTTACATCGAATGGTAATCCATGATGAGATTGATATTCTTTCTGATACATGCATAAATTTTTAAAAATTTCAAGAAAAAACATCACATACCCGTTGCACTCCTGCGTTATACAGTCCATACTATCACATAAGCTCCAGCAACTTCAACAGCCGCATTTTGACAAGGTCAATAGATTCATAAAATATATTCTTCATGTCCTAATACATACATTCGCCTGATGTAATTGAAAGCAAGGCAATGTTTCCAGTTATATCGATATTTAAATGGCGGGCGAGACATGTATGTAACTGAGCAGTACAGTCAACGAAAGCACAGGTATGGCTCTTCGATCCGAAAGCACATATTAATGGCCCTATGTTGATATGTCAGGTCCGCGTAAATACATAAGTCTCTGTGTTTGAGCAACAACAAATGCCATCGTGCTCGCACGCTGACACTAGTTGATATTCAAGCATTGAAATTCATTGCGATCTGAGAGGGCACCACGTTTATCTCGCTTATAAAAAGTTTCATCAGTCGTTTATGGTACCGTTTTCTAAGTTCTTTTTTTGGACAGCATAGTGGCTTAGAATTTAAAGTTTTACTCGATGTTCACGGTATACTCACGAAATGTCAATGTTTGAAATGTAAATAATTGTGCTTCATAGGAGTTTTGCGTCCCACTTCTTGTGTATAGATTGTACAAAAGTTACAGTCTTTTACAAAGTTACTTGAATCTTGACAAAAAGGGTTATTGTGCCATATTAGTAGGATAGCACAAATCAGGACAAAAAAGTAATTTCCTCTTTCGACATCCAGTGTCTATGAAAGCCTCTTAGATAGCAGCTTATGCGGTGGATAATAAAATGCTTTACAACAGCTTTAATGCTGTTTTAAAATTTTCATAAGTCAACAGCAATAACCAATTATTTGCCAAGAACCTGCAGCACTCATAACCGATGTAATAAATTGTTCGTAAACCTTATACAGGCTCTGTTTGTCACATCAAACCTATAGGTTGTACATTTCCATTATTTGCATATACTTATCAGATTTACATATTGCATATACCAGTTTTTCTAAAACGTAAGTGCATATCCGAATTTTATATGCATCCTGTACATACATTTTGATAGAAAAAACTGACAACTTAAATGTCACTTCATTTCAATTGTCTGTGGATTTCAATTCCATTTGACAACAAAGTTTATAGTACTTTTGAATCCATTTAAAAGAGGAGTGCGTCAGTTGAATTAGATTTTATGTGCGAAAAATTGTCGCAAACATAAACATCTCTTAAAAACTCCTAAAAGTTTTTTTTCCTCAAAAAAAGGGGGTAAAAATCATTAAAATAATTTTTAACTCATTTATTATGCTTAAAAACATTACAAAAAGTATTTAAAAATATGATTTTAAAGTTTGGAAAAAATTACAATAGCTAATTTAAGGATAAAATTTCATAATAATTATATTTAACTAAATGAATTAATTTCAACAATTCAGTGTTTAAATTTCTCAAAAATAAGGAGATGCTATTTTTGTAAGTTGATCTGATTCTGTAAAAAGTAATTAATTTAATATTCATTTGCATCATATTAAATGTTTTTTAAATATTATTTTAGTAATACATAATATAATTTCACACACTGTAGCAATGAAAGACATGAACAAACATTGGCGAAACATAATCTTAAAAAAATTAAATTTTTCAAATATATATATATGTGTGTGTGTATATATATATATATATATATATATATATATATATATATATATATATTAAACATTTTCAATAGTCGAAAATAGTTTGACGTATTTCTTAGCAACTAATTCCAAACAACCGTTGCCTGGACATCGCCATTGAAAAGTAACAAGAGATTTTTGTAATACTATTTTATAATTAAAAAATATATATTTTATATAAAAGAAAACTTATCTCTCTTAAAAGTAAGAAAACGTCTGAAATATTTAGGACAAATGTTACTTTCAGCATATTTCTTCTTAAGTAAAATCCTGAAATAAAATTTTCTTTAATCGTAATTCTCATGACCTGCATTAGGCTTAACTACTTTTATGTATCCAAATATTTTAATTTGAATAAATAAAAAACAGAACGATGTTTTTTTAATTATCATCCGCATTTGGATTAACAAAGTTTGAGTTATATCTGATCTAGAAATTTTAATTTTGGCTTTCCAGACTTACATTTGGCAAAGCATGCATATAGTTTAAATAGCTTTATATTATTGAAACTGAGGAAAAAGAATTTTTTTCAGAAAGAAAATTTTCTGAGACAAAAATTTGACTGAAAATATATTTCAGTGCAATCTGCATTAGGTAATACTAGTTTCTTACAATATCAATGCAAACTGAAAACAGTTTGTGTCGGTTTGATCTGGATTTCAATCTCCGCTAAATTGAGATTACATTGATTTGAATTTGAGTAGATGAAATGATTTATCTCAAATCGACTTAAAAATTATGTGATCTACAATTTAAATATCAATTAAAAGTTTTTCGTTCATTTGATTATTTTTTTGATTGTTTGATATGGCTTGGATTTTAGGATAAAAAGCACAAAAACTGGCCAATAATTTATTCATAAAAATGGTGTTTTCAATAGGGTGTAAAATTTTTTATGTTCATTAACAGAGAATGAATAGATTTTGATACTACTCTTCTTACCTTATTGAATGGCCGTCATAGCTGTTAGCTGAACGACCACTATCTTAATTTCTGTTCAAGGTTCGTAAGTGGAATTCTTTTCCTGGATGTGATTGAATTGAATTAAATATATGATTATATCTAATTATTGACTTAGTACAAATGGTTATAGAAATAATGGAAATAACTTTTATAAATAACTCTTTATTAGTATAGTGTAGGACTGCTTTTAGCATGTAATACAGTTTGGATTCGAATAGGAATCGATTCCTACAAGTGCTAAATAGTATTTAAAAGAATATAATGCACCATTCGTCATGGAGATATTGTGAAAGTTTTGGAGAAAGACTGGGAGAGATGCCGGTGGAGTATATTGATTCTGTATTAAAACATTTAAAATTGACCATAACTGTTGAATTATATTGAGGTTAGGTGATTGCGCTAGCCAAACTAGATATTTAACTTTATCCTCGTGTTCATCAAACCACGATTGGGCAAATCTTGCTGCATGTGTACTAACATTCTCACCCTAAAAATTATATCGCTTTTCAGAAACAAAACTTACTTCATAGGGTGAACCTGGTCAGCGAAAGTTTCTCTACACTTTTGCTCATTGATCCTTCCTTTAAGGTTACGCTTGGTATATCAGAAAGCCATAACAAGCTGCCTTATCACGACAAATCCCCTTTTATGCTTAACAGTTGGAAGATAACAATCTCTATCATTCTTTTGTGCACGTATCTTCTAAATGTGCATCTGTCTTGTTGGAGGAAAAAGTGTGAAAAACGATTAATTAGACATTATTCCTTTCTTCTACTTATCAATCGACCAGTTTCTGTAAATGCGATATCACTAGATACGATGTTTGCTACAGCAACTACTTTGCCATAAATGATCTGTATATAAAGGTGCATTCTAAATATAATCACTGATCTTGGACAAATTTAAATGCTGGTTAAGTTCTGTGGTCCTTTTAGCTGAAGTTCTCTTTTTCGGCAATATAATCCATTGCAATATTCGTTTGTCTTTTTCACTAAGCCTCTCTTTCAATCCTATACTTTGCTTTTCTGAATTTGTCTAGACGCGCTGCGTATATTCTGTCATAATTTTAGACACCACATCTCTGGAAGCGTCAAAAGGTTGGAATGTTTCGGTAGCACTCGTCCCAGTTAAACAGGTTCTTATAAATTGAAAATCTGAGCGGTTCAAAAATTTCACTTTTGAAAAAATTCGACTTCCAGAGCTACCAGAATGTTCCCGTATTCTGCCAGAATATATAAATTTCTATTTATCAAATATTAGTACCTTTATATTTTAATGCTTACGAAAGTCATCAAAGATTACATTTTTTCACACGCGTTTCCATTATTTTGATAACGACCTGTGTGATTCTAATAACCTAAATAAAAAAGTAACGCCACACTCGTAGGTGGCGACTATCACTGAAGAAACAGAAGACTTATTTGAGAAGACGATCCTGTTCCTCTCTGTCGTCCATATTGCTCTATTCAGGCACCATACCAGACATTAGCGTCTTTGCTGTGGGGTCCATTTGATGGCTTTGCAACCAATTGATAGCAAATGGTTCTGCTCGATATAGGAACATTCATGGTGGTATTTTTTTTCGCCCAAAATGCTACATACTGAAAACTACCACAAATTTTTTAAATGCTTGACTATTTGTAACTTCAGTTAAAATTTTATATGGATTCAATATAATGTTGACACTTTTTGACGTAATTCTGTGATAATAACTGAAGAAGTCGTTTTTTAATATTGCATTGGTAAAAAAGTTCTAAATGATCCTTCAAATAAATTTTTGAGGCCTTAGTTTGATTCTATTAATAAATAAAAACAAGTCCAAATTAAGGGAAAGGTATCCTAAGGCTTCAACCTCTAGGATATTTAAAGGAATTTTGACTATCGTTACATAATTCTTGTCAGTAAGATTACAATTTATGAAGTACATAATTGGATTACCGTATTTCCGTATATCATATACGATGCCACAGATAATCTGATAAAAAATATTCTCCATCGGAAAAGCTTACAATAAATTTTTGGGAAAAAAATGCCATTTATGTTTTATGAAATAAATAACAGATGTCGCCAAGATTATGCCTACTTATTTCATATACCAGGATTATTCTGAAATTTTTAAGATACGCGCAGACGAGAATTTACAAAAGAAAAATAACGGTTTAATTTTAAAATAAAAAGTATTTTAACATAGAAGACGATTTTTTACTGCCTTACTTCAACTTGTTTAGCGTAGAATAGATTTTAAACAGAAGAGAAAATGGAGTTTAATTTTAAAATAAAAAGTATTTTAACATAGAAGACGATTTTTTACTGCCTTACTTCAACTTGTTTAGCGTAGAATAGATTTTAAACAGAAGAGAAAATGGAGTTGACGCGAGAACATTTTCGCGCTATGATTTTCTACGATTTTAAAGCAGGATTAAATCAAGAAGAATACGTTCAACGGTTGCAGTTAGCATTTGGTGATAAATCTCCAGCTCGTGCTACTGTATTCAGATGGTTTAGAGAATTTAGAAGAGGTCGCAATTTTCTTCAGTATGAAGAATACACAGGAAGGCCGCCATCGGAAGTTATCCCGGATAATATGTCTGCCATACGAAAAATGTTAATGGATGATAATCGCTGTACCTATCAAATGACACAGAAGGAACTTAACATTGGACCCGCAGCCATACACAGTCATTCATGAAGAATTACATATGAAAAAAGTAGTTTGCCGTTGGGTTCCCCATAACTGAGCACCAAAAAGAGCGTGTCAGAATCAGTAAAGAAGCTCTTAAATTGCTAAATGATGGTGGCCACCGCATCATTTCTAAAACTGTAACAGGTGATGAAACGTACATACCGTTTTGATGTTCCAACACGTCAAGAAAGCAAAGTATGGGCCTTTGAATATGATCCCACACCGACAATGGTGAAAAAGCAACACGCACTGAAAAAAGTGATGTATGCCATTTTCTTCAGAAGTACGGGATTGGTCAAAGTTGCAAGGACAGAAGACAGTAACAGCAAACTGGTATACCACTAAATGTCTTCCAGAAATTCTACAAGAACTCAATTTTAGTGGACTAATGCTTCATAATGACAATGCCTCTTCACATACAGCCAGATTAACAGTTGAGTTTCTTAAACAAAAACAAATTTAAGTGATCGAACATCCGCCTTATTCACCAGATCTAGCTATGTGCGACTTTTAGTTATTCTTCAATCTAAAAAAGAAATTACGTAGACGTCGTTTTCATTCAGAAGAAGAGATTGATGAGGCTATAAATGCATTTTTTTCATCTATTCCAAGAAATTAATGGTTGAGTCATTTAATCTGTGGAAAATTCGTCTACAGAAGTGCATTGATGCTGGAGAGACTACTTTGAACACACCTAAAATTTTTTAAGTATAACTTTAAAAATCTAGTTGTATCTCAAAAATTTCAGAGTGACCCTCGTATAATCAGTTTTATGCAATTACGTTTCAGAAAAATTCTCAATTCTCCACAAGATATTAATTACTGTTGCAAAACCAGTCACTGTCATTTCACTTTGTCTTGTTCTGAAAATATTCAAGTTCATGTATCGTCATTTTCAAGCAAAAAGTTTTAAATTACACAGTAAGCTTTAAACTAAAAACTATATAAAAGGCAAATAAAAAATGACGACTAACATGTTAAGGTAAGATTAAAAAAATAAAGCATGTGCAGTACCAAAAAAAAAAAAAAAGTATCCAATGCGCAATATTTGAAAATACATTTCTTTTATTTAATTATTAAAAAAGAAAATTTTATTTTTAAAAAATATGCGTAATCTAGTTTTAAAAGTTAATAAAAATCGACAAGTTTTATTAGTTTCTTGAAATAATGGCTCTTGAACTTTCATCTCAGTTTACCGCAATTTGGTGTGACATGAATTCAAACAGATCTTTTTTTATAATAAATGTTTTTTGTACAATTTATTACATTTTTAATAATAATATTTTATTATTGTATGTGACATCCACATTATCAGCAGTAAAATTTTCGACCATTCGCAGAAACAATCGCCGCGGATTATACGACGTTTTTTTTTTCTTTTACTCAGAAAAAAAATGTCTTGCAGATCTTCTGCAGCTACAGATTGAAAATAGGGTTATGATAATTCTTTTAGGTGTGAAAACTTATTTTTTAAAAAAATAATTGTTTTTGGTATACTTTTAGTTCCTTCTCAACGCCTCATTCTGTTAATTTTATCAGAATTAATTTTTATTTCACATATTTAATATCTTTCATTTCTTTTATGTATACTTGAAGTCATTTTCCTATGAGAATACTTTATATATATCAAATAAAAATTGTACTTATTATAATTAATTGATCTACAAAAGATATTACCTGTGTTTGTATGATTCAACCTTAAAAATCTTTTTTTCTTCTTCTTGAAAAAATATGTCCACAGATAACAATAGCGAAGAGAAAATTGTTAGGCGTCTGATAACATTTTATCCCAAACTTTAAAAGTTCCTTTGAAATTTGGGATATAAGAGTATATATTATATTGATTTTAGGTTAAATATTTTTAATATTAAAAACAGAAACGTGTTTAGTGGTAAAAATTATTTAATTTTTTAATTCCTGCACACAATAAGAATAAACAATAATATATTGTCCAGTATTGCGTACAGTATTTAATAATATATAAATAAGTCAACTCAAAAATAAAAAATATTTTTTTATTTATCAGTTTGACCATGACAATTAGAAATTTATTTCATATAATTACATAAAATTTCTACTTAAATATCCCTAATATCATATTACATTTATGTATTAACAGCTCTTTCTTGATGATCAGGAACCTGATCATTATCACAGAAGTCCTTCTTCTCTGATTTCATTCCTCTGATGTAAAATGGTGGAGAACGTCCTAAAACTACATCACTTGTGACTCTGACTGTTGCAATATCAGAACCAGGAATTTCAAACATTGCTTCCAACAAAATGTTTTCCTATAAAAAATATAATATTAGAACAACTGCATAAAATACTGTATCTTAGTTTTATGTGTAACAGGTACACACATTACACATAAAACTAAGATATAAATTTTAGATGCAAAGAAAAGATTTTTGAAAAGAAGTATATGCACTTAAAATGATTATTTCCTTCTTAAAACAATTATTCCATAGATATTCTAACAAAACTAAACATAACTTAGTTTTTTTATTTATTTATTTTTTTTATTTTAATACAAGAATTAAATAGCAGTATTTGGGAAAGAAAAAGGAACATCAGATCTGAAAGTCATGTTTTTCTACATTTTAATTATTTATTTTTTATTGAAAGGAATAAATTATTTTTTTTTTATCTTTTTAAGGAATCTTCAAGTTTCAAATCATGCTTCAGAATATATGAAGTCAATTCTACGCTTCAATATCTCTATAAACTGCCTACAGTTTTAACTACAATGTTAGAATAATTGCATTATTTATTACTTTCATTAAGTGATCAAACTTCTAATTCTTTTTGAACGCATTTGTTCTAATTAAAAATCACAAATGAGTATAAAAGGTAGAGTATTCATTTTTTTTTTTTTTTGATTACACAAGTGGATTTTAACAAATTCACTAAACCATTCTAAATTTCAAGCATATCTGGAGAATAATTAGTTGCGATAGTAACATCAAAGCTCATTAACACCAGCATTATGAGAGAAATAAAATTCAAGATGAATGACAAGCCTTATGTTTGAGCTATTCTACTCTTCATTCAAACTACTTCAAACAAGCTCTGTAGTATCCTGCAGATATCCCTTAAGAAAAAAATGCAACTAAGCTGTTTATCAATCAACTTCTAGAGAAAAGCACTTAGTTTTGACAGCATCAGTCTGTAGTGGCAAGCATAATAACTGATGATAATTATACTTGCATCATTGATATCTAAAATCAATCTGAAATTTGTGAAGAGAATTACTATCCATTAGAAATCTGTAGAGAAAACAGAACTTTTTTCGTTCTACATAACTTATTTTAGCAATATTAATTTCATCTTTATAAATTTTAATGAAACCGTTATGACTCACCACAATTGGTCTGTGGGCCAAAAGTTGTTCATGGAGTTTATTTAATATGATTTCCAGAAATTTCTATTTTTATTTGTCAAGTATTCAGAATTGTTCTTTGATAATAAACATAAACAGCTAGAACAAAAGTTTATAAAGCAGTGCAGTTTCCTAAGTTTTAATGCAACCTAATGCAATTTTTCCAAAAAAAAAATTGCCCAACACCCTTGGTTTATATCCTATTCTCCTGGAAGTTGTTTGATTTGTTTACCACACTGCATACATGTTAATTACATTGACTCTACAATTAGAAATAAATTCTAAAACTTTACACATATTCAAGTCCTAGGTGGAACTCAAATCCATAAAAACTAAAATGAAGGTCATAGATCATCAGCTAGCAGGAAGATTTTAAATATGGAAAGTTTTATCATAAATCCCCTAAATCAGTTAAAGGGATGGCATTTTACATTTTTAACCATTTACATCTTCTGGAAACTTAAATTCTGACAACATTTTTAAAAGGGAGGAAATGAATCAAATAGTAAATTCAATTAAATCATAGAATATAGATTAAAAATGAAAATTTTCAAATAGAATTAATTTAAAGTTAAAACTTATTTGAACATTAGTCACTGATTTCTATTAACAGTTGAATACTTAATTGTTAATTATATAATCTATTAAAAAACAGAGTTTTTAATTAAAATATAATCAAGCAAATTCAATCACTTCATACACTTCTTTTCTACTGTGTGGATGTTATATTTATCTTTTAAAACATTCTGAGAAAAAAAAAAAAAAAAAAAAAAAACAACAACAACAACATGGAATTTAAAAATGTATTGACTATTTACCCATAACATAAAGAAACTGTAATTTAGAAACATACTGACCATAATAGCTCTTAAGCCTCGTGCTCCAGTTTTCTTTTCCATTGCAGAATGGGCAATAGTTTTTAAAGCATCATCTGTGAATGCAAGTTCAACCTACAGAAATAAAATATATTATTCAAAGTAAGTTTTCTTACTTAAGCGAATTTTTATTGAAATAATTCTTTTATTTCATAGCATCTTAAGTTCCTTAAGATATATGTACTAAGGACTTAAAGTCACGAAGAATAATTTATAATTCACATTCAAAGAATAGTATCTTAATAATCATGAAAATCAAAATTTAAAGTCATGCATGTAGTGTGGAAATTCTAGAGTCTTAGACAAGTTAATGCTTCAAAGAATCTTTTATGCAGTTACAAACTACCTTAGGGGTGATATTGTCCATGTTTAAACAGCAATAGTTACAAAGCTAGAAAGAAACATTAAAATTTTTTTTTTTAAATAAACTCCAAGGTCTTTTTCTCTTTTCTTTTAGGAGTCCATAAAGATTTAATTTAGATTTTAATTAAACTTTTCTTTATTTTTAAATGATGAATAACATTCAGTAATAACATGAGTTTATGCATATAGAAATTAATTTTTCCAAGATTATTTTTAAAATGCCCTAAATTATAAAAAACATAGAAAAGAAAAATATTTTCAAAGGTGGATCAATATATCAACCATCATTCAAACTTAAAAACTACCTTTCAAGCATTTTTCTTTTTAATTTTTTACATTTCCTATATTTTTTATTAATATTGTTATTTTATCATTAAATTTAATATAATATGCTATTTTAAGAGTAAAATTTAAGAGATTAGAAGTCCTTAACTTTAAATCAAACTACAAAACAAAAATTCATAAATACAACACGTAAATTTTTAAACCAATATTATAACAGTATTTTTAAAAAATAAATACTGTTTTAATGTAACAGAATGAAATATATCAAATTTTCTGTTTTGATATTTACAGTAGGATTTTTTAACTATACTCAGAGTAGCATTTTAAATTTAAAACTATAACATTTAAATGTTAGAATTATATTTTGATAAAAAATTTTTAAAGAATAAAAATGTAAACATTTTTTTTTAAGTAATTATTTTATTTACATGAAAATATAGCTCAAATATTTCAAATAATTAACAATGATAACATAGAATAATAATTGAATTAATTGTTTATTTCATACTCTTGAAACATCTTAAATTGAAGTTCTATGATAATGAAAGTTTAATTTTGAATTATCAATAAATTTAATAAATTTCAGAAGTATATTCAACTCATCAATTAATGAATATTCAGTAATAACATGAGTTTATATGCTCAGAAATTATATTTTCAAGATTATTTTTAAAATGCCTTATACTATAAAATATGAAGAAAGGAAATATATTTTCAAAGGTGGATAAATCTATCAACCACCACTTAATTTTTAAAAATCCCACTTTCCATTTTTCTTTTTAAATAAAATTTTCTTTTTTTTAATATAAGAAAGAAAGAGACAGTATTATTTAATTACTAAAGCATAAATTATGTATGGTTATCAAAATAAAATTGAGTATTTTCATAAAAATAAAATTTTCTCAAAAATAAACAGCAACTATAACGATACAAATTATGCCATAAAAAAGATGGCAATAAAGCAAGATAGTAAACTACATAAGTATTTAATAATGCACATAAAAATAGCATTACTTAAAAAATTATGTAACAAATATTAAAATAATTTACTTTGTCCATTGTGAAAAGCATTTTAAATTGTGGTACTAAAGCATTCTTCGGCTCTGTCAGAATTTGCACAAGCATATTTTCATCCAAACTGTGAAGAGGAACAACAACTGGAAAACGACCAACAAATTCTGGTATCATTCCAAATTCAATAAGATCTCTAGATTCAACAATACGTAATAAGGAATCTTTTTCAGCATTATCTTCAGCTGCATTACTTCTTGCAGTAACATTGGCTACATCTGCAGCAGATGCAGCTCTTCTTCCTGGGGAACCAGATACTGGAGCACCAAAGCCAAGATACTAAAATTAAATTAATATCAAATATCTAACAATAATTTAATCTCCTTATGCATTGTAAAGTAAATATAAGCAATTCATGAATTATCTCTCTCTCTCTCTCTTTTTGAACTCACAAGTTTGAATTTATAAATAATTTTATAATAACTAATTCACATTAATTGTAATAAACAATACAATGAAGGATTTTAATAAATAATGTAATTTAATTTTTCTAACATGAAAAATATCAAACACACATTTAAATATATTTTATTAATTATATATAAAACAGTAGCATTAAATAAATACAAATAAACATATAAAAATGTAATAAAATTAATAAAAATTAGAATCCAATAAAACTGATTAATTAAGTAAAATAAAAATTAAAATGACGATAAAGTATTATATTAACAGTTTAGATAATTCAAAGTAAATTCTCTGACTAAATGAAATTTCCTTAAGTCAAAGATTTTCCTAACTCATAACTAAACTTAATTTTTGAAATAATGATTTGTATTTTTCATCTATCATAGAAGATTTAAAAATAAATAAATAAAAATTTACCTTTTCATTCTTTCTTCGACTAACTATTCGATCAAGACCATTGAAAGCACCAGATGCAACAAATAATATATTAGTAGTGTCAACAACAACTGTTTCTCCCCTTAACTTTCTAGAGTTCCGTTCGGGTACACTGACAAGCGCTCCTTCTAACATTTTTAACATTCCCTTAAGTAAAACATAAAAGGATGTTAATTATTAATATAAAGTAACAACGATTTTTCAAAGAAATAAATACACATACATGAAAAGAGTTTTTACATATATAGTTTTATTAGACTTACTGGAAAACTGGTCATAACAATGAATTTCCATGAAAACGTTTATACTAATGTTAAAACACAATTTTTTTAATAATGAGAAAAATACTAAGATTAAATATATCTTATTTAACAGTAAAATGAAAAATAAATCAAGAATAAGTAAAAAATAAATATAAAAGTCATATATATTATAAAATTTAATTGCTGTTATTTTATTTTTCTGTATTTAAAGCAACATATTAGCTGCAGTCTTTTTTTTAAGTAAAAAAAAAAAAGTTGAATAGTATTCATAAGTGACAAGTCTTTTGGCCAAATAATTGACACTACTGATAGTGTAAAGACACATAAATAAAGTACAAAGTATGATTAAAATATATTAAATTGTGCACTGAAAAATATTTTTACTATAGAAAACATTTGGTTAATTTCTATTTAAATCCAGCTTATCAGCAAGTGTGATAATTCCAAGAAGATTATCTAAAATATCCTCGAGTAATAAGATCCTCAAGAATCTTATTTATTGTTATTACTGTATTTTCCTGTATATAATGCGCAGCAGCATATTATCCGCTAGCTTCTTTATTCAAGCAAAGGAAAAAAAGTGTCGCATAATCTGCAGCAATTTTTCTGACAAATAGTCGAAAATTAACACTGCTGATAATTTGGAGCCAAATAAAATAAAAAATAGTCATTATAATTAAAAATATAATAAATTCTACAGAAAAAAACTCATCATGATAAAATTTGTTTGAATCCACGTCAAAGCAAAGTGCGATTAACTGAAATGAAAGCACAATATTGATCAATGTCTAAGAAGTTTCTAGTAAATTTTATAGATTTTTAGATATTAATAACCTTTAAAACAAGGTTAAATATATTTTAAAAATAAACTATATTTGTCTCGTTAATAGATAAATGAAAGAAATGGATGACTTTCTGGCTGCACATGGAATAGTTTTTCATTTGTACCACGCAAAAGATTATTATTACATTTATTTTTCACCTTACATTACACATTTGTCGACACTTCTCTTTATTTACCTTCCCTATAGCTTTCAATTTAAAATTTACTCTGTTATTTAATAAGTTTCACTTCCTATGACAAGATATGAATCTGAATGTTTTCAGAGCAAAACAGTTTAGATCAAGACTGAATGCGAAATAACATTAACAAATTGGAACTTTAATCATTGTTCACAAGAACTGAATTCGTTCTTGAATGTAATTGGACATTGCTGATTAGAGTTAAAATAAGTCAACTGTGTATTGGCACCATCTGTTATTTATTCAATGAAACATAAATGGCATTTCTTTCAAAACTTTAATGATGAAAACTTGTTAACTTTTCTGATAAAAAATGTTTTTGTCAAATTATCAGCGGCAATACTAAAAAATAAGTTAATAAGTTTTTTTTTGTTTTTTGTTTTAATAAATTTAAAATGAGGCCATCATATTTTGTATATATGTTTTAAATGGAAGAATGTATTATTTTCGAATTTCACATTTGATACACTCTTTTCCTTTCATGTTCCACAGCCATGTTCCTTTCATGTTCACTTCACATTAGCCTATTTGCTGCTCTTTCTTTGTAGTTGCCTTATTTACAACTTTTAGTTTAAAATCTGATGTGTAACAGATACTCATGCTTCCACATAACAAAATGGAAATTTTAATATTTTCAGCCTGAAATATGTCAGACAAGTCGTGAAAGCTTAATGCTATCTATTATTTAATTTATAAAATGTATAGCATTTTTTACACAAAACTTTAAGGTGTTTTTTTTTTTTTTTTTTTTTTTTTAATAGAGAATTTATTAATTATTATCAGTAGTGACATATATAACATGTACAACAAAATTTTAGAAAAAAGTTTACGCATAATCCAAGGATTATATACAGAAAGTATGGTAATATTGAGAATTCTAAATAAGATAAATTTGTTTAGTGAAAAATTCTACCACCTGATGTGTAAGCGAATTGCTAAATTATCACACCAAAATAGATTATTTAGTTTGATTAGTTTCAATACACATGTTAATTATCTGCAATTCTGTGACAAACACCAATAAGTGCAAAATTAAATTGCAATTTTATTAAATCATGAGTCTTATGTGAAATTATTTATTTTAATAATTTGAAGAAGTATTTTAAAGTAGTACCTGAAAATAAATAGATTAATTTTAAATTTGGAATTTCATTTTGTTAGAATTTTCCCCACAGAGGTTTCATTTGTAGTTTAAATTTTCTTGGAAATTATAAAAAGACTTTAATCTTTACTCTGCATTGAAAAAAATTTCGGTGAATGAAGATTAGATTAATACTTACATTCAAGTTATTTGATTTAGTTTTATTATCCTTTTCTTCAAACCTTTTCTTATATGGGCCCCATTACCCAGTTAATTAAAAACTTAATAAACTAAAAACCTATTATTTATGTTATTGATTAGTTTTATTAATTATTCTTCATATTATTGATTTAATTGCATTGCTTAGCTAGATACATAGTATAGGATTAAAGTGGGTGCAATTGCCTAGTTAATCAGAAATTAAATTTGATGTTATTTACATTATTGATCTAGTTTCATGACACTGTAGAAATTTTTAATAAGTGTGTTCATTCTATTAATTAAAAATAAATGATTGAAAAACGATTAATTTTCGCATTGATATTTAGTTTTTTTTTTACATTTCTTTTGTAATATGTGTTTCATACAATAGGTGAAATTTTCTAATATTTAGATATGATATATGTCTGTGGTATGTAAATATAATAAGGTTTTTGAAATCAAAGTAATCATAATAAAAATTTGTATGAGATCATGGTATTTGAAGATTGAGATAAAGTAAGCAATATTCAAAGTTGTATATTGAAAAATACTGCATTATTTAAAGTTAGAGATAGAGCAAGATTGTCCCAAATTATACCAGTTAAGTTTGTGAGAAAAGTGTACAGAACTTAGTGCGAAAATTGGAAATTTGGCTAAATCCACACCAAGACAGAAAATTTTACAACATACTTTGTTTTATTTACATGGCATTGAACAGTATACATAATTTTGAAAAGTGCTATTATAAAGCACACCATGCAACTGGAAGATTAGATTTATTATTCAATACATTCTAAAGGTTAAACTTTTTTATCTCATTTTTCTTTTAATAAAAAATTAAAAAGTTTGAATACATATATATATATATAATTATAAATAATGCATAATTAAAACCAATTAAAATCCAAAAAAACTTGTCTATCTATTTCAAATTAGTTGGAATTAGCATAAATATTAAACATTTTAACGAAAAATTTTAATTATAATTTTTAATATTAAGGAACCATATTTACAATCATATTAGTAAACTGATATAAAAGAATACTTTGTCTTAATTTTCAATCTAAAACTAAATTATTAACTGCTACTCAATACACAAGATAAACAAAAATATAGAAAGGAGTAATATTTAATTTTGAGAAACAATTTTCATTTAACACAAAGTTTCTTCAAACATAAAATATGTTTATTTATCTGCATATAAATAAATTGGCTAAATATTTTTTATTTAATTTCATTTGATAAAAAAAGAGCAGAACCAGAGAAAAATCTAGCAAATATTTTCATTATATATAAAATATACAAACCTGTTGTACTCCTTCACCTCCAACATCACGCAACTGATGTATTCCAGGTACAGCTCCAATTTTATCCACTTCATCCAAAAAAACTATCCCTGTCAAACAAGTATAGACATATTAAATTATAACTCATATTAATAGAAGCTGCAAACATTAAGTGTTCTTAATAATTTAAATTTTTATTTAAAAAAATCAGCAATTTTAAAAAACTAATATAAATTACATTCTTAAATGAAAATAATATAAAACCTAGTATAAATTGCATTCTTAAATGATTAAAATTATTCTTTATTTCAAACAAAAGAAAATTATAAAATTGAAATAGAGATAAAATATACTTTGAAACTGATATGATTTCATTTAAAATGTATCATTAAAAGAAAAATCTTACACTAGAATTTATAAAATTTTAAAATCGTATTAATATAATAAATATGTGTATGTATTAGTAATTAAAACCTGTATTAAAATATATATAGCAAATATTATACATTTTTTAACATTGTTAATGTTATAGTTAAAATTTAAAAACAATATAGCATGAAAAATTTTACCAAATTTATGCAACTGTTGTAAGTATAATAATATAGTTTATTATACATTCACTGAATAAATAAATATATGATAAATGAATAATTTTCATTATTGAGAAATATATTTTTAAGTACACAGCAAAATTCAGTTTTCTCCTCAATAATTCTTAAAAGTTTCGGCTTTTATCTTAAATTCACAAAATTAAAACTTTTTAAGACAGCTGGGTATTATTTTAGTGTGCTGAAAATGAGTCTCACTGTTAATATGTGAAAACAAGACCAAATTCATGGAAATCTCACTCGCTATTGAAAATTTACTCTAACTGTATGTTCATTAATGGCTAAATCTTTGAAAAAGTTAACAAATTTAAATATTTTGGCACAATATTAATAATAAAAAGAAGCTTAAAGCAGAAATTAATAACATACTTGAAACGGCTAATAAATAATACTTTGGGCTGAAAAGGCAATGAGATCTGCATTTACCAGCCAAAAAACTAAATTAAAAATTTATAAGATGCTTATAAAATGTATTTTACTCTATGCTAGTAAAACTTAGACCCTTTATAAAGATAATGGATATGTTTGAGAGAAAAATTCTCAGAATTATCTTAGGCCCAGTGCAAAAAGAAGGACATTGGTGAGCGAGACACAATTTTGAACTATACAGGATTTCTATAGACAGCAACATATTAAACAAATCATCTATAATAACCAATTAAGATAGCTCGGCCATGTGCGGAGAAGCTTAGATAACCCTACAAAACCTTAACTGTTAAAAAACCTGAGGTATCCTAAGCCAAAGGAACACCACTTACTAGATGGCTGGATGATACCAAATAGGACTTAAATACTTAATAGAAGAGGAGTCTCTAATAATAGAAGATGCTGCAAAGAACATGTGGTTGCAGCAGCCAATGTCTGTAAAGGCTTATTGGGCTTGTCACAAAGATTATCTAAAGTTTTTTTTTTTTCCTCTGACATTAAGCAAACATACCAGGAAAAATTATTCTCCATGCAGAATCTAACCTACTATAACATCAATATTACCAAGACATATCAATTTTACTAAGGTTTCAGCCTGTTTAGCTGATAATATTTCAATCAATGGATCACGAGATTACATATTGAAACATATTTTTTATGTTTCCAATTGTTTCAATAAGATTCATTAATTAAGAATGAAAAAACATTTTTGATTAAATACCATTTGTTGTTCCATAGGGAGGAAAGAATCAGAAATGCACTCCATAAAGTAAGTTAATTATTTCTGAACCTGTCTGCATTTACAAGGGGATACAGGATAGCTGCACCAGCCTTCTGACCGAAGACAACTGCTAGCCAGGACCTATATTCCTTGATGCACCCCTGAAGTGGCCTCCATCATTATCGAGTCACTCAATAGATATATGATAGCTTGATCCATTTTAGTCTATTGATGAGCTGAAAATCATGACATACCTCCTGCTTATCTGAAGCAGAAGCCAAAGTAATGTTGGTCTTTGGAAGCCTGAATTACAAGGATCCTCTTTTTTGGGGACACAGGTATCCATGCACAGCAAACATATGGGTGATTAAGCCCCCTAGAGAAGGTAATAGCAACAGGGTGGCATAGCTACTCACGAGGAGCTCTCAACCTTTTACAAGGCAATCATCACAACAATGGAAAAAATGAATAAGTAAAAATGAATATGAGAAGAAAATAAAGAGAACAGACTATTGGGACACCTCAGGGTTGTAACACTCGTATTTACTTACAGAAAGTAAACTTCCTGAAGCGATAACATGAATCAAATGAATTTCTTGGATTAAATGAAAAATAAAAATTATTATGGAATTATAATATCTTAATTTTTTATGACATATCGACAAATTTATAACCTTTATGAAAAATTAGAGAAAATATTAAAGTTGAATACAAAACAAAAGCAAATTAAAAAAATCATTACATAATGTAAACAGCCTGGTTTGGTTTGGTTTGTTTGTCACTCAACGGTCATTTTTTGAACACGAAGGCTAATTGGACCGGGACTTAACCATTTGGCTGCCAGCTTGGCTGTAAACAGCCTGGTCTTTTTTAAATCAACTTAAAATATTCTTCAGATAAATTATATTATTTTAAGTGTGCTTTATGTGAGGAATATGCAAATTTTTCAATAACAGAAATAAATAAGACTTTTTTAAAAGGTTATAAGCTTAATTTAAATTAACTAAATGATTTTCCCTAAATCAAGAAAATTTGGTTATTTACTAGCAAACAGATATTCTTCTTCTATAATGTTAATCTTTTTTATAAAAACAAACATAAAAGATTACCAGAACTTTATAAAAATTTATTATCAAAAATGTAAAAATTATATTGAAATAATACAAAATTTCAAGGCAAAAGCATTTTTCTTAAGAAATATATATTATTTTAAGAATTTAACAAAAATATAAGATGAAAAGAATTTCTTATACACAATCCAGTCAATTAATGTGACCATCACATACTTTTGACATTGCACAGTACAGTTGAGTATACACATAAGGAGTGTGAAGGCAGCAGAAAACATTGCAATCATTGGCATAATGCTGAAACAAAGCAATTTATCTGACATACAAAAGGGTATGATCATTGGTTATCGGGCCAAGGTTAGTTAGTTTGTTTGTCGCTCAACAGTCATTTTTTGCTTACGAGGGCTAATTAGACTGGGATCTATGGTTTAAAGTGGAATCTGAACCACCGAACTGTTGGGCCAAGGTTGGAAGTATATATATGCTATTGTTGAGCAACTGTCTACCAAGATGAATCAAAGGGATACAGTGTCCCCCAAACTATCATTCAGCAAATGTTGCTGCACCTGAGCCTTCAAAGCAAATGCCTCGCTCATATACATAAGCTAATTGCTGTTCATCGGCAATAAGGGATAAAAATTGCATGTGAGCATTACAACTGGATGTCTACTGAGTAGCAACAGGTGTCATTTTCTAACGAATTACGTTTTATGCTCCACTGCAAAGATGGACATTGGCATAAATGATGTGAAACCTCTGAAAGCAAACACCCTGCAACTTTTGCTGGTAAAGTTATGGCTGGAAACTGAAACATTATAGTTTGTGGAGAATGTTTCCCTGATATTCTCTGTCTGTTCACTCAACATTGTGGAAGGCACAATGAATCAATACAGATAAGCCTGTCCTTGCAGCTCATGTTCACCCCTATATGTACATTGTTTTCCCTAAGGACAATGGTATCTACCAGCAGGACAATGTGAGGCATCACATAGCCTGGTAGTGTATGAGTGTGGTTCGAAGAGCATCAAGGTGAATTCACTGTTCTGCATATGCCAGCAAATAAATTTAACTTAAACCCCATCAATAATGTGTGGGATCATCTCAATCAGATTGTTTGTGGCATGTATCCTTATCCCCGTAATATAGCAGAGCTGACCATGGCATTGGAGTCAGCATGGTTCAACATCCCAATGAATACCTTTAAAGGAACCTAATTGATTCTCTTCCTGTATGTCTCACACAGCAGTCCACTCTGTGAAAGCTGGTTATTATGGCTATTGACAGATAGTCACATTAATGTGACTAGATTGACATATAAACATACACACCAAAAAAAAAAAAAAAAAGATTAAACATATTTTTATTTTATAGTGCTTAGATTTAATAAATCCCAATTTTCAGAATTCGATAATTTAATGAATTTTATTTAGGCATCAAGAAAAACTGCTGTAGGAAACTTGTGGCATCTTATAGAAATCCGATGAAAATAATTTTTATACAATAGCCCTCTCATTTTATATGAAAAGTGTTTGTGAACCTAAAGATATTTCATATTGATAAGGGTTACAGAATCATGATAATTTTATTCTCATTTTGTAAGTTTCTTTAAGAATGCAATAAAGTAAATATTGAACAAAAAAATCACTTTGCCTATGATTCAATCCTGATATAAAAAAATAGAGTTTCAATTGTTTATGCATGCATATTTATATATAAACAGAAAAAGTGGGAAAAATTATAACTCACATTTTTAATAATTAGTCTGGGAAAGGACTTATTCTAAATAAAGCAAATGTTTCAAATTAGATTATTTTCCTTGGCCAACAAATTTGTTAATTTTTAGATAAAGAAAATGACCTAAAAAATTTATTATAATTGATAAAAATTACAAATTTTATAGACAAAATTAATTTATTTTAAATTAATTACAAACCTTGTTGAGCTTTATCAATGTTATAATTAGCATCTTGGAGTAATTTAGCAATAACAGATTCAATGTCTTCTCCAACATAGCCAGCTTGCGTCAAAGTAGTACAGTCACAAATTGCAAAAGGTACATCAAGGCATCGTGCTATAGTCTGAGCAAGCAATGTTTTTCCTAAAATAAAAAAAAAATTGTGACAATCTAATGATGTAACATTGAAAGTTTATACAAGAACAGACTGGAAAAATTTTAAATTTACACCTTAGCGCATGAAAAAGAAAGATTATCCATTCCATATAACATTTGAACCAACTTAATTTATAATTATGTTGATAAAATTGATTTAAAATATTAATTAAGTTTAAAATGCAATTCAATAGTATAAGAATTTTGCAGTGGTCAACAGTGGTTTTGGTGCCAAAGATTTTGGAGGTGATTTTATATGAATTCGATGCGCTAAATCCAAATATGCCATTAATTTTTGCCTATCAGCTTGAATTTTTAAGATATCAATATTTTAATGAATCATGCATTAAACTATTTTAAAAGAAAAACCATGGTTTAAGCAAACAAATTAAACAGGGAATTTTTATTATATTACATAGATATTGCTTATTAAATACAAAAGAAAACAGAAAAAGTCGTGATTTAAACAAATTACTCACTGAACATTTCGGAAACTTCTTTTGCGTGACATTCTTGAATGTATTTTGGAACAATTCCGTTTTAAAGTCCAGCAGTAATCTGCCATCATGTGAGTATCCCATCTTCCTTGATAGCGATCCTCCATACATTTTATATCTTGGTGAAATCTTTCACCTTACTCCTCCCTAATGTCTCCTAAATTATCAGGAAAACGGTCTAAGTGGCTATATAAATAGTGCACCTTAATGCTCATGTTACACCCAAGGGATCTGAAATTATTCAGCATTTCATTGACTAATTCAACATAGTTTTCAGCTTTGTGTTTACCCATAAAATTTTGGACAACTGAAACAAATGAATTCCAAGATTTTTGTTCTATCTCATTCATTGAATTTATGAAGTCAGGGTCTTTAATCAACTGTCTCATTTGTGGGCCATCAAATATTCCTGCTTTAATTTTTTCCATACTCAGCTGAGGCATTTTTTCCCCTATATATGCAAAGCATGATCCATTCTTATCAAGAGTCTTTACAAACTGCTTCATTAGACCAGCTTGATATGCAGTGGTGGAAAGATGATTTTCTCTCGTGGAACTAAAGGATCGTTGATGATATTCCTTTCCCCAACATCCATGTTTTCTCTCCTAGGCCACTCTTTTCTAACCCAGTGTTGCGTTTTGTCTCTGCTATCCCAGAGGCACAAGAAACAAGGATATTTTGTGTGGCCACTTTGCTGTCCAAGGAGCATTAGCATTTTTAAGTCTACACAAATCACCCATTGGTGTTCACGATACTTTATTTTTTCCAAGACCAAAGCTATGGTGTCATATTGCTCTTTCATTTTCGTTGAGTGAGCAATTGGTATTGAGCCATATTTGTTCCCTTTTTGTAGAAGAACACATTTCAAATTTCGCTTTGAGCTGTCAATAAACAGGTGCCAATCATCTGGAAAATATTCAGGAAGACCCATTTTTACCAGGAGTTCTCTAACAGCATGACAAAATACAAGATTTTGTTCTTCAGAGAAAAAAGGTAGCAGATCTTTTTCCCTTGTGCGATAGAATGTAATTTTCGTTCCTGGTTCAAGTAAATTTTTTTCCTTAAACCTGGAAGCCAGTAATTCAGAAGCTTCTTTCGACAGATTGAGATCTCTAGTGAGGTCATTTAACTCATCTTGGTTGAAATATTGCGGAATTGATGATATTGTTTCAAAATCGCTGTCACCTTCAGTAGTATCAGAATTCTGATCAAAGAGACAATAAGCGTCCTCACAGAGTTCTAGTAGCTGGTGAAAAGTTGGAATTGGCACTTCTTCTGAGTGAGGGATAGGGCGCCTCGCAGAGACTAAATCTGGATAAGTCCACTTATTACGGTTCTTTCGATTGATTCCAGTAATATTTAATAGGCAGAAATAACAGTCATCAAAGTGATTTTTTGGTTCTCCCCAAACCATTGGTACACCGAATTTCAGGCTTTTCCTTTTCCCAGTAGTCCACTGTCGTAAATGCTCTGTACAAGTTTTACAGACAATATGTGGTGCCCAGGTTTTATCCTGATCACCAAGTTTAACCCCAAAATATCCAAGATAAGCCCTCTTTACAAAGTCACTAATAGATTTTCTGTTTTCCAGTACCGTGTATTCTCCGCATATGTAGCAAAAAATATCAGGATGATGTACACAGCTTCTTCTAATTGAACTCATTTTATTTCTATTCAACAACACAAATACTTAGATTTACTTTTTAACAACTCATTACTAAAGAGAAATTTCATATCACGCTAACCTCTATCTATCTGCACCGCCGGAATTCACGAACTATTCTCAACTCTCAACTGCGGTTGAAGCTTTGAAGGTCACTTCAGATAGTGGACAGACATCTCCATCTATCCGATTTCTATGGAACTAACTGGATAGCACAAATAAGTAGGATTCAATCCCATTTATTAAGAATTTGTCAACTAATCAGTTATATATCTCATATTGTTTGTCTTCTTTTTATAATAAATGAATTAAAATAATAATTTTTAAAAATAATAATTAGTTATTTCCTAAATATTATTATTTTAAATTCAATTGGTTAAAAAAGAAGACTGACAACAGGGCAAATATACAAGAATCTTTCCCTGTATAAATTTTACAACACTTGTACTTGAAAGTACTAAATAGAAAAAAAGCATTGATAGATAAGTGAATTTATCTAAAAATCTAGAGCTGATACAGAAAAACTGCTTTCATATTTAGATTCAGCAATAAAAATATAGTTAAGATCTGCTCTAAAATCCTAAGCACCAAAAAAAAATTTTTTTTTGTAGTCCAGTGTTATTTTCACACAGAATATACATTTTTAAATTTCTTTTAGTGAAATGCATAAAAAATAAGTTTTATGCAATTATTCTAACTATTTTAAAATAAAAAATAAATGCTACAAAACCTGATCCAGTGGGTCCTAAAAGTAATATATTGCTTTTTTCTAATCTTAACTCATGACTGACAGTATCCAATATTTCAGATCCTCTATTTGTTTTCATTTCATTTTCCTGATTTGCTTGTTGTTGAAAGCTCACACCAAGGGCACTATGTGAAATTCCAGATAAATGCAACAAATCTGAAGAAAAAGAATTATGTCTAAATAATCAAAAATAGATGTTTTCACACATTTAATACAAATAATAAAATCTCTCTAAGAAAATTAATAAATATTGCATAACATATAACATTTGATATCAATAAATCTTTTACAATGTAAGTAAAATAACTTTTTTTTGACATACATCTAAATTTATACAATCATAATAAATACTTTTAATACTTTTTTTAAATATACAACATTCCTTTATGTACTTAATTTATAAATAAATTTCTCAGACAAAATTTTTAATGAACAGAGCTATTTCCTAATCAATTTATAATATTTTTTAGGAAACTGAAATTAATAAGAGAAAGAAAGTAAAATTTGTTAAATATATAAAATATAAAAATATATAAACAATGTGGAAGTTCAAACAGTTTGGAAATTTTTTATTGTTCTAATTTTCTTGCTGTTTATGTAATAACCATGATTCAAACACAAAGTTCAGGAAGCAAGAAGTTGTTCAAAGGAATGGAAATAAAAAGAGAAGGGATGAAATTTAAAAGGGGGAAAGAATAAACAATAGAAAAATTGAAACAATTGAAAATTACACCCGAATATAGTTGACTATATTTTAAATAAATCTACAATTGATAGGAAACATTGAAATAAATAATAATAAGTACAACTGAAACAATTAATTGTAAATTTCAATTAGACTATCATATATAAAACAATCAAAAGAATAATTTAAACCATTAATTAAAAAATAAAAAATGCACAAAATACTAAATGTTAGTAAGTTACATTTTTCTAAGATATTGTTTCAAATTAAATAAGCTCAAGAATATAAAATATAAACAAACATATAATTACTTTATTTATACAAGATTCCATTAATTAAATGAAATTTTATATTATTAAATAAAGTAGAATACTTTCATTTTATAAATTTGCGCTGAAATATTAATAAACTAAAAAGATTTTCAAGTTTATAATTTTGATAAATTCTAAATTTTATATATATAAAAAATAAAACATATTTTGTGCTTAAAAAAATTAGCAAAAACTTCTTTCAAATAATTAAAATAGGGTTTTTGATTGTGAACATCTTGGAAAACACTTGTTCGCATTTCAGATGATATGCTTTTTAAAGACATTTATATTAAACCCAATTTTTTTCCAAAATTAATACTTTCAAAATTCATAATAATTTAAAACAAAAATTCTCACTAAAGAGCTCATCTATTAGTCTTCTCTCCTCGGCTTCATACTTTAAAGTTTTTCTTTTAGAAGAACGTCTGGTTCTGCGGGAAGACCTGGGAGTTATCTGAATCTCTGAAAATAAAAATAAAAAGAGATCCGAAAAAATGGCTTCTGAGCAAAGAGCTGAAAATATTTCAAATTCAATAAGAAACATCAATTTCAAGATATTTCCGGTACATTTATTGTAAATAAAAAGTAGCATCACTGCCAGAAAAAGATGGTGACATGGAAAAATACAATCAATGATTGAGATTACTACAATCCAAGAAAGAATGGATAACACAAGAAATAGACATCATAGGATAATTCAAAAGAAAAACTCTGATATAAAACAGAATGACTAAAATTACTTTCCATGACAAATTCATAAAACATAGATTAAAATAAAAAATATGTATCATAAAAAAAGAATAAATAATACAATGAAACACTTTCTCCAAAATAATATTCAATGCATGCATTCTACCTTGTAAGCCAAAGAACTAAAATTAATCCTCGAATAGTAGAGATTCATGTAGAAACTAGAATAGGTGGTAAGACTTCAACCAGACTTTTTTAGAAATCCTAATCATGCTCGTGCTGAAGTTAGATAAATTTTTGTCATATTCATGTCATGGCTGAAGTTCAATGGGATTCATTCCAAATACAGGTAGAGGCATCAAACACATTCTTTTTTTTTTTTACATTCTTTGAGCACTCCAGAACTGAGGAAAGTTTGTAAAAGTGGCAATATTACTTTATTATGCTAATGAATCCAGAACAAATGAATATGAATGAATATAATTGATCAGTCTCAGGATGTTGAAAAAAATACCCAAAATCATCAAAATTAAGGATTGATAGAAACAATGGATAAAAATAAAAGGAAACTTAATATGTGAATCCACATATATATAACAATGTGGGCTAATTAAACATATAATATGCACTTACAATTCAATAATACACTAGGAGATTTAAGAACATATAGACTATTTTGAAATCTATATAAATAATTGTAAGTATTGTAAGAAAGCAGATATTAAGAACTAATTAAGAAAAATACTAAAAAAATATACCAAAGCAAGTTTAATATAGACAAAAAGTATATACTCTTTCCAAAAAGATTTAATAGTATATACAATGACTCTAACACCAAATGTAGAGGCACCAACTGCACAAAAATTATTGTAGGTTTGATGTCTTTAATATTGATAATTAAAATTTTGGATGGATTAATAAATAAATTATTACCAAAAAATTCACAAATGAAACTACATTTTTAAAACTTTTGTAGTAATGGTGAGCCATATAATTAGTGTTTAATATAATCATAATAATACATAATTTTTTGCTGTCACTGTGAAGCATTTCTCACCAAAGGCTGCACAAACAAACTGCTATATCCTCAAAATAAATAAGATGTCCAATCTAGTGCTAAATGTGGTACTTAAATACCCAATTAAAACATAAGGAATACACTGGTAATAGAAGTATTTCCACTTATGACAAATATCCTGAAGCGCTTTTGAGAAAAAATATACTTTTTTGTTGAATTAGAATTTTTTTTTTGTTTTTGAGAGCAGAGTCATGAGATACCACTAAACTGGTTACATTACTAAGATGAATTATTATAATTGGCAAAGTAAACACTCGCAAGAATAAAGTAAGAGATTTTGTTAGAAAACTTTACAATAAAAAATGTAACCCAGCTTTTCACAGGGCATGATACACTGTCTTATCTGCAAAAATATTTAACGAGCCATTTCTTTAACTTTAAAATTACCTAAACAATGATTTAAGGGAAATTGAATTTCTGTGATAGAAATTAGAACATAATGTTGTTCTCATGGCATAGTTCTAAAAAGAAAAAATTTTGCATCAGAATTTCAATTAACTTCAGCAAGCATATCACATGAATACTTGAAATATGTTTAAGTTTTTCTCTATCAATCAGAATTGGACATTTAAAGGACTATTTCAAACAATAAATTGAACAATGTTTGGTAGAATTCTTGAAAACATATACAATAGGATCAAACATCTTGTAATCTCTTGTATTGCTTTTAAGAAATTGTTCTTAAGTACAAGATGAAGACCAACATTATCCAGGAAAAATATCATAGATATTCTATTAGTAAGATGAAATTTGTTTACAATCATTTAAGTTTATAGATTTAACACTTAAGGAACAATCTGAAATATAACTATGAACAACTTACATGTTTGATTGATCCAAAAATACATTTGTAGCAAAAAATACCTCATAACAGTTTTTGTATATCATCATAAAACAATAAATAATAATTGTGTTATGAAAACAGTAACAATACTTTATAATTATAATTTCATTTGTGAATTTTTCAGTTATATTCTTTTGATTTGATATTTTAATCATTTTACTTTCATACTGCTCAATGGAATGCCAAAATATCGAGTCACTTACAATAGAATCTTATTATTTTAAATAAATTAGAAGTTGTAATATTAAAATTTATATCAATGAAGTCCAAAAAACCAACTAAGAATTAATAAAAAAAAGTTCAAAGTAACAATAAAAATCAAAACAATAGTAATCAATCCATATAATTTATCTTGATAATTTTCTGAAGAAAAGTACAAATATAGATCTATAAACAGCTAAGAATTTTCAACTGAAATAAGGCAATCATTTTATGGGCAGATATTCCAAAATAGATAATTTCAAATGACTTACTGCAGTGAAAACTGATGACATCCTCGAAAGTAAGAATACAATGTACATACTTATCCCAAATACATTTAACCCAGGATGATTGAAATAATGTCACCACACAGAACCATTTCCCATTCTTCTATTTTCATAATAAAGCTTTAAGTTTTAAAGTGAAAGTTTTTGGAATTTTATTATACTTTAATCATTTAAATAAGTTTTACTGTTTAATCTAGATATTCATTTTAAGCTCTCAACAAATTACTTGTATATACAATATATTTCACAGGAACTGAATTTGTTCTTGAATGTAAAAAATTGATTACAGTTAAAATAAGTTAGCCAAGTAGTGGCACCATTTGTTATTTACTTAATAAAACATAAACAGCATTTCTTTCAAACTTTATTGTAAGTTTTTTTTTGATAGAGTGTTTTTAGCAGATTATCTATGGTACAGTATAATAAACACAACCAAATTCGAAACTTTTTAAACATATAAACTGTGGATTATGTACAGGAAAATACAGTATTTCTTAACAGAAACCAATTAATGTAAATTTATATAAAAGATTTTCATACAAATTTAAAATCTACACATATAAACATACACATAAATAATTATCAAAATAATGGAAACATCTCAGAATTATAAAGAATCCTTTATATTATTATAATCTAGGAGTTGATTTGTACAAGTGCTAAATAGTGTTTAGATGAACATTGTAGTATTCCTTATGGAGATACCATGAAAGTTATAGCCGCAATGATGGTGGAAGAGATCAATTCCTTATTGAATGTTCTAGAATATACCAGAATAATTTAATTATACTGAGATTAGGCAACTGTGCAGGTCAATGTTTAACTTTATCCTTATAGTCATAAAAGCATGACTGAACAATTGTAGCATGAACTGCTGTGTAGACAGATGCATTATGATTCTGGAAAATTTCATTTCATGCATGAAACAAAGTTTGAATAATAGGATGGACCTGGTTAGTAAAAGTTTCACTATATTTCTCCTCAGTGATCATTCCTTCCTGGGTTACAATTTGTCCAACAGAAAACCACAAAACAGATAAAAAGAGATATAATCATATACTTGTGCAAGTGTCCTCCAAACATGCACCAACTTTGTTGTAAGGAAAACTGTGAAAGATAATTCGTCATACTATACTATTTTCCACTTATCAATTTGACCAGGTTTTATGACTGTGACACCACTACAGATTACATCCTGCATTTACATCAATGACGAGTGGCTTGGAAATTACTTATTTTGCCATACATGTTGCAATAATGTTTATGAAGGTGCTTTCTAACTGTAATAATTAACATATTAAAAACAACTATAAATGCAGACTGAAAACTATGATTATTTTGGCTGAAATTGTTTGCTCTTCAAACATTACGATCTGCTTCAATATACGCCAATCTATTTCAAAGAAGTTCTCTTTCTGTTCTCTATTTTCATTTGTCAAGCTTGTCTTACTAACATCAGGTACTTTTAATTTAACATTTTACCAGAGAAAAAGGTTTATAAAACATTTGAGTAGATACCAACTTAAGCTACTTTGGATGATTTTCCAGTCCTTTCATAACTGCTTTGTTTATAATACTTTCCTGTTTTGAACTTTGTTTTTAATTGCACAAGTATCAGAGCATGTACAGGATTCTTTTTTCAAATTAAATTAATTTCAGCATCGACTTGCACCATTATGTATCATTATCTTTCACACCTAATATAATCTTAAATTTTTAAGATCTGGTGATTCACGATCAGTACCTTCTGCATTAACTGTGTCCCATTATAAAAATTGTATGTATCATGTAAAATTTTTTCTAAATCCTTTTCAGTTATCATGCTACTAATCAAATTATGTGGCAAAACTGAGTCAGTAATCTTAACTTCATAGGACAATTAAAAGTTTAATCTCTCCATGATACGCATTCTATCTTAATTGTTAAGCAAAATTTTTAAATCTTCCACTCACTCTTGTGTCACATTCATTTCATCCATGTTCTTAACATCTTGATTTGATCACAAATGATCAAATTGATCATAATCAATGGCAAGGCTCTGTCAAAGCAGAGGCTTGCCATTGATTATGATCAATTTACCCTAAACTATCTTTCTATCATGATACACTTCATATAAAGTGTTTGTGATTAGAATGCAAAATTTCTTTTTGAACTCCATAAGTTATAAAAACATCAAGATGTAACAGACTACTTGATCAGTTCTTTTGCTTGGCAAATTTTGAAACAAGTTGAATTTTGTGTGATGATTTTGACAAACTAATATGAATTTCATACCATGGTCAGCCTTAGATGGCATAACATTAGGAAGACTTGGCATCACAAATTCATTTTGCCATGCACAATTAGTTGATCAAAATACCCTTTTTTTTTCACAGTGTTTGTTTTTTCTTCTGATATTTTTTACAGGTTCACACAAAAAGTAATTTTTTTTTACATTACATTGTTCATTTTCTTTAATAAAATATGCAATGCATTTAAAAACAGAAGGAAACAGCTTCTATTTACATTGTAGCTGTTTACATTTATTTAAATTTGCTTAAAACTAGACTGAAATAAACAAAAATAAAATAAAAATTTCACAACAAAATTTGAGACATAAACAAAATACTCTTATTAAAGATGAATTTAAATATCTTGTTTCGGAAACTTACCATACTTTGGGTTTTTAACGTATATGTATAAAATAATAAAATAAAAATTTTAAAAAATTTTCTAATTTATCAATAAAAATGCGGTATTTCTCACATTTGAAAGAAACAAGTTAATTTTTTAACCTCCGTATATATACATTGTAATAAAGAAAATAAATTCTATTACGATAAAATAGGTCAACATACGGGCAATCATTATTCACCTGTGTATTTATAGCAAGCAATAATTTGAAATTTAGTAACATCAACAAAATAAAGTACAATAACGAAACAAAATTTATTTCAAAAAATTTATCAATATTTTGCTTATAACTACCATATCTATAATAATATTTAATAAAAAATTTTTAAACCTAAATTTATGTAAAATTATTAGTACAATTTTTAAAAGATAAGAGATAATTCACAGTATGTACTTTTAATTATTTTTTTTTAAATTTCATTAACTAGTACACAATAAAAAATGGCAAAAACTTAAGAAAATTAAATCTTTAATTTTTTTAAACAGATTATGATTTTAAATAACACTTCAAATATCTTTTCTATTGATGATGCAAATAAAAGAAGATATTTTTATCAATTAAAATAAAAAGTTGTTCTCTCATGTTAAAAATTCCATGCTTTAATTTAATATACATTTTGAGTTGCAATGATGAAAAATAAAGTTTTATTTTTAAAATCAAAACAAATTTTAATATTACAATTTTTCAAAAATTTTCAATATTGTGAACAAATTTAGATATTTTCAGACTGAGTCAGGATTTGGCAAAAACTGCAAAGTAATCATATTTCAGTCATTAATTTTACAAGCAAACACTTTTGAATGAAAATCAAACCTAATTATTAATTACATTGAAAATATTTTTTGTTACACTATCCTATGGAAGACATTTTTTGAGACTTTAAAAATTTAAATTTTATATCATTAAAATTTACATTTTTGAATTCTTAATTCTTTTTTAAAATTCCTAACCTTAAAATGTATAGTATATATTTCAATTTAAAGAGGAAATTCTGTTGCATATTTAAGTAAAACCTTGAGAAATTCCTTTTAAATTCAAATTAAAGTATTAAACAATTTTCTTAATATTGTAGAAATTTAAAAATTCCAAGATAAAAAATACAAAAGAAAATTTTTTAATTGTTCCAAAATTTTAAAAAACCACATTAAAATTCAGTAAGATTAAGACAATAAGATTAAATAAGAATACATTCTGATTTTTATTATTAAAAAGAATGCTTCCTGAAATTTGGAATGGTCAACTTGAGCAGCTACTTATGAAATTGAAGAACAAAGTAAGAAAAAAATAGTTATTGCAAATGAAGGATATTTCCTACACTATTATTAAATTTTATAGCAATAATTAACTCTATTCTTAAAACTATATCACTGTATCTATACATTTGTATACATGCGTGAACTATAAAATTTCAAAAACAACGAAATACTAACAATATTATTTAGATGTAATTGTTGCAACAAATTATTTATTCATACAGATGAAAATAATATTCATAATTATATTAGTGACAATTAATAAAATAATTTCTCCATTTTAAAGGAACAATTACTTTATACATTATCCAATTACTGAAAAAAAGATTATCTGCCAAAGGTTATGTTAATGAAAAAAAAATTAATAAAATAAATTTTATAATCCTTTTTTACACATAATTTTTTTTTTTAAATATTTACTTAAAGGGGAGTAAAATCAGATGCAACAATCAACTGTTGTGACATCGATGAAATGAAAGGAGAATACATTGGAAAGTGAAAGAACTGAAATTTAAATGTTAAAAAATGTTAAAACTACTTATTGTTTCTCTTTTAGATATTCAAAATATTCACATCAATGAATTAACACCAACACTGTGATTTACTAATTTATAATTTAAATTATAAATATTACTTTTTATAAAAAATTTATGTAAAAATGTATTACAAAATGTATATGTAAATAAACATACATATAACATATTTTCCTATATATAATCCGCAAGACCTTTTTTTCGAGTAAAGGTACAAAAAGCGTTGCATAATCTGCCATAATTTTTTAAACGAATAGTCAAAAATATATACTGCTGATAATTTTGTGAGAAATAAATTTAAAAAAAATGGACAATATAATTAAGAATTATAAATTGAATTGGGAAAAAAATTGTAATAAAAAGATCTGTTTGGATCCACCTCAAAGCAAAATACGATAAACTGAAATGAAAGCATGATATTGATAAAGATCTGAAAAGATTTTAGCATAACTTATCAAATTTTAAAATGAGGTAGACAGAATTTAAAAATAAAATATATTTGTTTTGTTAACAATTAATTGAAAGATATAGAATGAAATATTTTCAAGCAGCGCATTGGATAATTTTTTTCTTTTGTACTGAATATGCTTTGTTTTTCATCTTACATTAACACATTTATTGCCATTTATTTTTATTTGCCTTGCCTATAGCTTTTAATTTAAAATTTGCTTCATAACTTCATAGTTTTCCCTTCCACATGAAGATATACAAACTTCAATGTTTACAGAATGAAAAGCATGGGTCAATATAAAATACGAAATAACGTTAGCCAATTTAAATTGTAATATCATTTAGAGAAATCGAATTCATTTTTGAATGCGATTGGATGATATTAATATAGTTGCAATAAGTCAGCACCACATGTTATTTGTTTTATAAAACATAAACACTGTTTCTTTCAAAACTTCACCGATAGCTTTTATGATGAAGAATATTTTTTATAAATTATATGTGGTAGCATATAATATATACAACGAAATTCAAAACTTTTTTTCGCATATGATCAGCGGATTACATACAGGAAAATACAGTATATAATATATATATAAACTATCATAAAGGCAGACAGACAAATATTTATTTTCAATAATAAATGAAGACTAATATTAATATTAAAGGAAATGATAAAGATGGTACATCAAATTGATTAACATTAACAAATCTGTACATAAAATGAAATTCTTATGATTCATCATCATATGAAGTATACACTAAACTTAATAATATATGCTCAAAAATATCTTTACAATATTTAGCAAACTCTTAATTATCTGTGTCTTTCCCCCGTTTCATATGTTCTTTTTTTTCTATCGTAATTACAATTCAAATTCAAAAGAAATCTTGAAGTCTAATTAAGCAATTTCGTTATGAATTTCCAAATATAAATTAAAAAATTTATTTAAAATAAATAAAATATGACAGTTGATTTTTTTTAATAAAATGATAACAAATTTGTAAACATAGAAAACAAATATTTATCGAGTTATTATTATTATATTAGTCTTCAATTAAAAATAAATCTGTTCAAAAACATTTTTATGTAGATATCAATAGATCATTTTAATATTATGTACAGAATTCATTAAAGTACAATCACTTCTTATTGCTCAAATAATCAGCAATTTATTTGGATTACTTCACAATACAGCATAATTAAACCTAATGTATCATCTATCTTAACTAGCATTAAAAAACATGACACAATAAATATAAATTAAAATTTAAACTCAGATATTATTGTAACAAATATACTTAAAAATTAGCTTAATAAAATAAACCTATTATTTTTTTATAATACTAAAACTATTTACCACGTGGTGAAAAAATTGGTGGATGGCTTTCTGTTGTGCTTTCTTGTCTTGTTACAGAACTAGTATGAGGCATATTGTTATAAATTCTCTTGTAATGATTATAGACAGCTACAGAGAGTACTTTCTTTGCATAATTTTGTCCAACTACATGTTTCTCTAAATATTCAAATATCTATAGAAAATAATTGCACAAATTACTTTAATGCATTAAAAACATTAATTAAAATAATGAAGGTAATTTTCTCTGAAATCACACACATTTTTGACTACTAAATTATCTATCAATAATAAAAGCAATTCTAAGTCCATTTAATTTTATAAAAAAAGATTAAAAAAATTACTAAACAGAAAATAATGTTTACTAAGCATATTTTAAAAATGACAAAATGAAATCATAACTATAGCAATTAATTATATAAAGTTTTCACTGCATTTAAAATAAAATTATATTTTAACTAGGACGTTAACTGCAGCTAACAAAGCTTTTTTTGCTTAAGACATTTATTAAAATCTAATTTTTTATCACAAAAAACTAAGTTACAGATCTATAGAATGCTTATTCATCCCATTTTTACCTATGCCTTGGAAAGTTGGACTTTGACTGTAAGAGAAGAGAAGCTGTTGGGCCTATTTGAACGTAGGATTTTAAGGAGTATCTTTGGAGGTATGTAGGAAAACGGTGTCTGGCGCAGAAGATAAAATACAGAAATCTACCGAATGTACAAGGAGCCAGACATTGTACATTACATTAAAGTAAGACGTCTTAATTGGGTTGGACATGCTATTAGAATGAAAGACAATAAAACACTCAGGAAATTTTTTTTGCAAAACCCATCAGCGTAAAAAGAAGAGGAAGACCAAAGCTGAAATGGGTGGATGCAGTCGAAGAAGACTGCAGGGTACTTGAAACAAAAGTTGGAGGATATTGGCCAGTAGAGGTGGCTGGAAGAAACTTGTTTAGAAGGCTTTTGCCCATCCTGGGATAGTACGGCATGAATGATAATGATGATTATTGTTATGTTTGCCTGATTAATATAGTAATTTTTATTTTAAATGTACATTTTAGTAGAAAATTTTCACATTTCATCTTTTGGGTATAAATTACCCGGAAGTGCTGGGTTCAATTCCCAATGCTGCGATGGACCCACTGAGTACATGCGTTATACATGCTCATTAAATATATGGAATTAAAAGTCCTGTGCGTGGTTGTTGAGCAATTACTATGAGTGCGAAGGTATGGAGAAAATTTCCTCCCCCTCCAGATCAAAGTCAAAATTGAGGAAATGGATCTCCTGGTGGTGGCATCTATCTGAGGAGTCTTAGAGCAAAGATGCACTTTCACTTTTGTGGTGCTCTGATTAAATGAAAGACGCAACCTTCGACTCAATTTCGCATTGTGGTCAGTTAGCGAGCTTAGATTATCCAAGTGTCATAAGTAACAACAACTTTTTTATATAATAACATACATAAAAATTAAATAAAATACACAAATAATAGCTACAATATATACACACATTATACCGTAGCTATTATTTATGTATTTCATATATATATATATATAAATATATATATATATATATATATATATTTGCAATTCAAATTTAATCCACAAATAATGTTTTACAAAATTAAAATCCTATTTATTATTAATTTTCAAGGCATTTTTTGACTAAAATATTCAAAATTGGAAATTTTGAAAATTATTTTCTCTGATAAAACACCAATATCAGTAAATGTATGGAATATTTAACAATAAAATCAAAATAACATCAGTAAATAATTAACATGTGAAATGACAAGTAAAAAAATTTTTTTTAAATATTCCAGCATCAAAATTGATAAATAATATTTAGTACGTAGAACACACAAAAAATAATCTTCAAAAATTTAAAAAAAAAATATTAATATAAATTGGATGGTTAAATTGCTGTTACATTTAATGAGTGGCAATAGATACAGTTCAACTTCCAAACAAAATAGTCCTGCATACAGGGTTTACTAACACACTGTTCCAGAAAATAATACCCTGAGGTGACTTTGGATTAACAAGAAGGTAACAGGAAACCAGATTCCAAGGTAAACTGATTACATATGCAGATAAAATGCACATCAATTCATTTAGAGGGAAATCAGATGCGAGAGGAGAAATGTTCTTCTTATCCCTTTGTGTTTAAGTGCACTTAAAATTTGGCCCAAACAATTTAAAAACTACTTTTCTTAAAAAAAAGGGGGGGGGGAAGGATATGCTATGATAAAAGCTATGGGAAATTCAAATTATTTGTAAATCAATTCCTTTAGCCTTTGCAAAAAAAAAAAAAAGTTTTTTGGAATTTTTAGATATTGCAGATTTGCTTCTAGATTTATTTGGCAAAAAGTCACTTTAAATAAAATATTTATTTTTTTAATTAAAACTAAAGAAAATTCATATCATATCTGCAAAATTTAATATACAAAGTTAATTTACATATTAAACACTATAAATATTGCATAAAATCTTAAATAATGGAAAAAATAAAATCAGGAAAAACCATGTACTTTTCAAATTAATGCCTTTATTTTCTAGCATTTCCTTAAGTAATAACACCAAATCTGGTCATGAAGAATAACAATTAGATGCTTGAAAATTTGTTCCATTATTTATTTATTTTTTTTTTACTGTATTTTCAAATACCATCAAAAAATAAGGAGGGATCATTTTACAGATATTTACAGGATGAGTTGTCCTGCATATTAATTTTACTAGAATTTGACTAACCTGTATACCATTTTATTTTATTACTAAGAAAAAAACACGACTTTAAATTACTAAAGCTTATTTATTTATTTATTTTTTTTGTAAATTCCATATTTAAACAATAAATATTTTATTGATTACTGAAATAATTTTGAATAAATGTGCATTTTTTCCAAGTGTATGAGCCAACTTTTTTTCTTCTTTTTTTTCATTTTGAAAGATATTTGTAGTAAGTGTTTTGATACCAATGAGAGTGTAAAACTTTGGTTTTTAATTAATACTTCTCAATGTTCTTATGCTTAGACATTCTTCATAAAAATATAAAAATCTTGTCATTAAGGTATGAACTAAAGCTTGTTTGTAAATAATTTAAAAGTTGAAACAGTATTGAAAAATTCAATGTTTTTGGAAATAAACATTACATTTTCACACTGTGTTTGTATTAATGACTATGAAAAATTAGAATATAAACCAAGAATATATAAACACTAACATATATAAAAAAATTTCTAAAATATAAACCTTTTTAGGTGGTGGTGGTGGACGACGCTGTAAATTTGTTTTATCCCCAGTAGTTTGATGCCTAGCTTCTTTGGCAGTTTTCTTTGAATCAATTTCAGACAGAATGATAAAGAAATGTTGACAATTATCACATTTCACAAATCTACTTGAAGCTAAAACAAGAAAATACATAAAAATCTAGTGACAGATTAATATTAAAAAATATGAAATTTAAGATTCTATCACCTTTACTATTAGCAAAATGAATAAGGTATAAAATAATGAATCACAGTAAGATTTTAAAAGAACTCATGTGGCAATTTATTTTAATAACATTTGCTAAGTTCAATTGCATAAAAAACTGATGATGTTGATAATCATTAAAAACAATATCAAATTATTATTTTGCAAGGAAATTATTCTTAATTTAAAATGCAAAAATTTAATAAGTTTTTACACTTTTTGAAATCTTTAAAATGCTGATGTGGCAAATAAAAAAATTGAACTCCATTATTGCTATATCTTACAAATATTAATATCATATAATATTAATATTATATCTTACAAATATTAATATACATATATTTTTAATAATTCTATATGAATAAGTTTGTATGATTTCTTAAAGATTAAAAACCTGATATTTGAAGAAAATTTTATTTGAATTGTATAATGCAGGGCTTCCCAATGTGTGGTCCGCTGACCCCTAAGCGGTCTGCATGCTCTTTCTGGGGTGTCTGTGGCCACCTTTGAACAGGTAATTTAATGCCTATGGATGTGATTCCCTGCTCGATTTTCTGTAAACTCTGAGGGTAGCGTATGTGTTGGCTTACGGTGCAAAATTTGTAGACACCTTTTATGCATGATCTTCAGAAATAGCATGAGCTCAGCCGGCTAATCAGAGTGCTCACTGTCTTGTATGCTCTCCTTGATTTATGTGCAGTGGATGATCCCCTCTTTTTCTCGAGACAGCATTCAATGTTGAACTTAATTCATGAGTGCATCATTCGCCTTTTACACAGTTTATTACTTCCACCATGGATTGATTGGTGGTTCAAGTTGGGATCATTAAAGATGTTAGCAGTTTATAGCCTTCACAGCAAGGAAAACTCTTGGTTGAAATTAATGATGAAGGAGGATGGTCAAATGAAAAACAGTCACATGAAGCACCCCAGCAGAATTTACTATGCAAAAACTCTACAATTTCTCGATTAGTTGCTGTACCCTGTAGAAGGGGAATAACTAAAAAGCTTAAGTACAGCAGAAGTTATTTAAAAAGGTACTTTATCTAGACATCAGAGGGTAAAGTTCAGCGTGTAATTTGTATGTGAGTCTTTCAGAACAGTTTGATAGTTCCAACTTTTCTGAAAGAACAAACTGCGTCATTATTTTCAGTCGTTAAATTGCGTTATACAAAAAAGATACTTTTTCAAGAGAAAGAGCACTGAATTAGCTGTTTCTTAACACTGAGAAAATTCATGAGAACAAAATTAATGAAAACTCACTAAAAGCTTCTTTTTTGGTAAGTTATCAGGTGGCAAAGACAAAAAAAGCTCATACTATTGATGAAACCCCTCATAAAACGAGATCGCCAACATCTGGTTTCTTGTATGTTAGACAAAAAGGCAGTAAAACCTTTTCTGTGCCACTACCAAACAATTTAGTTTGGAAGTGGCACTGAAGATATAAGCTTTGCTGTTTTTCTGTCTAACATAGAGACAAAAAGGCAGTAAAACAAAGAGACAGATAGTTAACATGTCAAATGAAATTAAAGAATATATAATTTCTCACATCCAACACAATTCATTTTCTCTCCAAATAGATGAATCCACTGATGTTGCAGAATTAGCAATTTTATTGGTTTTTGTTTCTTTGTTATGCATACTCAGGATGTTTCGAAGAGAACCTCTTATTTTGCAAGCCACTACCAGCTCATGCAACAATTGCTAAAATATCCCGTTTGTTGGACGATCTTTGTTGGACCAATGAAATTCCATGGTCTAATTGCATCGATGTGTGCACAAAAGTTTCAAAAGCTATGACAGGTCCAATGACTGGAGCGGTAACAAAAATATAAGAGAGCTTCAAAGATTGGAGATTAGTCATTGTGTTCTCCACAGACCTGCTTTAGCTACAAAAAATGCTGGCATCCTTCAAGAAATTTTTAGACAAATATAATTAATTACATAAAATCATGGCCGTTGAAGTTGAGACTTATCAAAATACTGTGTGAAGATATGGGAAACCTTCATCATTCTCTGCTTCTCCATACAGAAGTAAGATGGCTGTCACGTGGGAATGCACTCACTCGATTATATGAATCACGTTTAGTAGTCCAGGCTTTACTTTTAGACTACCATAATACCAAATTAGCAGAAATTATTAATGACGAAAACTATGTATACTTGCTCATTTATCAGATATTTCCTCCAAATTTAATGAAATGAAAACTTTATTGTAAGGAAAAACTATAACAATGGTCACTGCAAAGAACAAAGTTTGAGCTTGAATAGGAAAATTAATTTTTGGGCAGAGAATGTGGAGGCGGGGAAGATCGAGTGTTTTCCTCTTCTCAATGATTTTTTGATAGATATGACATTGCAGCTTAGGAAGAATTTGTTTCATGAAATCCTCAAACACCTCTGATGCTAGCTGTCATCGTTGCAGCATTATTTCCCAACAGCTCACGATGAGAAACTGCAGGAATACGAATGGGTAATCAACCCATTCGCTGTATCTAAAAAGCCAAACATTCTATCGTCGAATGAATAAGAGTTGATAGAAATTTCCAGAATCAATCTTGAAACCTACTTTTGATAATGATGGTTACTCTCACTTTTGGATACGTTTGGAAAATAAGAAATTCTACCCCCTATAACTTGTTAAATAAACAAAATGTGTTCTATTTCCATTTGCCACAACATACATGTGGGAATCCATATTCTCGATCAAACGAAACGATCACCAAAACGAAGTATTGAAGCTGTCTAGATGCTGAACTTGACATCCGTGTCCAGTTGTCAAGTATTGAGCTCGACTTTTCAAAATTGTGTCATCAGAAGCAACCTCAACCTCCACACTAAGATTCCTTTATTATTCATACAGATTCATCTCTAGTAAAGAAGAATGTATTGTGTTTCATCGACGGGCAGTGAATGTTCTTATAACTTGTAGATAGATACGTGTTTGTACTTTCCATAAATTAACAATTAATTGAATTCAATTTGTATTGATATTTTTGTTATGAAAATGAAAATGCTATACAACAAATGCCTCTTTCCATTGCAATATATTCTCTTCCACTCAATTAGAAATATCCCCGCTTAGAAATATTCAGTAAATCCAACAACTAATATCTGAATATAGTGTGGGAATTCAGACTAATGGAAACATAGTTAGTTTAAACTTGTTTCCATTCATTATTAAAACAAAGACTCTTAATTCGACGTGTGGTTATTGAAAAAAATGACACTTGCATTATGGAGTTTTCAATCTTGATGGGCTTCGAGCTGAATTTTTCTAGTTACTGTGCGCTTGACTGACAGTGGACTGTTGTGGGTTTTTGACTGAAAGAAAGGATACGTCAGCTAAAAAGGTTGGGAAGCCCAGATATAATAAATACAAAATTATAATAAAAAAGAACTACAAAAGAAATATGTTTGATAAAGTAAACAACCATAGTATCTTTATTAAGCTAATCCAGCTAATTCTTTTCAACAAAACTATACCAAAAAAAAATTATGATTATTTCCCAGACACTTCCCAATACCTAAATATATAATGCACAATGCGCTTACTGATTTTCATTTTTTTTATTACAAAGATTTTTAGACATTATTTTGTAACCTCTGTAGTAATATAACTGAAAATTCTTCACACAATACTTTGTCATTAACTGAACCCAATAAGGAGTCTATTAATAAATAATTTATCATTATGAATTCAATTTCATGTTTAACATTTATTTTAAATTTAAATTTATTATACAACATATTTAATCATAACAAAAAAGTACCAATTTGTTAGAATTCTTAAGAGAGTGTTCTTTATTAACTAATAATTTATTGATTCAAATAGGAAAATATTTTTATAAATAACAATAATTCACATTTCATTTGATTTATTTTACACTTTATCAAAATAAAAAAAATTCAATTAAATAGATATTCAATCCTTTAGACAAAATTTTCTCATTAATGAAAATTTGTATAAAATAGAGCTATTTCTAAATGAATTTTATCCACTATTGTGCTCTGAAAATAGCCAGTGTCAGAATATACAAATTTTGCACCTGAATAGATTCTTTCTAACAATCCAATCTATGAAGTTGATAGCAATTTTAGTAATTCGATTGCAGCCTTTGCATACAATGTAACAGTAGAAAAGTATGTAGCTGAAGAGGAAGTTCTACATAACTTGAAATTTTAATTAAAATTTAAGTTGAAAGTTAGAAATTTACAACTATAGAATATTTAAATGTCTCAAAAGTTTTTACTGTTACTTGTAGGATAACAGCAAAACTAATATGGAAGCTGCTTCATCTTCTTCATTTTTACAATTTTATTTATGAATGAATTAAATATGTAGGGCTCTTAAGTGATTAAATTATAATAGAATGGTATCAAAAATATTCTTCACAAAATGAAAATGTCTACTACTTTCTTTCACCGTTTTTGATTAACACCAATATTAAATAAAATATAATTTGGAAAACTAGTGGTACCTGTTTAATAACAATATTTTGTATATAAACATACATAAGAACGACCCTTTGCATCACTAAACACACCAGATCCATAAACTGAAATTGCTTCCAAAATTACTCATTATATACATATAACACATAAAATAAAGGTAATATTTAAAATGAAAACTGAAAATATTCTGAAAGCATTAAATTCGTGCCTGAAAGCTATTTTGTTTTTGAGAAAACAGCTAGACACAAAAATTGGTTAAAATGGTTACAGAAAATTGTTTAAACATTTTAATAATGATGAGGCATTAGTAACTTTGCAGAACAATCAGAATTAGCTTGATACCTATAACTGTCATACATAATAGCCTTCAGATTATGGCAAGAATTTTACACATCAGGTATGATTCCTTACCATTGGACAAATTAAACAAAGAAATAACAGCTTTGAAGTATCGCCATGTGTTTTTAAATGAATTGTACAATAGAAATGACTGCTGAGCAAATATTTTAAAAACTCATAACTATGTTTGGAACAATGATAAAGACAACCAATGTTACAGATAAACTGAGAGGCATCTTTACATCTTAAGATCTATGTATTTTTTTTACGTAGTTCCATAGGAAAGTATATCAATTCTGAAATTGTCAATACCAATTATAGATGCTGAGCTAGTAATATGATTAATAACTTGACACTCGGTTCAACAATTTGTGGATACAAATCTCACCAGGTCTTTCCAGAGAATACAGGAAGACAATATCATCTAGTAAATATCAGAGAAATTGATTTATTTGATAATGCTGGTATCTTTATATTGTAAAAATACATTATATTGTTTATATTGTTTTAAATCTCTTTTTTTTTCTTTTTTTTTTACCTAGTGAGAATAGATACCTATAGAGATTACAAGCACTATTTGTGATTTTTTTTGAGGAACACAAGAAGACCAATCTGTTTTTAAACATCATACCACACAGCATTTGTATGATAATCAAGGAAGAGCTATTACAGGACAACCTTTTTCTTGGCATCAGTACATCAAATTTTATACTGAAATTTCTTAGTTTTTATGTTTGTCACTTTAATTTTAAATTCCAGAGTATTTATATATTGTACATACAAAGTGATTTTTTTACACATGCTTCCAACTTAATTCAGGAAGCAAAAATTATTAATATTTTAAAATCCATAACATAATAGTATTGATTTATTGTAATTATCAGCAGCTGAACTCTATCTTATAACATACACATATACCTGCCAACCCTGGAGAAAAAAATCAGGAGACCCTTACAAGTGACCATTTTGCATGAATGTTTAAAATGGTAGTATCACAAAAAGACTACTTTGCTCTTTAGATTATACCTTCTGAAAATGATTTATGCTTAACATATTTTCTGTTAATCTTAATATTTGAATATAGTATTTATCAACATCATAAAGGAGCTATAAAAATAAAAGAATATACTACATGTAAAAAAATAAACATCAATGTGTGTGTGTTTATATCCCAATATTATTTTATAGGGCAAATTCTGCTAGTCTAGGGCATTTTATAAATATTAAATTTATAAAATTACATACAATACATCATTAAATATATTTATGTGAAAGAAAAATAGTTTCTTAATTAAGTTATTAATAACTAATAACATTCATCCTAATTGAATTGTTTATGTAAACAGGCACCTGGTCTGCTATGAATGCTAATTATATAACTACCAACTCGTATGAGTTTTTGGCACTAAAGTGGTTAAAGCGTTATCCTACCATGACAGAAAGATGGGGTTCAAAACTCAGAGGAACACACTTTCATGATATTATAACATCATAACGTTATAATAATTATATTAGTGTGCCTTTGTTGACTATTTAAGCTACTAAAACAATTAAACTTTTTTCCGGCAAAATTTCGGATGTTTTTAAGTATTTCACTGAAATTGCCAGAAATCAGTAGATTTTTTACACATTATCTGAAAATCAGGAGAAAAGATGAAAAATCAGGAATTTCCTGTTAAAATTAATAGAGTTAGCAGCTATGTATAAATAATATGTACATAACTATTGAAAGTCTTCTTATTAAGTTAACAAAATATAAGAAAATGTTATTTTGAGTATTAATTTATATAGTCAGTAAACAAATACATAATTTTTTCTATTTATAATACATGAATTAAGAGTTAAAAAAGCTTCGAATTTCGTTGTGTGTATTATATACTACCACGAATAATCTGACAAAAAATTTCTCCATCAAAAAAACTTACAATAAAGGTTTGAAAAACATGGATGTATATAAATTAAATAACAAATGGAATAACAACTCATCTTATTTATTAGCTATAATCAGTTTTATCCAATTATGTTCAAGAACGAATTTGGTTCTTATGAGAGATTACAGCTGCTATTGGGGATCATTATTTTGCATTAATGAAAGGCAGAAAACAATGCACGCACAAAACAAAAGAAAAAAGTGTATCTAATGTGCGCTTATCACTCTAAAAGATCGACCAGTTGCTTTCACCTCAGTTCCTACCATTTTGCGATGTGGTGAATTCAAGGAAATGATTTTCATAATAAATATTTTCTATACAATTTATTATATTTTTTAACATTTTGCATATTTTTTATTTTATGAGACACCACATTACCAAAAATATATATTTACCGACTATTTGCTGAAAAGATATCAGCTGATTATACGACATTTTTCTCACTAAAAAAATGCACTCACAGATAATATACAGAAAAATATGGTAATTGAATTCATTTGTTAGATTAATAAAATACAAACAATAAATCTTTCTTAATAAGTTAAGGAATTGTTTTTGAATAGGAAATAGAAATCAATACTGTGATTTAATTAATGTTATAGATTTACTGCTATTGAATAGTATTATTTTAATTCATTTATTTTTTGATAACTTACAAGAAATTCTTTTTTTTTAATATTATGTCATAAATTTATCTTTTGATTAAGAAATTGAAGTGAACATACCAAATTCAAAATGTAATTTTGGTAACTGGAAAAGAAAATGGCATCAAACCTAACTTACTGGCTTTTATCATACTTCTTTCTTATCATTATTTTCTCCTTTTATTGAAGAATATTTACTTTGGATTTCTAGTGCTTTTTTTAGATACTATATAAAACAAATTACTTTCTAAGAAACCTCATTACAAAATGAGGAATTATTTTTCTAATTTTAAAAACTAAACATATATGTAATTTAAAGCTATAAAGTAATGTAATGTAGAAGGCAGAAAAAATTTTTTTAGAATTTAAAAAAAAAAAAATTATGCTAAAAATAGTTAAAGAATGAAAAAAGTAAAAAAATCAAATTTTAACTTTAAAAGTTAACATGATAATAACAAGTTTTCTTACAAACAAAAGTTTCCACTTGACTACAAGGCGTTCCACACTTAGGACACCGAAGTTGCCCATCACGTCCATTTCCATCTGTACCTTTGGAGGACTTTTTCCCATTACCATTACGATTTTTTACATTAGAATCACCACTACCACCAGAATCTGCTGAACTACATAAGGTTCGAGAAAATGAAATGTAACGAAATCCTTTGACAGTACTTTTACGTTGAGCTTCACACAAAAATTTTGCCACACCTAAAAAATAATTATTATTTTACTGATGATATTCATGATACAAATAGGTTCTAAAAATGAATAAATGAAGTAAAAAGAGAAAAAATACATATAATCTTAAGTAATTAGCGAGAAAGCTTAAAATTAGTTAATACAGAAGAAACTCTGCTCTAACACATATATACATGTAAGCAAACCATTGATAAATCTTAATTTTGAACATTAATGAAAATTGGAATAGGGAAACTTTTTAAAATAAGCATATAATTTTATGACCTAAGAAAAAATAAAACTATATTTACTCACATTTCCGACTAGCCTGTGATAAAATTCCTTTTCTTACTAAATGTATGCAGCAAAAAGACATTGCAACTGCAACCACAATTTCTTGTTTATTAGCTACAAAATATTAAATAAGTTTATGGGTATTATTACAGTATTCTTATAATAAAATTTTTCCACATAAATTTAACTATACAAAATTTATCACACATAAAATACAAGCTATAAAATTAATATAAAGTCTAAATTCTGTCACAGCATTAGGGATATAGCATTTTTTCAACTATAGAATTGTAAATGTTTTTGTCGCATACAAAAAAATTATGAGTCTCCAGTTAAAAACATGAAGTTATAATTTTCTTCACTAATATATGATTGTCTGAGGAAAAAATACTTCAGAATTGTTTCCCTCATTTAAATCCTTCACATGCTTCAAATAGTTTTTTATTATTATTGCAAATGTATTTTAATAAAGTAACATTTTGAAACTTTTTTATTCAAAAAATTAAGTACTTAAACTGCTATTGAATACTTTGAGTATACTAAAAATTATTATATTATAGTTAATCAAATGAGTAATAATATTTTATCTAATAATATTTATTAGATAAAATTTTACTCATTTGATTAACAATCAATGTTAATTCTGTGATACGGATAATTCATGCAATATAAACAACTCACTCTGAGGTTGCAATACAACAATGAATCATAATTTTATAGACTTAAGATTGTAGCACTACTGTATAATGTAGCATTTTAGTAATCAAATATGATATATTCTAAACGTGCAAATTTCTTTAAGGGAATAGGAACAAAATGCTGAAATTTCCTTTACAGTTATTTAACTATATTCAAAATTAATCATAATTTTTTTGATAGTAAAAAAATATCAATCATAAGCAATCATCAAATGTGTGTGGGCAATCAATATTATTATTTTATCAATAATGACTTTTTTTTAAAAATTGAACAAACAAATGTTAAAGATGCAAAAATTGAAACAATTATTAAAAAATGTCAGTTTCCTCCAAAAAACTTACATGGATTGGGAAAGGTTTATTATTTCTTTTATCATTCAGCTATTTGTCTATAAAAGAAAAAAAAAACATTAAAAATATAAAGAATATTCCACACACACACAATGTACACATTAATTTAATATTCAGCAATCTACAATTTCTACAATATTAAAAGTTATATTTGATTTTATTAATATAAAGTAAAACAATAGCTTTATATTAATAAAATCAATAATGTTTATTTTTATTAAATCTTTTTAATGCATATTTTCAGGAAACAAAATCACATCATATTGAAATCATATGGTTTTGTTAATTTTTTTTAACAGTTAGCCCCATTTTTCATCATTATCAAGATAACATTTTCATAAAAACATTTATAAGATTAAACATTTATCAACTCATTAAATATTGCTAAATTGGAAAGAATTTTAGAGTTTGGCAATGTAACTTTTTAATGCACTATGACAACACTAGCTACACAAAATTAGTCATCTTATTTCATATACTCAAGGCTGTATCTGCCTCATATCAGAAATGTCAAAAGATTCTCAAATGCCACATATCAGAAATGTCAAAATATTCTCAAACACTAAATTTAAAATTTTTTTACAATGTAGCATTAAACTTTACAATTTTAACATGATGGGCATTCACAATCATTTAAAGAATAAAGATATTTTTCTGTAGTTTGCAAAGTGAGTAGAAAACCCTTGAATATAGGAGAAAATATCAATATCAAAATTTAAAAAAAAAAAACTGACATATTTTATGATAGAAAAATCATATAACAAGAAAATAAGAGGGAACTTGTTAATTTTAATTTCAAATGCTGTTTCAGAACAATAATCTGTTACCTTTTCTTGACTTAATCTCTACAAATGTTAAAAAAGAACTTCATAATAATATAAAGTTGGAAAAAGGAAGATGTATTTCAGAACTTTTTCTATTAAAAGAGGATACACGTGTTGCATTCGTAACCAGAATGTTAAGGTACTCTTACAATGTTCAGTTTTCAAAAATCTGTCTGAAGCCAGTTCCAACAATTGCTCTTCTTCTGTATGTTTCAAATATTCTGGCATGGATGTTGTATTAATGTTAAATGGATCTCTTATGCATTCAATACTTTTGTTTAAATCAGGAAATAGTTTTTCAAGGCCACTTGCATACTCTCTAAATGCTGCATTATATATTTCAGAGCATCAGCATCAATTTTAGTAGTTGAGCTTGTTATAAACTTATGAAAAGAGGGAAACGAGTCAATTTCTCCACTACCAACTTTCCTATAGCTATAAATTTAGTTTTGCAATGGTAGCATTCACTTTATCTAGAAAAATAATGAAATTTCTTTACCTTACAATAAGATAATGCAATTTAAAACTGAGAATATATTTGCTAAGATCATATAGACTAAACAAGCACAGCCTCTAAGCAAGTAAGGTACTCAAATACGTCTGCAGTAAAAATCAAAAGGTTTCCCTGATTTTGTTCACATAGGGAGGGACAGTAGACTTTTTCTTCAGTTGTATCTCCATCAATGTCTTATTCTACCTTATATTCAGAAATATTGTTTTAGTAGATCCATAAAACTGAGTACCAAGATGTTTGGAAGCTTAAACACTGGGTTTTTCATGTTAAGCTGACCACCAAACTGGAACATAGGCTTTGCAGCCCAGGGCCTTCATACAATAAAACAGATTACTGTAGGACATGGCCTGATGGAGGCTCTTGTACCACTGAGTTTAGTTTTTCATATAGTATAAAACAAACATTCAGATTCTGTAATCGTGGTGGTCATAGTAATTTCATTAACAATTTAACATAGTATAGCATTTATGAGGATGCTACATTTCTGTATAATTTATACTTTTTCTAGCCATTATACTCAAGTGCAGTATTTAGACTTACTCCTGAAAATTAAAGTAAGTTTAAATTATATAATATTGTAATATTGATTATGTTACAATAAAGTAATATTGATTATGTTACAATAAAGTAATATTGATTATGTTACAATCACTTTACCTCACATCAACCAGTCTTTCAAATTTACAATTATATTTTAGTAAAATCTTCATGTATATTTCTTGATAATGTAAATTAATTTTTTAATCAACCATTTTTATAAAGTTATTTTTTAATCCATGACTTTTATAAATATCTTTAACAATTAGCATGATATCAAACACACAATTGGTATAAACATGATTTTTTTTTTTTAATTTTATAATAGTTAAAAGAAATTTAAAAGTTAGAAATAGGATTTTAATTGCAGCAGGAATTTTTTGACACTAAAATTAATTATAAAAATTACAATTGGGTATAACTTTTATTTAAATATATTCACATATGAGCAATGACTAAATGAATGAGTGTTTAAAAGAACATTTATAACTATTTTCACTGAGCTATCTCCACACATAATTTATTACATTCATTAAAAAATTTTACTAACAGAATTTATACATACAATTAAGTTTTTTACTGTAATTCAAGAAATCATTAAAATAGAAAAAAAACTTTAAAATTTACAGTAAACTTATTAAAAATGAAAGTATAGAGGCAAATTACCTCAATTTTATAATAACCTAACATTAAAAACAAAGAAACATTTCAAGAATTGTTTGCATTTAGTTTATTTTGGAATATAGATACACTTTGGTAAAGAAAATATTCATTTGCACTTTCAGTATTTATAGAATTTTTATCCTTATTCATTTTTACAGGTATTATAGTTCATGCTGATTTTTTATACAATTATTGAAAAATCATTATTCAAATCAACTATAATGAAATTTCTGTTCATTCTAATTGAAAGAAATTTTAATTTTATTTAATGGTAAAAATATATGTTTAGGTTAATTAGAGTTTAAAACTTTACAGTATAATATTTAAAGACAAAACAAAGAAGTGACATTTCTTAAAATTAAAAAATGAAAAACAGAAAATAAAATGTTAATATAATTAAGAGAGCAATGAAAAATAAATCTAACCTAAAAAAAGTCAAACATTAATAACAAGACTAAAGTAACTGAAGTCAGTTGTTAAATGTTCAGAACCATTGAATTGAATATTAGATCAGCATTGAAAACTTAGAAACATAAATCCCTATATATTAATAAATCTTAAAAATTGACAACAAATTTATTCTATGATTCCCAACTTAACTATCATTTGCCACAGTTCTGCTTACGGAAATATCCCCATTTAAGTCTTCAGAAAAGTCTTATATTAAGCGAATTATTCAGTTTTTTTAAATTATTATCAAATGCTTTTCTTACAATAACAAAGGATTGGAAAATAAATGTAATCTGTAACAAAGGTTGATGATGAAATAATGAATAGGAAACATCATTTTACACATTTGAAATTTATCGTCATAACTATCGAAATCATTTCAATTAAAGAATATACCCAGATACATTTACAAATATAAAAAAATGTAATGTTTCAAAAAGTTATTTATGATTTTGACATATATCTAATACAATATCTTAATAAATAAGAAAAACTTAGTAATTAAGCAACTACTCAATAACTTTGCTTGCATAAGAATATTACAAAAGAACGCTTAAATAATTTACAGATATTCTGATTGCACAACAAATCAAAATTAATAAACAAAAGAGTTATAAAAATCTACTTTTAAACAATCTAGAGAACTCTTATATAAGTAACTCACAAAAATTGCGTATGTATGGGAAATTAAAAATTTTTTCAAGCAAACATTTCTCAAAATTGGTAAAATTAAAATTTTCATAGCTTACATTCATTTAATGATGCTTATTAATGCACTTCTGAAAAGTGATGGCGAATCAAACTGGTGGCAATCTAGTTAAAAATATCTAAGCAGACGATATCTCAAAATTTAGTAATGTATATAACTCAATTTCTAAAACAAAAGCAACTTATTTAAAAAATAAATGATTTATATGATTAAAACTGATATGAAAAATCTTAGCTAGAAATATAAAAACAAACATACCATAACAACATCACGCCATTCTCCAAGACGGTGCCATTTCAGAATTCATTTCATGCTACTTTTAGTTTTTGATTGTTTCAAGTTCTGATAAAAAATAATCTTTAAGAGTACGTAATAATTTGAGAGTTACTAAATAATTTAAAAATATATTTTGTTAAATAAGGAAAATTAAAAATTAACTTTTCGGATTACAGTCACAGTATTTTCATTACGGCAGAAATTAATAAATAAAAAAAATGTGACGATAGTTTTGTTTTGATTCAGAATTGTTTTTGTATTTTGTTTTGAGACAAACATGGCTACGCAGAGTGATGGTGGTTAGTTCCTTAAAAAATTTATAAATTATTAATTAAAATCTGAATAGAAATTTTTGCGTACTTGTGGAATATTCTATAATTACTTCAATAACTTTTTAAATTATTTTAGATTTACACTTAAATTCAAATTTTTTACAAATATTACCTTTTATAAGATAAATATTGGTTTTTTTTTAATAAGAAAATCAATTTAAATTTTAAGATAATTATATAATTTTAAAAGTTTTAACATTTAAATGTACTAATTTTATAATTATTTGCTTGATCTACATTTAGTACTAAGACTTAGTTATTTAATCTAACATTTTTACATTTTATTAATGTGATAGTTGTTACTTTTCCTGGACAATAATATATTTATTTTAATAAATTCTTAAAGACCCTTTTGTTTAAAATTGTTAAATGAATTCATATTTTATAAATGTCCACAAACACATATAAAGTGTACATTAAAAAGCAAAATTGTTTTTTTCAGTTTTCTAATTCTATTATTAATTATTGTAATATTCTCAGATTTAATGTATTTTTAAATACCATTACTTATGTCTTTAAATTAAAAAAAATTACTACATATTTAAATATTTTATAACAATATTAGATTGTTTTCATCAAGAATATGGCTATTTTCATCAAGTTAAAATTTATTCATTACATAATTTATTTTTCTACAATTTTCCCTTTTGATTTATTTTGTATCTAATATTACCGATCACATTTCTCCAATTATGAAAAGAACTTTAAAAATCAATATTGTTATAGAAATGTAGGATGTATTATATTTTTGATTAATAAACTTCCTCTATAGTATTTGAATAACTAATATTTTTAATAGTCTATAAATAAACCAAAATTTTAGTTAAAGAATTTTTTTTAGCTGATATTAAAAATTTTAAAAAGAAAAAATTTAATATCTTAATGAGATTTTTCATAAACAGCCATGTTTTTTATGTGACTTTTTTAATATGTGCAATATTTCTATCTTTACTTTCTGATTTAAGTTAATAGTTATTTGTTTAACAGTGCTGCTAAGAAACATTGAGTAATATACAAATGGCTATTAATACAAAACATGCCTTTAAAGAATGATTTTTCAGTTCCGTTGATTCATCTTGATCTGTGTAAAATGTTATTAAATTTATTTGCAATACAGTAGAAGAATGAAATAAAGTAAAATCACATTTGTTAGAACATATGGTTTTTAAAGTCATAGTAGAATATAGAAATATTTGCTAATAATTAAATGAAAATGATGATAAATATTAATTAACTACCAGTTCAAAAGTTTAAGTAAAAAAGATTGTCAACAAAATGATTTATTTAAATCTACTCAGCAATGATGAAAATATTAAGTAATCTGAGTTTCTGTTATCTTATACCCTTTGGTGCAGCTTGTTCTTTTTATGGACTTCCTACCATAAAATACAGCCACTCTTTATACCAGTTAGAAGTTCAAGTTAATTGAAGAATTAAAAAAAAAAAAAGCTCTGAATTTGAACCAAGGAACTTACTGACATTTGTACATACAATCACCAGGGATACATTTACTTTAAGAAAAACATATGAAATAATGAAGTCTTTATTAAAGTAATCTCATTTTATTAATTTATAGCTAACAATTATATTTTTTTTCATAATGCATAATAATTTTTCATACAAATGTCTGACATCTGCCCATTTACCTTGATCTTGCCTTGTTGCTATTTCATATAGTATTATATACAGAATACTGGGCATTTCCTTATGGACAAATAACAAGAATGCTTCATTGGTGTCTTAACACCAGTGTAACATTTTTGATGTTTGTTCTTTAGAAAAGCTGCTATATTTTCTTTTTTAATTAAAAACATTTCATTTGTATAAATAAAATAAAATTACATATATTCTTAACATCTATGTACTTTCAAAAATGAATTCCCAAACATTGTTAATTTGTTACATTTTGTTTAAGTTGAAAAAAAGAAATATATATCCCTCTCGAAATTCTACTTTCACTTGTATTAAGAATAATAATATTCATTCAATAAAATAAAAGTAAACCATATATATGTAATAGCATTTAGCCTAAGATATGTATTACGAACTAAAAATCCTCAAAGCTAGTAGGTTGTGAGCTTGAAATGTGTAGGCAAGCCAAAGACATTGTTCATTAATAGTAATTGAAACATGTAAAAATTGATCTTGGTTGCAGTGTCATTCAAATGATATTTCATCTCTGGGATGGCTGGTCAAGTCTAAGTTTTTTCTGCTTGTATCTGTTTTTAAATTACAAGAATCCACATTTGGGATATTTATGGTATATTCACTAAATCCTGTGCACATAATCATCAATTCTAATACTTGTAGCTTCCAAAAGTTTCTATGTACCAGAAATGATCAAGAATTAACAAACTACTTATGACTTCTGTTCTTTATTGATGAAATACATGAAATTATTTATTATTGTTTAAAAGCCAGTAGACAAATGTGATATTTTACTTTCTTTATTTAAATAAATATATTTATATTAAGTTCTTAATGAAGAATTTTAAATAATCATGCTATTTGTGAAAAAACTTCACTTTCTTGTTTGTTGCATCATTGTTTTTCCATTGTATAACAATTGACAAAAAATTAATTAATCAAAATACCCTAATTTGCATTATAATTATAATGATTCTGTTGTTTGAAAAATTAATCTTCCTTTTGAATGATTAAATTTAACATTTGATTTTACATCATAAGTGTGTATTTTTTTAATATATTTGCTTTAAATGTTTACTTATATATGTTTGTATAAATTATTTTTAAAATTATTTCATTAAAGATAAAATAGTAAAGGCATGTTTTTCCATAATAGTGTTATTTTCCAACTTTCTAGAATGATCCATGTTATTATAATTGATGGCTGTTTCACTTTTCAGGCTGTATCATAAGCTAATATTTTTGGTTCACTTTAAATTATGATGCCTTTTATTTATATTTAGAATTGAATAAGTAATAAAATTTATTGCTTTAGATTTGTCTTAATATTTTTGTTGAATATCTCATTATGACATTAGCTTATAAAATAAACTTTAACTAAATTTCCATAAAATCATTAAAATTCCTATTTTTATCAGTACTTTTTTGCTTCAGTTGCAGTTGATGTACTTATTTTCCCAAATCACTATGAAAAAATAGGGTATGAAATGTTAATTTTCATTTGTTAAAATTATATTTTTTGGAATAAAGTACAGCAGTCTTCTGCAATTCCCAAATAATGAAACTGTTGGCATATCAAAAAGAAATACTAAGCAAAAGTAACAGTAACAATAAAATTTCAAACATGTATATGTTCTGTTATAAAAGAGAATTTCTTAAAGTGTTATTGAAGAAGTGTTGTTTTATTATATTATTTAATTTTATATTCCAAATCTGAACTTTTGAATTCACTGGTGATTTTGTTGGTTATTGTTTTACAACCCCCAAATCAGAAAAGTATCCTTTTTATTTTCAATTAGTATTACTGCCTTTAAAAATGATGTTATCACTTTCTTAAATATTAATATTTCAAATTTATAGTCCATTGCTAGAAGCAGAATAACACTTTCATTAAAAATAAAAAGGAAAAATGAAAATAGTGTTTTTTATTGAAAATTTTTATTTTTTAAATTAGTATAAAAAACAATTTTATTAGAAATTAAATTAAATTTAATTGAATAAATACAAAAAGAAAAATAACTGAAGACACTTTTTCACTATGATCTTTTACATAAGTGTTCTGTAAAAATTTAAATTGGCTATTGTTATAATAACAGATACTTAAAATAAAAAAAATCATTTGAATTATTATAAAGTTTGAATTTTTAATTAAAATACTGGTAAAAATATGTAAATTTATTATTGTTTTGTCAATTATAAATTGTTAAAAAAATTTTTCTTAATATATCTTTATTTATTCAAATATAGTGGAATTTTTATATAATGTCATTTCTTTGGACTCAGATGTGATGTGACTGTTTAATTAGAATAATATAAAAATACTAAAATGATATTCCTAGATTTTTTTCAGATATATAGTAACAATGCATGATTATGTAACATATGTTCAAATTGACTTAAGTAATTTTTGCTTCAATTCAGAGTGTGCTTCATATTTTATATAAAATAATGAAAGTATTGACTTGTGTGATTCTTATATATGTGAATTTTTCATTCTTATTAGTAAACACTTAATATTTAATTTAGAGTTTCAAGAATGGCTTGGAAAAGTAATGGACAGATACACTAAACTTACTGATGAACAAAGAAACTTCACCATTGATTGCCTAATTGCCTGCAGTGGATCATCACAACTGTGCCATTTACATGCGAAAACATCTGTGTTACTTCATCGAGATTTTCTAAAACTGTTACCTCCAGAACTCAGAGAACATTTATTGTCTTTTTTAGATGGCGAGACTTTGTTAATTTGTTGCAGAGTTAGTAAAACCTGGAATGAAATAATTTCATCCTCATCCAGAATTTGGTTAAGAGTTTGCTCTGCTTCTGGTTTAATTGTGCATAGAAACCTTGACAATAATGATGCTGCTTACTGGAAATCATTTTTTCTTAAAATGGCTAAAAGAAGACACCAAATGAAAAACTTCAAGTGTTTCACGACTAAAACTTATGATCGAAACCTACGACGGGTAACTGCAGTTTATTATCATAATGGAAAAATTGCTACTGGTAATTTAGTTTTTATTACTTATAATTATTATTATTATTGTAAACCAATAATTATTATAAAAAATTTTATTGCCTGTTCTATTAATCAATTTTAAATTATTAATCTTGAAATTGAGAATAATTATTTTTACTTTGGAAACATATCATGTAATAGCATATTTCCTTCATGTGAAAAAACTATTTAGGTTAAAAATCTCAAATAAATAGTATTGTTTCTTTAAATGCATAACATCTTCTTACAATTCCTAATTGTCTCAACTACATGTTTACCATTGCTTAATAGTATTTTTTATTCCAATCCAAATATTACATTAATTGATGCAAAAAAAAAAAAAAAAAAAAAAAAATTTAAACATATTTTTTTAAATTTTTTACTTTAATTGCGTAAAATATTTAGTTGTAACTTACTCTTTTATTTTATTTGTAACACATTATAAAATATTGTGATATATTTTAATAACCCTTAATTTTGCTTTTTTTCACCTTTTTTGACTCTACTTTATTTTTATTCCATTTTAAAAGTAATATATTTGAATAAAAATTAATTAGAATAAAAATTAATTAGAATATAAATTAAATGAAAATTATATCAAAATTTTAACTTCTTATGGCTGTTTGTTCTAATAAATTTTAAAAAACTGATACTATTGAGAACTTACTGGTAAGTTAGATTTAGAATTTTAATTTGATAAATTGCTCAGCATGCTAATGTAACTATCTTTCTTATGTTTGTTTATGTGCAGTTTTTAGTGGATTTTCTATAAATTTTTGTTTCAATAAATTTTTAATGTTTTTATTTTTGATTCATATGTTTAAATGAGGCTTTTCATTGATATTAATTAATATTTTCAAGACTATTTAAGTTACATATAGAAATAATGCGTACTGGAATTTTTTGCCAATTAAGAAAATTGTATTCCATCATAATGATGTCAAACATTCAGCATTTACAAAATATTATTCTCCTTTTATACAGATCCTCACAATATTGAAAGAAGTTTTTCGAACAATGTTGAGTTAGCTTAGATTACTATGGATGCTCAGAGAAAAAATCAAATTTCAAATTAGTTTATGGAAAATTTTCTCTTGCATGTATATAAGAATGCCTTACACTTCTAATTTGCAATGTTCCATCTTTTTTTTTTTTTAATCTATATTCTTTAGGAAGATAAAATTTTTTCTGAAAAACATAGATTTTAGTAAACAATTTTAAAATGTAGAGTAAAATATTATGTACTTTATGGACATATACCAACGATAAGAAGAAGAATATGTTGGCTATACAGAAGAAAATATGATTTTAAATAAAAATTTTCTATAAACTCCTTCTAGTATCTTTTAGAAGAAACTTATTTTTTCAATTGAAACTAACAAGAAATTCTGATGGGTTTTTTGTTCTGTTCTCCAACTTCTCCCTAAAAATGAATATGATTATTTTATAGTACAGCTTCCTTACTCATTAGCAGAGCTTTATTATTTTTAATGTGATTTGTTTCTAGTTTTCTATTCTTTTTTATTTCAAAATTATTTTCAGCTTATCATAGTGCTTTATATTTTTCATTAGGTCTAAATTTTTTCTGTATGTAAAGCAAACACTTTGAATCTCAAATATTAATTTAAATTGTTTATAATTATGCCTTGATTCCTACACAAAAATAAAAATGAGTAATTTCAAATAAAATGATGTAATATTTATTTTTAATTAACATATTTTCCTGTATATAATCCGCAGTAGCGTACTATCTGCAAGCTCCATTTTTCGACAAAGGGGAAAAAAGTGGCATATAGTCTGTGGTGATTTTTTTGACGAATAGTCAAAAATTTATACTGCAGATGATTTAGTGCCAAATAAAATTAAAAAATACACATTATGATTAAAAATATTATAATTTCTACAATAAAAATATTTATAGTGATAAATATCTGTTTGAATCCACCTCAACGAAAGGTGCAATTACCTGAAATGAAAGCGTGACATCAATCAAGATCAGAAAAGATTCTAGTAAATCTTATCGATTTATAGATTTTAATAACTTTTAAAATGAGGTTACATACATTATAAAAATAAGCTATATTTATTTGGCTAGTAGTTAAATTAAAGAAATGGATTATATATTCTAACTGCGCGTGGAATACAATTTTTCTTTTGTACATCACATGATGTATCTCACCTTACATTACACATTTATCGACATTTTTTTTTTCATTTATCTTCCCTACAGCATTCAGCTTAAAATTTGCTCAATAACTTAATTTTTATTTCACTCTGACATTATACAAATTTGAATGTTTTCAAAGCGAAAAGGTTCAGGTCAAGATAAAATATGGAATGACACTAATGAATTGGAATTTTAATATTGTTCAAAGGAACTGAATTTATTCTTGAACATAATTTGACAATGCTGATTACAGTTTAAATAATTCAGTTGAGTCATCGTGCCATCTGTTATTTATTTTATGAAACATAAATGACATTTCTTTCAAATCTTTATTTAAAGCTTTTCTGGTGAAAAATATTTTTCATCAGATTATCCGTGGTGACGTATAATATGCTCAACGAAATGCGGAACTTTTTTAACACATAATCCTCTGATTGTATACAGGAAAATATGGTAGCTAATATAATTGGTTTTCTTAAATCATTTTCTTATTTACACTAAGTGTATTTTTAAATAATTTTTCTTTTAATAAATTCAAAAAAATATGGAAATATCTGAATATTGTTTAAAACTTGCAAAAAATATCTTTTATTAATATTTAGGAATTTATAGAATTACCCATACTTTCTTTTTAATCAAACAAAGGGATTTTTTTTTTTAACCTCCAGAAATAGCAATCACTTTTCCACTATTAGGTTATGTTTAATGGGAAAATTATGAATCATTATTTTGATTTTTTAAATTGGTAAACCCTTAGTAATTGTGCTGGTTTGGCGCAATTTCCAATTTTCATGCTAAGGGCTGCACAGTTATCTCACCAACCTATCTTATGTCACAATGTGCAGCATCAGGTTACCAAATAACGATCGCGCTCGAACTTCAACTTTGCGATTCTGTGCCATTTTAAATTTCAAATATCAAAATTTTGAATTTTTCATTATTATTACTTATTGCAGAAGTTTAAAAATACTATTAACTAGAAACTAATTTCATTTAGATTACATATTAAAAACAAATATAAACTAAGTATCACACAATCTACATCTGGGCAGTGAAACTTAAGCAGTGTAAGTAAAATTTATTTTTATGAAAACTCAAATTTTAATTAATCAGGCAGAGGCACCCACCTTAAAAAACTTCAATGTAGTGCAATATGGGGCTGCAATAAAGTTAATTCTAAAACATAAGTATACAGTCTTGTAAAAATTTCTAATTAGTCAATACTATTCTGTGAATAAAAATCTATGAAATATTTATAGACAATACTTAATATATAACATAAACTATTACAAATAAGATTAATATTAATTAAATACATTAAATAAAATCATTGCTTGCAGAATCATCAACACTGCTCAGACAATAGACAGATCTTATGGCTCCCAATAATTATGTCTTGATGTTCCCAGAATATATGGCCAAATATTCTTCACAAAAAAGATAAATTGAAATAGTAACTCAAAATAATAAAAATAATATACAAATAATTTTTTATTTACTTTCAAAATTAATTTTATTTAAATGACTTAAAATAATTCATTATAAACTAATATTTAAAATCTTAACTTCAGGAAAAAATTAAAAATGTAAATATTAAGTCCCTTCGAAAACTTAAACTTTAATTAAATAAACACAAATTAATCAAATACTTCAAAGGTTACTAGCACACAAAACAAATTTTGTGCAAATATGCAATGACATTACATCTCAATATGAAAGTTATGTTTTACAAATGCATTCCGACACAGTAAGCCAGTTTGTTGCATTTTATCATCCATACTGCCACTTAGGATTCAACCTTGAAATTGTAAAATTAATTATGTAATAACCTCGTTGAATATTATGTATATGCAAATGCATTGTATATTATGTATGTATACAGTTTACTGTCATATATTAGGTAATGAATAATGACAAGGCTTAAAATTGGCTTACAGTTCATTAGTATATATTTTTGTATGTATGTATATCTTTGCATATGTTCATCTTTTCATATTTGTATCTAAATATGAAACAAATACAACTCATCATTATATTATCTCATCAATAATAATATTTTTTAAGGTTCTGATTAAGAAAATATGAAAATAATATTAATAAAGCTCATCTAAATATTATCAATACTGAATTTTGCTACTGTAACCTGTGTCTAAGTTTTTTCCCATTTCTGCTCCATATTACTATCTTTATTGTTTTCTTTTCCACTGAAATACATTGAAGATTCAAGCTGTTTAAGTATTTAGATAAATTAAAAATAATTAATATTTTTTTTATAATTCAGCAGTCTACTATACAGACTTATGTATATAACAATTTTACTGTGTAATGTATTCTGATCCCGGAGTATCTAATTTTTTTAATAAAATTCCACATTTGGTTTGATAAAAATTTGTTGTGTACATAAAGTTTTATAAAATTTCTATAAAACTTGATATCTGAATTATGAACTCTGATACAAATTTCTAACTTAATCACAATTATCGTTTTTAAATGGATAAAATAACAAAGCGGTAGACCTATAACAATTAACTGTGGTGATCAGTAGTCAATTACACACACATATACAACAATTATATTATCCACTATTTATGTTAATTTTATTTTTTTTAAAGTGTTTACTTTGTAGTTATAAGTTTTACCTTGTAGTCTAAAATAAGTTTTAAAATATATAATCAGACACAGTATGTTTTATACTGTCATTCCGTCTATATACTTGAATTATGAAAAATTATCCATCTATATACCTTTATGCTAAGATTAGTTTGAAATATTATTCTAGAAGATAAATTGTAGAAACTAAATTATTTTGTGAAATGTGTAATTATTTATCATTTCTTAATTATTATGTATCATTTCTAAATGGATAGAATACTAAAGTGATAAAGTTATAAAAATTAATTGTAGTGATCACGAGTCAACTATATATGCAGATATAACAATAACATTGCCTTTTATTTACTCATATTAATTAGAGAAAAAATAGATGCAAATAATTATATATTTTTTAGGTTTTCTATTTTGTAGTCATAGATGGACTTTAAAATATGTAATCAAACTTTTTGTTATGCATTGTCATTCCATCCATAAACTATACTGATATTATTTATAATAGCATTCTAATAAAAAAGTTAAGTGCACTAATTGTGTGTTTAAATTGATTTTTATTAGCTGGATAAAAGTTAAAATTAAATTTATCTGACCAAAGGATATTCTTTAATTTATTTAACCTTTTTATGTTTCACTTGTACAAAGTTTCTTTAAAGAAGCTTTGTTTTCACATACATTAAAAGATTTAAGCTAAGGACCATGCAAACCTTTAATATGTCAATTTTAATTCTGTAACAAAAATACATAATTTTCTGTATGTTGCAAAAAATTTATCTATTTCATGTATTAAATTTGTATTATTAAATATGTGCTTAATAATAGATCAAAGAAATCTCTCTAACTTTTCTGTCTGAACTTTAGTTATCTCTATAGCACAGTAACCTTCCATTAATTCACTTCTATTAGTTTCAAATCTTTCTCAATATCCAGCAATTCTGTCAGTGGTCTTCTTTTTTGGCCTCAGTTTCCTCAATTCTTGAAAAAGTTATTTTTTTAGTTGTCATATCTGTATATTAGACTCAGTTATATATTATGAACAATGTGCTTTTACAGCTCATAAGTTTAGTTAACATTCTCCAATTTAATAATTAGGTAATTTCGTCGTTATGTGATATCCAAAATTCAATGTCTTAAAGTATTCACTTATTTCTTATCTGAATGAGTTGAATCAAAATAATTTGCTAAAATAAAACACTACTTGTTACATTTTATGTATAAATGATTAGCATTAGTTTTTACTAAAAAAATAATAATAATGAGAATAATGGTGCTCAACATATTTACATGGATTAATACTTTTTCTGAAAACAAATTTAATATGCAGCTTATTAGATTCAATTCAAGTCCTGAACATTTTGTGAAATAGAAAAGTATTTCACTTGTTTACATATTTATAGAAATTTGAAACAATGTATAAAATATAATTAGAAAAGAATTGAATAATTAATATCTTTTAAGGAACAATGTTTTCTGTTATAAAATATTCATATATTTCAATTATAATTTTGTATTATAAACTAAAATCAGTATTTTCAGGTTTTTAATATTTTTATTTAAAAAAATATTTTATATTTATAATTCTTTATTTCAGCTTCTGATAGTAAAGTTATACAAATTTGGAATTGTGTTGATGATTCTTGCATTTTAACATTACGAACTGATTCAAGTATTTCTACCATAAAGTTTGATGACAACTATATTGTTGCTGCATCATATCTGGGTCATATTGTGTCCTGGGATGCAGTATCAGGTACACGCTTACTTGAGTACATGCGTCATAGTGGTGTTATTTTTACTCTTGACTATTCTACAAAATTAAATATTATTGTTAGTGGCTCTGCAGACTGCCTTATCAAGATTTGGGGGTTAAAAACAGGTTTTCTTTATAAACGCTTAAGTGATCATTCTTGCTGGGTCCTGAAAGTAATTCTTGCTCCATATCCTGCAGAAAAAGAAAGCAATCTGCAAGAACGTCATTTGTTGTTAAGTATGGATAAAACTGTTATAGTTGTAAGATACTTGACTTTTATGACAAAATGCAGATCACCAGACAAACTGTGTATGTGTACTTTATATTCAATTAGCTTAGGCCATCCTGATGACTCTGGTATATTTACTCCTGGTTTACATTTTGATGGAGACTTTTTATATTTTCCTAAAGAATCTTTAGATAACAGAGGTTCAGCATCACTTTGTAAATGGGATTTAAAACGGAAACGTATGGTTTCAGAATTAGACTTAAATTTAAAAGTGAAAGCCCTTCTTGGTGTTGGAAAAAAATATATTGTTGTTCTGACAACTTGGAGACAGCATATGGGAAATCTTCCTAACTTCATTGTTATGGATAAAGAGAATAGAGAGAAAGTTGCTGTGTGGCATGTACCTCCTTCACAGTAAGTATTTAAAGTTATTTTCCTTGTATTACTATTTTTTACTGTAATTTTTCTAGAGATTTGGTCTTAAATTTTTAAATCTTATTATCAAGAACAGCTAAATAAAGAATTTTTTAAAGTGTAATTTTTGCAGTTGAAATTTTTTAAACTCCAAATTTAATAAAAAGTATTTAATAAAATCTTTATGGAAAACATGTTTATGAAAAATAGTTGTAAGTTTAACAATATTAATTTAATTTTATTTTTAAATGATGATAAATTGTATGAATTATATCTTTTTAGTAATATTTTTTATTGAAGACTAAAAACTTATTCATTAATATAAATAGCTTATAACTTATTTCAATATGTTTCTAAATTGTATCTTTCATTAAAATTGTAATCCAATTTTTGCAACTGCATTTTTAAGTTTATCCTTGATGTGATTAATATTTTTTAGCTTTTCCCCTGCTTATAATAAAATCTTTTTGACTTATTCACATATTATAGATTAGAAAGTAGGTAAATAGAATCTTTTAAGATTTAGCATTGTAGTAAAAATATATATGCTACACATTATTTGTAATTTTTTTTATTTCTAATATAAAATTTTTAATATGTATTAGTTATTTTTTCTCTTTTTATATAATAATAAAAATCAATATAGTCAGTATTCCAATTTTACAATTTTGAAAAATTGAATATATATATTAAAAACTTTTTTTAATTAACATACTAAAATATTTATTTCTTTGTCATTACTTATTAAATTTACTAAAAAAATTTCTGTTTTATGTGCATCTATGTCTCTGCTATGTTTTCTTATTTTTAATTTATTGTGCATATTAAAATATTGATTATATTTTAATCCCTAAACTGTAAGTCACTTTATCCTTATATATATTAATAATTTTAACATTTTCTTTGTTAAAAATGGATTTTTTTTTCCTGCTGTTAAAAATCATTGTAATTTGTTATAGACCTACAACTCCAGATTTAGCTCAGTTATGCTTAGGTGAAAAAGATTGGTTGGATGGTTTAGATGGCAAAAATGATCAAGGTGTACTACTCACAGCAGCTGTAGAGGAAAATTGTGTTTATGTTTTAAAGTGGATAAATGAATCGGATGATATGATAACATGCTAGTAATGACTTATTTTTGTACATTTTTAATGACAGACTTTAGCTTTCTCATTGATAATACATATTTTGCTAACAAAAGATCAATTAAGTAAGGAAGCATGTTATACCTATAGTGTGTTATTACATTTATAATGAAGTTGTTAAATGTAAATAGTCAATGTACATATCTATCAATTTATTTTGTTCTTGTTTATAAGAAGTTATTGGAGTTTAAAATTCCATTAACCCTCATATTAATCAAGTTACTCATTAGTGTTAACCATAAAAGGCTAATTTACATTTAACATATCTATACCTCGATTTGTCATTTTTATTTTATCATGAGAAAAATTCAATATTGCTGCATTTTTCTGAAAAATTTCATAACATTGCTTTGTAATTAATTTATCGTCAAATCATGTTGATATTTTTTTTTCATTAATCACAAATAAAATTAGTCTTTTTTGGGGGATGTTAAGGATAAAAATTAAATCTCCTGTAAAAATGGTTTTTTTAAAAATTAGGATTAAGCAAATATTTATTCTTGATGTATATAAAAACAAAAATGTTGAAGTCTTCTTTACTGTTGGTAAAATTAAGTAATTTTAATTGTATAATTTATACTTTAATGAAACAATATATCTATTTAGTTAAATGTGAAATTTATGATTATAAATTTTTAATTACGAAAAGTGAGGAATAAATTTTTGTGGTGTTATGTTGAGAAAGTTTATTTCCTATTCATAAAGTTAATAACATTAATAGTTAATAATATTTTCACACTAATTTTTTCAATATTATATTGATTTGTTATAATTTTACATTTATTTATTTGAAACATTTTTATTTTATTAAAAACTTAATTTTGCATCTAATAAAGAAATATTTCATTTCACAATTACTACTTTAATTTAGTAAAGGGTAAAGAAAACATACTTTTTTTAAGCATTATATTTTCAAATTAATTGTCTTTCTTATATTCTTAGAGAAATTAAAAATATTTTTAATAAATGAGATCATGATCCATTAATGTTGATATCTTTATAAATTTTATTTTTGTCTGTCTTATTTCTGGTATTTTTTATTAATGATTTTAGGTATTATTTATTGTGAAAACTGTTTTTGCATTGTATTGTTTTGAGGAAAGTTTCTTTATTTCATTTTAAATATTTATTTCTTTGTTATTTGATTATAATGTATGTGTTAACAGTGTTAATGATTATGTTGCTTATCATATTGATTTGCATACCTTTTATCCTAGAAATTTTTTTAATTTGCTTAAAAAGATGAAAATTTATGGCTATTTTTTAGGATTATTAATTTTTGAACTTTTCATACAGTATTAAATTCTAAATTTATATTTTATCTTATTTGGTATACATATGTATGCATTTCATGTTATTTCACAGTATATAAAAATTAAATTACATTATATATTCATAAAGAACTTGAGAATTACATAATATTTTTAATTATTTTGTGGTATATATTTCTAATTCTTAATGGAAATGTGTGCATGGTAATTATTTAAATTATATTTTAAATTATTTTTGTGTATTTTTAATTTTGAAATATTAGAAAAGTGTTCTTAATTATGGTACAAATTATGTACCAAGAATTCAGTTATCATGTCAAACTTTGTGGTAATTTGATACTAAAGTGAATTAAATTTTAAATTAAAAAAATGATGAAATTGAAATTATAAGATGCATTTTGGGATATGTATTATATCAAGAATTTGAAATCTAAAATATGGATCATATGACTAAAAAATTACCATGTGAAATATGATTTTCAAGTATGTGTTGTCAATGATGCCAATTTAGTTTATCAATTTGCATTTATTTTTTATTGTAATGAAAATTATTTTTATGTAAGAAATAATATTAAGATTTTGGTTTTTCTCATAAAATTTTTTTGTAGAAATTTAGATTTTGTATCTATTATACATTATATTCTAAAGTATCTGGATATCATCTGTTGTATTATGATTGTATAAGAATATAATGGTTTGATGCTGGTCTGTTTTTACATCATTCACATTGCACAAGTTTTTCACTAGTGTTCACTGTTTAAGATTTCACATCCATTAATAAAGAAATGATGTTGCTGAGTATGTAATCTGCTTTATAGTTCATCTCAAAATCATTGCTATTGTAAAAAGCCATTCCATTTTTAATACTTTCATATTATAACTAGCACACCAACATTTTGCTGGAAATATTTCCTCATAATTTATAACTATTTTGCTAATTTTACTGATCATAACTTTAAAAATTTCTTAAATTTTGCATGCACTTAAGATTTTTTCACAAATATTAAATGTAAAATTTTTAAAATGTATTGGTTTTATTTTTTAATATTTCAGATAATTAATTTTTTTAAATAAACTTATTTCACCAGGTACACAGTAGTTTTTATCTCTAAATTTATCAGTTAATTAATCTTATGGCAAATAATGCACATTTTTATAATTTGTAAAGCACAATAATAACAGCTCATAAAATTATGACTTAGTGATTTGCAATAATAAAATATATTTATTTAGAAGCATTCTGATATGTTATTTTTTCTTTTTTACATTTAGTTATTGCTTACTTAGCCAGTAAGATATAGAAAATTTTTTTGCAACTCATTTTAGAAATATGTTGTACAATATTTTTAATAATTATGGATACTTTAATTGATATAAAACGATTTAAATATTATATATATATATATATATATATATATATATATATATATATATATATATATATATATATATATATATATATATATATATATATATAATTGTATATTAGTTTTATACATTTTTAAGTTACAATATATGATTGAAATATTTTTTAAAATCACTTCAATTGACAAATTGAATACAAGAATGATTATTAGATTTAAAATATTTTCTGAAATAAACGATTTTATCAATTTTAACTATTGAATTTTTATTGTCTTGCCTTCACAATATTTAAAACATAATTCAGAATTTATTTTCATTTCTCTTGTTAATGAGAAAAATACTGTAAATAACTATTATAATGATGTCTTCATTTGGTACTCTTGTATTTATCAATGTATTGTCACAATGTGGAAAATATATATATTTTGATGCTACTTAATTCTAGCTTCTTTTCAATGCATAATTTGCTTAAATTAAAATCAAATGTATTTTTTCAATTTTTTTGATTATGTAATGAGTCTCTAATTTTAAATTTGATTAACATTCTGTTTTGAGAATAACCATATTTTTAAGAAAAGATTTCTTTTGATAAGAGAATTAGAATGTTGTTTAGTATGTAAAATTTTACAAGATTAAGTTAAAATCATAAATTGCAGGTATTTGTTAATCAAAGTTTTGTGGTGACAAATATCTGTCTCAATTTCAAATTAATTATAAGATTTGAAAATTTTCCTTGGAAATTAAAACTTTTTAAAGTATGTTTGTTTTAATTTAAATAATTTATTTGCTTTGTGTTCTATATTACCAATAATGTTTTTATACGTAACCAATTTTTATATACCTTCAAGGGTATAAATAATGCATATTTTTATATCCTTACTCTATATCATAAATAACCTTCAGATTATGGAAACTCAAATAAGCTGTTAAAAGTAATGAATGTTGTTTTGGCATTTGTTGTATGTCAATCAAAAGAAATTTGGGTGAATGTATTTAATTAGCACTTATTTATATCATTTAGCTATTTAATTATTCAAAAGATTGAAAACTTATTATTTTATGCATATTTGGAATAAATTTATATAAGATAAGTTATTCAATAATCTATAAAAGAAAAATATTTTCATTTTAAATATTTTATGTGAATATAAATTAATTCTTGAAAAAAATAAAGCTCCATTTCATTACAGTTATTATCTTTAGAATTGATGTGTTTCTTTATACCAATAGAAATGAATATGGAAACTATGATAAAAAGAGAAAAATATAAAGTTCATTTCTTTTATATTATTTTCAATTGCAAACCAGTGCTTATTTTCGCTATTTATAGTTTTAAAACTGTTATTGAACTGTGGTGAAATGCATGAAAATAAATTTTGCTTTTGAATTTGGTTAAAATAAGGAAAATTCAACATATTGCCATTTTATTATTGATCAAATTGTACATTGTAATTGCCATTTTATTAATAATATTTTAATAATAATGATAAAAATAATTTGATTGAAAAATTAGAATAACATTAAATATAATTAATACATAATTTGAAAGAAGAAAGTGCTTGCAAAGATGTTTCATTACTTCTATAAATTTGAGATTATTTTAATATCTTAATTTATATAGACTTTCTTTTGTATTATAAAATGTGTCACTAATACCTTGGTGTGCCTGTCATTTATTATAATTTACTATTATTTTTTTCATTACTTCATCCCATATTTTTATATAAAAATCATTTAATATAATTTACATTAATTTTACATTAATATCTCATTAATCAATACAGGGTTTCCACAGATATTCATAATCATAAAAATTGTAACAGGTTGAAAACCAAGAAATCTTTTTTGTGAAAAATTGTAAATTGAATAATATTTATTTAACATGAAGTGGGAAACTAAATGTGTGAAGCTTTGAGGCAAACATTAGAGTTAATCTATTTAATAAATATTTATTATCATACCTTAATTTCATCTGTAATTATTTTATGAAAGCTTCAATAATAGTAAATACTTAGGAACCATTGTAATGTTTTTATTTACTTTAACCTTGACTGTAGAGCATTCTCTTAAACATTTCAGAATTTTTATTTTATTTATTTATTTATTTTTTTGGTTAATCTTAGAATAATTGATTTCAACAGTAAGTTATTTTTATATTTGCTATTTTTTAAAAAAAAATTCTAATTTAATTTAGCTTTTTAAAAATCAGAATAGTTTTTATTTCAGTTTCTTTGGAAATTAAATTTTTGAAAATGTTTTAGAGTATACTTAAAATAATTCATTTCACTAATAAGTTATTTATTTTAAACTATGAGATGGAAAAATGGAAGTACAAAATAAAATGTAGATTTCATTACTTTTTACTTACAAATCAAAAATTAATCTTTTTTCTATAACATTTGCATTTTTTTTAGTTTTGAAATTACGATTTTTGATTAAGTTATTTTTAAATGTAAATATTAAATTTATTTTTAAATTTAATATTTACATTTAAAATTTTTACATTTTAATTATTTTTAAATGTAAAATTAATGTAAATATTGATGACATCTTAAACATTCTAATTTGTTTAATTTTACATTTTTGATTTCTTATTCAATGTTTCATATTAGTATTTTTCAAATTAATTATTTACAGTTATTTGTATTGATATCAGTATTTAACTGATTTAATATTAAGAATATTAATAAAATTTGAATTAAAAAAAGTTAAAGGATTTCTTTGAAAAGACTAAAATGGCATACTAAAATTAAATGCTTACTGTGTGCATACATTAAAAAAAAGTATTGTGATACTGTATTCTTTGCCAAATTACTTTGTAATTAAGTGGTCAGATTCTGTAATTTCTGTCATTAAATCCTGAATAGAATACTGGCTAATTAATATTTTTTTAATTCTTGAGTATTGTTGTTTCAAATCTCTTATCTGCTCTTATGGAGTTAGACCAGATTAATGAAGTTAACATTAATGAAGTCTGGTGCAATAAGTGGACAATTGTGGATATGTTCTCAGTCCAGTCCAAGGCAGTTCAAAATGTACTGAGGTTGTTCCTGTTTCTGACAGTATTTGTGGCAAAGTAGAAACCTCTTAGCTATCCCCAGAAAATGTGAAACCACTCACTAGATGGAAAATTTGAAAGGTCCTTAGTCCTGTTAGCAGCCTTATCATGGCAAAGGGTTGTTCTTGGGAGGAGTGAGTGATTTACATCGGGAGTATACTCCCCCAGTAGGATCACCCAAAATGAGAAAGTCACTCCATCATACCTAGCTAACACTAACAGGCATGGAGCTAAGGCAGATTTCTACCTTATGATGCTCCAGCTCTTGGACGATAGAAGCTGCATTTTACTCCTGTGAATGTCAACAAAAAAAAAAAAAAACTTGAGTGCAGTTCCTTAGATAAAAAAAAAGTATTTATGGTTTGTCCTGTTGCCTAGTTATATTTTTTCATTAGCCAAATTAGAGAAAAGTATTATTTAAGATTTTCTAGATATCCTCCACTCTTAGAAGAATAAACTTTCAGTAATGTGTTCAACAAAAATAAAGAAAAGGTGAATAATCAACAAATACAGTTAAACTAAGTATTTTTTATCTGTACTAATGCTACACTCAAAAGGAATGATGAGACAGCTTCTGTAGATCAAGGAACTGAAAGGATTCTGGAGCAGTAAAAGGCAGAAGTTTGAATTTGCTCTTTCATATGTAAATCTTAGCTGAGCATGAATAGGTGTTCTTCATGCCTTGGGGGACCCTACCCAGAAAAATACTCTCCTGATGTATTTCATTTTTTCACCACAATGAAATGATTTGCAGGATTTGAGCAGGTAAAAACATTCTAAGTATTTTGGGCCTTGTGATTCTGAGTAACATGTGTATAGACTATCTTCTAAATAAATCAAGAAGGAGAAAGAAATCAAGGCTTATTGAAATGCATTAAAGGGTGAGATTAGGGTACAAATACCCTAATGTCACCTGTGAAATTAGGGTATTTGTACCCTAATCTCTCACAAGGAAAAGTGTGCAATTAATTGCTGCTCCCATTATCACTGGCTTGAAAAATTGCTGCCTTACAGATCTGATGTTATTTGAATGTGATATCCAGCCTTTGATATTGAGTATAGTTCTTTTGAAGTATTATAACAAGCTCTACAATTTTGGCATTCAATATCGTTTTGCAATTCACTTCAGTAATTGAACAAACTAACAGATTAAAAAAACAGTCCTTTCTTCCAAATTCACTTGATGAGCTTGTTAAATCAGGCTGTCAATAGACAATTTTTGAGAATAGTACTTGGTACCATGGAGAGCTTATCTGGCTTACATTTACAAACTGAATTCAGGACTTGTACTAACAATCATGACTTGTCTTAGTATCTATGTCAACTTTCTTTGAAGGTCATTGACCAGATTCAAGCTACTAATATTCATATTTACACTGATGGTAGTAAAGATGACACCAACCATATGTAGCAGGATCTCCATCACTTTTCACTTCAAATTAAGATTAAAAATCTAGATTTCTGCTCTGTTTTTAAATCTGAACTATTAACTGTAGATGCATCACCCAATACTATTGATTTTGTAACATCAAGCATAAATATCTGGATCTTAAATTTATTATATTTGGATCTTAAGCGATATTTGTAGACCATCCATCATATGTGTAATTGGAATAAAATTAGCAATAAAACAACTGTTACTGTATTCAATTCTCTTAACAACTTTCTGAACAGTGAGAAATCTTCTTTCAGGGGATTCCTTCTCATATTCGAATCTTTGGGAATTAAACTGCAGACCTTTTGTCAAAGGAGAATGGCTCTGATGTGACTATAAATTACTCTTTGACCTCTGATATCTGTTTCAAGATGAGAAATCTTGTCTGTTCAAGAGATCTGTTCTTAGAGTTGCTCCAATCAATAGGTTTAGAAAACTCCTCCAAATTATCCATGTAATAGGTAGAATTCTGATGGTGCCCTAACTATCAGTGATGACAGTCATTCAGTTTACCATTAGCAGGCTTGCCAGCAAACACATCAAATGCTTCTTGATAAGGGCCAAAAGATCTATCCAAAATAACCAAATCCAATTCTGTGCCAGCCTCTCAATTTCTTATATTCACTTGGTAGATTGTGAAAGGATTAACGTTATAAATAGTCTTCTTTATGATTTATGGGCTTGTGAATTTGGTCTAGCTGCAGGCAGACTAGACCTTGAGAAATAGAACAACAATGCTACAGACAATTTTGAAATTCTCGGAAAAATTTAAGCCTATTTCAGAGACTTGATGGCTGTTTTTCTACAGTTCTCATAATCAATAATATCATGATCTTTGGCACTTTATAAAAGGATGCCTCATATTTTGGCAAAGCAATTAAAACTGTTGAATGTGAGTTTTTTAATGAAGATGTATTGTTTAAAAACTTCAAAGAAGCTCCTATTTAAAAGAAAACTGTATATTGCAATTAGATGTGAAGGGTTCCATCAGCAGTGTTCTGTTACATAAAACATGTTTTATGTAACAGAATGTTTTATGTATCTATGAAAATCTAAACTATGTTTATTTGAAAAATTTGTATTTTAATTTATTTATAATGTTTAATGGTTTAATGTTAATAATCTTTGGATATTATTAGCATTAATATTGATTATTATAGTTATATTTAGATATCGATTGTATTTTTAATTTTGTGGTATTCTTAGTTGTTTCATTATCTATTATTAATTATTATGATGCTTCATTTTGATTGATTGTATTGGTTTTTTTCTTTTTTAAATTTATATTTTTTATCTTTAAAAGTAAAAAATAAACTAAATAAGTTTTGAAATCAATTAAAAAGGTAAATACATTTAAATTCTCATTAAAAAAAATTAATTGAAGTATATGTTTTTGCTATTTGGTTTCGTTTGTTGCTTCACAATCACTTTTTGCTTACCAAGAGAAATTCAATAAGGATCTATAGTAAGTTTAAACTACGTTTTGAACCACTACAAATATCTATATCAAAGAGGAGGATCGAACTCACAGACTGTTGAACTAAAATCTAGACTACTAACTTTTCTTTTAGCAACTTTGTAAGCAATGTTATGTCATATATAAAGTTTTGAATTATTGTGAGGAAAAATAAATTTTTTTTTAATTTTGTGGGAACCCTGTGCAAATATTTTTTCTTCTACACTTCTTTTACAAATATATACTATCATTTACTGTTACTTATGAAGCCATATTTTTGGTGCTGTTTAGTAGTTTATTTGTTGATTATCTAGTCTCTTTTTTTGTAACTTCAGTGTATGGTTAAAATGTCATTCCATGTTGCCATTCTTTTTATAGTATAATTTTTTGTATCGTCTTACGTTTTTCAGCATAAGTTTTTATTATATTTTCACTGTCTAGATCTGATTATAAAATATTCTTTATGTTTTCCAAATAAAATCAGATTTATTCATTGATGTTTAAATGCATTTTTATCAAACATCAATGAATAAATCTGATTATACCTTAATGATTTTGGTCATGTGATAGAATGTATTATATTTTTGTGAAAAATTTAATATAAATTGTGAATAGATTTATGTATAAGTTTCTGTTTTTTTTATTTTTTCTATGTTATGAAAATAATTACCAAATTATAATGTGTTAAATTTGTTTATTATTTTGTATTAAAAAATCTATGAAATATGTGGAGAACAATTTCATTTTACACAACTATTAAACTAAAGTTTTGTTTTATAAACATTAAATATTGATGTAATGTACACATTTGTTTGAATGTTCTAAATTTTTTTTGTTATACAATGGTTTTTAAAAATTACAATTTTCAAATATTGTTTGCTTCCTAGATAAATTTATTTTTTTTGTTAAAACAAACAATACATACAATGTTTGATACAATTGTTTAATAACTTAAAAGTTATTAAATAATTGTATCATTCTCAGATTTTGTATTTGACTGCTTATAGAAATGCATATAAATTTATATTTTCCCAACTATCTCTATCTTTTGTGAATCTTAAATATTTTGACAAGAAATCATATTTGTTTTGTATTTTATTTATTTCTTATGTGTTAATAAGTACTAAATACTAAAATTCTCATAGCTTAAAAAATATAGATAATAAAAGTATACATTGATACTAATGTTTTAAATTTCATTGTAAATAATTTTAGAAATGTACTCGTGAAAGAATATTGCCTGAAATTATTTGAGATTATCATTGTAAATCACATTATAAAGAAGCAAAAACTTCTTTGAATAAAAAGATTCTCAAAAAGGCTTAAGGTGTAAATAATAGAGTGGTTGAATCATATCAGCAAGCAGTCTTAAGAATTCTTGTGAAACTAAGAATGTTACAGTCAGAAGTCAAAATATTAAATAATAGTTAAGAAAAAATTTAATTCACTTATGCGGAAACATTTTCTTATAAGAGGTTTTTAAGAAAATGTTCTATTTTTTCTTAAAAGAGGTCAACAAACTATTTGTTGTTTTATTGATATAATTTTATTAAAATAAATATTTGGTGCTAATTTCAAGAACAACTTCTGTGATGTTGTATTTTTAAATAATGCAAAATTTAGGTGCATAAGCATTTTGATTCTTTTAGCAAATTTTTGATGATCAAAAAATATCATCTGACATAATCATTACATAATAGCTTTTTTTATATAAAAATAATGTTATTAAATAACAAATAATATTAGAAAATATTAAGAGAGAATTTTGAAGACAGGAAAATTTATTTGAATTATTAAAATTTAAATGAAAATTGCAGTTAAAACAATGCTCAAAGTCAAATTTTGATGTATATAATCTGAGGTTGTCAAAATAAAATATTATTGAAAATTCTTTGTATTCATGATCTTATGCAGTTACCAGAAAAATGATAAAATCCACCTAAAGAAATTCACTAAATTAAAAAATGCACCAAAAGGGTTGGTTGTATAACATTTGTGAATAACTAAAATATATTTAATTTATATTTAAAGATAATTCTAAATAAGTTCACAAAAAATTTTAAAGTCTATAAAATTTTTATAATTGTTATTAAAAATTATTATTATACCTTAAAAATGATAGAAGTAATTACTCTTGTTTGTTATTTTATGTTACTTAGGTTTCTAAAAACTTATTCAAAGTTCAGTGACCTTATATTAATTTTTCATTTTGCAAAATGAAAATACTAATACAGCTAAATATGTTTGATTAAATTATATCGAAAGAGTTAAGCAACCCAATTTATGTTTACAAAATTGTGATTTAAGACTATCATGATAATATGTCAAGTATATGTTTTTAATACCTCTAGGCATTTTTAAAATATTTGAATAATTTTAGTTTACCATTGCCTCTAATTTATTGTTAAGTGTTATAAATAACCATGAGAACTCGATGGATAGTTTACTAGAAACAATCTATAATTTGTATTCAGAAGTAAAGCTGCTATAAAAGAAAGTTTTAAGGTAATTGCACTACTTATTTTTAAAAAATTTGCAATTTTGTTGTGTAATAGTGTAAAAACACTTTTCTTTCTGGTCGATGTTATTAATTTATCACTTTCATCTGTTTTTATCCAGTTAATTACTTTTATATATTTGCTAAAACTTGAAATTCATGATATATTGTGTTATATTTAGTTTTTTTACAAATTTATATTTTCTAACCAAAATATGTAAATTAAATTTCTGTTTAATTAGTTATATATTTGTTATTATTGCACCTATTTATAGTACACATATACTCAGAAAATAAATATGATGCTTTTATTTAAATATTTTATTTGTTGTTTTTTAGTCTTCACCATTTTATCCTTATTTAATCTATTTTATTTCTTAATTTAATTAAATATCTGAGAAAAATGTATGTAATGTCAAAATATTAATTTTTGTTCTTTTTTTCTTTCTTAATTGAAGTTTGTGTATCATGTAAAAAGAGAAATGTATATATTCAGAAATGTGTTTTTACTATTCGTATTCCCACCTCCCTTTTTTCAAAATATTCCCAATTTTTTGAATAAAAAAATGTAGGATAAATCTCTTTACTGTTTTAAATTTTATTCAAATTTATGTATTTTTTTAAGATTTTAGTAATTAAATTATTCAAAAAGAATTGAAATTGATTAAAAGAATGATTATTTTACTATTATATATATAATATAATCGAATATTAACAGCCTCAAAAGGAACAGTGTTAAATGAACACATGTTCAACTTTGAAAAATTTTTGGCATGTACGTTTTGCACTGTATTTATGACACCAATAAGCAAATAATCTAATTGTTCAAGTTCATAGGACATTTTTGAATATCCACTGCATATTTCCAGTAGAGAAGATTATCATGAATAGCTTCTCATATTCAAGTGTTGTAAAGACGATTATTCAATTTAAAATGGATATTGGATAAAATTTTGTAAAACACACACAATTTATACAACTACAATCTTGCTGTGGCCAGTTTGAGTCAATTTCAATCATTATCGCTGCTTGGCCATCAACCTTGGCGAAAGTTTGGTGACATATCTCGATATAAGAATATCTCCCGTTTCATGATTCAACATGCTGAAAATTCTATTTCATATAATTGATCGCTAAGGTTTATGATATTAAAATATTGAGTCGTCATGTAAGTTTGTGGTCCCTTGAGCAATCTTCTTTACCAAAGCAAAAATTAAGTTCGGGCTGCCATATTTCAGTCAGTGATTGTTTTTAATATATCCACGAATGAATTTTGTTGTTATTTTTTGCCACATAAATTTGGCTATTCATGAAGGGAGATGGGGGGGGGGGGAGGAGGGAGCAGTGTCCCTTTGTCTTTTTTCCTCTTCTTGGCGGAGCCGCTGTGTCAATATTTTGCTTGTTGTAGAGTGATCCACAAAGTAATATTTGTTATTTTACAGTCATATATGTTGTAGGGTATCGTGTTCTTCCGAGATTTTCAGTTTTATAAGTGTGCCAACAGGTTAAATATGTAGTGGATCCTTCTTGAACATATTTGAGTATCTTGCACCAGCGTATTTATTTCTCTGTTTAATATCTCAGCTAGGAAACATTCACACTTTTCACGGTATACCCCTAAAAAAAATCCATTGTTCCATAGAAGAATTCTCCCAACGTTATATTTTCTTTGGACAAACAAGCTTTCATCGATTTCGAGTATTTTTTCACAACCGCCTATTCGTCTTCTAAGCTGCTGGAGGAGATTCAAAGCTCTCGTATAAACTATTCCAATCAAATGCTTTTTATTATTTTTTTTATCGCTAACATTAAGGCGTTCAAAGCACCGCTTAACTGAAGTGAATTGCTTAGTCAAACTGCAAATAAATTGCCCCAATGTTGCAAATTCTCTGCACACTAGCTATTATCAAATCGAATGCTACTTCTTAGTTTTTCACGTTGCCGTACCATATATTTATTTCCTTTGATAAAAAGTTTCATTTTGTGTCCATTTGCACGAGCTCGTATTCTAGGCTAAATATCTTTCTTGGCAGGAAAGTAGATTCCTCTTCAGCCCTCGGTAAATTGAAGCCGCCCAACATTTTTAGAGCAAAAAATAAAATATGCATTCAAGAATTAAAAATTTACGAAATAAAAGTGAAAAATACGTGGTTCAACTAAACCTCAAAAACGATCTGAAACAGTCGTTTTCCTATAACAACGATTTAGCGATTTATTGCGAAGTCCGCAAACTTCTGTATGTACAAATAATGAATTCCTATTTGTGTGTGTATGAAATTTTAAGTGTTATTTTTTCTGATGCAAATCGCTGGTATGTATTATATACATTTCTTTTTGTTTCATGCATGTTTTGTATTCTGCTATTTCAAATTAGGCGGCCTCTTTTGTTTTGTTGGCTTGAATGCTTACGTCGCCAAGCGTCAGCAACTTAGTGCCAATTACCCCGATTGTGGAAGGTTAATCTCTATTTTGAATGTTCTCTTAAGTTTATAAATTACGTAAAGTTCTTTGATCAGTAGAAGTATTCATCATAATAAGGTCGAGAGCAGCATAAAAATTCTCAAAGTGACTTTTCCTTCTTATTTTATTTTGACATCTTTATAGATAAACATATCCACACGTTTGGTGATGGATTTGGCCGTCTATTTATGGGAGTATCTCCGATAAACACATAAGTAAATTTATCTAAACAAAATTTTAACTCTTTCAAATGATATTCTAAATTTTTTTCCCAGAAACATATTTTTATGATGTGACGTCAGAAGAGATCATTCCTGCGATGATTAGATTCGCCAATCTAATAAAAAAAATATTTCTTTGTAAAATTAGATATGCATGCTAATGTAAATTTGTTTAGAATCCATTTATTGAAAAATATGAAACTGAATTGTCTGTAAATAGGAATTATTATTTATCACTGATAAGAGTAGTTTATTGTTGTGAAATTTATTTTGAGGAGACTTGTTCACATGGAAAATTGCGCAAAATAAATTCTTAGTTTTTTTCTCTCTACATTGTTCAAAACAATATTTAAACTTAAAAAAAAGTGCAATTTCACGTGAAAATGAAAAACTTTTCAGCAAAGAATAATTTTAATTTTTGTTCACGTTATAAATATTTTATGCTTTTTAATTTTTATATTTTCTTTTAGAATATTTACATCTGTGTTAATGGAAGAATTCGATAATTTTGGGGAAATGTATGTATTCAAGTCAATGAAATAATTTTTTCTAAGTACTTCAACTATTAACTAATGTAAAACTACAATTCGATAAATTTTTCAGCACAAAACACACACACAACTATCTTAAAATTCTTAAGTAAATTCGTGTCTTAGAAAAATTACACTGTTAACAATGATATATTTATTTATGTACTCTGAGACAATTATCGCTGCAAGATGCATCATTATTCCAAATTTTCAGTTTGTCCAATGTAAATTCATTTTAAAAACATATTTTTAATGATATTATTCATTTCTAATATGTGATATTACAATAAATAATATTTAAAAAAAACTTGAACTGAGGTATTTAATATTTTTATTTCTATAATCTTACTTCAATGAATGTTATTTGACAAAATTAAGTTTTTAATTACATTAATGTTTTCTAGTATTATATTAAACATTAATGAGGAAGAATTCTCCGGCGAACAATTAACGCCAGAAAATGTCACAAAATAAGCATTTCGAGAGAAACTCAGTTCTCCAGAAAGTTGGATATATCTGGCAGTTCACCGGCGACAAAGTAAATTATTACCTTTTTCTCTTGTCTCACTTTTCGAAATAATGTTTGCGATTAACTTTTATCAGTATTTTTATGATGAAGATTAATTCATGAAAAATCTTCGCAAGGTCATTAAATTATTTTTTGAATATTAAATATTATCTTTTTTACTAAGCTATTTATTAAAAATTAATTAAATTACAAATTAATGATAATAAAATAAAGAAAATTTATTTTATAAAAATTAACTTTTTATAAAATTTTATAATGTTTATTCATTTTAATGAACTGATATAGATCGAAAATATCTGTGGGATTCAAAAGATAGAAATTTTGGCAAATATAAAAAATATTTTATAAAACATTTGAAAAATCTGAGATTGGTTATTATTTATATTAATGGATTTTCTTATTAGAAGGAAATAAATTCTGAAATTCAAAACCTTATTTTTTAGGCCACTAGCAAACTACTGGAGAATTCTCCGGTAAAGCTCTGCGAATTCCTCATAAATTCTCCGAGAAGAAACGGTGACTATGTCATGTGACTATATGACGCCATTGTTCAGTTAAATAAATGAAACTATTTACATCATATTGAATTCTTATTTACATTTTTTTTTACTGATGGGCAATAACAGTTTTGTGAAATTATAGTTTCTTATTTATCTAGACATCATATATATATATTGGGTTGGCAACTTAGTGATTGCCAATTTCAAATACGATGGAAAATTCAAAATTTTTGTTAAAAAATATAACTTTGTTCAATTAGATACTGTACGTTCTTATCGATGACCTTTTGTCATCGATAACCGTGTAAAAATTCCACGTTCGTAAAATTTTTTTATCTTTGCTATCAAAAAACTGAATTAAATGTGATCTGACATCGTCAGCGTTATTAAAAATCTTACTATATATGGAGTTCTGCATGGAGCGAAATAAATGGTAATAAGAAGGCGCGAGATCAGGGCTATATGGTGGATGTGACAAAACATAACAACCTAGTTCCAATAATTTTTGGCGAGTGACCAAAGACGCGTGGAGCTTTGCGTTATCGTGGTGGAAAATTACCCTTACGATTTGACAATACCAGCCGCTGTTCTTGAATTTCATAGTTCAGTTTGGAGAATCGTCGTATATATACATTTGAATTAATTGTTTGTTTTTGTGGCATAAGTTCAAAGTACAAAATTCCTATATAATCCCACCAGATTGACAACATTATCTTTTTTTTGATGAATCTCTGCTTTTGAGGTCATTTGTGCTAGTTCATCTTGCATCACCCACGATCTCTTCCGATGAACGTTGTTATGAATTATACACGCCAGTAATTAGGCTTTTCAGAAATGGATAAATTTTGTTGCGTTTCGGAAGCGAATCACAGATGATAATGCGTTGCGTCAAATAAATTTCGCTAAGCTGTTGAGGGATTCATAAATCGAGTTTGATACAGAACCAAGTATTTTTAATTATTTTTTTAATTCATGCATATTTATTTCTCTGTAATATCACGAGTTGTGCTATGACGATCTGAATCGATAATGGCCTTGATATGGGTTTCATCGATTTCGACTGGACGCCAGATCGTTGAGCATTTTTCAGTGAAAAATCACCAGAACAAAATCTGCTAAACTACTACTCTTCCTTTTCATATACCGCACATAACTTCTTTTGTGCTTACTATGCGCTCTAGCCTTTTTGGAAGTATGCAATAAAATATGTCTGAAGTGCACGTCCTATTCTTCCATTTTTAAACTGAGATAAAAAAAAAAAGCAAAGCACTAATTGATATAATGTTTTTACTAAATTAAAGGTAGAAAATGTAGGGTATATATATATATATATATATATATATATATATATATATATATAATCATTTCAGAATTAGTTTAAATTTTTAATGATTCAGAAATGCATTAATTATTTTTATTTTTCATAAAATAATTTACATGAATTATTAGGAATAATTACAGTATATTCAAAGCAATGATATAATTCAACGAGTTACTAAATTTAGATTATGAATTATGCACTAGTTTTATTAAATAATGATAATTCTCAATATTTTTGTGATTGAAAACCATCATTATTTAACAAACTAGTGTATATTTCATAATCAAAATTTTGGTCAGACTCATTGAATTAAATCATTGCTTTGAATATAATGTAATTATTCCTAGTAATTCATGTAAATTATTTTATTATTTTATGAAAAATATAAAATATATATAATGCATTTCTGAATCTTTAAAAATCTAAACTAATTAACTAATTCTGCAATGAGATATATATATATATATATATATATATATATATATATATATATATACTACATTTTTAGTTATGTAATCAAAAATAAATGGTATTTACACATATAGACTTCAATAAATGCTTTCTAAGACTTTAATCTTCAATCCAAAAATCTTTACATAATTGTATCATTGTATTTAAACTTAATTTGGCTCAGCAATATGCACATGGATTGTTAATAAATATTACTTTAATTCCAAATTTTTAAAAATTTACTTTTGAAAATATTTTAATAAATAAAATCTATAACCCCTAAGCAATATCAGCAAAATAAAATATGTAGCAAAATTACTGTTTCAGTTATATATATATATATATATATATATATATATATATATATATATATATATATATATATATATATATATATATATATATATATATATATATATTAAACACAAGAATCAATGTTTTCAATAATATTAAACTATATTTAAATACATTTATATAGGATATATGTTCTGTGTATTTTATCTAAATTTGCGTTTCACTTAATTTCTTGCAATCATAATTTCAGAGCAAATAAAAACTTGTTTTGATGTATGAAAAGTTATATTCTATATTAATATATAAAAATGTCTTCAGTACAAAATAATAAACATTTATACGTTTATTGCATTTTAAGTACAATGTAAACAATTCTATGTTTGAATTCAATTTCTTTATAAAAAAATATTTTAACTAATTAAAGTAACATAATTCTTTTTAGGACATGGTATTTTTAATGCATACTTGGTTACAACGCCTTTTTGTTTTTAATAATGTTTAAGCTGCAAATATATTTCATTGTTAAATGTGTTCTGTATGAATTCAAAGAGTAAAAATCCTTTATTATTTTTTTCCAGTGTTATGATATTAATGTGTAGAAAGAACGCAAACCATTTACAATAAATTAAGTAGAAGTAAAATGCCGCTGTGAGCAAGTATACAGACCACAATGTCCACTCTTGTCTCTGCCGAAGAAAGCTGCTTTTCTTAACCTTTCTTTAAAATCATTCTTAATATGTTTATTGTTCAGTATGGTATAAATAATCCTGAAATATAAAAATTAAATACTTATATTAAAATATCTAATATATAAAAAAATTTATTGACAAGATCCTCATAAATATTTTGAATATATATTTACATTATCCAGATAATTGTATGAAATAATTCAAGAAATTATTCGTAAAAAGGAAATTTCGTGACTATTTTTGTATGTTATAGTGAAATTTTGTAATCTTGTTAAAAGAATGAAATTTCAGATTTTTCAGAAATTTCTTTGTAAAGGAAATGTTAAAGAGTAAATTATATTAGGTGTTAAAGAAAAAATTCTTTAAATGTGTTGCGAAATCAGTATTGAAAAATCAGATAAAGTAGGTGATCGGTTAACATATAGTTCGGACTGCGAACAAATCGGTCAACGAACACTTTCATGAAAAATGTTTGTGTTCGGACAGCGAATTTTAACGAACATTTCTCGATTCTCGGAGCATAATTTGCAGGTTTGCCAAATCCAAAGGATCAAAAATCGTTTTTCATCTCCCTTGAATTAGGTTGCTTGCCTAATAAACTTCAAAATTCTATATTGGAAATTTTTTTTTCCCTATTGAATATTTATAGTCAATATACACCTTCAGTTTGATTTCATTCAAAACCGAAACCGATTTTATTTTGAGCGTCTTCCCTCTGTTTATTTACTCCTATATAGTCTTGAATAATGAATTCCAGACGGCAACAACAATGTTATTAATCACTTTATAACGATACCACTTCAAGTCCGGCATGTTGCCTCAAATTTGGCAAGGGGGTGTACATGGGCCGAACAGGCGAAATATGTCGGGAGAGAATTCTCATGCCAGGGTCACCCAAGACGTGAAGGCTTTTCCATTACGCTCAGCTAAGAACTACAGGCAATGAAACATAGGCAGACTTCTACCTTTGGATTTGTCCATCGATGCTTCAGACATCTGTCCAACAGAAGCTGCACATTACTTTGTTGACAAATTGAAAATTATCTCCCAAGACCATGATGTACATTTCCAATGGATTCCATACCATGTAAACATTAATGTCAAAGAGGGCAATTAGGTAGATACGCCACTGATTCATCATTTACATATTGTGTACTTTACTCTAATGGAAAATTTAGACTACATTTAATCTGGCAGATATACTAACACGCCAATGGTACTCTGGAACATCTCCTGGAACTCTTCTGGAAATAAAATATGACTGAAAATCTCAAACTGCTTTGGCCAGATTCTCAAGTAAACATCGAAAAAGTTTATCGTTTGAACGTAGTGCAAAAAATTATCCCGCGTGTAAAAAATGCTTTGACCATTCATCTTCACCGAAACATATTCTGGATTGCGTCGGACTTTCCCGGGAGGTTTATCCTCAGACCCCCTGCTAGTCATTGACTTTCTAATTGTCAACAATTTATTGGAGTTCATCTGACAAATGCCAGATCTTTAAAGTGGATAAATCAACAATCAAGATAATGCTATTATTTACTTCCAGAAAATCCTGTGAAAGAGATAAAAACAATCGACATAAATAAAAATAAAAAGGACTGCTTACTATGCAAGATTGTATATATGTATTATTTTTTTTATAAACTTTATAAGAAATGTAACATCTTTTTTTTTTTTTAATTTTTAGAGTTTCCAGAACGAATTAATCGATTTCCCAAAAAAGTCTATGGTAAATTGATGATCGGTTAACGAACAATTCTGATAGCAAACATACTCTTGTAATAGATTATGTTTGTTAACTGAATATCCGCTGTATTGTGAAATTTCTGCAGACTACTATCATTCATGAAAAACAGAAAAGTTTACTCAATTTAAAGTTTATTTTACTATAAATATTTATATTTAGTTTTAGTTTTTTATTTCAAGTCCAATTATAGTTATAATTAATGAGGAATCTCAATCTGAAACATCATATCCTTATTTAGAATAGTGATTCCAAGCTAATGATCAATAGAATAATTTTTCCTTTTGTTTAAGAAAAAGCGAGACAGAACCTCCCTCTTTGGTTACCACTGATATACTGTTGTAACATATCAATATTTTGTGTCATGCATGACTAGGAATTCCCAACTTTTTTGAAAAAGTGAGGATAAAATTTCTAATCCTCATTGCTGGAACAGGGAATTTTGAAGCTGCAGTCGTTGCAATCACATAGCATAGATTTTTATAGTTCATCGTGCTTTATCGGTAAGAATGCGTTTGGAATATGAAAGGTTTTAAGCTAGAATTTTCTGCTTGTGCAAATTTTGTTTTCTGTTTGCAAGTTTGTCAAGAATGTCTATCTGAAGGTTTTCATGGTTTTCTTTTTTGCAACATATGATTTTTCTCACTATTTATGAGACATCTCGTTAGAAAATAAGATGCGATGGATGTTAAATATCTCACAACAGCATACAATATCAAGTGCCATGAATAGGATTTATGTTGGAAATTTTTTTTTTATCTCTATTATCATATATTCTGGATGATATGGTTAAGATAACCTGGGAAGTTGTGGTGAAATAATAATTTTTAATTTTTTTTAAGAATATAATGTTTTATTGTACAAGCTACGAGAGAGAGCGGGCCGTGGTAGCCTAGTATTTAGGGTATCGGCCTTCCATCCGGGAAGGTGGGGTTCGATTCCCAATGCCGCCAAAGACCCACCGAGTACATGTGATATACGTTATCATTAAATCTGTGGAATCGAAAGTCCTGTAGTCGGTCGTTGAGCAGTTACCATGGGTGCAATGGTCTGGAGAAATATACTTCCCCTTTAGATCAATGCCACAAATTGAGGGAGTATATCCTCTGGTGCTGCCATCTATCGGAGGATTTGAAGAGAAAAGTTGTACTTTCACCTTTATGGTGCTCTGATTAAACGAAAGACACTCCCAATTGACTTAAATTCGCATAGCCAATGCATAGCGAGCTTGACTTGTCCAAGTGTCATTAGTAACAATAACAACAAGCTACGAGAATATTTGTTACGAATTTAAAATCTTACATCATATCGATTTGACAGTCATGCATCTTATTTAAGGTTTTTTTGCAATTTCTAATTTTAACATTTAATGATCATCGGGAAAAATCAGAAGAGTAATTAGATCTAAGATAGGAAAATAGTGCAGAATTATATATTCTTTTATGTCCAAGACGAAATTAGAAGAGCATTACGTCTATTTCATTTCTAAACTTTGAATCCGAAATGACCTACGTAAGTTATAAAATTAATTTACATTTATAAAAATGACTTCTTTTTACGAATTTTGTTTAGGTAATGCGAATTTTATGGTTATTCAGATTAATATGCAAGTGCCACATGACTATTTATTATTATTATTCATTTTGATATTGTCATGTAATCCACATTTCAATAAACGATTTAATTGCATTAATTTAAGAAACAAATCAAATCACTTACAATGATGAAACTTCTTTTTCTAAAGATGCCATTTGCGATGATTGGTCCGAAAACTGACATACTAGCCTTTCCAAACAGTGATTGTTCGAGCTTAGCATTCCACTGCACTGCAAATACGATGCCAATATTTCATCATTCATATCTTGCTTGGGATTCATTTGTTTTAAATATTTGTGGATGATATCTAAATCTCTGATATCTCTCCGAAGAACTGCATGGTCGTTATTGTGTGAATGCTGCCACGATGAGTTTAAATATGTGTTTTCTCCAAGTATTCTTTCAACTGCTTCTCGTCTACTTCTTCCTTTCACCATACCTAAATGTTGAAGAAAATATTATTAAAAGTTATTTACAAATATCATCTGATGTAGGTGAAAACTAAATATTTGTCAAAATAAATTAATCATTATATTTAAAAGACTTAATTTTACACATTAGCTAAATCTATAAATTTTATGTGCCTTGCTGCTTATACTCTAGAGATCTTAGAACTTTTCATAAATTTTTTAAAGAGTATTTCATTGAATCTTAAACCAAAATATGTTTTTCTTATTCCAAATCTGTAATTTTTTTGTTTGTTAATTTCTAAATCTCGCCTTATCATAAAAAAGAGTAATTTTACTCTACCATATTATACTCCGATTTTCATTCCAATGAATAAGCAAATGTCGGTGGATAATTAACTTGCCAAAAATAAAAAGAGAAGACGTTTCTTTTTATGGAAAATATATAAAAAAAAAACGTCTTCAAAAGGAATATTTTTATAACAAACAGAGTTATTTTAAATTAATATTCATTGCATTTTTGTTCCGTTTAATTTAAATGCACATGAGTTTTGTGGAATAATAATTCAATATTTGATTTAATTTACAACTATTCACATCTTATTGTTTTTAAACTTTGCATTTTCTTTCTCTTTTAATGAATCCCATGATTAATTTTATTTAATATTCATATCATAAGATTTTGATAAAAAAAAATACTGTTGAAAAACTACAGGGCTCATTTTAAATATTATACATTACTCTTAACCACGAAAGTATTCAATATGTACTTAAAATGTACATCGGTTTTTGTGATTTAAAAAAAAATGTACCTTCAGTAGTCAATGTTGGTAACATTGCTGCCATGCTACTGAGAGCCGCACTGGCTATAATGGGAATGGTAGCTAAAGGCGCCAATAGAACCAACATGCTTTCGAGGCTAAACGTATTTGGTGCAGGAGTTTTGAATCCATAGTGTTGAAATCTGTGAAATTCGTAAACATCTCCATTTGGGTTTGGACGACCTTGTCTTCGTGTATCTTCATCATCTAAAAAAATATGTTTCATTGATTTATTTATATTGTATTAAGTGTATAAGATAAAATAATGTGAAAAAATGTTTTTTAAATAAGGAGTAAAACCAAACATGGCTTTAATTATAGATTTCACCATACCTATAATTAGAACCATGTTTGGTTTCATATGTATAATCGTAGTATTGTCTAACAAAAATTCTTAGGGTTTTATGGCCATTTTTAATGTAGAATCATCTCGAATTAATTGGTGTAAATAAAAAAAGAAAAGAAACCGCTTTGTTTTCTGGAAAATAAACATTAAGTATTTGACTTTGTGTTAAGGAAAGGATGAATATTAAAACAGAAATTCAACTTTACTATTATGTTTATTTAATCATGTTTAAGTCCATCGAACCTTGTGAATAAAAGTATTATTTTGAATAAAGTGCATTCATCACGAAAAATAGTTTGGAGAAATGTTCAGTGAGAATGTTTCACGTGATCCTCCCTTTTTACAAAAGTGACTATTAGGATTATTCCAAAATATATCTCTGGAACCCAGTATGGTTCCTATGAGTTCTTTTTTACATTAAAGCTAATTAAATAGAGACAAACAATTAAAATTGAATTTCAAATTACCTCAAACATCGAAGCCTGATGTTTGTTGCTGTGAAAATCGAACTTACCACATGTTGCCAAGAAATTCAGATCTTTGACTACTTTGTTATTACTAAAACATGAAATTCTGTAAGTGGTTATTCATCAGAAAATTATCTTCGGCGAAATAATCTTATTATTTTATATTTTCTTGTGACAATCCTTTCTAATAACTTGTTTATCCCTATAGAGCAGTTTTAAATTTTTTCCACAATTCGTCTCATGGGGACACTTTTTTCAGATTTATGTAGGCTGTCATTAATCTAGATACAGCGGTTCTTAAAACAATCATATGAAATAGCCTTTCTGGAGCTTTCGTACCTGCTTCTTCTAGGTACGAAAGCTCCAGAAAGGAAATTCAGATGATCACTCACTTTTGAGGGGTGAATTTCATAGGACATTGCGGGAACAGAAATTTCTCCTACAATCCTCAAAGAAGGAAATTTTCGATAAATATTAACCCTTTGGTTTGAAATAAATAACAGACTGTTGCGATGCCTTTTGGCTAGGTCTTGTTTATTTGTAGCTCTCTTCAATCCCTTTGGAGGATAATTTGGTTGGAATCTACTGTTAAAATAAATTCTGATTCATTACAAACATTCTTACAGTAATAGGAATCAAATCCATATACAAAATAGATATAGACCATAGTGTTAATCATTCAGCTCAAGTCCGATGCAATAAATGGCGGACTCGTACTGAAAAATCATAACATATTATATTTTAAAACAATTTTCTTCTCATTTTGTCTTATAGCTATAGAATGAGTACTATTAAATAAAAATGTTGAGATCACATTAGACTTAGAAAATAATAGAAAATTATTACTGATGATAATTATAAATAATAATATTATCAGGGATAATATAAAAATGCATCTATATTGAAAGAAATATTATATTCGTTTCTGGTAACTATTAAGTTTGTAATATAGATATTTTTATCCCAAAAAATTACTTAAAATAATCTTTTGAAATTTTTAGTATTTTTAATTCGTTATGCATTTTTTATCATTAACATATGGATTTATTGAAATTATTTGTAATTATAATTTTACATAGAATCATAAAAATAAAATTCTGTTCCTTGAATATCAAATTTTAACTCAAGATTTCATTGTTTTTTTTCAGAGTAATGAATGCAATATCGGAAATGATATTTAAAAAATGTGAACTTCGGCAAGACGATATATTCTTTTTGCTTTACCTTTAACTTTCATTTTTCTCACTTGATAATTTTTTTTTATTCTTCAAAGTTCAATTTTTGTCTCCATGGCATACGAATCACAAAATTATCCATAAAATTTTATTCCTTATATCTTTTTATAGCAAGAAATTAACGTGACAATTTAAGAAGTTATAAAGAATTTTAGAGAGAATAAAAAAGCAAAAACAGGGAATATATTTGAACATCATTAATAAAATTTTTTATATCCGTCACACAAATTATAAACTTTATGATTAATTTTAAATTATATTGATTATTTAAATTGAGAAAATTAAACTTGTGTATTACAATATTTGGATTTCTTAAACATAACTATTAACATAATAAAGAGATTACGGAATTTATTCAAAGATTATAATAGATTTGTATTGCTTAACCATATACATGTTCTTTAATGAAAAATAGTTTACATAGTTCTTGTTGACAAATCTATGCATTTAAATATAATATCAATTATTAACTCATGTGTTTTAAAAGAAGTATTATGTGTGCTTAATCTAATTGAAAATAGTTATAAAATGATTGTCTTTTAATTTCTTAATAAACTATGTCAAAAAATACTTAAATAACAAGATTTCTAAACTATTTTTAAATTTTGTAACAGTTGAAAATATAAACTTGTTATATACATACCTGGATATTCGCCAATATTTATTGGAATACTTTGACGCCTCTGTCCTTTCTTCTTTATATGTTTGACTCGTTTTGTACCAGCAGTTAGAAATTGAGCGCTAAATATTATGAAACAAACTTCTAGAGCAATAATCAATCGAAATGTTTGAACCATTTCAGAGTAAACCTATTGAAAAATCGTAACATGATAATTAATGAAAGCAATAATGAATACGAAAAATGATAATTAATATATTATTTTAAATTTAGATATTTGCATAAAATTACAGACATGAATTTTCGTAATCACTTACTTCACATTAAAACAATTACCCTCTGTTGAAATTTTTTTTTACTTAAAAATGTTTTCTTTTTTAATCGGAAATTCTTTCAATAATAAATTATCTTTATAATCTTAATTTTCATTATTTTTTTATATCCTCATTGTCATTAAAACATATTAATTTTCTTTTAATTTCGACAATTCTTTCTATATACAACTTTTCTTTGAGATTGGGAAGAGTATGCATGTGTGTGTGTGTGCGTGCGTGCGTTCTGTCCATTAAAAACCTAATGTTAGATTGTCAAAATTTAAGTTAAATAAATTTTTTACATTTAATAATTTCCTATGACTTTGACAATATTTGTAAAATCAAGAAAGCTAGGTATAAATTATTTTTATACCGAATTTTTGCTGTAAAGAATTTAAAAAATCATTTGATAAGACTTTTCCTTAAGAATAGTTATTTACTAAACGAAAACAATAAAAATAAATAACAATAATCTTGTACTGATATTTCATTAAAATAAAAATATCTTCACTTTTCCTATTGTGACTTGTGTATCAACCTAAAAAGATTACTCAAATTATCCTTTTTGGAAAAGCAATCTATGGTATTAATGAATCAACTCTTGTTATAACTGCTTTATCGCTAAAGACATTACACAGATATTTGCTTGCGAAAATTAGATCTTGATAATTTGTGGGATTAAAGTTCACAATTCATATGAAGAATTTTGATCACCGAGATACTGATTAAAGATCTGCAACCATTAAATCTAGTACAGATATCTACCATTGCATATTTATCAATAAAAATACCAGGATTAGACTAGAAAAGATTACTGAATTCATTTTGATATTTCACTATAGTAAAATTTCGACTATAATGGCTAGCACACTAATGTATTACACCAGTGTTTCAAGATAGCTAGTGTAATCATCTAAACAAATTATATTCCGAGCGGGGATTTTAATTCAGATATAACAGTAATTTCCAATAAAATTATTATTATTTTTTTTGTTACATTTTTTAAACGGAATTTAATGTTATAGGAGGAGAAACAATTTATCATTTATTGCATCTCTATAGATATAATGCAACTAATTTTCTGTCAAAATGGAATCAAAAACACAGTATGGGATTTTCATATACAAGTCATATGGAGTTATGACTACTTAGATATTTATTAACACTCATGGTTTTATTAAGTCAAGCTTTACTGTCTGCTAAGTACCAGTAATAATAACAGAATATGTGACTAGAAGGGAGGAATAAGCTCACATTGCTATTCTACAACAGTAAATATTTATACGGCCATTCATCTAAAATGAATAATACTAAGGAGATTTAACCCCTAACTACAGTTTTAAATCAGCAATAGCTGCATCTTTCAATATTACATCGATTGTATCTGGAAACGTGATTGCATAAGATACAAATATATGACTCTTAATTTATGAATTTTGAAATAAAATCCAAATTTAAATCTTAAATTAAAAATGGACTAATTTCTAGAGAATACACAAGTCTATTACTGTCTCATATAGAAATTATTTGTTTTGATTTACGAAATCGAGCATTTGCTTTTTGTTGATTATAAGAGCACATATAATCAGACTATTTACTCACACTTTTTATTTTATGGCCGCATTACGTAATAATAGCATTCATTTTTTATATTGATTATAGTATGAAACATGACCGAATGAAATAAGAGTGTTATTTCTTTTTCCGATCAAAGTAACTATAAAGTAATTGGCCTTGTTAAATTAAAAAGAAAGAAAAGATCAGAAAATTTAATTTTTAAAATTAAATTTTCTGATCTTTTCTTTCTTTCTTTTTTTTTTTTTTTTTTTTTTGTTTTTACATTTGAACTGACCGCAGAACCCTTGGGTGTTATTTTAGGATGCTTAAGATTCCGTTTATCAACATTTTATGAGAGTTCGATTACTTGAGCAAATCAAATAAATTAATTCTTCTAGGCATTATCAATAAATTTTTGGAGCTTATAAATAGGGATGTGTGTGTGTGTGTGTGTGTGTGCGCGTGTGTATGTGTAAATTTAAAAGAAATACAGTAAAGTTAAACGATTTCTACTTCCTTTGACATTTATAAAGACACTTCTTTGAAAACTACAGATTAATTATTTTTAATTTAATGAATGACACTAAAAAACTTCACATAATATTTGTTAATTTTATTTAGATTCGTATCATAATGCACATCAAAATGTAGATTCGTACATTAGCTAATGAAAGCTAAAGTATCTTAAAATGTATTTTTTTCTATGACTAATGAAACTATAACAAATGCTCCAATATGAATTCAGAAGAAAATAGTGAAGTGGATTTAAACTGAATGTATAAAACATTTAACATTTTATTAGTAATAGAAAAATTTGATTTTTAGCAGAATCCCCGAGATGAACTATATTTATTACATTTCTCATCAGCCATCGTCATCGTGATTGTATTTATTCATGACTTTGGTTGGATGTTACATATAAATGATAGAAAAATATTAAAATAGTTTCCTTATCCTCTTATTAATAGAATAAATGCATTACGAAATTAAAAATTAATTATATCTATGAAGAAAAGTATGAAAAAAACTTAGTACAATTTTTTCCTCCACTTTCTTTTAGAGAGAGTATGAAAGGCTACATAAACCCAATAAAATTAAAAGGTTGGCACCAATTTATCTACTCAATACATTACCGGCCATTTACATGTTTGGTATTTCAAACACAGAAATCTCGAGAAAGTTAGATATTGCATAATATATAGGATATTAAAATTTTTCCTTTGATTTTTATTCTATATTCTTACAGTTTACCTGGCTCTCGAATTTAAAATAGATATTCATGGTTGGTAGACAAAGGCACTTTTCTTTATCCAATGATTAAAAATTACATGACGGTATACCCCAGAATACTTCCGCACACGTTGTAAAGGAAGAATGCATGAATTATTAATCTGAAGACTATAATAGCGAGCACAATTTTTTTGTTATCATACAAGTCCCAAATTTAATTTGTGACATCTTCTGAAAGGATGTGTTTTATCTATTCTCATGGGAATTTTTTAAAATCTCAAAATATATTCCAGTGGAAGACTTCTCAAAACCAATGAAAGTGCTACCAATTTTGTCATTAACCATTATAAAATAAGCGTTTTTGAAACATATCTGATAACTTTTACATTCTTGCTTTTCTCTAAAAAAAAAAAAAAGAAAGGTGGCCAAAACATCATTACATTCAATTCTTCTCATTTTACAGTACCTTACGAGAAAGTGGTTTACTTTAGAGTACAGGAAACTTTTCAGGATATTTCGCAACAAAAAATATTTTTTGTTAGCATCATCTTGTGATGAGCCTTCTTCCAAAACATAACATTTTTTATATTGTATACATACATTATGCTATTGACGATGATGGTCAGATACCACCCTAAGATATATATGAAGTCAATGCTTCATAATTTGATCAACTACCAATCAAGGCGTTTATGCATCCATAGGCCATTTTTTCCAACAAGCTCATTACTGTTCATGTTTTATAAGGGTATGTATATATATACATATATATATATACTATTAGATATAGCTTATTCTTATTCATGAATTCATAAGGATTCTAGCATATTCTAACACTTTAAATGAATTCGTATTTTATGTAGCATATTATCTCCTTCTGCATTAACAAAAAATATTGTAAGTTTATGTCATTCAACAGTCACTTCTTGTATAAGAGACATACTTCTACAGGCAGAAACATTTTAAGAAAGATTCTGAGCTATTAAGAGCATCCAAATCTGATGCAAAATTTATATGCTGACAGTATCTTATTCAAAGTGAACCTTAAATACTTAAGTTGAATGCCAAAATGCTAACCAAAAATCTATCACAAGAATTGTTAAGTAAATGGAAATTCAACAAAATTGTATTGTATGTCAGCTATATTCTCACAATTAGCTAGGCCGAGGTGGCTAATTGCGTAATTTAGGGGCTGCGGTGGCCTGGTTGGTTAACGTGACGTTCTCATATAGGAAAGTAATGAATTCGAATACCGGCTTAACCAAAGATTTATCGTGTTCACTCAAAGCGGCTGAAGAACGTTAAATATATCGTGGTTGCAATGTCCTCCGAGGGAAATAATATCCAATGGGGTTAGCAGGCCAAGTATTTGGAGTCTTCTGCATATTCCGATCTTCAAAATCACGAAGATTCCACCCGGCTGCTTCTATGTAACTGGTTTAAATTTTAGGGGAAAATCTTTTCCTGCCATAAAGACATTGATACTGCTTTTAATAAACACTATTTTAATGTTTCAGATTTTTACCCTCGGAGGCATATTCCTCCTTTTGAACTTTGTATGACTCCTACCTGCCTTTCTCAGGATCTGGATCATCTTTTTAACTCACCTTTTACTACTTCTGATTTGCAGAATGCTTTTAATCATTTAACGAAGGATAAATGTGCTGGCACTAACGAACTTTTACCACAACTTTTTTTTAACTTTCTTGGCCCTAAAGGACTATTGTTTTGCCTCTCATAAATATATCAAGGGAAGGTCATTTCCCAATTCCTGGAGAAAGGCCGATATTGTACCTTTGCTAAAACGTGACAAAGACTCTCGGCATGTTGATAGGTTTAGGTGTATTTCACTTACTTCAGTTTTTTGTAAAATTATGGAAAGAATGGTAGTGGATAGACTGAATTTCTATTTGCAGACTAATAATTTTATCACTGAAAGACAGGCTGGTTTTCGGAGTACTTAACAAGTTATTCGGTTTTCTCAAGAAGTGAAAAATGGATTTCACTTAAGGCAAAGTACGCTGGCCATATTTGTTGATTTTAAATTTGCCTTTGACAGAGTTTGGAGATCCCTACTGCTTGGCAAACTTTTAAAGTTGGGTATTACTGGTGGTATGTTCAATTGGATCAAGGCCTTTCTTGGTCAACGTTTTATTAGAGTTAACTATGGTACTGCGAAATCAGGCTTTAGGCAAACAAAGAATGACCTCCCTCAAGGCTCTGTTTTGAGCCCATTTTTATTTAATATCATGATCAACGACGATCATGTAGATACTTGATGGTATTGATGATATTCAGACATTACTGTATGCAGATGACCTTGTTATTTGGTCAACTGGTTTTAATATACAAAATCTTGAGGTTTTGCTTAATGAGGCATTATCTAGACTTGCTGATTGGGCTAATGATAATGAAATGCATATCAACCCTGATAAGAATACCTATCAACTTTTTACTTTGAGCACCAAAAGTTATTCCATTTGTCTGAAACTTAAGGATCTACTGCTTTTAAGAACTGTTAATTCTACTTACCTTTGTATTGTACTGCACTCCAAGCTTTCTTGGAATAATCATATAAATTTTATTAGTGACAAAGATTTAAATAGAATGAAGCTTTTGAGGTGATTTTCTGCCATTATTTGGGGGTGCATATCAAGATGTCCTCACTAATGCTTACAAATCCTATGTTAGGCCTACTTTTGACTATGGTTCAAAATTATTGATTACCATCTCCAATAGTGTGCTATCAAAACTAGACATTGTTCAGAATTCTGTACGTCGGTTAATGACCGGTGCAGATAAATCTACACTTATTGCTTCTATGGAGCTCTAGACTGGCATTGAACCTTTGTCTGATCGTCGTAACAAACTGGCTTTGATTCTTAGTAAAAAATTGATTGGAAATATTGAAAAAGACTTAAATCTCAATCTACCTTTTTTTTTTTTTTTTGATCGTATTGAAGAAATTGGTGATTCTCTTGACTTGCCTGTAATTGATGATGAACCCTTTATTGATAATTTTGTAACTGGTTACCTTAAAACACACCAGATGAACTTGACTTTCCTTGTAGTAAGGGCACTTGTTCTGAACCTGAACTGAGAGCCTTTGCCTTGGTGACCATCTATGAGAGGTATCTTCTGCCTGATTGGCTCCATGTATATACTGATAGATAGATTCGCTATCTTGTCCTGAAGATTGCTGGCGCTGGTGTTTCCTCACAACTTTTTCAACTCAGTAAACCTGTGGGGGCCTTTCAAGATAATTTTAATTGTGATATCTTGGCCTTGCTTTTTGCAGCGGAGGCCTTGCTGAACTTTAGACATGGCAAAATTGTTTTTCTCATTGACTCGCAGGCTGCAATCTAGGCCTTGGTAAATAGAGGTGTTTCTACTACATCTGAAGAAATTAGGTGTAAAAGTACCCTAAGTAATCGTATTGAAAATGGTAATAAAATTGTACTTCAGTGGAACCCAAGTCGTGTTGGGATCTTAAGTAATGAGAAGGCTGACTCTGATAAACTTTGCACTGGGTTTGGCCCAGTGTCGTTATCCTATCCCAATTCGTAACTTCAAGTCTGGTGGCATCGGGACTCAAGACATCTAGGGAGCTACACTTTGGCTGCTGGTAAGAGTTGAGAGTGCCTGTTACAGCATAAAAATAGAGTTCCTCCAGGTTTATTCAGGAGAATCGGTTTTGCATGCATCCGGTTATTGACAGGCCATGACTATCTTCAACAACATCTACATAGAATTGGGCTGTCTTCCTCTACCTCTTGCCCCTTGTGTGACTACAGCTCTATGGATGGACGTCATCTTTCGAAGTGTTCTGGTCTGAAAGATATAGACATTAATAATATTTCATCCTTTAGTTCTTTACATCTTTACTGGTCAGCAAGACAGCACATGGCTGATTGGCCAAGGCTGGGCGTAGGGAAAAAAATCTAACTGGTAGACTCCACTTCAAGGCTAGATACAGGGAAGCACGATGGTGCAATAACATAATAAGCTAACTTCGAAAGGCAAACACAAAAATGGATTTGAATTATTTAAAATTTAAACAAATTATTTTCATTTCTGTTCAGAAAAATTATTTTATTTTCCGTAGGTTAATACTCTAAGAAAATGTTATTTCTGTTTGTAGTCGACACTTCTCTGAATGTTTGAGATCGATCATTGACAGCTTTGGTTTTGACTATCAGTTCAACAGTTGGTAAATTCGATTCTTATTTTTTGAGTGTAGATAGTTATAAGTTCATTCTATATTATTAATACATTCAATTTTGGGAAATGAAATTGTGAAACAATAATTTTTTCCTTGTCAATAAAGTGATGTAAAATTCCATTTTAAAACAAAAAATGAATGAGGGAAAAGATTGACACTTATAATTAATTATTTAATAAATAGGATATAATGAATACGAATTTAACAAACGTATAGGATATTTTTATAAAGTAATGAGATAGTTTCTTCATTCAAAATTTTTTTGATACCTTTCAACTACCTCAAGATCTGCGACATAAAAACACGTTGTTCACATATCCGCGCCATTTGTTTTACGAATGTATGTGTAGATGTTTTATATTTCATCACATTCTCTATTCGCACTTGATTTCTGCGTCAATAATGCAATTTCTGAGAAGTTGCATTAGACGCAGCTGTCAGAATAAACAAATTCTGGTCGAATTTCTTGCAATTCTTATCTTATACTACGTTTCTTTAATGACTTTTTTTTGTTATTCTGTGCTTCTTTAATTTTCTAAAATAAAGTTTGACTTATTGATTGGTAACAAGGTCATTTAAGATGCATATGTTAAAATTTTTAATCCTTTTTGCAAAATGGGTTATTAAATTACGTGACATAGAAATATTAATTTTCATCATTAATAACTGCAACTAAATTTGGAAGGTGTTAAGCGCGCGCGCGTTTAATTTTTGCTTAACTTTATAGTAAAGAGATTTCTTCCTAAATCTTGGAGATTCCATTATAAAGATTATCCCGTTTCTTTAATGATCTATGTGAGTAATTCTCAAGTTATAAATAGTTTTTGATCTACTGATTGGTCATGAGATGATTTATGATGAATAGAAATACAAAACGTTTTTTAATTATTGAATCTTTACTTGAAGCAGTTATTTATTTTCTTAACTTAGGATCTGAAAGAGTTGAAAAAAATTATTCCAATCTACTCCAATTTCATGATCAATATTTGTCTAAATATGTAAAATACTCAAACTGAAATTTAAATATTTCTCCAAAATAGGTTATTAAATTACTATGAAAATTATAAATTGACTGTCAGTTATTAATATTAAAATAAAAACTGACAAATACATTTTAATTCTTAATTCTTATTTTAATTAACAATTATCTGTAAGTTTTTCATTTATTATATATATATATATATATATATATATATATATATATAGATAGATAGATAGATAGATAGATAGATAGATATTTAATTTATTTATTTATATTTATTTATTTATTACAATTACTTCCTGTGCGAAATCCTGGAAAACTTATGAATATAGTAGCATGAAATGAAGCATCATCTCTATAAGTTAATTGTAAAAGTTGAACGAATTTTTATTTATATTTAATAATATATATTTTAAAATCATATCATCATAAAGTTCTCATGCAAACTTTAGATTTCTTTCTAATAAACTTATTCTAATCTAAACTATTTACATTTGGATTGTAAAAAAAATATCACCCACAAGGGTATTATAATTCATATTTTCAAATTTAAGCCTTGGTTGTTTTACTACAATTTTTAATCCAAGTTAATCTTACAAATTCCATCGCAACTTCACATATATATTTTAATTCGTATGCTACGTACATTTTTTTTTTTTAAATTTCGTTTTTAAACCAATATGTTAAGATTTAAGTTTCAGTTAGGTATCAAGAATTTAAAAATCAAAAATGTGTATTTCATTCGTAATTTCCTGTTTGGAATGGTGGTAAGAAATACTGCAAAATATTTTAATTTAATAAATATGTAAGGATTTTCATTCGTATAAATATTAAAATTTTAATTTTATTAATCTCAGTGATTAAATAATAGTCACTTTGTGTTGTCTTATATCAAACAAAATACTTAAGACAGTAGGAAATTTTCATAAAAATTCACTAGATATTAAAATATTATATACTTTTCTTAAAAAATAATATTCATGTGCCTCAAATGTTAAAATTAGAAAAATATCAATCAGTGATTCCCTTTATAAGGAATAAAATCAAATACGGAATCTTTGATTCCACTATTAAGGAATAAAATTCAGCATCCATCTGTGATATCATAACATTCTTCTAATCTTTTATTTAAAAACGAAATATTTTAGTAATGTTATCAGGATGTAAAAACATGCATTATTTGTACTTATATTTTTTCTACTGTTAGAAATTTAATACTTCTTATGTTAACGAATCAAATACTCGTAAATATAAGCTGAATGCTGAAGAAATAATATTCTCAGGATTGTTTAAATTTTAAAAGCAAAGTTATTATCACTAGCTTAAACAGCTCTTTAAATAGCTTACAAATTATAGGAGAGAAAGCAAACTAAATATGTAAGAATATAAAAAAAAGTTTTCTAGCTTCAAAATTCTAAATTTGCCCTATCATTAATTTTTAAAATTTGTATTCCTGTAAATCATAAAAAAGTAAATTACCTCAAATATTCGTTTAATTTTTTTTTACTTGTCTGAACGTTAGTTTATTTCTCTTTTATAAATTAATTAAAATATATAGAAAAGACATTTAACTGTAAATATTTATACTAAAAATTGCTATTCTTGATTTTTTATTAAATAGTATCCGCTTAAAAGTAAATTTGAAAGCTCGAATAGGAAACAGCATTCAAATATCGTTCTTGTGTAATGAAAATAATTTTAAACTATGGTAAAAATCTATCGAAATTATTGAAGATAATAATCATAAAGGAAATAACTTATCTTATCTTGATGTTTTCTTAAATGATGATTAAAAACTAACATTATTACACATATTTAAAATATTCTAATACTAATAAATAAAATTAGACATATTTATCTTAAATTTCTGCTAAACTTATTTTAATTCTTGTATGAGAAACATATGAAAACTTCTCGATTATTATTTTTGATATACATAGTAAGCAAATATTTCCAAAAAATGTTGCCATAAAATAGTAATTTATGATATTAAGTTTCTACATTTTTAATCGTTTTATTTTAAAATATTTAGAAATTTTATATCAATAAAAAGCTTCATATCAATAGTATCTGCACAAATAACTTTTTACATTCTTGCAGACTTATTATTTATGTATAGAATCGTGAAGAAAATACTGATTAAAATTTAATTAATCACGAAATTTTGTAATTACATTTAAATAGTTTAAAATTATGATATTTGTATTTTAAAGAGAATTCTTGCAAAAAAAACCTATTTTAAATATTTAAGTGCCTTACTTTTTTCTTACGTCAATTAAATTAAAAATATTTTTTAATTTAAGCAAATTCAACTCTGTAATTATATAATTATAGAAGAAATTCATCAAAATATATAAATGAAATATTTTCATCATTTTATTAATTTTAAGTAAAATATTAACGTGTGAATTAAATATACATACTTATACATAAATCAAATTCTATGGGTTTTTTTCAAAATATAGTCTTATATGAAGAATTCATTATGCTATTTGATTCAATACATGAATAAAAAAAATAAAATCGAGAAAAAATTGTTAAACGTGATATAAAAAAGGAGACTTAAACATTTACTGAGTATTAAATTTTCATTTATTTATTTTCGATACATTTAAGAATTGTTTAAAATATAAACTGAAAAGAAAAATAAATAATAAAAAGTATGTGAAAATTAAACGAAAGCAACATAGCAATAGTTGAAATAAAATTTAATAGCTCAGGAAAAAGGCATTTAGAAAATTTATAATCATCGTTTGGATGATATGAAAAATAACATTCGGACTGATATTTTAACTCTATGTATGCCTATGTCTTTTAAGATCATTTCTTCACTCAGAATAGCTGACTGTAGGTGTCTTATGGTTTGGTGGAACACACTCCACCATATTTCAAACATCCGCGTTATGTGATAGTGCCAAAGTCACACATTGTTCAATAGCAGGGCAAAGCACATGTACATGTGGTGCATAACAAATATTTTATTAAATCGAATAGGTTAGCTTATAGTAATATATTTCAGGCTGCTTCAAGACATTTTGGGTTTCTAAGCAAACCCAAAATGCCTTGCGATTTTGAGCCGCATTTCAAATGCCGATAATGATAACTGAGTATAAGCATTCTTTTCTTCAAATTGCATAGAATAATTCTAATAAAGATTAACATGTTTATGCTCTTATACCTTTAAAATACTTTATATATATTTTCATTCATCAAACCCACTATCTTTCAAACCTGCTATTTTTTTCGAACGCTGTTTCAGAACGCAAGCATTCTCCAACAAACTTATTCTAACGTCAATATTTTAATATTAGCATAAATAATACTAAAAGTATTGGAAGGAATTGAGTCAAAATAAATATATATTCAAAAATAAGACTAATAACAAAATACAAGTGGGTTTTTTGTACCTTAAAAACGATGGGGAAAAAGGTATATCATTCAGATGTTTAATCTTAAAAAACATACTTTTGAAAGAAAAATGTGAAGAAAATCATATTTTTCTAAGCAAAATATTGAAAATGTTTCTAATTAAAATGAGCTATCGTACAACAGAATGTAAACTATTAAGTATTTTTCCTTTTTTATTTAAAGAAGAATTTCCTGGATTACAAAAAATATTTAATTCAAATTTAAAAAAAGAAATAAAAAGTAAAATCTTATCAACAAAAAATTTCACAGTCACGTCTTAACACAAAAAATTTAATTTGGTACTGATTAAAAAACAAAATATTTTAAAATTTTGCATATTTTTTCTTTTAAATATTAACATGCATAGTGAATTTCTTTAAATTACATTTTCTAAATTTAAAGATATAAATATTATTAAGAAATAGGTTTAGGTTATATAATCTACTCATCTATACTAAAAAAATATCCCTATGCCATTCTTAACCTCTCCTCTTTTCCTACTCACTGAACTTGTATTTGCAAGTCCTTGTGACAGGGGTGTATAATTAATAAATATACAGACAATTTTAAGTAATTTTCTCTATGAATCAATACATGAATTTTCAAAAAAATTCTTTTTCATAACTGCATTTTTATTTCATATAAAATTCAATGGTGTATCAAAAGTTTTCAAAAAATTTTAAATCCTTACCTTTTCTTTTTTGGAGTATGTTCTGCTAACTTCGAAATAACTGTAAAAGTGTGATAACTCAAATAACTATGTCAAAGTATCCGATTCCAACAACAACCAGCTGAATGATGTCCAGCGTCCGGTGCGAAATAATCCAAGTCCTATTTAGGGTGCTTTTACAACATGCGATGATTTGTTATATCGGTGCAAAATAGAATACCGGAAAAGTGCAACGAGTTCGATTCAGTTAGAAAAGCAATACGAATGTCTGAAACGGTTCAAAGCATAAAAGGTTCCGGTAGAATTCTCCGATGGGCAGTTTATTCGCGATTCCACAAAAGACGCTCCACTCAACAAATATGATAGACTCGACACAGTGCCTGACTTTTCCAATTCAGAGATCACTTGTTTTATTCGCAGAACAAAAGAGTCTTTGAAATCAGGTCCGTTCCACAGTAACGCGCCTGCTTTACAAAATATCTCTGGAAGAAATGCAAAACGTCATTCAGTTAATTAATATTATTTCACTTTGTGTTTAACTACTCATCTATTTTGCGCAGTCGTATGTGTTAAGAAAAATAGACAAAGAGCTATCTTTACGCTTTCCACATTTCACTGTAACTGCATTTTACTTGATTAAGAAATTAGCAATAAGCGATAGCTTAGCAATTAAATCTAGATTTTTTTCTACATTATGATAATCACAATTATTAAAGAAATTCATGACAAAACTTGTTTAATATTTTCACGAATATTCATAATATTGGTAATACCAATGCAAAATTGTTCTCTTATAGACAAAAAAAAAAAAAAAAAAAAAATATTGATAATTTTGTACATAATTTCCACGATACATATCAAGAACTTGTGAAATAAATTAAGATTATTTTAAAGGAAACTGTAAAAAAAGTTCAGCTGAAGAGTTTTAATTTGCTGGTGAATGTGGTTTTATTTGTCGTTTTCTAAGCACTTTTGCACAGAAGATATATCTAATTTCTCTAAAGTCTCCATTTTAATGTGAATTTCGAACCACTGTAATATCCACGTTTGATATCGTACCCTTAGAACTATTGAGTGAAAACCACAGCACAAGAGCAATTTGATGGTCAACTTACCAGTTGGTAAATGTGATAAAACGATAGTTGAATGTTATACCTCAAAGATAATTACTATTTGGAAAACGTTGATTCGATAAGTGTTCTAGCATGATTTCTAGCAGATTATACTCTACATGAAAGTTGATACTGCAAAATATATTCGGCACATCAAACAAAATTTTACTCAGTATATCAATTTCGTTCAAATTTAATTAAAATATTTGATACGAGGAAGAGTACATCTAAGTTATCTTCTTAACTATATGTTGTTGTTGTTTCATATCCCAGATGGTATAGTCAAGCTAAACCATCTCCATAAAACCAAAAACAATTAAAAAGTCCAAAAATAAAATTGGATTCCCCAAAACCTCATTCAAAGTAAAATTTGACACTCCAGAAAGACTTTCTGGCTTTCTTAACTATCTAAGCAAGAAGAGTGATAGGAAAAACCATAAGTAACAATTAGATTTCTGTTTCTCTACGCATAGTTATCTTAAATATAGGATAAAATTAGAGAATGACAGTGTGTACAACCTTTTTGAAGATTGCTCAGGAACGAATAGTTCATTTTAAAAAAATTTGTTCGTTTTGCTTAAGTTGGAGAGTATTTTGTAATGGCTTAATTGTAATTATTAATATATGTTGTTTCAAAACAATAATCATTATTTAAATTTCTTGAAGAAATCTTGTTGATAGGCACTCGCTTTATTTTACTCTTCGGGGAAATATTAAGTACTAAACGTTCTTGGGTCAGCAGAATTGTTAGAATTCCTTATGTCTGTAATCATAATTTAAGTGTTTAAACTCCCATCTAGAATCCGCTCTTAAAAATTGAGGCAGGTATTTCCCCTCTCCTTTTAAAACTGCATAACCTTAAGCGAAATATATATTTTATACTTTTTTAAAAGTTTTTCAAGTTAAAAAAATGTAGTAAAATACTGACAAGCTTTGTTTCTACATCTAATGTTGATGAAATTATTGTATTATAATTTAATACATACACATGATTTTAGTAAAAAAAAATATTTAATTTATTTTCAAAATAACATCTGACTTGAGTACTATAGTATATTTAATTCTTTAGTCTGACTAATATTTGAAGTAATATATTAATTAACTAAATAAAAAAAGTTAAAAAATGTATACTGTGTTAAATAAATATATTGCTGGACACTCAAACTGCAACACGTTGAAAGAACAATACAAATCGTATGAAATTTACATCAAATGTCTGTGGCGATGAGCTATGGATAGCATTAGTATTACAGCTGATGCGCATGGGCGGGCATATTATAGGCGGTGTTATCAACGAACGCTATATAATAGGAAAAGAGATTGATGATTTAAATACAGCAATTTTTTACTAACGCGTAAGTTTTTTTTAACTATTCCTCGTAGAGTCTTTTGAGAAAATTTATGAGTTTGACCGAGAAAAAAATAGTATTCTATAGGGATTGCAGATTATAACTTCAGAGAAATTGATGATCATGTTAAACGAAGCCAAGCAACTGTGATGCGGATCTGTAATCGCTGTAGGCAGAAGGAATGGCGGAAATGACCGCCCATACCTGGTTTCACAACGGCACGTGATAATAAGCATATTGTGCGCATAAGAATGGTAAATTGTTCAGCCTCATCGCGAATCATATCACAGCAGATTCAGTAAATAACGCACCATTCAATGTCTGCTCGTACCATTCAACGTTGTTTGTAACTTTATATATTCACAAGGTGCCCACTCCTTCGTTTGCTCTTGACTCAAAAGTAGAATTTACACCGTTAATAGCACAATTAATAACAGGCATGGACAACGGAAGGAATCACATCGTTTTTGCTGAACAATCCCGAATCTGCTTGCAGATTCCAATTCAAACATCAAGATGTTTGAATTGGAATTCGCAATGTGTGTGGTCCATGAATTCGAATCTGGAGTCACCTTCATGAGAAACCGCAAATCTACTGCATTAATCATAGAACCTGGTATCATGGTTTTGAGTGGTATTGGATTTCATTTCTAGATTTCTCTAGTATGCATTGCCCAAACATTGAACAGCCATAACTACATCTCTGAGTTGTTGAAAGTAGTTGTCTTCACGTATTTTCAACCCTTACCACATGCTACATTCCAAAAAATTATGCGTGACCACACATATCATTCAATGTTCAAGTGTTCTTCATTATTCATCAGATTAAATTATTCCTCAACCTTCTTGTTCTCACTATCCATCACCGATCAAAAACGTGTGGTTCATTCTTGTACAATAACTGGTTTATGGATACACCACACGTTGTCACACCTGATCAACTTAAGCAATATGTAGAAGTTTCAAGGAGTAATATATCTCTAGAATACTTCCAAGGCCTCTTTGATTCTAAGTCAAGGCATGTGGAAGCAGTTAAAGTCAACAGTGGTGGCTGTATTCATTTCTGATTTTGTGTCCACGGTGACTCAGTTGGTTTGGACTTTGTTCTTAATATCGGAAAGTTCGAATTCCGACTTAACCGAAGATCTATCCTATTCTTTATAGTTCGTTGGGTCATGTCGAATAGATTGTTTTCTCAATGTCCTCCTAGTAAAATAATACTTCCTAGGGTGGCAGATCAATTATCGGAGCTTTTCTGCTAGGTCGTTGTTTCTCAATTATGAAGCTTTCTACCTATCAGCTTCCATCAATTAATTGGTAGAATTCAACTTTGGAATAAGTACAAGGAAGTTTATGGTGCACATGCACTTCTGATTTTGTCCTCATTCTCACTTCACAAGGGATTGTTATTTCAATCCATTTATCTTTACATAACGTGTTATATGCCAATTAATTTTTGTTGTGATATCTCTAATCATTCTTGGTGTTGCCTTTTAGCTAGGCAAGAATTTAGAATTCTCTCTGGATCCAAAAATCACTTAATCACATTTTTATGTATTCGATAACTTTCATAAATATTTTTCTTTTTCTTGAGCAAAAAACAAATTCATTGTACCAAATTTTCATTACACTTTCTATAAATTATGATATAAAATTTTAATAACTCCAAATCAACTATTACTGGTATCTGATCAATCTGGACTAGTGCTTACGATTATACACTCAGAAAAAATAAGAATTCAATGACTAAGATGTCTTTTTTTTTTAATTTAAAATTAATTTCGAATCCAATAGTTCAGATATCTGATGAATCCAAATTTATTCTTCAATCCGAACGATCAACAAATTGAAATACAAGTGTTAAAACCGTTTTTAACTTACCCGACACAAATGATTAATATTCAATGAGGCAAACGGTAGACAACAAAAAAGGGAACAAATGTATCGAGCTATTAATATCAAAAATATTATGCACTTCAGTAAAAAAATATAATTGAATGAGATATCAATATCACAAGAAAAAAATATCTTGCTTTCTTTTAAAGTTAAGTGAATATTATATTTTGACATTCAAAACAAATAAAAATTTTCATAATTTTTGAGTGTAATTCTGGAAATTAAACTTAAATACATAAGAAACCATACAAAATGTGGTATTGAGATTAATATCATTAAATAACAACATGTTACCATTAATTGGGCTTAAATATTAATGAAAGGCGCAGTTTGAGACTCAAAATAATCTTGGGAATACGTTTTTCGTTCATTATGTCATGACACGGTGAACAAAAAAAGAAAATGTATGAGCCACGGAATGAAATGCTCTGTTTGAGATAATTCGAGATAACTATATTTAGAACCATGCTTGACCTCATAATAAAGACAGCTGTTGATCCATTGTGGCGAATTGAATAAAAATGTGTTCGTTTTTATGCTTAATTTTGGGGCAGACTTATCAATATCATAGAGACATTTGAGACATTTTCGAAATTCTACATAAATGAGAATTCGAAAAGGTTTTTATTGCTTCATTTTGAATAAATGATATATATATATATATATATATATATATATATATATATATATATATATATATATATATATATATATATATATTATATATATATATATATATATATATATATATATATATATATATATATATATATATATATATATATATATATATATATATATATATATATAGATAGATATATAGATAGATAGATAGATAGATAGATAGATAGATAGATAGATATAAAGAGCTGGCCAACTTGTCTAGCGGTCAGCGTGCCTGATTACGGATAAGGAGGTCCAGGTTTCGAATCCTGGTTCAGGCATGGGTGTACTTTCTCTCTCTATCCTGTCTTTGTCCTTTCCTTGTGTGTGAATGAAGTATGAATGATGCCTATCCTATAAATGGGTCCCTATGGCATGTGTGAGGGTGCGATGGTACCCACCCCCTGTGGTGCACCCGGGGCAACGTCTCGGCGGCTAAGAAGTCGCTGTGTCTGGTCGGGTTCTTTTTATTAGGGAACAATAGATTAATAGACTCTGTTGCAGTTGTAACGTCTACAATCTACCATTGGAAATATATATATATATATATATATATATATATATATATATATATATATATATATATATATATATATATATATATATATATATATATATATATATATATATATATATATATATATAAAGAGAGAGAGGGGTTCACTGACTCGTATTGATAAAAAAATTCCAAGCATGATATATTTATATCGGAATTTTTCTTGATTTGTTTGTAGCTTTATGATAAATTATTTAACACAAGGAGTAGTTGGAAAAAAGACTTCTTCTAGTGGATTCCGAAAAATTTGTGCTTAAAATTTGAATCATAGCAATGAGTTGTTTAACTGAAATGTTTACATGAATGCTCTTTATATTTACCCCCTAGTTTTTATAGAGAATGAACTATAATTAACTTTCTACTACTGTAAGAAATTACGCAAACTTTACTGAATATCCATCACTTATTTAGCACAGATTTTGGTTTTAAGTTCAACACTATGTACAAATATAATTTAATTAGCAATAAAAAGATGAATCAAAAGGAAGGATAATTAAATATTTCTTATCTCAAGTATTTTAAATTTTCAGGTGAGTGTTTTAAATACGTTGCCAATATGCAATAGTAATTTGTACTTTAAATTCTCAGTAAAATTCTATTAAAGAGTTATTGGCGAGAATAAGGAATAATTTATTCAAAGATGCCTTATATTTAGATATGATATAATATGCAATATGTGTTTGGTATGAGATACATAAAACTGTTTCCTTGTCAAACCTGATCATTTTACTGCATTGTTTATTTGCTATTTATTTTAACGATACAGTAGAACGTCACTTATGCAAACTACGTTAATCAGAATCTCTGATTATCCAAATAACATTCAGAAATTCAGGAAAATAAATTTGACTGAAGAAGAGACGGAAAATGAGAAAAAACTCAAGAAACGGAAATATACGAGAAGAGCGAAAATGAGAAAGAGAGAGAGAGAGAGACTTGTCACTTGATAAATTCAGAAACATTTTCTTTAAAATTCCTGGAGGTTCAGAAGCTAGTGCTGAAGATTTAGGATAATGGATTAGAAATCAGACATTAGATTTCAAATTACAGATGATGGTCAATTTTTTTAAAGTGTCGAGGAAGAAGGTGACCTTAATGTCCGAGTTGAAAGAGACACGGCACCATTAGCTAGTGAAACATTGGGATTGATTTCAAGTCGATGGAGCATCAGCCCGAATGTGACCACTCCAAATTCTCAATGTCAAGTGGATCCCGACTGGGCTGTCCGAAAACCGATGAAGGCAGTGGAAAAATTTACTGTGTCCGAGATGTTCAGAAAGCCATGACTTTCATTTATAGCATTGTATATATTTACTGCATTAGTGTACAGCCCTTCGAAGTACCTTAACATGTAAAAATGTTGTCTTTTTCAACAATATTCCTATATTTTAAAAACACATTTTTTTTCCATTTTCAATCAATAATAAGTTAAAATAGACCCTTTTTTCGAAAAAGAATCCGATTAACCGCGTTTTCGGTTATCCGAATGTGATCCGATCCCAACTAATTTGTATGATTGGAGTTTTACTGTATTTATTATTTATATCTCGCATTGTGCGAAATGCTGTTTTTCACCACGAAATGAGGTTTCAAGTATATCTGAGTTAAAAACAAATAAAATAAGCTGTGTAGTACTTGAAAATTACCTTTAGTTACAAAGTTAATCAATGAAATTAAGGTTTTTTAATTCACATTCATATGCATTTTCTATCACCGGCTTATTAGAAAAAGCATAAACAGGTGGTACTAAAAGATGGTAATGGTGTATGGTTAATCGAAAGAATAGTAAATATTATATTATTTATAAAAGTTCTCTATAAGAAAGTTTGAACGAAGGATTCTACATATACGATACGTTTTCTTCACCCCTTTAGAAAAAAATGACAGCTTTAAAAGTAAGAAAAGAATCGTGCGCATACATTTCTTGAAGTGAGAATTTGACAATGAAAATATATTACTTTAACTATAATTAGATCTCGAAATAAGCAATTTATTTTGAGTTGAAATCAATGTTATTTACGGTTTAAATTTTTTACAAACACTATAATCGAAATTTCGAAACAAAACACGATTTTCTTAAGCAAGTTTTGAGTTAACTAGAGATAGATATTCTAATATAAATATTTTTTTCTCTCCATAAGCACATTCAAAATTCAAAGCCAGACAAAAATTCTGTGGGTAAAAAGAGAATAAAGATTTCATTTACAGAGATTTTCGTTTCCATTAAATCAATTGATTTTGATAATATGCTTCTTTTTAAAAGATAAAAAAAAAACGTAGCGAAATAAAATGTGACAAAATTTTTATTTATTTGAATGTTTCGTTAATTAACTTTTTTTAATATTTTTATTTACATTTTCTTTCTGCTGCAATATAGACTTTTATAAATATATAGTAATAAATAACATCAAACACATTAGATAACATTCAATAGTTTTCACTTTTATTTGTGAAAATGAGATAAAAAAAAAAAGGATAAGATTTGATAAAAAAAAAAAAGTTTATTATGTGATGTATTAAAAATATATTTTGAGTACTCTAAAGTTCATCCCTGTTATCAATAAATAAACCCGAGATTAAAAGCACTTAACTTAGCAAATAAAGATTGATAACATCAATGAGGTTATGTCATTTTAGGGACGTGTTGCTTTGTTCCATTTGATAACACATTTTTTTCCTTTTTGTAGTTATGGAAGTAAAAATTGTAACATATTCAGCTAACGTTTCACTTGTTTCTAACTAAATGTTCAAAATGACTCTCAAATTCAATTTATTAATAGCTTAGTTTGTAGTTAGACTTCATTCAATTTGCATATTTTTTTAATATTAATCAAATCAGATTAATAAAATGGTCAAAAATATTTATATTTCTTGACCATTATGTATCGCATCATTAATAATATAATATTATTATATAATAATAAATATTTGTCACAAAAATATTATATTAATGGTAACACACACATATACCAGTATATAATATTTTCTGACACAAATATAATTATAAATATTTTTTGAATGAATATATATAATTCAGAATAATCTTAACTTTATCAGTCTTCCAACTTATTTGGATCTATAAAAAGTAACTTTTTGGCTTATACAATAATAATAATTTAGCACTCAAAAAATTGATCAAAAGGACTGAAGTTTCGCCAAATCAATCAATTATTTAAGTTGCTTAATCCTCCTTTTCATTCATGACTGCTAGAATCAAAGTATAACCAATAACAGTTTTTATTTGTCACTTAAGATATGTAGTTCCTAGTTTCTTTGCAATTTTAATTGTCAGTAGAGCTATGTTGAAAATGTTCAAGTGCAGTATGCAGAAATAATTATATAGTGTAACTATCAGTTTAATAAGAATTAAATGTTTGTAGATTTATAATAAAGAATTGTGATGGCCATATTATTCGGATACATTTTATCACTCTTTTTCATAATATATCTCAAATAAACTAATTCACATTTCTCAAATTTTTAATGCTTTATTAAAGTATTGCTAACATACGAGTACCCAGTTGCCAGTATAGGCAAACACTGATCTTAATATTCTTAAATACAAGAAAAATGCTCATTTAAAATATAATATAGAAACTCGATACTCCTGGACTGCACAGAAAGACAGTTATAGTTACACAATTCATAGTGACATAAGATTAATTAAAATCTGTTGCGTAAATCTCAAAGTGGTGCTTACTCTGATCTAGTGCTAACATCATGTTTTCGAGAGAGAGAAATAGAGAATATCATATTCAATCTGGATTATTGTGTTCAATAATGTGAGATGAATTATGTAATTTTATATTCTGCAATCACGTTTCGCTTTTTGGTGTGATAGCTTTGGAAATTTTAAGGAAGGCGTTGTTTACTTAAATTAACAGTTTGATCTAGAATAACCGGATACAACAAAAGGCTATATTTGGCTTAAGATAATATTTTATTTTCACAAGTTTATTCTGATTAAGACTTGCCATAAGAATATATCTATGTTTTGAAAGAAATGACTATCGTGATTTGTATCTTAAGTAAATATTATTTAAAAATGCTATAAATATTTGGAAGAAATAAATTATTAATAATCTCCCAAAATTCGTGCAATAGAAAGCATTTTATTCCCAACATAAAAAAATGAAGAATTTAAGCTCTAATAAAATACAATATCATTTTTAGTGTTTTTAGAACAGTATTCTTAAAAGCATATTTAAGATATTGAATGCTTGCAATTATGTGATTAAATTCGTTTTAAATTTTAATGATACGCAGAATTATTCATTTTCAACTATAGTCTATGCATAAAATTAGATGAGTCCAATAACGATTTCGTTATAAAATCTACACAATAGATTTTTTAATATTATATTTTATAAAAGTGAATAGTGTCAATCCCAAATCAGAAATTGATGAGAAAATTTAGTCATTTTAAGTTATCATTTATTGAATTATTCTCAGAAATCTTTATATTTATCACTTTTATCAGTTGTACTAATAAAAAACACAACAAAATTATTTTCAATTCTTTAAAACTTGCCCAGTAAAACTTTTAACTGCCTTTGTTTCTTAACAAAATATAATTTCTTAATTAAAGGATTGCAAATCAAAAATTTCTTAATAATTTAATATTATATGTGTGAAACTAAGCAGCTTTGTGTGTGTGTTGTGCTACTTTTGTTTAATTTTTAGTTAAATTTAAATTAATATTGATTTTATGACAGTAAAAATTAATGGATATTGTGTGATTATTTTAACTAATGACGCCACTACTGTAGAAAAAATCCTTCCTAATACTTTCTCTTCAATTAAGCTTGTCATATTATGATTACATTTTGATAACAAGGCTAAATAATTTGGGACCAACTATTTAATATGAATTTTAAGCCATTTCAAGCATTCACATCCTAAAGGAGAACTAAACCTGCTAGAGATTGAATTGATGGCCAATGCAATGATTTCTGGTATTTTTTAATCTCAAATATGAATTGTCTGGTCATGCCTAGGATACTTCAAAATGTTTGAAGTTCCAGTCAGCAAATATGTGAGTTTCTTCTGTTTTATGTTCTTTCTTTCCCACGCTTTATCAGCACATTATATCGCTTCTGGAAGGCATTTTCATTTAGCATTCTTATGTGATTCTAAGCCTTTAGGTGTATCCTATTTTTCTTGAAAATTGTAAGTTTTTAACTTGGACTTTCTATATACAGCGTGACACAGTTAGATTCATTATTTAATGAAAAATATGCAGAAAGTGCTCAAATGCCGACCACATGAGTCGTTGCTCAGTTAACACCAGCAAAGAAAAGTCCGGCAAACCCTCCCGAAAATTCCAGATTTTGCAGTAATTTTGTTCGCGGCAACAATGATACTAGCTCCGAGATCTTCAGCTGTCTGGAATGCTTAGCCGAGTCCACAGGTATCTCATACACTAAGGATTTTATGAGCCTTCTAAAGAAAAAGTCCTATGGATTGAAATCGATGAGCGAGAAAGTCTAGAGGTTCCCTACGTCCGATCCTTCATGTAACAAACATATACGGCATTTAATAAGTTGCGGATCATGATGGGTAAATGTGCTGGGGCAGCATCGAGCTTAAACCTCAGTGGAGAGCGGAACACTGAGGAAACAATAGATGTTTTCCTCAGCGGAGAGCATAACAGCTTGAAATAAACTGGGAAGCACTTGTCCCAAGAAGATATGGTATGTTGCATCTGTTAAACTGTCTAGCTTGATTTAAGGGTGTACCACGTAATCACAAAGGATACCTTGGAAGAGTACACAGATAATTTTTGCTAGTGTTTACGAGAGGTGATACAGAGAGGATTATTGTCAGACGAAATGTGCTTATTACCCATGTTGAAAATGTCTTCTCTATTTAATGTTGCCTTATCATTAAATAATGTTAATGCAGAAAATCATGGATCATTATTTTTCATCCCAAGAATCCATTGCGCATATTTTGCCTGGTTGGATTATATTTTGTGGTCAAAGATTATACTTTTGCACATAGTAGTGGTGCATAGTTTCACAATGTAAAATACGCCTCATAGCTGTTTGAGAAATAATATACACTTCGTATTCTACCAATTTGCATATTTGTGGTAGGAGTTGCTTCAAATGTAATTGAAATTAGCACTTCCATTTTCGGTGTTCTTGCACTTGATGAACGCTTTGCATTAATGTTTAAAATGGCAAACAAATAATATATGTAACGCTTTCTTATTTTTGGATTTTCATTTAATCGTAAAAAGTTTCAGTTTATCATCAAAATTAACTGTGAATACATATCTTTTTAATTTCACTGAATTTTAGTTTTCATTTATCATAACGAATCTTGCAATAAAATACAGAAATAATTTATAGATATTTCCAAGTAATTCTCGGAAAAAATATTCTTATCAATATAAATAATGTTTATGAGTTAATATTTTTTTCTTTGAAAGAGAAAATTGCACGTATTTCAGTTATGATAAAAAGAATACTTATTGAAAATATTTCAAAATTTATCTTCTATACTGTCATCATTTTATTCAAAAGACAAAAAACCTATAAATTTACTGTAACTGTGTGTTACTGTATTGTGAAATAAGTATTAAACAAATATGGTAAAACTAGATTTTTATGGTTGAAAGAAGTTTTCGGGATTCTAATTGATTGCATGTGTATTTTGAAAAAATTGATTCCCAATCAATGACATTATTATTACTTTTTAGTGAAACTATTTAAAACATAGAATTTGAATAAATATTTGACGCAAAATACTGTTATTTCCAAATAACTATTTTGAACTAATAACAGTATTTGAATTTTTATAGAATTTAAGATTGATAAACCCAGATATAATAAGTAATTATTATTACTTTTTGCTGCCTGAAATTTTCCCAAAGTAAATGGAAATCTGTATAAAATGTTTGGAATCTGAGCTTGGAATCTAAACATCTCACAACGTATTGCTGAGCTCGCAGATGGATTGTTAGCATTTTGGCTTTCAGTTAAAAAGTTTATGGGTTTAATTTTCACTTCAAGCATAGATATTTGCAGTGGTTTGAAACGCAACTTAACTGTAGATCTTGGTTAAATTAGTCCCCGTAAGCTATTATACACTGACAAACAAACCATACTTTTAGTAAAAAAAAAAAAAAAAAAAAGTCATTCGTATGACCAAAATGTAGCAAATTCCATCTTGGCTCAATAATAGACTGTTTTGCTGAAAGATTGTATTGTTATGAAAAAGAACACAGAGGTAATTCAATTGTCTGGAACATTTTTGTGAGATTTGCAGAAATGTAATAGTATGTTTTCCACTTTGACCCTAATAATTTTAATAATTTTGAACCCAAAAATTGAGCAATTAATATTGTATTTTACGATTTTTTTTTATTTTTATGTTTTTTATTTTGTAAAATTATTTTTACGGAAGCATCTGGGAAGATCTTTAATATTTTACACGCATTACCAAATTCTTAAGATAACTGTTATAATATATTGATAAAATTTAGAATTAGAATATGTAATTAAATATTGAAAAGTCATGAATAAATGTCACATTATTTTTATGCCATGTCAAAGTGTTGCTTCTTAAATTTTAATGAGTAGTTCGAAAACATATTTTTATGAAAAAATTACGTAATGTGTCATAGTAAAAGCTCATAAGTATTTGATATGCTGAGTGGGTGACCTAACTGCCAAAAATTACATTTTTGCTGTCCAAATGCCAATGTCTATCAGAAAGACCTTCATAGATAAAAATTATTTGTTTCAATGTAGAGAACACAGATTTCCTCTCCATTCCTTATATTTCGAAATACATTACCGCTTCTAGCAAAAGTTCAACTGGACCTTTGTATGAGTGGTACTGTGGATAATACACACACAAAAGTGAGAAGATAGCAGCAAGAAATTTAAACATTCACCTCAGGGTGCTTTCTGGGAGAATATTTCCTACTTATGAACTTCCAGGTCTAGAATTCAGGAAATCTCTCAGTCTCCTATCCAAACAAATGTGGAAGCAAGAAATATAAATTAATATACTGTAACGTATGAACCAAGTGAAAATACACACGTAACCTCATGCTGATTTTTATACATTTAATTTGATCTTACGAGAACTCAAGAACGAATGACGATTACAAAAGTCAACTCATTTTTCGCTGTTTTCTTTTTCCTCCTCAAAAACTCGATTCCTGTTGGAAAACAAAAGTTTATGTAAGATTTTTTATCCCCTTGCAAACAATACTCTTTTCATGAGTTCGATGTTATGACATCACCCTTCCCCAACTGCTTAGAAACGACTGGAGTCAAATCTAAGACTTATTCTAAAGAATATTTCATACAATTAGGTCGCAGTGAGTTTTCATATAATTATACAAAAACTCATGTTATTTATGACGATATTACATGATATAAGCTAGTGCTTCAAAAATAATTCATGTGTGTGTGTGTTACTATAATTTATAAATTAATATAACTCTGAAATTATACATCGAATTACAATAGATCTCCAAAAATTAAAAAAAAGGAAAGGAAACGAGAAAATTTTTAGAATTGCGTTATTGATGAAACATGGATGCCTATACTAAGCCTTAAGAATTTCTCATGGATGCCAATCCATTAGAAGAAATTCCTAATGGATTGGAATCCATGTTATAATTGAGAATTCAAGGATTGATGATGAAGCAATATTGCATAAAAAGAGAAATGATATTATTTTACGTTAACCCTGTGAAAAATTGGCCAGCCTATCAAGAGCTTCTAATTATAGCTAACTGTTAATTTATTCATAAACTGTTATCAGAAGTAACCAAAAATTTCACTTAGCTTTTAGACAGTAGAACGAGAGCGATGCCTATGTTACCTTGGTCACCGTAGCCTATAATTCTTTGCATAAGAAATAACGCGCATGATTACCAGCTCTAGTCTCACTCTGATTAAAGTCAAACCAAAACATCGTGGTAATGTCCTTTCTCATCTGAGGACTTCTCACTTTGGCTGCAATTAAATAAGTATCAGAAAAATATGGAAAAGACAAGTTTATGATGATAGAGTGGAAAAAGTTGTCCCTATCAACAAGATTCCGAGAATAAAGACGTTATTTACATGGTCATGAAGCAACGTATGACCCTGCCACGAACTTTGAATCAAGAAACGGCTTCGTTTGGTGAACGACGTGCATCAACCAAAATAGTTCTACGCAGTTCGCAGTAACATGCACTGTTTGACAACCATTATGCCTTCAGCTATCTTTGGAGCTGCATCATAAACAAAAACGTCTCCAAAATTGGTGCAACAGCAAATCAGTACCCAGGAATGACATCCGTCTTTTTTTTTAATTAAATCAGAATTTCTTATTCTTAATCTTGTGGTAACGACATTCTTCTTTATGGGACTAGGAAGCATTGTTCCGACGTGGTCCATCCAATGGAATGATGGAAAATATTGCCATGCGATCCACATCTCGATCACATCCTGTTCGTTTTGAGTGTTTTTCTAACATTGGCCTATCTTATGTGTCTCATTTTATAAAACGTTCTGCTCTAATTTTGAGACCTCCGTATGGAAAATCTTTCAGCAGGTTAATGCAACACCATATATTAACGTTTATTATTCTTACATTTCTTGATACCAAACATTTTCAATAGTTGACCTCATTACATTCTTTTATTTTTTAATCAATTAAAAACGTCTAGTAAATTTTGCATAATAACTGTCCCACAATATCTCATCATTCATTATGGCCAATGAACTAGAACATTCTGATGATGTTTCATGGATTGTTATACTCGTAAATACTGTGAATCTCTATTTAATTTGGCGCTTAAATAAATGAGTGCAGTTATTAATGCAAAGATTTTTTTTTAATTGTTTATAGAACTCTCCAGATTTAAACCTGCAAATATCTTGAAACTTTAATAATTTGATCTTCTTATTGTTATATATTTGTCAAACAAACTCCGTTATGTTACATGCATTTCTCAATAGCATATAATAATTGCCATATTATTTCCGTGACATTTAATAATTGCAGTACAAAGGGTATTATTTTTAGAACAATTTCGCGGCTGTTTAATTAATGTTTAAAATGTAAAGATTATTTTTTTAAATGTTCGATCTGATAGCCTTTTTTCTGGACTATAAGTCTGTATCGTTATTTCCATGACAGAAGAACTTTTTGCAATATTTCCAGGGGTATTGCTTTCCATTCCTCTTCCACTACTTTCCAGAGTCCCTCGATCGTGATGGTTTGCGTTTAGAAAGAGCCTTTTTTAACAGACCAAAGGCACAATAGTCAATAGGTGAAACGTCAGGAGACTTTGCAGGGATATGTTGAAAATGTATACATGCAATACCTGTATTAGTCATCATTTATTCAAGGAATGCAGTGGTAGTTTTCGAAGTGTGACTTATAGCTTTGTCTTGAAGAAGTTTCTCTCTTTGAAAGTCATTGGGATAAAGAAGTGGAATTCCTTTTGTAAATATTGGGGGTAAAACCTTTTCCTGGTAGTACGATGAGTTGATTTTAATATTTCTTTCCACTCTTCTTATTTTTAATTTCTCATTGTAGGAGAAACCTGCGACAATCATAAACCCCTTACTGAAACTTTCTTTACATTGACGGAAACGGGTTTGTACATTTTTTCTCTCCTCATTTTCTATAATAAAAAGAACTTTTTTGTTACAGTCATTTAGCTAAACCCATGTTTCATCAAGGGTCACAATAGTTTTCCATTTATCTCCTGCTAAGTGGTTTTCATACAGGATTCTACAAAATGTTTTGCGTTGAGCCACATGCCACGGCAAAAGCTGATGAACAATGTTTTTAGCATTTTTAAGTTGTAAATACTGGTTAATTATTTTATTTATTGTTGCTACAGATGTATCTAAAGACTTTGCAATTGATTTCTGTGTTGGCGGATTTTTTCTTGTTACCAACGATTTCACTTTAAAAACATTCGAAACTGTACGTACCTTTTAAGAATATTCGTTTAGAGCCTTCTTTCTATGTAGAAGTAATGATTGACAGTTTTTACCTGTCCGATTAATAATATTGCTTATTTTGAATTTAGAAATTTTAATACCATGCATTTCACAACGTTTTTGAATTCTGGAATAAGAACGTTTATCTTCGGAAAGCACAAAAACATATCCTTCAGTTCACAGCATGTTTATATGTGACATTTGGAAAGAAGAATAAATTTAAAAGTAGCAGACGATATTTTTCATTTCGAATAATAAGCTGTTGCCAAATATTTTTATTCTAAAACATTTACTTTTTTTTTTATTTCGTTATCGAAATCGTTCTAAAAATGTGTTAACACCCTCTGTATTACTGATAGGTAGATGACAGCAGCTAATAATTAAAAACTATGTAAATCGCTTTATTGATGGGTATCTAAAACAAAATTTTACTCTAGATCTCAAATTCTGAAAACAATCCTCATAATATCTATTTTAACTGCTGATATATCAGAATCAATGTACATTGGTAAAAGTTATACTTTTCCAACGTTATTTCTCATAAAAATTCTAATTGATAATTTTTAATAACTCTCTTTAAAATTCAGTCAAATGCGGCAATCGTTATACTGAATATTATAATCTTAAATTTTAGATTAATCTTAATGCATGACTTTTAGTTTCAAGTAATTTCATCTGTCCTTGTTTCAGTTCCTCGTGATTTTAGTTATCTCAACAAAGAATTCATCTATTCACAATTCCAGAAAGTACAACTACACAATGAATGTAGAAATAATAGGAAGTATTGAGACTGTCTCTGTGCGATATAACTATTATCTGATTCTGCATTCTTTGTGGAACAAACTATTCGAACAGCAACTAGAAATAATTTTAGATAAAACTTATGATAAGAGGACATTTCGAAAGTTTGAAAACAGCCATTGGTTCAAAATACACAAATTATAATAGATAAGTATACAAATAAATAGTTGCATTTATGTGATGAAAGATAAAGATATTAATAAAATTACATAATTTCAATCACATGGAGATTTTATGAAGAAACATTTTCAAATCTCTAGAAAATGTCTAATAGCTTAAGATAGTTTTCATATAATGAAAATAATGAGAATTCCTGATATAAGTTAAGTAATTTAAATCATTATGTATATAATATAAATGAATTAAAATTTATAAATTAAAAATGAGCAAAGCGAATTTTATAATTTAATAATAAAATTATTTTTGAAATTTTTCTCACTGTACTAGTAAATTTAGTACATATAAAATTACCTCATTTATAAACATTATTGTTTGAAGTAAGTATTAAAAATATATTTGTGTTTTGTGAATAAATGCGTTTGTATAATGTGGAACAAAATATTTGAGTTAACATTTAAATGAATATAAAAATATTTCTTGACACAATTTATTGTCGTTCAGAGCTCAACTAAAACTGAGTGACTTAAGTAATGCATACATACATAATTCACAAAAGATTATGATATGGTGGATATGTTTGTAAGCTAATTTCTGCCAATTGAAGTTGTAATAAACAGTTAGTCCCATATAATTTTAAGCCAGTGTTTCTCAACCTTTTAATATTCACGGCTTAATTTTTAATCATAATTTTCATCACGCCTTCCTCCCCACCACATACAATAAAATGTATACAATAATGTATTTTTTGAGTATTTTGGCGCTAAACCTACACTACAATCTTAATTTTAAACTCTACAAATTACCATGAATACGGAAATTTATTTAGATTTTGCAACACCTATCCTCAGCATTGAAAAATCAAGAATCCTATGCCTTTTTATTGCTCTCGCGTCCCGCCATGTCGGACTTTTTCACGGTTTCGCGAAAAGTTTCGATTTGTCTGGAATTTGTCTGATCAGCTTAAAAGTTAAGAGCTTGCGCAGATGTGAACAAATGTTTTCTCATAGGAAGAAAGAGAACGTTTTGTGACGCCAATTTCAATTCCAGACAATCTCATTCGAGTCGATCCTTCTTTCGCTATTGAATCTATTCTGGATGTGTATGTTATATATATTTTCGTCTAATTGCAATTCACCGAATTAAATATTCACGGTAGCAGACTTATGCAGAATCATGGATAAATTTTTAAGTGGGCGTAAGTAAGCATGAAACTATAGACAAGCATTAACAAGTACACAGATAAACGTGGTTCCGAAAATAAAATCAAGAAAATATTCTCAAGAATACTTAAATTTTGGGTTAACTAGTACTGAAGTAGATGAAGAAGAAAGGCCCCTGTGTATCATTTGCTCAAAAATGTTGGCGGCAGACAGCCTGAAACCTAATAAATGACATTTGGAAACGCTTCATAGTGAGTACGTAAACAACCCAGAGAATTCTTCGAATTAAAAATAAAATCATATGAAAAGCAAAAATCATTGTTTAAAAAAACTTTGTATGTGAATGAAAAAGTTTTTATTGCCTCTTACAAAGTTTCACATAATAACCGGATGTAAAAAGTCTCACACCTTGTGTGAAGAACTTACTTTTACAGCCGCAATTGAGATTGTATAAATTATGTTTGGGGATAATTTTGCTAAACAATTGCAGTCTATACTTCTTTCAAATGATGCTGTTGCCCGTCGAATTGCTGATATAGCTGAAGATATAGAGCGTCAGCTTTTGTCGAAGTTGCGTGACAAATTGTTTTCAATACAACTCGATGAGGCAACAGATAGTAATGATGATGCTCATTTCATTGCCTATGTTAGATTTTGTGATGATTTTGTCAGTAGTAGAATTACTTTTCTGCAAACCAATAGAACTGAAAGCGACAGCACTCGCATTATTTGCTATCTTAAATGATTTTATGAACGAGGCAAACATAGAATGGAACAAATTGCATCGGAATATGCACTGATGGTGCACGTTCTATATCCGAAAGATTCCAAAGTATTCAAGCACTTGTGAACAAAAATCGCCACAGTGCGTGTGGACACATTGAATGATAAACAGAGAAGCTTTAGCTTCCAAAGAAATGAGTCCTGGTTTAAATATTGTGTTGACTACGGTTGTAACTATAGTAAATTATATAAAAATGAGACCCCTGAAATCAAGAATCTTTTTCGCACTTTGTAAAGACATGGGTGCTGTACATTCAGCTTTATTATTTTATTGCGAGGCAAGGTGGTTATCACGAGGGAAATTTTTGTAACATGTTTGTGAATTAAGCGAAGAAATAACCATTTCCCTAGAAAAGGAAAACAGACCGCAAGCTGAGAATTTTAGCGATAGTTTATTTGTGATGAAATTGAGCTACAAGTTTGACATATTCAAGAAATTAAATAATTAAATAATTTTTTGAGATACGTGTTCGGTTGGCTATTTTCATTGTTTAGTATATCCAACTGCCTTTTGCATGCAGATATTAATATTGTAATTCTGAGTAAGTGCCAATTGATGAATTCAATACTTCAACAACTGGAACCCTCTTCTCCATTCCATATCATACCAACCAGTGGAATAACATTAGGTCCTACAGAGCTTTGGCTGAGCATTAGCCCTATCAAGACAACAATATAATTTATTGAATTCATTTGGGTATATATATATATATATATATATATATATATATATATATATATATATATATATATATATATATATATATATATATATATATATATATATATATATATATATATATATATATATATATATATATATATATATATATATATATATACACTAGATGATTTTAAATTCTTTTTAAAAATTAAGAAGGATGATAGTGAGGAGATTATGAGATTATTATGTTACGTTAAAATAAACATCACCAACACGATAGTATCTCCATCAAACAATTTTATTAATTTCCTTTTCCCTTACTATTACACAGACCTCCTAAAATTTCCTTTCGTATACAAAAATGGCATAGCACACTCTTCTCTATTTATCCCTATTACAAGGGTTAGAAGAATCCCGTTGGCGCGATGGCGCAAAATTTTGGGTATCACCACAATAATACCTATTTCAATAAGCAATAATTACATAGGAACATAGAGTCGCATTCAATTTTGAGAGGTAGAAAAGAGGAATTCCCACCTGAATTTACAATAATGTTTAGAAAGTGAATGAATAATACCAAAATTTTTGCAATCTTATTTATTGATTAGTGAAAACCTCATAGCAAATGCTAAAAATGCTGACCACATGTGTCGAATCACAGTTGATACCGGCGAAGTAGCGACTGGAGCACCTCTCGAAGATTTCTCGTGTCGTGTTAATTTTGCCCCTAGCAACGAGATCTTCAGTTGAGTACACACGCGCCTCGTACACTAAAGATATTATGTGCCCCCAGAAGAAAAAGTCCAATGGTTTGAGTTCCGGTGAGTGTGAAAGGCCCCACTCTAAGTGCGCTACGTCCAATCGATCGTGCGGGATATGTGACACTCAAACAGTTACGAACCGTGATGGGAAAGTGTACTGAGGCACCATCTTGCATAAATCACATGCCTCTCTGGATGAGGAATAAAGCAGCCAGCAATAAACTGGGAAACACTTGTTCCAAGAAGATACGATATGTTGCACCGGTCAAGCTGGCATGATGTAAGGGCCTATCAGGTAATCACCACTCCAGATGTTCACGAAAACTCTCAGGCGGTGCCTAAGAGGATTTGTACAGGGGGAATGTTGTCAGACCAAACGTGTTAATTGCGTGTGTTGAAAATGCCTTCGCTGTTGAATGATACCTCATCACTAACTAATACTAATACAGGAAAAGGAAATCGTATATTGTAATTTTTCATCCCCATTATCCATTGCGCCAAGTCTTCCCTGCAGAGATAATAATCTGTCAGCAAAGATTACACTTTTTGCACTTGGTATGGGTGCTTGCATTTCTCGTGTAAAATAAGCCACACCACTGATTGAGAAATGCTCCTTTCGTAAACCATCGCTCACATAATGTGGAATTAGCTACTTCAAATCTATTTAAAATTTAGTCTTCCATTTCTGGCGTTCGTTCATTTCGTGAACGTTCTGCATTGTTGTTTGAGATGGCAAACGAATCTCATTTTCGCAGTCATCGATCAACACTAAAAAAGGAAGGATGACTTGGAATACGACGAGTCGTAGAAACCGCTGTTCGTACAATCTTTGTACTTTGCGTCCATTCCCTTTTACTTTACCGAGCATATCAGCCAATTCTTCGTACGTATACACCACCATAGCATTTATGAAAATTTTCGGACGATGTTATCCAAATAATACTTGAAGCGATGATGTTGCGCCGTTTTTAAAGGTCAAGGTCTATTCTGATTGATTTGCTCCTATAACCAATAAGAGCAAAATGCTGCTTCTTCTCTATGGAAATTTTGCATAGGATAAACTCGTGATAAATTTTTGTTGTATTTCTACTTTCCTCTTTTCTGCCTTTCAGGATGGAATGCGATTCTATGTTTCTATGTAATTATCAATTATATGGATGGGCACCTCTCTTAATATATATATATATATATATATATATATATATATATATATATATATACTTTGTGTAATTAATGTATATTTTTTGTTTTCCACGGCTCGTTACTCTTAAAGTTAAAATTTGTTTATTAACAAAAATTAACTTTATTGATAAAATTAACTTTTTCAGCGCAAATGAAATACGATGATATGCTCAAAACCTTTCAGCTGAAGTATGATATTAAAAATATTATTGCATTAGCTATCACGCGCGCGCGCGATCCCTATTTTGGGATTTGGAATTTTACGTATACCAGTCTGTGGCAAAAATATATTTAGGGCTCTCGATTGTTCAGTTTCATTCTACACTATTGGCAATTAAAATTGCTAAACCAGGAAGAAATGCAGATAACAAAATGATATTTATTGGACAAATATATTATACTAGAAATAACAAGGGATTAAATTTTTAAAAAATTTGGCTGAATATAGATTCTGAGAAATCAGTACCCAGAACAACCACCTCTGGCAGTAATAAACGCAGTTATACGCCTGGGCATTGAGTCAAACAGAGATTGGATTACATGTACAGGTACAGATGCCCATGCAGCTACAACACGATACCAATGTTCATCAACCGTAGTGACTGGCGTTTGGTGACGAGCCTGTCGCTCGGCAACCAGTGATCAGACGTTTTCTATTGGTGAAAGATCTGGAGAACGTGCTGGCCAGGGCAACAGCCGAACATGTTCCGTATCAAGGAAGGTCCGTACAATACCGGCAACATGCGGTCGGGCATTATCCTGCTGAAACGTAGGGTTTCGCAGGGCTCGAATAAAGGGTAGATCCACGGGCCGTAATACACCGGAAATGTAACGTGCACTGTTCCAAGCACCGTCAATGCGAACAAGAGGTGACCGAGACGTGTATCCAATGGCACCCCTCACCATCACGCCAGGTGATGTGCCAGTATGACGATGACTAATGCACGATGCCAGTGTGCGTTCACCACGATGCCGCCAAACACGGATGCTACCATCATGATGCTCTACACAGAACCTGGATTCATCTGAAAAGATGACGTCTCGCCATTCGTGTGTCCAGGTTCGTCATTGATCACACCAATGAAGGCGCTCTTGTCTATGACGCAGCGTCAAGGGAAGCCGCAACCATGGTCTCCGAGCTGAGAGTCTATGCTGCTGCAAACGTCGTCGAACTGTTCGAGCAGACACTTGTTGTCTTCCAAACGATCCCGTTTCTTGACTCACGGCTCATGACGTGGTTGCACGATCCATTACAGACATGCGGATAATATGCCTGTCTTCTCGGCTGCTAGTGGTAGGTGGCCGTTGAGATCCCGCATGGCGTTCCGTATTACCGTCCTGAACCCATGGATTCAATATTCTGTTAACAGTCATTGGATCTCGACCGACGCGAGCAGCAATACTGCGATGAGATAAACCACAATCCCGGTACGCTACAATTCGACCTTTATCGAAGGCAGAAACGTGCTGGTACGCATCTCTTCTTCTTACACGAGGCATCACAACAACTTTTCACCAGGCAACAACGTTCAAATGCAATTTGTATATGAGGAACCGGCTGAACAATTTCCTCATTTAAACACAATGCAGGTGTCGCTACTGGCGCCTACTTTGTCTGAATGCGCTGAAAAGCTAATCATTTGCATATCTCAGCACCTTCTTCCTTAAATTTCTATAAATTTCTCGAAATAAAATAATAATTTTATATATAAGCATATATAAAATTATTATTTTATTATAATAATTTTATATATGCTTATATATAAAATTATTATAAATATAATTTTATATATAAGCATAAATATAAATTTCTCGTCTGTAGCATGTCACCTTCTTGGTGTAGCCATTTTAATGGCCAGTAGTGTATATGTATCAGTCAGAATTTTGGTAGAGAAAATGTGCAATCATGTGCTTCGTTGCAATAAAGGAAAAAATTTAAAAGTCGTTTGTCAGTAGAACGCAACAGAATTTTCATATTTGAAGCACCATTTTGGTTCGGTTCTTATATTATAATAAAATACCGTAGATAAATATGTAATTTAGAGGTTATTGTGACGATCTGTTATTTACTCAGTCTTTAGTTTTTTTTTTTTTTTTTTTTATTGATCATTTTAAGTAATACCCATTTAGGTATTATTATTGGCCTTTTTATATAATATCCATCAAGGGATTGTATTTGATATCAAGTACTTTTCCTCTCTTATAGGGATTATTTTTACTTGATGAGAGATGAGTACTATGAAGTTTTTTATGCTTTCTAAATTAGAGAAAGCATAAATGACCTTAACCCCTTGACTGACGAATTAAATGGAATTTGATGCGACAAAAAAAAAACTATTTAATTTCGCTTAATTGAACTACACCATCAATTTACACCATCATCCCCACTTTCATATAATGCATCCGGCTTATACATGTTACGGGGATTATTTATAATCTTTACTAAACTCAAATATTGGCTAGTATAACATTCACCGTGCGAGACTTCTGCTAAACTGAACTCTTACTTTCAGTGTGCTTTTTTAAATGAGAATCGTCGAACGAGTGAAGCAACTATGTAATCTAATTGTAACTTGCACGGCGTCCGCCGAAAGAAGCGCTTGACGAGTCTGACTCGTCAAAGTCTGTGATGGCCCAGGAAATCAATGACGAGTCAGACTCGTCAAAGTCAGTCAAGGGGTTAATTTTCTTGAAAGTGATGATGATGATGCTATTGTTGATGTTGTTGAACTTCCTCCTGATAAAGTTGATATTGTTTCGTATATCGAAGATAATGATGAGTACTATATTAGAAGACAGCAGTTTCAGGAATGTTTTTGGCTGGGTAGAAGCTCATTTGAGTGCTCTGAATATAACTTTTACAAGCACAGACTATAATCGTAATGCTCGCAAACAAAAACGTAGGAAAAAATAGGAAGAGCCGAAAATATCCAATGTTTTCAAGACAAAACATAATTTGAATATAATTATACTGCTACACACAGCCTTTGTGTATATACATAATTTATCCGGCCAAAAATATCAAAAAAATAAAAGTTAATGGCTTCAATATTAACTTATTTTTAGTAAAATAAAAAAAAGTCCGTATCTATCCGTCTGGGAACTGTATCACTTTTATAACCGGAAAACGATAGGTTCGATATGTGATCTAGTTGAAGACCATTTCACAGAGAAGAAACATTAATGTCTGTGAAATCCAGTGTCATTTCGCTGGTATAGCTTGGAGAGAACAGTGATAGCCGAGATGTCACTTTCCTCACTTGATATTGCAGCGAAAATCAAAAGGAGTTTATCTACGTTACTTAGAGGGGAAGATACTGCCTCGACTGGCAAAAATAAACTGCTTAGAACGTATTTCAATAATATATGTATGTTCAAACGATGCTGCTCCATTTTGTTGGCACGTGCGGTAAAATCACCAAATTGTATTTTAGACTGAAAACAAAGGATCACAAATTGAAACTATTCATCATCTTAAAAGAATCCCAAAATACTTATGATTAAAAAAAAAATTACTTCCTGTATGTTTTACCTTGAGACATCGAAATTCTCCTTTTGAATGAACAATATAGAATGGTATAAAGTGTGTGTGAGAGATGTGATAATATAGTTTATATTTAACAAGTAAAAAAACAATCAGAATTAGTTTTTAATCTATATATTATGAATAATTTCTAGCGAAATATCTCCTTCTCCGCCATAGAATCTAGCGGTCATTAGATACATTAGTTAGTTGCACTGCGACAAGAATAAAATTTATTTTGTAACTTTTTACAGATTTAAATAGGAATGGTTAAAAAATTCGTTTTTTCTTAGATTGAGTTTTAAAATTCAGTAGAGCCCTTAATTTTAATAGTCTTTATTTTATAAAATATTTAATTGCTGAGTTATTATAATAATTATAAATTTCAACTCCTATATAATTTACAATAAATGCTTTAATTTATGTAAAGAGCACTATAAAATCCTAATAACCTGAATAAATAGTTGAAATCAATAAATTATATATATAATTTTCTTCTTATTTTAAAGTTACAATTATTGAAAAATAAAATGTAGAATGAATAAAGTTACTTTCGTATCATTCAACAAAAATATTATGTTAAGGTTGTACATTATGTCAGTTTCTATTAATTAAATAATATTTCCTCTTAACATAATATTTTATTGGCTTACGAAATAATACAAAGTGATATTTTTTGTTTTTATCTTATATGGGTGAAAAAGAAAGGATATACAGCTTCTATACTTTTTAATTTTTTCAAAATAAACATTTCATTCATGTTTTCACTTAAATTAGAAGATAATGTGAGCGAAATAGTGATTTAAGCTTAGCGAGAGAGAGGAGGGAGAGAGAGAGAGAGAGACAATAAACGCGTCGTATTAACGTAATATCCTTGACATAGTTTAAAGAGCTGTTTACAAAATATTTTATCTTCAAAAGTGTTCACATCTTTTCTACTAATAAACACTTATAACAGCTATTTTACAAAAGAGTAATTTTTCTATAATTCCTTCACTTGAAGCACTATACAGGTGTATTTAGTTTTTAATACATTATCATTTATTATGTAATTAATCATCATTATATCAGACGAAAATTTAAAAAAAATGGCTAACAAAATTTATTCACTCGTTAGGTTATCCATAAAATGTAACCTGTCTGTGTTTATTGACAACAAGGCAATATTTCAATGTACTTACTATTAAAACTTAATAAATGCTATATTCAGCAGCTAAAAGTATAGAAAAATAGTCAGTGAAAAAATTATAAATATCGAGTGGTAATTAAAGGTGGAAAGTAGAGAGTATATTTATATATATTAGTATGTATGTAGAAGGAGTTGCCAGAAAATGACGACACCAGGCAAACAGAGAGAAAGACAGAAACGAACAATAGGTACTTGTTGAATTGGTGAAAGATCTGGTGAGTGCGATGCCCAGGGAAGCAGCTGTACACTTTGCAGGGCATTTTGCTTGAATGCAAAAAAGCAATGTGCGGTCGGGCTGATAAACCACATTTCGCGCCCCCTAAAGGTAGAAGAATGTCATCAGCCGCAGTACTTCATCCACATAACATTTGGCTGTCATAATGCCGTGAATACGAACTAGAGGTGACCTGCAATCGTACGCTATGTCTCTCTAAGACATGATACCAAATTAAGGTGCGGTAGGGCACTCCACAACTGCTGCAGGGTTGAACTTGTCTCCACGTCGACACTACATTCGTTCGTGCCGACTCTCATTGAAAAAAACAGATGTGTGACTTATAAGACGATCCTGTGCCACTTCATCGTCCACATCTCTCTAATCTATGATCATTCCTAACATTGGCGTCTATGCTCCGGGCTAAAAGCCGGTTTTCTTAATGAATGCCATAAGCGCAGGCAAATAGCAACTAATCAACGGCAAATGGTTCTGGTCGATATGAGAGCATCCAGGGTGTCTTGCACACTTTGTAGGTGCAAGATTTTGTAGGTTAGCAGATGTTCTTTGCGATGTCCTTCCGTCTGACTCGTCGATCCATGAGTATTGACATCACTCTGGCTGCATCAGCACCACCCAAACGTTCATCTGTTCCTTGTTCCAACCATCTTTGCAATAGCCGGTGCAGTGTGGATGCGTTCAGGTATCTGTCTGCTGTGATTGGTCGTTATGACCAACCTGCCTTTCTTAGTCCAATCATCATGTCCCACGTAAATTCGTTTGTATTCGTTTAGTCACATCATTTGCATAACTCGATAAGCTCTGAAATTTGCATAATTTCCATATATTATATATATGTATATGTATATGTATATGTATATATATATATATATATATATATATATATATATATATATATATATATATATATATATATATATATATATATATATATATATATATATATGCGTGTGTGAGAGGTAAAATGCTTTTGCTTACTTCAACAGAATTCTTTGAAAGTGAAGTCAGCAGGCTTTCACTTCAAATGCTTGTTTTCATATTATAGAATTTTTCATTTTTCAGTGCCTTAAAAATAACGAAATAATTTTATAGTATTTTTCGTTCTAAAATGACAAATCCGTAATATTTATGAAATAACTAATATTATAAGTCCAGTTTATTATAACTTGTGTTTACAGTCGAATATTCATCATCATAATTAATTATAATGTGATTAAATTAATAACAAATTAATTAAGATAAATTGTATTTGATTATAAATAAAAGTTATGACAGTTGTACTTATGATTAAATACAATTAAGTATGAGTACAATTGATGAAATTATCATATTTGTAATATAATTATATTTCGAAACTATGTGCAATTGCAGAAGATAGTACTGATTTTAAGAGTTATCTTGTTCTAAATAGAAGTCTCGTGAATGTATAATTTTTCTTCCCGTTTTTATTCTAAATTTCGACGTTATTGGAACATTTAGACAACAGTGATATCAGAAATTGGCATATGATAAAAAATGGGGGAGAGAAAAGCGTGATTTGATCATGTGTTTTCTGATCATTTGATACTGTTGCAAAGATAAAAAATAAAATTCCATTTTTTCTCTTGTTGTAAGTGTGAAAATGGAGTTGTCATGTCTTCAGCTGATATTAGTCAACAATCGGAGATGTGAACTTTCAATTCATTGATAAGAATTTGAGATAAAAATCTTTTAAGAGGATATGTAAGTTTGATAAGAAAAGAAATGAATGAATGAAATAAGAAAAAAGATACGAATCAGTTATAAGCAAAATATTTTTTTTCTGAAGGAAGAAAACTTATTGACTTCAAGAACTATTTAAAAAATAATATTGGAATTAAAATAAAAAAAAAAAGTTTCCATTTTATGATATTTTTCTTTAAAAAAGTTATTAATATCCACACAATGAGAGCAATTCTTCGTTTTTGGAAATAGTTTTGCTTACATTTTTATGTGTTACATTTTTATAGAAAAATACAAAATATTGATTATTCAGCAAAAAACCTCCAAAATTCCTGTAGTGTCAGGTTAAATATAGAGGCATGAAATTCATAATCATACCTGAAAAGTAGTATGAAATTTCCTTTGAAAAGATATATTTGATGTTTCATGAATATACGATATTTTTAGAGTACTTATTAGTAAAATAATATGCACAAGAATATTACAATACAGACATAATTATCATTTTTAATCATGTTTAATTACATTAGTTTCTTCAATTTACTAAGTAAATTTATATAAAAATGGTTAAATTTTCATATAAGAAAAGTAAATTATCATCATTTTAATAATTCAAATCTAAAATGTGTTTCGCGAAAAGGAAGTTACTTTATTAAAAATATAAATAAATTCAAATAACAAAAGTTTTCATGTATTTTTCATACACATGCTTTTTCTCAAATAAAGTAAACTTCATATAAAAATGCTTAATTCAATTGTTTCTTTGTATCAGAAGAAAAAGAATAATCTTTATTCGAATTTTTACGTTTATACAAGTTATATGATAGTTTGAAATAATATTTTGCTTAAAATTTCATTGACGATAGAATTCTGAAAAATGTAAGGCGTGTGAAAATGATTTTCTTCAGCAATTATAATAATTATATTAAGTACTTATATAAACATTTCAAGCTTTTGATAAACAATACAATCATGACATTCAACGTAACGAACATTTTATAAATATAAAATAAATAAAATGAAGAAATAAAATATACTTATTAAAAAATCAGAAATAAAAATTAATTAATCATTGAATTATAAAAATAAATAAATAAAACATTATGATAAGAAATTCAGTATCGGTTTCTTATATCCTCTTTTACATTTTTATGATTCTTCTTATTTGCAATTTCAAGTTTTAGGTTAGGTTAATAAAAAAAATCTGTTTTGGAGCTTTATGCTCATAAGCTTAGCTCGCATTGAGTTAGATTGAATTTTTATTTCTTCAAATTTTAAAAAGTCATTTTGGCATTGCTGTTTTCTTATTATTGTTGCCACTTCTTCGATGTTGCTAGAACAGCTAAATATTCACGCTGTTGGAATTTCATTGTGATACTGAGTCACTGAACCTTTATGATTAGAAGAAAGGTTTTATCAGCTGTTATTTTAAGGGAAACTGAATATGTTTTTATCGCCTTATTGGCGAGAAAAATATGTTAAATTAGAGAATTCCTTAACTTCTATTTTAATCGTAAGTTACGGAACACATTATTTGCTACATTTAATGCTAAGTTCGGCAAAATTTTTTGTGGGTCAATGAAATGAAATTATTATATTTTTAAGATTTGTTTATACAATGAACGATTGCCCTGATTGCTGCGATTAATATTCATCTAACATTATTTTACATAATTATTTATAAATATTAGATTTTTATTTTATTTTACGGACAACACTCGGTAATTTTGTGGTTACATGAGGCTTTTTGGTGTTATTGACTTATAGTATTAAAAAAAAATGTTTCGTCTTTGATTCCTTAGTATTTGTAATGTGTGACTGCTGTATTTGTAATGTCTGAACTTTTGTCGGAAACTTAAGAATAATGAAGTACTGTAAAGTACTTCATTATTCTTAAGTTACTGTTATATACACTTCACAAAGCTTTCTGAAAGTAATTTACAGACAGGTCTATCAAGAATTCAGCACAACTTAGTAGTAATTCTTTAGAGTGCAAAGGTACCGAATTCGAAATCAGCAACCGTTAGACAATGGAAGTTGGCTACTGCATTTTTATTTTCTGAATATAAATTTGTCAGCGTATATGTTAGAAGATTTCAAACTTAGATTTTCTTGCAAAAACTGAATGTTATATTATACGCACAAAAATTCTTTCTCAAAGTCATGAACCAGCGTATAACGTATAACAGCTTTTGACAGTTAGGTTATCTGCTATGCGACACCAAATAGATTCAAAATGATTCACCTTAGTAGGATCGTAGTCTTTGAGATGAAAGTTTCAAATTTCCACAGCCACTGCTGAACAGAAAGATAAGTGTTGTATTACCTTTTTCTGCTGCAACATATATTGAAATGAGAGCTTAAAGCTTTACAGGTTTCCTCCCTTGCGACAAGTGATTGTGCCCCTTATCGATGAAAAGATTTGTCGGAAGACAACACCCTGTGACTGTTTAAATGTCATATTACAGCTTTTTCTTCTTAGGTTATCAACCGGTATGTCAAAAAGTTTCAGAATTAAAACTATATTTTTGATCACTATGTCACACCAAATTCAACGGTAACAGATTTGATTCCGGAATTAAATTAAATAAATGTGTTACTTCTCTTTTGTATAAGCACAAGTCTGTCATGATGGTGTTTGAGAGTCCTCCAGTTTTCATTCGTGAAAGAACTGAATGTTGTGTATTGAAGAAAAGGGTGTGTATTGAAGAAAAGAGATATTAATCGTTCTGTATTAAAAACGTGCTGCTTTTTTTTAATGTGTTTGATTTTTTACTGTGATGCGTTTTTTTTAAACAGATATCTATTTAAATAAAATAAAATTACTTGAAATCTATTCATTGCTTTTGTTAAATTTGTATGTTTGATTGCTATCGAAGAGATAATAATAGGACGGTATTTAATTAATTCGACGATATATGAAATTCACTTGGAAATTATCTCAAGCAAACTCGTACATTGCTAAACAGGACATGACATTTCTGTTAAATAACAAGCATTATGTTTTTGATTATCCTCTAGAGCAGAAATTGAGAGTTATATACATTTTTTCATCATTTTAATCAAACACCATATTTTCGAAATGTGTTCGTTGAAAAACCGATCGCGATAATAGTTTTTTTTTTTTCATCATAAATGCTTATTTTTAATTAATAAACTTTTCGGTTCTCTTTGCTGATAGATTTTTAATTTAAAAGTTTAACTCATGATTTCATGTGATTTTTTATTGAAAAATTATAGTTTTGTCTTAAATTATTTTATTAAATATTTTCTTTCACACATTTACTTAAAAATTATTGTTTCATCGTATTCTCGTACCATTCAAGGTAATTTAAAAATGTCCTTATACCTATAATGCTTTAATTATTTTAACAATAAGTTATGACCACAGAATTTGAATCATTTTAATATGGTTGATATGTAAATGAAATTATATAATTTGTTGCATTTTTTTTCTGCACAAGAAATTATTTTGTCCATTAATTCGAATCTCTGAATTTCTCAAATGAATGTTATTAATTTACAAAATTTACGCTTTTATAAAACTGTAAATTTTTCATACAAAGAGTTTTTAAAATAAAATTATAAAACTGGGATGCACATTGACAATTTTGGGATAAATTAAAGAATTCAGATAAATATATATACGATGTTTAAAACAAAATATACAACAATACACGATTTTTATAACGCCATAAACTGTTGCATTTGACGTTTGTCATAATTCAATAACAGCATTATTCAAATATAACTGCTCACAATTTTGGTTAAATTTAAGGAACAGTTACAAAAAATTTTGTTTCGAAACATTTAAAATAAGATCGATTCTCCCTTTTTTGCGCATCATTTCGAACAGATTACCTTTATTGTAGAATAAAATTTCATAAAATTATTAAAGTATTGGTGTATTCCTTTTTGAAAACAGATTATTTATTTATTTATTTTTTTGAAAGTCTTCTAAGAGAATTGCTTATTATTTGCATAAATCTGACAACTCATTGATGTTTTTTTCGGGTTGATAGTCTCAACTTCTAGTACGGAATGACAAATTTAAGACATCAGGTTAAATTTGTAACATGCAAGATGGATTTTTTTTTTGACGGAATTTCCTCTTCGGCAAGAATGGTTTTTATTGGAAGGTTTTAAAGAATCTATAAAAGACCACACACACAGCCCATAAAAAATTACCATAAAATATTTATATATAGAATTTAGATAATATTTTTCTCACACTGTTTTATTCGAATTCCATATTTCCAATGAATATTAAACATTCGTTGTCATCTGAGCCATCTAAAATGAAAGTTTTCTAATGATTGAAACTAATTTTGGTATTTTGTGCGCGCGTGTGTGTTAGCGGGACAAAATTAAGATATTCTTAAGTCCTCAGTATTAAGGGAAAATTTCGAAACATTTAAAGTGAATTCTCAATCATTGGAGTCAATTTTAAAAGTGTAATCACAATTTTTTCAATGTTTAATTTTTTACATATTCTTTTCAATGCTTCTTTAGAAATGATACATACTTTTTCACAGTGGATTACATTTTATTCTTGCCGACAACCCTGTCTAGTGGTCAGAGTGCCTGACCGCTGAGTGCGGATAGGAAGGTCCTAAGTTCGAATCCCGGTTCGGGCATGGATGTACTTTCTCTCTGTATCTATCCTGTCTTTGTCCTTTCTGTGTATGAATGAGGTGTGAATGGTTGCCTACCCTATAAACGGGTCCCCATGGCATGTGTGTACTGAAGCAGTCAGACTCCATACCACATATGGTTCAGTATGGAAAAGTGGAGAAGCACCCCATATTGTCAGCCTAAGCTAGCGCAAGACAAAAAAAAAATTTTTTTTTTTAAAGATATCTCTGTCAATGCATAAGATCCAAATTATCCTGTTCATTGTAAAACATAACTGTGGTCAAAGGGAATCCCATCTTCACACATCTTAGCGATTTTGATAAAATATCTGATCACAATGACGGAAAAGTATTAATTTTTTCCTATGTAATTCGAAAAGCTTGGATATTCTTTATTAACTTTCCACAAGAATTTGATTTTGATTTAAATCATTTATACGTCAAATACTTTTTTTTACCAATTTTTATGTATTTTCCCTGTGAACTTTTTATTTTGATCCGAAGTCTCAAAATATTTTCCATTAAGCGTTGATAGATGATTTTAAATTTTTGTCGAAGACCCACAGAGTACATGCGATATACGGGCTCATTAAATCTATGAAATCGAAAGTCCTGTGGTCGGTCGTTGAGCAGTGAACATAGGTGTAATGGTCTGGAAAGAAATTTCCTGCCGCTTCAAATCAATGTCAAAATTAAGGGAGTGGATACTTAGGTGGTTCAATCTATCGGAGGAGTTTAGAGCAAAGTCGTACTTTCACTTTCGTGATGCTGTAGTTAAATGAAAGACTTATCCTACTGACATAAACTCACATAGCCAAAGGCATAAGGAGCTTGGCTTGTCCAGGTGTCATAAATAACAACGGATTCTTGTGATTTTCGTAAAATATTGCAAATTGATATATTGGAAATTCAGAAGACTTGAAAATCTTAAATTTTTTACCATGTTTTCCTCATTTTACCTTCACCTATTATTACACATCATTTTATCTTATTTATTGACTTCCTTACTTCATTTTCAGTTGAATTCTTTTTCTTAATGAAATGAATTCAAGTTAAGATAAATAAGTAAAGCAAAAAATTATATGGCTTCAATTGGAAATATTCAAACTTCTATAGTGACTTCATATTTCTTTATATCCTTGTTTTTAGGAAATTCCAAAGTAATTAAATTCAATAATTATTTAAAATGATTGTATGATAAATTATTATTATAATTGCTTTCATAAATATCTATTTTAAAATTGAGATATGATTTTTTCCCTCAAAAAGGATTATCATAAGTAGTCTTCTGTTTTTTTTAACATTATGAACTTTTACATTTAAAACTTGTATGATTTCCTTCACATCTCAAAATTTTTATTCTTCTAGAAATTTTTATATTACTGCCAATATATATATATATATATATATATATATATATATATTTGGAAAACTATTTTTGGTACTTAAAATACCGATATTAAAATAAAAATATATAATGATTAATTATATATTTTCATCATTTAGAAAATTAATGATAATGAAAGAATTAAAAAGAATGAATGAAATCACAAAGAAAGTTAACAATAATGATTGAATTAAAATTATTAATTATATTGAATTATGATTAAAATTATTAAAATAAATGAAAAAGGTCTAATAATTTCATTGTTTTTATTGCTACTGATGTATATATATGTTCCTAAAATGAAAGTTTTTGTATTAAGCATGAATTCTTGAAAATAACATCACACTTCACAAACGTTTTAAATACATAATTCCCAAGGAATCTGAAAAGTTATTATTTATAACTTATTTTCACATCGAAAAATGTTACATTAAATTGTCATACTAAACGGAGTGTCAAATTATATTTAGAATTTGGCGATGTTTCTTATCAATTTGGCGACAAACAAGAAGTTCGTCCAGTTGCCACAAAAATGTTTATAAATGTGATTGGCAATCAAAACTTTCCTGTCACTTACAGTTTCGACACTACAAAGTCGAATTCAGTTAGTTCGTTTTAGCTAATCGTGTTCACATTGTTGTTCTGCATTCGCATTTTCTCTTGACATATGTTTTAGTTTTAATGATAGAGTTCTTTTCGTATTTTCCTAAAACTTTCTTTTTCTGCTTTATTTCATTTAAAGTTAAAATAAGATTGAAAATATCAAAGAATGGCGTGGACGAACTATCAACAAATATTGGCGCTTTTGATGGTTGTCACAGGATCAGTAAACACATTAGTTACGAAGTAATTTTCTCAGAAATAATTAGTCATATTAATTACATGTTGTTAATTGGTTATTATAAACTTTTGTCTAATAAAATAGATGTTTTCAAGTATATTGTATTTATAAATAAAAACATATTATATATTTTAACATAAAAATCTTTTGTTTCTAATTGTTTCCTGTAGAAAAATTTTTGCAATAGTTATCACTTCTAGGAAGTAGTTGTGTAATATATTTACTAAATATTTTTTTGAGTGGTTTATCATATTAAAGCTAAGACTTCTGTATTTTTTTTTTATTTCGTTACATATGAATCACTTATTTCCAAATTAATTTTTTAATTGTGCTGTCAATTATAAACATAAATATTTAACCTAGTTCATATATACGTTTAGTAAAATTTCATTTATCTGATTTTAGGTGGGCTGACAAACTCGATTCATTGAACAGTGATGGAAAAGTTAAACCATTTAATCATCCGTTCTTACAGGTTTGATATTTTCTTTTAATTATCAACTACTAGCTTCGCTTTTGAAATGTATATTTTCTCGGAATTTTTGTATTTTTGAAAACTTTTTTGATAGTATTTCTGATAAATAGAAGTTTTATTATAGTAAATTCTTAGTTTTGATGTATATTTGTTGACAGCCTGTTTGATGATTAAAATTTCAAATAGATTTTATTAAGATAGATACATATATACTGAATATAATTATATAAAGTCATGATATATTATGTATATATGTCTATTATATATGAATATTTCTTTTTAAATAAATATGAATATATGAAAGTATGCATTCTATTATACATTAACTTATTTGACATTTCAAAAATTAAAATACTTTTTTATATTTGTTGAAGAACTACAGTATTAAAAGTACAGAAAGGCATTAAAATTATATAACTTTTATATATAACATATAGTCAAATATTTGTTGATTTAACTTAATCTAATTGGAGCTTGATATTATATAAAAATGAATATCAAATATACAATAAATATTGCACTAAAAATTTTTGTGTAAAAAACACATTGTTGTAGGTTGTAAGTTATATACAATTTGCTGAAAATCACTTTGTTTTATTAAAAATTTTTTGATATCTGTATATTAATTTTTATATTTATTACATAATATCTAGTATAAATTATTTATTGAAAATAAAATTTCATGTTCTTGAAGTGTAAAAAAAGAAAATGTTACTCGAAATTTTTATTAAATGAGTGCAGTGTTAATCAAAGTCCACTGTATATCATTACGCTAATCATTCATAATAACATTTACATCTAATGTCTATTTATGTATCATCAAAATTATAAAGAAGACAAATGAATGTGAAACATTAAATTTGTAGAAAATGAAAAATTTTAAAACTTATATAAGAGATACTTTTTTTTTGTTGAATCTTGTGTAATTTAATTTTGGAAGAAGATAGAGAAATTCTATATATTTAAATCATTTTTACAGTAAGAAAATTTAACATCTCTAAAAAATAAAATTGGTTATATATGCAAAAATTATAGAATACATTTTCATTTTTTTTAGTACTTAAAACTTTCACATCTTAAATGTTTTAAGAATAATTTTGTTTATTTTAGATAATATATCGATGACTAATTTTGATATTTTCTTATAAATAAAAAGTTTTTTCGTTAAATGTTTGTCTGATGATAGAAAAGGCTGTATTATTACAAAAGTAATTATTTCAAGATATGAAAGATAATCATTCCCAAAGCAACACTTGACAATCTTTTGCATTGGTTGTGATTATCTTTAATACCTTGAGATCTGCTTTTGATAATTTTGTAAACTTAAGTTTGCTTTAAAAATAATTAAATATTTATATTTTGAATCTTTATATTTTTAATTGTTCTATGGACTTCAGTTAATTTTATAAGTCATGTTAAAATGTAATGTCAAACTGGCAAAAATTTGACATTTTCTGAAAGCTTTATTTATGATAGTATTGTAGTAGAATGGTAAAATTGAGTTATTTTTGAAGTATTAGAACATAGCTTTATTTATATTCTGTTATATAGGTAATAGATTAATATTTTGAAGACTTCTATTTGCAGTAGAACATTAAACTAATTTGCTATTAAAAAATAAATGAAAAGAATCAGTCTAATAATTTTTGCGAAAATATACATTATGTTAGATCATGTTTAGATAATTGAAAATTCAGTATGAGAATATGTTTTAACTGTAAGCTTGATTGGAAAGATTAAATTAACTCACTAGGTTAACAAAAACTAAAATTCTTTGACTTATTTTTAAATGTGACTAAATGTCTTTATATAAAATTCTGACTTTTATATGTTAGATACATGTTTAATTAATTTAAATAAAATATTTTGGTTGCAACTTCTATCTGAACTGTGATTGCTAGAATCATAAGATAGACAATTTTAAATTCTAAAGAAAGTTGTTTATAATATTTTTTCTAAAATAATTCGCTTTTTATCTAATGGATTTAATCATTTTTCTATTTTTTAATTATCTAAATTCTAGTCCTCATTTAAAACATCAACGAAGGACATTTTATTGAATAAATTGCTTAAATGTTAGGATTTTATGTATGATAGTTTTAAACTCATTTTAATTATAATTTGCTTATCCCAACGTAACTTATGAAAGTTATCATTTGGATATTTTATGTTTTAATTGACCCATCAGTAATAGCAAAAAGTAATATTGCAAGGACTTTTCATTTGTTGTTCTATAATGAGAATTCTGCAATTTTGTAAAAAGTTAACTCAATCTTGACAAGCAGTATTAGTTTTGTAAATTTCTTACTGACTTTCACGTTTTTATTAATGATGTCATAGGTAAAAATTTCCTACAATAACTGGGAGGAAGTACAAAGCATTAGCTAATTCATAGAAAAGGAATTATTGTTCTTTAATAATCCAAATTTTTTGTATTTAGAATACTAAAGGGTTGGTGAAATCAGGGTTGTATAGTCTGTCATTAATAAGAGCAACCCTTTCTGTAAATTTTTTTAAATCCCAAGTATAATTGTACAATCTATAATATGTTGAGATTTCAGTATTTGACAGTATCTAGTTTAAACTTCATTTTGCTTTCAAAATCAGAGCGTAATTTTGTATCATCAATTTTTTAATCTTGCTTTTAAATATTAAATTTATAAAGTATAAAAGAAATGTATATTCTATGGAATATTGTTAAAGTGGTTAAATTTTTTTAGTGAAAGATAATTCAATCTCTATTGATTGTGATTTTAAGAATTTTATGAAGTCTATGTTTAGAAGCTAATAAGTTATTTATGTTTTGTATAAATTAAATTTTAGCAAAAAATGTTCTGATATTTTTAAATTTTTTCAGGCATGTGCAATGTTTTTGGGTGAATTTGCTTGCCTTTTAATCTTTAAAATAATACAGTGTGTCAAAAAAAGGAACACTGCACCTGATGTTATTGATCCTAGTTATACAACAAAATTCAACCCATTAGTTTTTCTTGCTCCTGCTCTCTGTGATATGACTGCAACATCTCTTATGTATATAGGACTGAATCTCACTTATGCTTCCAGTTTTCAGATGTTGCGAGGTTTGTACTGTAAATTTAATCTTTTCCAAAATCCCATTTAATTTATTTCAATCTTTTGTAACGTTATTAATAATTTTATCTTATTACATCTCAAAATTATTTGTTTGCTTTTAGGTGCTATTATTGTATTTACTGGACTTTTATCTGTTGCTTTCTTGGATAGAAAATTGAAAACTTATGAATGGTTAGGGATATTTACAGTCATTGCTGGTCTGCTTTGTGTTGGTGCTTCTGATTTAATTAGTCCTGATAAATCGACTAATTTTAGTATGAATAGTATTATTACTGGTGAGTCAAATTTTGTATGGAGATTAAAATTATTTCATTACTTTTTCTAATTATTGATTTGAATTCTTTTTATCTATTATTTCTAATTTTTTAATGTCTTATAAAATCACTTTTTTTCAATTATTCCTATACCTAATATTTTTAAAATTTTCCCTTTCATTAACTTTATGCATTCTTTTGAACTTGTTAAGATTTCAAACCATAAATATAAGAAAAGATTAATATAATTTTCTTAAATGTAAATTCAAGTAAAATTAAGAAAATTTGTTATTATATTTGTAGTTTGCAATCTAGACACTCTCAAAGTATATAAGTATAAAAATATGTAATAGCATTTTTTGAATAATAATAATAAAAAGAAAGTAGTTCATTAGTTTGTGAATATTGAATTTTAAAACTTTTTATATCTATAAAAAGTGGGTTGGAAGCAAATTTTGAAATTGTGACTATGAATTGCTGATATATAACATCTTACACATTACATATAGCTTTGATAATTTAAAATTTTCTGTAACTGATGAATGTGTGTGAGAGGGGAAGCAAAATAATTTTCACAGAACACTTTAAGTTCATAATTGGAAGAAATCAATCTTGTCTTTATTAGCAAATTAGAATTGATGGTAATTAGGATTATAACTATCTTCAAAATGGAATTCAACATATTCAGTTTTGTGAATCAGAATCAATTTTAAATATGAAAATAACATTTAAATTTTAAAAGAATCAAATGATTTAAAATTAAAAAGTAAAATGGTTGGCAAAAGGTTTTTCTTTTTACAATTTTATTTTGTGTATATAAGAATTTGTATTTTGTGTTTAAATATTTTGCAGTTTGTTTTCTTTTCTTTCTCTTTCCTCTATAAACATTTTTTGTTGTTAATAAGGGAAGTAATGTTTTTATTATATTATATAATATTAATATAATGTTATAATAAGTTTTATGTTTATTCACAAGCAATTTATATTTAATTTTTTTTATCTATACAGAAATAATTTTAAAGATTTTTAGGAACAAATCTGTTAGTAAAAACTGTATTGATAAAATATTTTTAATGTTTGGTAAATGTTTTTCCACAATTTTTAGAAGCTAAGTAAGATTTAATTAAAAAAAAAAAAAAAAAAAACATTTTCACTTTATTAAAGAACAATTTTAATGATATTTGCATTTTTGAATGGAATAATCACTGAGAATTCCCATTCCCTAAATATTTTTATAACTGAATTGCGATTTGGTTAAGGTCAATTCAAAGCATGATGAATGTTATGTTTTAATCCTTATCAAATTTTGATGAAATATAATTTCCACTATAATTCTTAACCAATATTTGCAAGAAGTAAAATACTCAATTTGTGAATCTGCTGCATTATTTGTGCTAAACACTGCCATATTAGTTTGTTTACGCAATTTTAATAAGAAAAACTAGAATATTAAAATATTTTAAAAATTAATGTTACTTATAATGTCAATGAAAAGCTGTTTTAAAAAATATATGAAAAACTTTTATTAATTTTCTTGAAATATGAAAATTTAATAAATTTGTTTGAATTGAATTTTTAAAAATGCTATTTATTTTTAGGTGACCTTTTGATTATTATGGCCCAGATAATTGGTGCTACTCAAATGGTCATAGAAGAAAAATTTATTACTAAACATAATGTTCCTCCATTACAAGGTGTTGGATGGGAAGGTAAAATCAAGAATTTCTAAATTTTTGATGAGCCATAGTTTTTTTAAGAAGTTTATATGATCTAAGTAAATACGTAATCTTCCAAATTATCATTTTAAACTTTTATTTTCAGCCAAATAATATTGCTTAAAAATGTAGTTTTTATGAATGTAAAATTATGAAATTTTTTGATTTATAACATCTTGTAAAAGTATTTTTTTAATTTAAAACTATTTTTGGGAAATTTTAGTTTTTATGTTTCAGTTTCTAATTACATGTAACCATGATTTAATTTTATTATTTTTAAGTAAAATACTCTAATGGAAATAAAGACTTCATTCTTTTAAAGAAAACAAAAGCGATTTCTTTTTTATAATTTATAAAAAATTAATAATTGACTTAAATACCCATTTTTTTGTTTTTTGAAACATTTTTGTTATTATAAATGTACTTTCATAGTTTCTTTTTCATAACCTGTTATATAAATTGGATTAAGTTTGTGTGATGAAAACATGGAGCAAAATTGTTTAATGAAATGTTTCTTGAATTTGAATATTATGTACTTATGAAGTACTACTATAGATGTAAAGAAAAGTTTTATTTAATCAAGAATTATATTAAATTAAGTTTTTGTTAAGCTTTTAGTAGTTAAAATGTCAAAATTTTATTTTTATTATGAGAAGAAAAAGTTACATTTTTATGAAAATAAAAGCTGTTCTATGTAAGCAGATTTCAGCATTATTTGTTAATTGCATTTATGTGTAAATTATGTATTATATTTTTGTCACATAGAAGTTATAACTGTACATTTTACAAAAATATTTTAAAATTTACTAGTTTCCCAAAAAAGTTCTCTTGCATAATAATTTTTGAAATTCTGTATATTTTTGATCAATTATGTAAAGAGCCCTTTTGAATAGTTAAAGCTGTGTACTTTGGTTCAACAGTTTGTGGGTTTTATTTCCTTCTTCAGAATGGATGGATGTTTGTAGTGATTCAAAATCCATTTTGAATTGAAAATCCTTTTTGGATTAGTTCTCATGTGCAAAAAAGACAATAGAAAAGGAGAATAAACTGATCATTCAAAAAATGAAGCTTCAAATTAACAATTTTATTGCTAATAATAATTGAACTTTTTTATAGCAAAATACATTACTTTTTAACTATGCTGCATATGATTCTTTAAATAAGATTCTGGAATGTGATAAATTTACACAATTCAATATCCTAAAAAAATTAAGTACTAGTTTTCTCAATTATATTAATTTTCAAATTTATTTCTTAATGTTTTGGAAAATTATGAATAATTGTGTAGCTATATACTTTAGTTGTGTTAACTCTCCTATTAAAGTCATTTGTAAAAAAATATGTATTTATATAATATAATGAATATTGTAATAAAGTAATCGATAATTTGTTTCCAGGTTTCTTTGGTTTTGTAACACTCAGTATTTTATTAGTACCAATGTATTACATAAAAGTAGGAAACAGCATCTTTGATAATCCTGGTGGACGACTTGAGGATGCACTTGATGCATTTGTTCAAATTGGTAACAATGACATGTTGAAAGTAGCTATATCAGGTAAGCAAAATGCTTCTGACATATACAAATATATTAATAATTGAACTTAAGATATGTTCTGAATTTAAATCAGGCATCACAATTTATAAAGGAATAAAATTTTAGCTGTGTGAAATGTTTTCTGTGAATCAGTAATGATTTAATTGTTCTCTCTCTCTATTGATAAAGGTAAATTACAATAAAGTTTTGAAGACTTTTATAATCTTAAATACTTGAGCTCATTTTTTGTAACTAAGCACAATTTTTTAAATTCTATTAATTGGATGAATTGCTAAAATTTTTATTTATTAAAAAGGAAAACAATTTATGGTTGTACTGCAGGCTTTTTCGGTACTTGAAAGTAATTTCAAATGAGCTGGTTATTGAATGAGCGTTCATTTAGCTAAAACTTTCTCTTTTATTTCGTAAAGAAAAATTATTTTTATTATAAATTGACAAATCTGTATGAAGGGTTAAAAAATCTTTTTAAATTTCTATATCCAATTAATGTTATTTCAAGTTTGTATTTTAGGAAAACAATATATTAGAATCCTGGGAAAGATTTTTTTGCTGAATAATTAGACTTTAATGGCAACAGTTGGTGAATTCTGTTTCTACTTTAGATATGGATATTTGTTGTAGTTTGAAATCCATTTTTAAAATATTGGTTCTGGTTTAATAAAGTTCTCATATCAAAAATGTCCATAGAGTAATGAACCAAATAAACAAAAGTCTATTTAAATTTGGAGTAAATTATTAGGCCAATGTATAATGACAAGATTATTTTTAATTTAATAAATAAAGTACACTATGTCAAATAAACTTAAGATTTAATTAAAATGTTAAAAATCGATAAGTTTTACTAGAATTTTCTCAGACATTAATCAATATATTGTGCTTTCACCTCAGTTAATCGCACTTTGCATTGAGGTCTTTATCATAATAAATATTTTCAAACAGATCTTTAACAAACAGATTATAATAAATGTTTTTTTCTGTAGAATTTATGTTTTTAATTATCATGAATATTTTTATTTTTTTGGCACCAAATTATCAGTAGTACAAATGTTTGACTATTCGTCCGAAAATAGCCTCGGATTATGTACAGGAAAATACAGTATTTTAATTATAAAATGCTATATTTAAATGAAACCTGTATCATTCTTAATATGAAAATTCTTGTAATGGCAATGATAAATAATAAAATTTTTGATGCAAATTGTATTGCAAAATCTAATTCATAAACCAAATTTCCTTGGATAGCTAAAGTTTTATCATTGGGACCCAAATAATAAAGTTGAATGGTTTGAGGTCTTCAATTCATAAATTTTAGTTCAGTGTATGTTATATCGTAAATGGAATTGGCACACATGTGCAAAAAGTTACCATATGTTAACAACTAAAAGCAATTAATCCATGAAAAAATATTTTTTTGTAAGACCTTTTGTTCTCAATATTACAGTTTGGAATAATGTATAGTGTTAACAAAAGGATCCACTTAGAATGACAATTCCTTTAATGAATCATATGACTGATTCATGTAATTCAGTTACTCTAAGTTGTAATGACATGAATGAGAATATCAGTGAATACAAGCTGCTTAAGGAAAATAATGCTGCAAAAATTTCTTATTTTGTGGCAGTTTATTCTAAAGAAATTATAAGAGCTGCCTTCTTGTCTAAATACTTAAATATTTCAATTCATGAAATGAAAGTATTGCACAATGTTTTTTTTAATTATCATTTTCTTTAAGGAAGGCAACCTCTTGTAATTAATCCTATTTTGCTGTAAAAAGTCTAATTATTTTAATACATCTTTCTCTGCATACTCTGAATATAAGCATTTAAATAAACTGTTAAATTGTCAGTTTCTGAAATTGCGAATGTGAAAAAAAAAATTCATATTTTTTGACATTGTTTTAGTTAAACAGGTCTTTTGTTTTTCCTTCAAATATTCCTAATCATAATTAAAATATATCATGCCAAATATTTTAATTAAAGGAAAAAGATTCATCAAAGAAACAATTTAGAACACACAAATTTTTTTCTGGAAAAAATTGAAGCTTTATTAAAGAATAAGAACAGAAAATAGAATATTTTTAAGAGAAAAATTAGATGTTTTACATTTAAAATGTAACAATATTTAGAAACATAAGTCTTTAAAAATGCATTTTTATTTAGCTGTATGAAAGGAAACTTTTTTTTATTACATTAATTTGTTCAGATTTTTTGTTGATTCAATAATTTTCAATTGATTAAAAATTGGTTTTTCTCTCTTTACAGGTACTATTATTAGCATAGCTTTCTTCAATTTTGCAGGATTGAGTGTTACCAAAGAAATGAGTGCTACAACACGTATGGTTTTGGACAGTATTAGAACTTTTACTGTATGGGTTTTTTCTCTAAGCGTCAAATGGCAAAGTTTTTATTGGTTACAGTTAGTTGGATTTATTGTTTTGCTATGTGGAATGTGCTTATATAATGATGTTTTTATTCGTCCACTTTATTTAAAATTGAAAGACAGAAACTCTACAAAAACAGAAAGAGAACCACTGATCAGAAGTTCTGTAGAAGAAGCAACAGGTCCTTTAATAAAACCAAGAACACCTTCTATAAATGCATAACTAGAACTTTTACAAATTTATGTGCCTGTACATAATGTATTAATGTTTACTTATTTATATTTGTACATAGATGTTTTATATTAATATTTGTTTATAAAAATAAATGAGTTTTTAGTGTTTTAATTATTGAAAGAGCAAGATGTTACATAACATTATTACATTATTCCTAAAAGATTTCCAGAAGATTCATAATAAAAAAAAGTGTGTTGGAATTCATAGGAAAATATGAATTTTTTGGTAAAAGGATTCAAATGTCCTAATATATTTTTTTATAAGATAAATCCAGCTAGTACTTGAACGGTCAGCACTCTAACCTTCAATGGGAAAAATATGATTCACACTTTTATCATAAAATGTCACCAGTGGTTTGTAATTTAAAATCAGATTAGCACTTGCAGAAAAAGTGATTGCATTACACATTTTAGCCGGAAAACAGTTATTACTAAAGTTATTTTTTTGATACATCCTCACATTTATTTTGTCAATTAGATAATTGAAGATTATCAGTGTGTTTTGCAGTTCAATTGTCCATACATTCAACTACTTCCCCATTGTAAGCTTACAATAATTTAAACTCAAATCTGAGCAAGTCTACAATGTAATATTTCCATGCAATAATGCTTTGAGCTTTCTGACCAAATATTTTTTTTACTTCTTACTACCAAGACTAATGGTACAGCCTACTCTGGTTTATATACAGTGAAATAGGCACTGTAACACCTGCCCACCAAGATTGTTAAGCATAATATTGTTGTATGTTTGAAACAAGTGTGAGGTTTGGTTTGCCACTTTAAAGTAGATTTTAAACTAGAAAACCAATATTCAAGACAGGAATCAAACCAATGAATAAAACATGTGGGAAACATTAGTTAGAAGTAAAGTGCCTATTTTGATTGTGTGATAAATATGAAAAGAATTAAAACTATTTTTAAAAATGTTTTCAAGTAAGATATATTTTGGCAATTTTCTTATTACATAAGTTATTTATGTATTTTGCTAATGTATTTTCTGTAATTTTAACATCTTAAAATGATTTCTTATAAACTGCATAACAAGTAAAAAAAAATTGACAGTTAAATGAAGAAAATAAGATGAGGCTTCTAGTCTGTATAAAATGTATTATAGACAAATTGGGAATGCATGTATAACATAAATATATTTCTAGTGTCAAAAGCTCAGATTAAGGAGCTTGATATTTCAACATGTATTCCTTTATACAGTTAAACTGGCAACCAAATAGTTAGCGATGTTAAATTCAAGTTTGTGGGTTTGAATCCCACAATGGCCTTGGATATGTACTATTTTGAATCCACTTTAAATTGGGTCCTGCATGCAAAAAATGTCTGCTGGCTGACAAATCAGTCCAAATTAACCATTATTAGTTGATGTGACACTCTCATAAATTGCTATAATAATCGTTTTTGAAGAATGTGATCTTGTTCTTGCAAAAAAGTGCCTAAATTTTAAGGAATGTAATCATCTTGCAGCCTTTTGCTTTCATGTCAACTCATTGTTATGCTGTAATCATTGAAACTAAATTTCAACAAACTATATTTACTGTTTTTATTATACTAGTAACACTAGATATATTTTTGTTAAGTTAAGAAATGGTTAGATTAGAAGTGATAAATATTGTGATATATTGCTGCAGCACTTTCTTAGCATTAAATAAGATTAATCTTTGACAAAATTTCAATAATGAACTACAATTTTCTGTTTTTTTTTTTTACATGATGAAATTACAGTATGCTCTAACTTGATAATTATAAGCATAATGAAGAATTCCATTTGCATTAAAATCAGTGAAGTAAAAATATACTGTGGATTAGGAATTGTTTATTAGAATTAACTGCAACAAGCATTCATTTGATAAAGAAAAACAATAGCGCAAAATACTAAATTTTCATTTTACTTCTTAAAGTTTATTATAACAAGATTATAAATTTTTAATAAGAAGTGTGAAGACGGTTGATCTGGGTATTTTTTTAATGAAATTTAGAAAGATTAATGATTTAGTTGGTTAAATTACTATGTACATCTAAGTTTGATATGGCATATGAACCCACAAACTATTGAATTGAAGGATGTCACTAATCATTCAGCTGCCAGTTTGGTTAATTACGAATAGGAGCTTATAAATACTTAGTTGAATGCATATCCTGTGGTATTAAAGGAAAATGTTCACAACTTTAAACATATATTAAAATTAAAAGTTTTTTTTAAGTAATATAATATACAAAACATAAGTTATATTATAAAGTATTAATTAAATTAATACATATTGGTTGATTCATCCATTACTTACGCATTTACGTAAATTCCATAAATTATTAAAAACTTTAAAAAGAGGACCATAAAAATGCAACTTTAATTGATTTCATAGTAAATTATACTTAATATATATGTAAAGATAATATTAATCATATTACAAAAAACATTTTGTTTGTTTTTTACCCAAAGCTTTTTCAATTTATAATTTTTATCTTTATCAATGTTACTATAGAAGGCTACAAAAATCAATCTGAAATTATTGAAGAAATAATAAAACATATTTTGAGAAAATTCTATATAATTAAGGCTTTGGAGAGAGTTGCACCTATATTTAAAGATAATGACCAAAGAAGTAAGATTATTAATAGAGTTTTAGTAAACAGTGTATCCTTCAAAATGTAACTAGTAACTAAAGAAAAGATTATGTTTTCAAAGTAGTATTCAGGTTTTAATGTTATTGTATGTGCAAATAATAAATAATATACATATAGATAATATACAATATACAGATAAATATTATATAAATTTTTTTAAATAAAAGTATATTTTGCAAATAGAATGTGCTAGGATAAATATATTTACAAGTATTTATAAAACATATCAATCATATTAAAATAAGACTGGTAATACCCCAGATTTCTTCAGCATGAATAGTAAAATTTACATATCCTTTAGGTGTACTTAGCACTGAACTAGATAATTTGGTTTGAGGAATTTGGATTTCCATTTCTTCATCTTCAATAAAAATACTATATATATTTAAAGGTTTTAGTGCAAGAGGCTTCTTACATTTAATTTGAAATTTATTCCATACTCTTTGGTTGATTCTTGTACTAGTAACAATGGAATCGAATGCATTTTGTGTCATCAAAAGTGTATTAGGAATGTTTTCTTTCATTACATTGATAGTAAAACTATGAGCAGCTGATCTGCTGATAAGAGACAAATTTATCCCAATTAAATGAATGGGAGAATTTACAGAAAACCTGATGCAGATTGTTTTTTCTCCAATAAAGTCTATTCGGTTATAATCAATGTTGAATGTTAAGTAGTAAGCATAGTCAAATAAAGAATCTGGTACTGAAAAATTTATGCGGGCATGGTTGTTAGGTTCTATTTGGGCTAGTATTGATGGAGGGATTGCACTTTTCTCAGCATCAGACATATCATCAACACACAAATGTTGTAGAAATGGCTGAATCAGTATTGCTATGTTTAATTCTGTTATTTCGAGGCTCTGACGGCAGCATTCTAATCTAGCCCATCTAAATAAAGCCTCAAACACTACAGACTCTGTGTTAATATTCAGATTGTAATTAGCAATGACATTTAATAAGCAGTTTTTGTTCAGAAGTTCAAAAGCCTGGGTCTTTAAAATTATGAACCCAGCATCTAAAATAATTTTGAGACATTGATGCTGTAGAGAGGAAAGAAGATACATTGAAGCTTTATCATAAATATAACAAACATTGGATGGAGTTAAAACATTTTCTAAAAATTTTCCACATTTCTGGACTAGCTCATTCATTTCATATTTATAAGCTGCCTGAAGTAAATCGAGACATGCATTCCAACTTTCAGCTACTAGATCTCCACAATACATATATCTGAAGAATAGAATACATAAAAATTAAGGTCATCTATCAGATCTTAAATTTTAAAATACTTTTCACATTGATATTTCAAGTTTTAGAAGTTGATATTACATTAATCTGTAGTTTAACCAAAAATGTTCAATTGCAATGTCTGTAAGCAAATGGAAAATATGTTTAATAAATTATTTTATACCATCAATTAAAATTTGTCAGTTACTGGTGAGATAAGCAATCTAAACATTGGAATTAGGGAAATTATAAAATGTTACATTTTTAACATTCTATTTGTAAGTGCAAAGATATGAAAAAAAAAGAGGATGAGAAAATGTTTTTAAATAACAATGATCTTTATTTAAATAACTAAAATGAAATGTTCAATAATAAATTAATGCTAGGTATTATTTGAAAGAACATTGAGATTTTATCACCAATTAATAGAAACAAATATCTTGAAATGTAAGATGAAAATCAACTTTTAAAAACCTTTAGCTATCTTTTAAGTCAACGTGTAATAAGTTAGTGTCAATCCATGATGATTTATTTAAAGTCATGATGACTTAATTTAAATATATAAATGTGCTTTACATAACAGTAACACTTATGTAACAAATACATTTTTACTAGTGATTAATTAATTACAATAGATAAGAATTTTAAAAGTTAAGTTTTCCAATAGTTAATTTCTTATAGCAAGATGATAAATATTAAAGTTTTTTTTTTACTATTAGTTCTGTACTAAATTTTATATATATATATATATATATATATATATAATTTAGTACAAATATAAGGATTACTCAATGTAAAGAATTATAATGTTAAAAAAATAGTGAATGTATTAAAACAATTTTTAAATTATTTAAAAACTAATAACTTTAATGTGATTTTTAATAATTAATTTAAAACTTTTCAATTCCTATAATTACTAAAATCAATTTATATTTAAACAAAAATTTTTATTCAATATATTTCATTGAAAGCACGAACATACTACCTACCTCTAACTGTTCAATAATAAACAAGATTATACTCAAGACCTCCCTTTTTATATACATGGTTCTATCATATCTATATAACACTGATTTGGTTTATTTTCATCTAACAGCCATTTTTTGCACCCAAGGCTAATTAGAGTAAGACCTACAGTTTAAAATGGATTCTGAACCTCTGCAATCATCCAAACCCAAAGCAGGATTAAAGCTCATGAACTATTGAACTAAAGTCAAGAGGGCAAACCATTTCGCTGCCGATTCAGCTATATCAAATAATGAATAATGAACGGTATAACAATAATAGACTCTTGTAAAATGTTTATAACATCTATTATGTATTCTCTCCCAGAAAAGTTTTTAATTTATATTAGCTCATATTTAAATGTTGCACTAGATGAAACCTAGAAAACTTTCAAGTACCCATAACAATAGATGTGCTAGTAGAAAGCAAAACAACAGTTTTTCTCGCATTGTCAAATAGTGGTGGGAAATTAACCTTAGTACTTTCCCTTAAAAAGAGCTAACCTACAACTACCGAGGATAATAAGGCCATATATAACAGCTAAAACTAGAGAATAAAAATCAGGTTCGGTTGCTTTCTTACTTTTTGTATTGGAAAATTAATTTGATTAGAGCCTGCAGTTTAAAATGGACTATAAACCAATACAACCATTTACATTTAAAGAAGGAATGAGAATCATTTCACTGTTTCAAAAACATTTTATCACATTTTTGCAAGCAGCAAAGGATTCTTTTCCAATTATTTATTAGAGAAACAAGCAATTTGCTGCATTTTACTATAGTTTTCTATAAAAATAGAATCTTGAAACGTATAAAGGGAAACATCTTTTTCTTCCTTATATATTAATGAAATCTCAATTTAATGCTCTTACTCCATCTGAGATTATTCAATTACAATTATCAATAAACCATATCTCTAATTACATCTCAAGCTAAAAATCATTCTTTATGTCTATAAGTCTCTAAACAAAAACTCAAATGGTTTTTATTGCTACCTAACTTACATCAATTCCAGATTCGTACTTTGTAAACTTATATCAAGGTAGAGCACATAAAAAATTAATTTGCTTAAATTTCTACATATAATGAAGGAGGAAAAATGGTGACTATAACAAAGAAAGATATAAATAACAGTGAAATATGATTGACTTCATTACATATCGATTTCCAAAAGTAAAAATTATAAATTAAAAGAAGAATTTTATTGATTTTGTTTACCACTCTACATCTACTCTTCAGAGAAGTTCTAATTGAAAAGGATCTACCATATAACTCGAAATCATAACAAAATTCCAGATTCAAGAAGAAAGTCAAATACAGAAATGGTTGAATAAAATAAAGTTATTCATAGAATTTAATGAAATATTAAAGATTTAAATAAATATACTTTAACTTTTTGATTATTTAGAAAAGATAAATCCTTCAGTTACTAATTACATATGTGTAAAAACCTACATACTGTAATAATAAACAAAATGTTACTATGAATATTTGAAAGATGTATACAATTTTCTATTGGATATTGAAAACTCTTTTCACAAGAGTTACAAAAAAAGATAGCATAATGATAAATTAAAAATTTATTAATTTACTCAAATTTTTGTTTTTATCATTACCCATCTAAGTCATCAAAATCTTCACACATAAATGTTTGCAGTTGCATTCCTGAACCACTACACTACAATAGCACTCAGGATGAAAATGGAAAGCAAATTATTTAATTAAAGAAATAAAGGATAATATAAAAGTAAATATATTTCTTTCATAAATATAAATTTGTAATATTTTTCAGAATTTTGTTATGTCATTTTAAAAAATATGTAGCACTATTTTTTTTTTTTTTTTGGGTGATAAATAAAACTTAATAGCAAGCTAATATTAAAAACAAGAATTTTCTGGTAAACATAAAAAGTGTACATATAAAAATGGCAAACAAAGTTAATACTTATAAACATAAAATAAATAATATATCATAATATAAAAATATATAATACATAAATTAATAACCTCATCAAGAGATATACTGTGGAGGGCGAAATGCAATCAAATGTTATTTCTTGTATTTTTTCATCCTTCAATTTATTTTGAAAATAAGGACTTGCACAGGATAAAACTAATTTGTGGGCACAAAATTTCCACTGGAATTTTGGTGTATCAACTATTATAGTTAGATCTTTAAGTTCTTCACTCATAAATGCTAATTTCCCAAAATTAGCAAAATCAGATGATCTCAGTTGGGGATTCATAATGTATACTTTACCTAAAAAGGGAAAATTTATGAATTTATACATATATAAGATTGTTTAAATTTTGCTTTACAAATAAATTTATCAGAACAAACCTGAAAAATTATTATTATAAATATAATATTTTATTTATCAAGTTTATGGTAAATAAATGTTCTCTTATAAATGATAATACAGAGGGATAAGATAAATTGTGAATGTTATATATATAAAAAAAAATGATAGATATTTTCAAGAAGTGATATCAAACATCTCCTTTACCTTACAAATGCACTAGATATTAACAATCAGAAACAATTATATGAATAGTCTACAGTACAGCAGATTAAAGAAATTTTTTTTAAAAAAAGTAATAGTGCTAAATAAAATCTTTGATTAAAATTTTACAGGTTCTTACAGATTTCCAAGAATCAAATTCTAAGTTTGATTTTATTTGTTTGTCACTCAAAGGTCATTTTTTGCACATGAAGGCTTATTAAACTGGGACCTAATGCTTAAAGTGGATATTAATCAAATTCCAGGAGTTTTTCAGGAATCAAATCAAAAATTTCCAGGAGGTATCAACATTTATGTTAAACACTTCTTTAATTTTATTTTAAAAAATTTTCTCAACCAAATATACATATAATTTTATGTATGCAACATTTTTCAATTATATTTGTAAAAAATACAAATAAATTATTGTAAAAATTAATGAGACTATTTTTTTTTATTCAAGTTAAAATTATATTTATTACTTCAAAAGCCTCCAAAGAATTTACAGCTATTTCAGACAAATTTTTTTTATTTAAATAATCCATATTCTTTATACTGAATTTTATATTGCATGAAATAATGGGTAATTTTAGAGTTTTTGAATATTTTTATTAGATTTCTGTTTATTAATTTATTAAGTATTTCAAGACGTGATTAGCAATATCTTTTCAAATAATTTAAAAAAAAAAAAAAAAAAACTCTTTTAAAACTATACAATTTCACATTCATGCTCTATACTTTTTTCTTTAATTACTGAATAAATTTTCACATTTCTTGGTTATTTACACATACACAACATTGTTATTAGTCTATAATAACTATTAAATAATACTACAACTTTCCATCTATAAAAAGCTTTCACTTTAAATTTTCATTAATAATACTGAGCACAATAATTGTTGCTTCTCTGAAGCATTAACAGAGAAACATCACAATGAATGATTTTATAATTAATGTTAATCTACTAGTTCACTCAGCTTCTTCATCAATTCCTATTGTAGATTTTTAAGTTCATATAAGTCATTTTCCAAACACTTCATTTTGATTTAAATTTTCTACCATTTAATTTTTGCTCACAGAAAGCTTAACAAATGATTGAGTATGACAGAGTGGTAAAAACAAATTAACTACTTTCTTTAAGAGATATAATTTAGCCTATTAGAGAGTAAGTTAAAATAAAAAGTATACTTATTCTATCAATATGCATATTTATTCTATTAATGGGATCAAATTACACAATAATACAATTTTGAAATCATACAGTCAGATGTAATGATTTAAACTAATCTACAAAATTAAGAAATTCTTTTTCTGAATCACACAGAAGTCAATCTTTTCATGATTTTCTAGAATCTACTGGTCATTGGAAAGATACTTCCCACCAGACCAAGTATATTAAATAATTTATTTTAGTCTTAATTTCATTGATAAACATATTACTCCTTATTTAATGAAATTTTATGCAATTTTCACAAAGGAAGTATATTTTAATTCAAAAATTTTATATTCAAATATTAATATTCAATAAATTTTATACAATATAAAAGACAGAAACAAAAAGAATCAATTAAAATTCCCCCACCCAATTCACCACATGATGTAAATTATTCTTCATTTTACATATAGATCTATTATATATACATTAATTTTAATCAACAGCTTTAAATACAGTCTACTATCGATTAAGTAGTAACATAAAAAGTTAACTCAACTTCGTTTTTGAAAAATTTTATTAAAATATTTAAAAATATTAAAACAAAAAATTATAATCTTTTTCATCAAAAATTAAATGCATCAAGGTAAGTAAACATTCCAGGAATTGTATGAACAATGTATTAAACATTGCTTTACTAATAATAATAATAAAAAAAAAAGGTCTATATATTAAAAAACTTAAGACAATCAGAAGGGAAAAAGTTAAGGAAAATAACTTAACTGCAATTCAAATGTAAAATACAAAGAGATTTGATGCAAATTTTAATATTATCCATAGTTATAGGATTTAATGATCTGATAAATAACTTTTTTTTATCATTCAATAGATTTTAACATTTTTTGGTTATTTATAAATATTACAGATATTAGAAAATGCTAACTTTCCATCTCAAAAAAGCTTTTGATTTAGTTCATTATCAGTACGGAGTAATAACTGTTGCTTCTCTGAAGCACAATAGTGACACATGCTTGATTTTTTTATTAATGTTAATTTACCAGTTTCTTTTAATTTCTTCACCCAATACATATTGTATATTTTTCAAGTTCATCTTCTAAATGCTTCATTCTGAATTTTAGTTCATCACTTTTTTCAAGAAGTGCTTTTTGCTTTCCTTCTGTCATCGGCTGCTTTTTTTTTTATTGTTTTAATTCATATTAATAAAATTTAACAGCAACGTAACTAAGTAGGTCTTTGCTAATTATTATATTGTTGACACTTCCTATGTTTCAGACATGATTAACAGTGATAGACTTAGCCACGATTGATTATTTAAATTTTTTACCATTAAATTTTTATTCACAGGAAACACATGTTTAACAGATGCTCAACAATAGTAGTAAAAGCAAATTAACGACTTTCCATAAGTGAAAATTTTATCTACTGAAGAGTAAATTAAAATAAAAAGTATCAATTCTATTTTTAAAAGGATCAAATTTCTCATCAATACAAACCTTGAAATCTAACAGTTGGTTGTAATAATTTAAACTCTTCTACAAAATTATGAATTTTTTTCTTCTAAACGATGCAAAAGCCAATCCTCATACGACTTTTACAGAGTCCACTAGTCATTGAAAAGACACTTTCCACTCAGCATATTAAATAATCTATTGCAGCTTTTATTTCATTCATAAACAATCAAATTTTTCCCTTTTCACTGAAATTTTATGCAATTTTTACCACAAAAGATATGGAAAATATATTTTAACTAAAAAATTTCGTATTTAAATATTAATATTCAGTGAATTCTCACAATATACAAGGCAAAAACAAATAGAAAAATAATCAATTAAAATTGCCTCTCTGATTTTACCACATGATCTCATTGGCGATTATTCTTCATTTCAAAGACATAAATCTAAATACTATTTCTGGTCTTGATTAAAGTGGATTATCATGAAATTACTGTGGTTGAATTAGATCTTTATTTTAGTCAACAGTTATGAATACAATGTAATGTCGATTGTGTTAGCATCTGGAGGCAACAATAAAAGCTAATACTTAATTTGGTTTTCGAACAATTTCATTATTAACATAACTCAATTTCTAGTAATTTTAATGATGTGTAATTTACATGATTTATCATGTACTGATAAACAATGTAAACATCACATTATTGATAGTGCTTTATGAGCTATATAGTATCTGCTCCTCGACAGTTTGATTTTTAACTGTTAATTGTTTTTAATTATCAAATGTTAAGTTCCAAGATAAAAAGTAATTTTAATGTCAAAAATCTGCCTTCTTATGAAATACACACACATTTTTAGATTTATTTTTTATGTTAAGATACCTTTTCTTTGGTACACAAGGCTAAACAGTAGAGAATAGTACAGAGAGTAAAATGTGCAGAGCATGCAATAAAGTGTGCTAAACTGGCTTAATGGTCCAGAATACATTTTTATGACGAGATTTTTGTTTCATGACTTAATAAGAATGTATGACAGGTGCAAAATTCATTTTGTGTGCAACCCTTGCATTTAAGAAGTTTAAGTTATATTATTTCGAATTTTTATTTGGTCGGCCAATAAAAGATTTATGCGGAGTGCTAATCAGTTTGATTCATACATGGCAGAGTATGTATGGCGAAGAAAGCATAAAGAAAATACAGTAGATGATTTCTTTGAAGCTCTTAAAAACGTTCTTTTCTCGGCCTGGTGAGTTATTTTATTTTTTATTAAAATTTCATTCAGAGCAATTATTAAGAACTCTATTTTTTTTTATAAGAATACATGTTTATATAAGTAAATACAACTTTAAGTAAGCTTCATTAAGTGTTTCTTGTTAATGTTAAATTATAGCATGCTGAAACCTTTTGAAGGTGGGCATCATACGTCCGGTTAATTAAAAATGGAGTTTGAATAAAAAATGCAGTTTGTTAATGTTAGAAGTTTAGTTTTATTGCCTAGTTGTCACTGTACTATGTAGTGCTACACTGAAGTTTTTTTATGGGCATAATTGCCTGGTATATTAAAATTAAAATTTAAATGAAAAATTAAATTTGTTGACATCAGAAATTTATCTTTATTTATTGCCCAGTTGTTACTGTACTAGGTAGCACTACACTGAAGTTTTTTTAAAGGTGGGCAGAATCGCCCAGTATATTAAAAATTGAGTTTAAATAAAAAATGAAATTTGTTAATGTTAGAAATTTAGCTTTATTGCCAAGTTGTCACTGTACTAAGTAGCGCTACACTGAAGATTCCTTCAAGGTCAGCACAATTGAACAGTATTTTAAAATTTGAGTGTTAAGATTTTCATTTCCATTTATTAGAATTTTATAATACTTCTATAGTACTTAATCATAATGAAATATTTAAAATTTTATATTTAGAATTTGAAAAAGTATGTGATTTCAATGTTGAAATTCGAATGCAATTGGTATTGGTAGCCGGATATTGAGCGTAGTTACTTAATTTAGGTTGGCGATAGCTGTGGCGCACTTGGTGTGAAAATTGAAAATCGCTACAAACCAGTACAGATTTGTTGTCTTTTACCTAGGTTTTCTTTGGTACACAACATATATTTTGTATTTAATTTCAAGTGACATGTTAGGCATTTTAATGCAATATTTTTCTTGTTGTGTTTAGTTTGATAAATTAATTGTCAAATTTAGTTTTACTCTTTTCATACATACAGAAACTTATCCATAACATAAAAATGAAAGAGAATCATGAATAAGTTTATAACACTTTTAAGAAAAATCATGCATAAAAACCTCATTAATTTGCAATTTAAGTAACAACAATTTTAACTTAAAATTTTTTTTAATATTGATACCTACAAATTATCCCATTGAGTATTTATGCAAAAACGAGACTATGATGAGAAGTTGCAATTTAACGATTGAACTTCTGGAGCAATTTCAAAAATTTCTCTAATGCTTTTTATATTTTTGAACAAGCACATTTTAAATTCATGATTATACTTTTGATAATTGAGGAATATGAAGATTAAAATATGAACTAAAACTGGTCTTTATTTATTTGTTTCAATAAATATCTTAATTCTATTGTTGCCCCTCATATTTTGAAAAATATGATTAAAATTTAAGAACTTCTAGCTGATGTTAACCAGTTACTTTTTTTGCTATTAAACCACAACATTTAGGGAAAATGGTTGAAGTGATAACCTATAAATACCATTGTATTATTTTACTTCTCAGCATAGTTTCTTTACTTATTTCAATTAGAAATGAAGTTAGTAAATAATTTGCAGGGTATAAGTTCAGTATCCCCATATATGATTTCTTGCCAAATCTGGTACCCATTGTTTTGATTGTAGTGTTGCCGATTTCAGTTTTTGTTTTTACTACAGTGTTGCAAATTCAGTTTCTGTCACTATTATTTTTTTTTGTTGCAAGTATTCGTTTTTCTCGTGTTTTATATAATTTTTTACATTATATATGTGATTTTTCAGTAGTAACAGCTATTTAAGTTTCACTTTAAGTTTCTTTGTTCTAGAACTTTCTTTTTCTATGTTTCTATTGCAATTGGAAACCATTTGTCTTCTGTTTGCTGTTGGTGAAATTAGGGGATTTCCCCTCAGTTGTGTTTCGTTGTCGTCGTCAGCGTCCAATCATCTTAAATTTTTCTTTTCTACAATTTCTTTTTATTTTGTTTACTATATATATATATATATATATTCATTTATTTTATTTAAATTCTATTGCTTACACGATTTTTTTACTGTATTCATGTTTCATCTTTATTTACTTAAAAAGTGTATACATTAAAAAATTTTTTTTTCATGTCTTTTTTTAAATTTTAAAAAATGTATATTTTTGAAAAAATATATTTGCATGCTTTTTTAAAATTTATAAAGTGTATGTATTTAGAAAAATATTTTTTTTACTGAAATGTGACACTATAACTAACAAAATGTCGAAATAAATACACCAATCGGCATATCAGCTTAACTTCATATCAAGTAAGTCCATGATTTATATTTATTTCCCTTTTTAAATTTTCTAAAATGCCTATTTTTCGATGGAATTTCGGGAAATTTCCCGTGTTAATAAACGCGAGCTTAGCTTGGCGACGAAAAAAGTTTGCCGCGTTCGCCAATACATGGGGATTCTGAACTAATTCCCAAAAATATATAAAGTTAATAATTTTTTTATATCAGACCTTTTCAAAAAAGTAGGGGAATGATAGGTAAAACTGTAGAGGGTACACTGCGTTCGGTGGCAATAAACATTCATATTTGAACCAATATCATTGCTGGGCAATTAAGTATTGCGACAGATTGTGTAATATCTCGATTGGGATATCCCTATCATTGTATGTAAAATTGAGTGACAAATAATATATGCATATCATGCACATTTAAAAACAATATATACAGAAGACAAAATTAAGATAAATCTTAAAAATCACGTAATATTATGTTATTATGGTATTTACCTTTTTATCAGGATAAGTCTGAAAAACAAAATTCATATTAGATGTACGTATAAAAGTTAATCTAAATCATTTACTTCTTAGTAAACAGTTATTAAACTTGCTTTATTTTATTTTCAACAACCAAGTTTCATAATTTCCACATCCCGATTATTTCTCGTCACGAAAATCGATTGTTAATAGACGCAAAAATCGTCGTCCACATTTGAAGATTGCCAACCATTATTATTTTACATTAGTGGTATCATGACGGTGGAGCACCTCAAGCTGGGACACATTTTTCCGATCTTATAAGCAACATAAATGGCTCTACGAAATTTTCAAGTGATTTATTCTTTCAGCAAAATAGCTTTGGAGAAGAAAAAATATACTTAATTTTTAAAGGTGGATTTCGATGAGGTATTTTCTCATTTAAATTAATAAAAATCTATCTTGTTGATTTTGCCAATAATTTCAAAAACAGAATCATATCAAAAAAAAAAAAAAAAAAAAAAAAGAAAAAGAAAAAAAAAAAAAGAAAAAAAATGTCATGCGTAAAGGAGACTTCCGAATAATGAAGAATGTGTATCAACATAATAATTTTAAATAGACTATAAAAATATATATTACATCAATACGTACTCACGTTTTCTTTTCTGCTAGATGTGATATCTTTTTCATTCATTCATTTTTAAAATCTAATTTTCAAAGTTCTGAGGGAATGGAAATTGCTATAAAATTTATTATTAGGGTTATATAAAGCATTTTTGATTAGAAACGTTCATTCCACGAGTATCAGTACCTTAAGTAAAATACTGTTATACATTTAATTAAATTTTATTTCATAATTAAGTGAAGATTTTTTTTAATTCAAATTTCATTGTTAATCATATGTTAATGTACAAATAATAATACATACAAATAATATAATCATTGTTAATGTACAAATGACGCTCATAATTTTGCACTTTAATAATTTACCAACATGAGTCATTACTATAATATCACAATTCTTACATTCACATGTTTCAAAAATAAGGTCTTATTATTTTTATCCCAATTTCACAAGTTCTTTGATGATTTTCATTTGTGGGATTTTAAGAGATTTGTGAGATTTAAGGAGACTAATAGTAATTTCAGCAATAATCAAAATATGGGATTAAAAGTAGAGGAAAATTAAAATACCGCGACAACGATTTTTTAGAAAAAGATTTTTTTCAAAATTTTTCTATCTAAATAAAATTATAAACTAGAAATATAATAGAAATAATTTAATTTATAAATCAGTATCACTCATTACACACACACAAACACACACTGCCGGGCATTGAAAATGAAGCACCAATCATGAGTTGTCAGAAAGTAACGAAACTTGGCAAACAGAGAGAGACAGCAACGAACAATAAGTGATTTGTATTTCGAAATGATATGCATAACACTGAGAGAAAACAGAGTTGGATAAGTAGGTTATAGGACCACCGTGGACTGCGATAGATGAAACAACACATCTAGATACAGAGTGAATGAGAGTACGAAGTGCGTCCTGAGGAAAGGTTCTCCATTTGATGTCAACCATTTTCCAAAGTGCGTTTTCTGAAGGAGACTGTGACAGGATTTGAATCATATCCTAAACATGTTCTATTTTCGAGAGATCTGGCGAGCATGGTGGCCAGGAAAGCAGATAAATATCTTGCAGGGCATGTTCGCTGATGCGAGTAATGAGTAGACAGTGTCTTCCTGTTCTTAAATAACATTGGGCACTCTCTGAATATAGGGGATTGTCATCTTTAGAAGCATATCATCCACTTAACGTTGGGCTGTCATAGCGCCATGAATACGAGTTAGAGGTAACCTGTAATCGTACGAAATGGCACCCCAGCCGTGATAATACGTTGTCGAGTGGTGCGGTATTCTATAATTGCTGCAGAATTGGATCTGCCCCCACGTCGACACCACATGCACCAGCGGCGACTATCACTGAAGAAACAGATGTGTGACTTCTCTGAGAAGACGATCTCGTACCACATCGCTCTAATCCGGCTCAATTCCAGACGTTGATGTCTGTGCTGGGGGTCAATGACAGTCTTTTTAATGGACACTGAGCGCTGACCACTAGACCCCAATCAACAGCAAATGGTTCTGCTTGTTATGGAAGCATTCAGGGTGTCTTGAACAAGCTGAAGAATTTCGGTAGAATTCCTTTGCTGAGCTGGCCCCACCTCTCTTTGCACACATCAGTCCAGGCGTAATGATGTCACTTTGGCGGCACCAGCATCCCGCAGTCACCCCAAAGTTCCATGTTCCAACCACCTTCACTTCAGCAGTTGCACTATGGGTGCTTCTAGGCATCTGCCAACTGCGATTTGCCGAAAAGAACAACCTTCGCTTCTTAGTACGATCACCATGCCCCTCTTGAACTCGTCTTCTGCTGGAACTGACTCCATCGAAGATGGCCAGGCATTATATTCAATTACAGGTGTCCTTTACGGCAAGAACAAACTTTCAATGAATAATTTCAAAGAAGCAATAACGGCGCGAATACTGACCACTCTGCCGATTACATCATTTCGACGCCGCAGGCGGACAGCCTACTCGCGAAGCGAGTGTAAGGCTGTTAGTGTCCGCTGCGTAGCCGATTACATCATTTGCAAGACTCGGTAAGGTGCGTCTACCCTGAAATTTGCAGGATTATCTGGCCACTCCTTTTTGTTTTTTATTGCATTTTCAATTTCGGCCAGTTTATATGTACACACACACACACACACACACACGCGCGCGCGCGCGCTTGTGTGTGTCTGTGTACATATGTGTGTGTGCACATATAAAGATTATACATATAATTATCTTTTTTGAAAGGTTAGATATATGTATATATTCAATCTTTTTTTTTCCGGTTATTTATACCAGATTTCATTATCAACACAGATATATCTATAATTATCATATTCACATTTTACATTTAATTCCCGGGATAGTCATTTTAATTATGTTTCTCATTTCAACTTGCATTGTATTCTGAGAAATAAGTTTTACTTTTATATGAGGGAAAAAAAATAACTTGAATTCCTTAGGTGCTTCAAAAATATTAATGAAATTGTTAGTTCCTATTTATTTTGTGTTTTTTCTAGAGATGCTCTTAAAAATTCTCTCACAAACTAAAGTTCTTTTTCTGTTCAATTACCTCTCCCAGGAGGAAGAATTACGAAGATTAAGAGATTTAAGTTTCTCCAACATTTACACACACGGGCTATTAGAGAGGAATAACTATATGGTTTTTATGAGATTTTAGTTAATAAAGCTGAAATTACTAACAAAAACACAAAAAAAGATCTATTGAAGCAAAACGCGTAGCATTTTATTTAAAATTTGAATTACCTACATTTATTTTTAAAAAAAATCTTTAATTTTCGAAGCTTATGAAACTTGATACTAATCAATATATGATCAAAATATTTATTTTCTTTTTGTGATTATTTAGATATTTCGTTTGAAAGTATGGGGAAGTTATTGAGAGCTCTCATAAATTTAAAAGAAATGCTATTAATATACTATAATTTATTGTAATTTGATTAAATTTAAATTTGTATATTTTTGTATTCCGATTTGTAGATAAAATAATTACTTAACACGCAATATTGAGAAATTAGCAAAATTTTATTAAAATTGATCAACATTTATATTAAATAAGTATGGGAAGTTGTCTTTGAAAATAAACCGAGTATGAATATTGGAATTTTGAAGGTAATGTTTGTATCCCAGAAAATTTTATTCAAGGGAAACTGTCGTAATTTCCAGAAGAATTATAATTTAAATGCACTAACGCACGCTCTAAATTACTATCGTAATTTACAGCATTTGTGCATTTAAACGGCAATTTTTGGCAGTGTGATATAAACGTGCATATAAAGACATAAAAGTATTTTATTGTTGTTTTGTAATGGATTAAAAATGCTATGCCTGGAAATGCTGTCAATAATATCAAAATTAAAAGATATTGAATTTAAATTTCCAGATAGTGATTTTACATCCTGGGGAAACCTGGTTTATTTAAATTACACTTACGTCCATCAATTAAAGATGATTCTGAATCACTCAGAAATTGAACTCTGAAATAAAAATTTCACATGTAGAATTATCATATACACCTTGAAGAATAATATGCAAATTACAAGAAACCATCAGATGACGCCGATAGTACGTCGCAATGACGAGAGTGTCAGGAATGGTTGCAATGAAGTAAAATTCTTCACAAGCGCTTTAAAAGTCTTTCAGTTCAATAATTGCATAGTTATGGCACAAAGGAAGGATATCACCCGTATGGACTGGCAAGCATACTCTCATAACTTAAATACTCATACTTACCAGACGGAAGCATGTGTGGGACATGCTTGGCTGACGAATTGCATCCCATCATCCCCCTCTCCCATGTCTACCAAAACTTCGGAGAGCATTGCTTGATGAGTGGTGTAATATTCCCCAAAATCAGATCGATAATTTGATATTCAGCATGCCTAGGCGTTGTACGGCCTGTATTTCATCGTCGGGGGGGGGCATTACTATGTATTAACCATCATACCAACCATGTTACATTGGATTTTGTAAATAGGTTATTTTTTGAAATTTGTTCCAGGGAGTAATGAACAATTTTTATTAATGATGTCAAACATACAGCATCTTTTTTGCTCTTTAATTTTTGTTTAATAAATAGACTTCACACAAGTCAGTTATATTTGTTTCTGTCTTTTTTTTGCCTGAACTTGCATTATTCTTAATTTATGGAGACGAATGTAGATAATATACATTAAATTTAACAAAAAATGCAATAATTTCAGTTATAATAAGTATTTTTCTTAACAGAGCCATCACTATATGAAAGTATAATGCTTGCAAGTATCTGAGATACAAGTTGTGTTTTTTGATTCTTAGTTATGGTTTTGCTAGATTTTTAAAAACACTGTTTAAAAATTCAAATATTTCACAGTTGTTTGTGTGGTGGTCACCTAAAATTTACTGGTTTATTTTGGAAATTTTTTCAGAACTAGCAAAGACTCTTAACATAATTGGAAAATTGCAGTGTTATGAGAAAGCATCAAATTATTATGATATAAAAATCTTTTGAAACTGGCAAGTTTACTATGTTCAGCATAACATAGGTTAATTCACTAGGTTTAGCATAACATATAATACTAGGTTTGTATAACATAATCTGATTAGGTTTAGCCTAACTCAATCATACTGATTCTTTTAACATTGCATGCTATCTATGCAACTAAATAAATATATGATTTTAAATGAAACAATTCCTTTTTTTATTAAAATTTTTTTAGCAAAATTCTGCATGTGATTTTTTACGCAGCAAAATGTTTTTCTAAAATGAATGTCTGCATGAAAAATTTAAAACAAAACATATTTGAAGTTACTTTAAAATGTCTACAATTGATATAACAATTCCCAAAAGTTTTATTAATTAGGAAATCTTCAAAATAAAGGTAGTAGTAAATATTATATAAAATGTAATTATAATTCAATAACTTTCAGAAAGACTTTATTTTTTATGATAAAGTTATATCAATTTTTGAATCTGAAACTTGACTATTAGCACTGTTTGATATTGTCGTGAAACAAATTAAATTTGAATTTAAACTTAACATTGGATATTCTTTTCGTTTTGTTGACAGTTATGGTGTCGTGGTAGGACCATACTCTATAAACCAAAAGGTTTCGTGTTCAGTTTTTGTTATTGCTGATAAATATTGTTATTTTTTTGCTTTCGACGTACATGTCTGTTGGTGTGGGTTCCTGGAGTTTTATTGACTTTTCTTCTTTGGGACACGTGCACACGACTCACTATCTAAGAAAGTTTTTCTAAAAAAGCAAATTCGTATTGGTTGCTTAAACATGTCTTACAACATCTTCAGGTTTGAAGTTGTTAGGCAAGAAGATATTATAAAATGTCAAATATTTAGATTTATTGCGTCACCACTGCCAAACTTGAAGTCTTTAGAAAAAGAAATCTTGGGTTTGATTTCGACGAATATTGAACAAGATGAGATGAGCTTTTGGTTTCTATTTTCTGCATGCATGTATTCCTAGGTAATTGCTGAATAGTTTCCTGTTTTTCCTTCCGTATGAGTAGTGAATACGGTTAACCGTATTCACTACTATCAATTATCAGTGAATTATCAATTATCATTTACTACTACTAATTATCAGTGAAACGCTTGCCTAAAAAGCAGTAATATATAAACGGCGTTAAATAGTCTCACAATAGCTTTAGGCAATAAAACTCTCCTTTATGTGGTGCCGAAAGTGTCTTAATATTACTTTTCTTAAAAATTTTCAAAATTGATTTATTTATTACTAGACAAATAAAAATTTTTCAGGAAAAAGATAAATTGGTTTCATTTTATCTCACAGATTTAAACTGTAATTCATTTCAAATCATTTTTTTTTTTGCCAACAATAATTTTGTTAAAACTTTAAGTCCTTATTTACTTTTCAACTACTAACAAGAAATGGTTTCTACTTTTCCACCTTCTGCATGCAAGTTTTCTGGGTAGAATTTTAGTAGTTGTCACTTTTTTCTCTCTTGAGACGTGAATATTTCCTTTTATAAATAAAAATTTCTCTCCGTGACACAAAGACAGATCCTTATAACATTCTTCACATGAATTATATATGGCATAGTGATATTAACTTTGTGAGCAATTAAGCATCTTAGAAACTATATATAGTACCTTACTTGTATTCTGCATTCTAGGGTTTGCTTCTTCATGTAATTGATCTGTTTTCTGATACCAACTGCTTGAGTTCCATTAACTAATCACTTTCGCTTGTAATTCCATTTAATTACATTTAATTAATTCACTTATATATATGCTTTGACAGAAATTGGGAAAATGTCTTAGCAATCACTCTGACCAATGTACATGCTGATAAAAAGCTTGCATTTATGTAAGAACCTGGATTTAAACTCCCAAGAACGTGATCTTATTACTAAATTGTGTAAATTTTAACTTAGGATCTACAAATTGCTCTTTAGATTTCTTACTGATATGGTGAGGAACTCTGACAAAACAAAATTAGTTGAACATCATTTTCCTACTAATAACTATAAACTGTTATCGAAGAGATCACAAAATGAATAAAGAAAGAAAACTTAAGATTTTTGCATGTTATCGATGTTAATTCTATGCATAACTTTTATAGTTGGTGATATTGTGGTGCTTTTTTATGTGTTTAACAAAATTATAACCTTTTTTCCTTCTAAATTTTCGATATGCTGTAGCTTACATGAGCGCGAATGATAACTTTGAAAATATTTGTGAATAAATCTTTAATTCAAAAAAATTCAATATAATCTTTTTTTTTTGATTTCCCAGATTCCGCAATATAAATATAAAAAAATATTTTTTTTTATGAGCTGCAATATTTCACTTGAAACTTGCCAATAATTTGTTAAAATTTTTTCTTTCTTTGATGAAGATTTATGCTAGAAGAAAGTAAAAAATAATATTTCTTAAAAAAATATGAGGTCAAAAAGTTTTCAAATGTAATATTTTTCTTTTCAACTGAAATATTTCACGTGAAATTTGCCGATAATTTGTAAATTTTTTCTTATATATATATATATATATATATATATATATATATATATATATATACACATATATATATATATATAGTCTTTATTAAAGTACTTAATAAGAAGTTTTTAAATATTAATTTATAATAGTATATGTTTATTTTATAAAAAAAATCATTTTGAGAATTTTCTAAAAATGTCTTAGTTTATTTTTCTTTATTCGCTGTAAGAATTTGAAGTAATAATAGTACAAAAGCTAGAATATTATGTTCTACTATTGTTTGTGCAAGTGTCATGTAAACTCAATTATCTATCATCGATAATAAAAAATAATTGATTTGTATTTTTATATGTCATGAAACATCATTGAGACTTTTACAATGGCAGCTTAGTTTAGAGAAGAAAAGATTTCGCTACATTTGTTATTCTCATCATGGAATCACATCAAAATTCAAACATGCTATATAAAGGTCTAATTGTGTTCACGATCATTATAATGTTTGTATTAAGTAAGTTAAATCTATATTCTAAAAAAATCATGCTGTGTATGGAAATGTATTTATTAATTTGTTTTAAGGAGAACACTGGGGTGTATTAAATTAATTAAAAACATTAGGCTAACTTTTATAAATTACTCAGTATACGTTGAGGGAAAACATCATAATACAAATGTACACATTTTTTAAGCATATTCTGATTTCTTAATTCATTACCTCTGTATACTTAATACAAATGACATTTTTACAATTTATTTATTTCAGTTTATCTATTTTGTATATTTTAATTAAATTTTAGTTAATATTTTATTTTTATTTCTTAAGAAACAGTCTTCTTTTGTCTTTATATGTTCTGATAATAATAAACATATTTTGTAGATATTTTTAAGTAATAATATTAATAATCGGGAAAGAAAAATTTGAATTGATTTATCAACACTAATAAGTATAGTTAATAAAAATATATTAATAAATCTGAAAATAAGTTATTTTAATAATTATTATTTTATTACATAAACTGAAAATTTTCTCTTTTTTGACTGACGAAAATATAGTTTTAAAAATGAAATACAAAGTTTGATGTTAATAGACAACATTATTTTAAGAATTAAATCTTTTCGATGGATTATATTATTAAAATATTGAATAGATTATCAAAATATATAACTTAATATAGTGTTCCTTTTAAATATATCATTTTGAGTTATAATATCTCTGATTATGAGAACTAAATTAATTAAAGATGGTATTTATATTCTTTAAATGCTTTGATATGAAACTAGTACTAAATTAAAATTTTTATATAATGCCAATTTTCAATTTTTAAAAAATTAAATTAAATACAAATAATTTATTAAAAAAGATAATTTTGTCACCTTGCATTCACTTATTCACACGGATATTTTTAAATAAATCTAAGCTTTAATTTACATTATTTATTTTAAAAACAAACAGCTATTCATTAGGAGCCCAACTATATTAATGCACTATTTAATAATTCTTAATATTTTATTACCTATATTCAGATTCACAGAATTTTTATTTAAAGATACTCATATATTAATTAAATACAGATAGTGTGTAGTAATTTCTGCATTTCGACAATAGTGCAAATACAGATAAAATTAATTTTAACTTGAAGATGTAAATATTGAATTAAAGAATAATAGTTTTCGATATACATATAAAAATAAAGAATAAAATCTCGTCAAATACTGATTTTGAAAACATAACATGATAATTGTTTCATTATTCATTTTAGTTCCTCAAAATGGTACTTAAAAATATTTTGTATATTTCAAAATTTTATTCACCCTATTTAAATTGCTATCATATGAAAAAAATCTTTGCATTCTAATGGAAAAAAATGTTATTACATGAGACTAAAGTTTTGTTAATGATATTAAAGATTTTCATTTTAATTACAATAAATAAGGATTTTTTCCTTCATATAATGAGATATGTATATATGTAAGAATATTTGATTTACTCATTTAAAATATTTTAAGAATACTGCTTCAGAATAGGCTTTTGAGGTATTTAATTACTACCATTGATGAAATACAAAGTAGTAATTTACTTATACATTAATCTTATACATAAAAGATTCACCATGATATAATGATTGGAAATTGTTCTTTGGAGTGGAAAGTCACAGATTCGATTCCAATCACTGTTCAACAATTGTAGATAAGAATATTAAAACAATAGATAGGCGTCAGATGTCGGAGGTTGCTGTAATATGCTCCTACGACACTGTATATGTATGCAATTTCGTAAGGGTTTTCTGTTTTTTTTTTCCCTTTCAAAACGTGTTTACGGCTCAATATCTATGAAAAGTCCTTATCAGATCCCTATCTTATCAGAAACAAAATCCCTATCTATATTAAAAAGTCTTACAACAACAATGGGATGTTAGGTTATCCAAAAGTGTTTGTAAAAATGTATATTTGTTCACCAACTACTTGGTAGGACTACTAGGCTAATAAGTATCCAAAAGTGTTTGTAAAAATGAATATTTGTTCACCAACTACTTGGTAGGACTACTAGGCTAATAAGTATCCAAAAGTGTTTGTAAAAATGTATATTTGTTCACCAACTACTTGGTAGGACTACTAGGCTACTAAGTATGCTTGGGTATTATCTAGATTTACAACTTTGCAATATGTGAGAATGGATCAAAGGCAAGCTTTTTTTGGAAGGAAAAATTCAGGGTGGATTTAAAAAAAAATGCTCACGAGTGCTTTAGTTTTACGCTGTCTACTTTACTGTGTCAAAGAAAATGTATTTGTAGAAACAAGATAGAATTCAAAATTTTGCACTTCACTAGGATATACTTTAGAAGCTTTGTTTAACCAAATTTAAAGATGTACAACAACCTTTCTATAAAGGGTGTTATTAAAATAGATACTAATTTATGTCATTTTTGCTAAATAGCTGAAGATTTCTTTTAATTATTTAGGGAAACAAATCTTATAATAAAAGTGATGCATCACTGCCATATATGTAGAATATTTCATAGTGTAAATTCATGAATAATTTAAATTTTTTTGAGAAAATGTAATATTAGATAAAATCATTAGGCTGAAATGTTTGATATCTAATACTGTAAGTAGCTTGATAATGTGCACATAATTTACTTTAGGTATTTTTAATGCATTATTGTGAGGCAATTTTTAAATGCAAAACTTATACCATTAGTAAAAGAGTGTCTTGAAATGGAATTTATTTGGTAATATCATAATAATAATTATTTCTTCTTTAAGTTAAAACTCATTATAGATAAATTTGAACGAAAATACGAAATACATGCAGAATGAAGTGTGCATTTAGAAACGCTAATTAACTGATAACTGAAAATGAATAATTATAACTTAGTTTTTAAAATTTCTCTAATTATGGATTAATTATCTATTAATAACAGATTAAGATATTGAAATTCAATTCAATTTAATTCAATATTTTGAAATGTTTCTATTATTTAGAATAAGATTAAGATTCTTGAATTAGTACTATGTTTCTTCTATATTCACTTTTAACCTTAGAAGTATTTGAAAAATAAATATTTTTAATTACTATGACCTTTAGAAATAGTTGAGGTTAAGTCAACACTTAAGAGCAATTTATATAGATCATCAATAATTATCCGTCTTCCTCTTACAATTTGCCAATATAAATCATTACAGGCTTCACCTGTTGACATCCTGTAATTTACATATAGTTCTCATAGATGAAAATGATAATTCTTCGCATGAAATTTTTACTTTGAATTTTCTAAATAATTCTGAATTTTTTAAAGTTTATGCACGCGAAAGTAAATGCTTTGATCTGATACAAAAAATGAATAGAATATTTCATGAAAATATAAGTAGATAAATTTTAGAGTGATGTTTAAAATTCCTAAAATTTCAAAATTATTCATTTACCATATTAACATTAACAATATTGCAAAAATAACTGTATCCTAAATATTTTTCTTTGGCACTGAATGTTAATGGAACACTATTTGAAAATATAAAAAGATAAATTTTAAAAATAATTGATTTGAAGGATTTATATCCCGCGCGAGGGTAATAATTTAGATTCCAGGAGAAAGCTCTTTATCATTATATACTGTGAAGGAATTTCCTAAATTCAGGAAAATTATAATATTAAATAGAGGGTGTTAAATTTATGACTTGATTTTTATTTCTTACTTATTCTTCTAGCAACGGGTAAAAGTGATTCCTCCTCATCCGAAGAATCTAATGACACATCTGATTCTGATTATTTCACCGACGCAAGGGATAAATCTTCATATTCAAATCAAAAACCTCTGTCGTCATTGCATAAATGCTACAAGAAGTATCAGCAAACATTCAGAGATTGTTACAAGGATGTAAAAATTGTTTTGAATAAGAAGTTAGCTAATATTACTCTTCTTGAACTCATAGATTTTAAATGCTCGTAAGTATTAGATTTCACTTAAGTATTGCTAACAATTTAACTTAAGTATTAAGAAATATTGCTAATTAACAATTGCTTATAAATAGTACTGACTTCTAAACTAATAAAGAATTAAAAATATTACACATACAAAAATAAATATACATAACTAGTTGAATATTAAGGTATTTCATCTCATACAAATCCATACATTTTAACAAATATAAATAATTTATAAATGTCTGTAACAATGAACTATAAACATATCAAAAAGAAGACTAACATAAAAATTAATTATTGATCAGAATTATGCTTAAATATATCATTTTTTTAAAATATAGATTATTACGTATTGTACAGGTGTTTTATATTTTATCACATTAGTATATAAAATCCAGAGATGCCTTCGACAGCTTCGGGGACATTTATGGTTTTTGTACGTAGTCCATGGACAGGCCATCAGTATTTAAAATATGTAAGAGTCTAATAATTCACATTAATGGAAAATCCTAAAATATAATCATGTAAATGTTATGAAAGATTCTATGCCAAAAATATAAAGTAAAAAGTTATTTGAATATTTTGTTAAATGTACTTCAAAATTGTACTGGTAAGATTGTCCTTTTCTATCATAAACAGTATTTAGTTTAAATTACATATCATCGCATATTACATATAACATCATTATAATTGTATATTAATAACTGATTTTAGCATAAATAGATTTTTTAACTGGAAATTCAAATTATTGATATTTTTATGAAAGCCGTATATATATATGCATACATACATACATAGGGCGTTCAGAAAGTAAATTACACTTGTCCTTTCAGAGATGGCATTCATTCATTGCGAAAAAAGAGCAAGACTTGCACACACAATAACTGAGTCCCATGGCTTACAACTGCAGCAATTTAGTTCTGATTGATTTAACTTTTGCTGTGTAGTAAGAAAAAAAATAGAGCGTCAGCAAGAAACGTACTCCAACGTTGAAGTCCTTGAAACAGTACGTATTTTGTGGGCAAAACGCTTAACGAGTATGGAGACTTATCGTGATATATAGGCAACAAAAAGGCTACAGGCAATATGATGTTCATCCATTATGAAATGGTTCCAGAAGTTTGGAGACGGTCACACAGACTTAACAGTTGTGGATACGAAAGGAATTCCAACAATGGTGAGCACTTAAGACAAGGCGGAAGTTGTGGAAGGCATTATTCTCTCTAGTCGCAGAGTGATATTCGCACACATTGCTCAGCAGTTGAAATATCTGTTGGCATTGCCCTTTCAAAGAGTATTGTCGCAAAATGTCTTCACGATGGGTTTCTTATTTTTGAGTTGCGAACACAAAGAAGCAAGGTTTGCAGATTCATTGAAATTCTTATCAATGTTATTCTACGGGAGGCAATGATTTTTTTAGCATCATCATTAAGGGTGATGAGACATGGGGGTATCACTTACTCAAGAAATGAAACAAGTGCCGATGGAATGGAAACACACATTGCTTGTTAGAACAAAATCTAAACTTCCTCCAATATCAACAGGAAAAGACATTTCTGATTCAAAGGACCCATCAAAGGAAAGAAAGACTTCGATTGTGAAGGAGTTATCTACACTCAATTTCTGAAGAAAGACACAACCATTAATATTGAGTCCTTACAAGGACAAGGACAAGTGCAAAACATTAAGAGGTTTCAAATCTGAGAAAGATAAGCGACGTGAAAAGTTAAGTAAGGGAGGTTTTCCTCTTAATCAACAATGCAAGACCTTACAAGGCATGCACAGCACAAAATCTGTTTAACAGTTTTGTATGGGAGGTCTACAAGCATTCACTGTACAGAATCTATCTGGCGCCAAGCGACTTTCATGTGTTTGGCAAGCTCAAAAAACATTTACATGGAAGATAATTTTAATTTTCCTTCAATGACTGGGTTCAGCTAGTTGTTCTAATATATATATATATATATATATATATATATATATGCTATATATATATATATATATATGCTGCGAAAAGAAGAAATTTGCTCCAAATATGGTATGGGAGCACCTTTGACAGTTTGAACTCCTTAAATGTTCCCTGAAATAGGTATATAAAACTTCTGTATGTCGGTCAATAAGATGTTGTACCAGATTTGGTTTGGTTTGTCTGTCAGTCAATGGTAATTCCTTTTCTCACGTGAGCTAATTAGACCAGGAACTACGGCTGAAAGTAGATTTCGAACTATTAAAAAGATATATGCCTGGAATGTTATACCATTCTTCATGCAGAAATTCTTTAAAGTCAGAGAGATACAGAAAGAGAATAATTGGAACTCACTAAATATGCCTTATAATGTTTAGGTACCGTGATTGTACAGACCCCATAAAACCTAAGCATCCTCATGTTCTCGCAACAATAATTGAACATTTCGACTACGATAAATCGAATAGTTATCATTTTGAATAGAAATAATGTGCCACAGAAGGAGTAGGTAGGCCAAAAAAAGTGTCATAGCCAGTATTAGTGACATGTTTATGTAATTTGATATGGAGATTATTTTAAACCAAGAGATGAGGCTTGAAATCCTTACGAAATCACCCACCCATGCTCCACTCTAGAATAAGAACAGGCCTTATGGTCCTTGCACTACTGTAATCAGTCTCCGATTCACTTCTGTAACAAGAGATTTTGCCCAATTCTGCCTCAAATATTTTGTATATACAATTTTCTTAAAATTGTATGACTTGGTACTAGATTTTGAAAATATTCCTTGATCTCAGAAATAATTTTTTCAAACATGATCTTCTTTTTGTGGACACAAACTTCCTTATTGTTCATATTTAAAATTTTTATTAATTTGATTAACTTAAAAATGTAGATTATTGTATAGATTATTAAAACGTATAGGAGTATTATACTTTTCTTTGCTAGCATTTGAATTATGAAACAGTTCGATAATTCAGTAATTGCTTACCATATTGAAATGCAATTTTTTTAATGTTATGAGAAATTACATAAAACAAAATATAAAGCGATAATTATTAATTATATTCCATATTTGGTAAATGTATTTTTTTTGCTTACTCTTAGACCATTATGATTTCTATATTTTTGTCTTTAAAATCGATAATTGTTAAGCAACTGAAGTCAGAAAGATTTATAATTCTCAACCGTAGATGTTAAAAGTATGAGATTACATACTTCTGTAATTTTAATCAATCATTATTTATAAACTTAGGTGTCAATAATAAAATATAACGCCATACTAAGTACAAAGAGTTTTTATACTTAAAATTCAACGTTTTCTAAACTATATTTGAGAGGAACTGTTTATTTCTAATATTTTTTAAAGAAAACGACTGGTTATATATTTTAATATTAAATATGAATGTGCGTTTATTTTCAAAATTTTTATATTTAAATTTATATTTTTGTTTTCTAAAAATTTTTTATTTACATTTACAAAAAATGATCAGTGATATTGCTAGATTGATTGAAATAGTCTTGATATTGACTATACTTACTTTTTACGTAATATCAAATAAGTTAATTACCACAATTCTTCAAAGAAAGTTAGTTTAATGAAATACATTTCCTTCTGCCTACTAAAGAAGCTAAATTCAATCACTTCGTAACTTTAACCAAATAATGGCGTAAGACTGCTGAATTGATAACTGCTTATCGACGTTAAGACATACCACAAAAGCAGATATACATTGAACTGTCTAAATACTTTAGCATAATTAGAAATTATCATAACGATTATCTTTGGATGGGTCAGATGCAGAGCCTTTTCTTTCTCTTAATCATGATAACGAGGTTTTTAAATAGATTGGCCCTCAAAAAATTAATAAATTTATACTAGACTGTTCTGAAAATTTACTAACTGTTAATTTTTTTTTCAAAATAAAGCTAAAAATTACAGCCAACTGCTTTGTAAATTTGAATACTGACACAGAGACATTTCCTGCTATTAATTTTTGCAAACCAAAGCCGCTAACGCAGCCAAATGGTTCATAATTTTGAACTTTAATCAAATTACATGATTGATATCTGAGATAATCTCAAATATTAAGCTAGATAAGCAGAAGAACATTGGTTAATATTTTACTGTTTACATGCACAATTTATCACTAGAAAATGGTTATTCTCCAGATCTGACTTTGAATATGTTACATACTGAGCATGTCAGTGACGTCCTTTTCACATAGATTAACTCGTGTGAGGAATCATGGAGTTAATTTTGCTCACAGTTTTCGAACAATATGAGAATTTGAATTTATTTCAATACATAATAAAAATTTTAAAATTCTATTTTTAAAAAAAAATCTTTAATTTTAATAAATATACATATTTTTAGTGTTTATTTTTTATTCATGCAATGATTTCTTGAATGCTGTCACTCAAGAAATTGTTACATGATCATACATCAAAAATAAATGATCGTATAATAAAACTATATGGTCAACCATATATTAAAAAATAAGTGATTATCCTTATTAAATAATTGAATATTAGAAATAAATGATTATATATTATAGATACAAAAACCCATGCCAGCAATATGATTTTTATTCTTCTTCGGCTATTTTCTAAGAATTTCCTTTTTAGTTAAGTAAATTATAAATAAGTTAAATAAATTATAAAATACTTTCTTTAAAATATAATGATTACATTTTTATTATGCTTTTAAAATAAAGATTAAACATTTTTTTAAAATAAAATTAGTTTTAAATAAGTTTGTGAGGATAAAACTGCCTATTGTGTATTAATTTTAAGATTATTAAAATTTATATATTTGTAGGTTATATAATGGATTTTATGAATGCTTGAATCTAAAGACTGAAATATATTGTGGCATGGAAATGGGAAAAGATTTGAAGAAATTAACTTCTGTAGTAAAACCTCTCATGGGAAAAGAATGTAATAAGACTGGCGTAATCAATGCCAGATCTATTAATTTTAGTATTTAGAAAGATAAAATTTCTTTTAATGAAGAAATATATACCTCTTATTATTTTAATCATAAATTTTAATTGATGAAAGAGAAAAATCATATATTTACAAGCTATCAAATAAAATATATGCAAGTAGTTTGTTTATTTACTTTGAGATCATATTTTATTTCATGGATGTGTTATTAACTGTTCAATTAATATACAGACAGATTTAATGTTTTCCTTTATGTATGAAGTTTTTTAGTAGCAATAATAATTTTTATACTTTAAACCATTATATTTATTTATTTCGAATAATTATATTAATTACATTTAAATTAACTAGTAATTAACCAATGATTTTATGAAATTTTAAATACATAAAATAAAAATAAATAAATAAAATAAAATAAAAAAAATAAAAACTACCTTATATTTTAAAATTTATTTTCAAAACTATCTAAAAATTGTTGTTTGTGTCTACAGTTTCAAATTATAGCTTAGGTTTCAAATATAACATATAGTAGAAGGTAGTTAAATATCGTTATTGAAGTTTTATTATATATGGAATTTATAATGCACATTAAAAGTAAAATATGTTTTGATTTCATAAATTGACAATAATTAAAATGAACAAAATTCTGGTATAAAGGAATAATTTTTTAAAATTATGTATCAAATGATTTTGTGTAACTTAATTATAAAAACATCAAATTAGCGAATTTGATTATAAGAAAGCTTACTGCAGTTGGAATATTTTGAAAACGAGTGAGGAAAAAAAAAAGCCTTAAGATGAAAGTAAATAAGCAAGTTAAATAAAATCAAATTCGCTAATTCTCAATTCCAATAAATAAATAATAAATAAATATGCAGCTCTGTTTTCTGTAATTCAAAATAGTTACATTGAAATATATATATATATATATATAAATATGTGTATTGAAACAAACTAAGTCGGACTTATTTCACTCATACACACACAAACAAGAATTTTTATTGTATTCACATTTATATTACTTAGTAATGAATGACAGCTTAGTATATAAAGACAGAAATATAAAAACTCAAGAGAAATTTCTAGACAGTTTTTTGAAAATTTCTTTGATGTCACTAAAAAATTTATAAATATGACAAAATTCTCAAAAAATATTTTAATTGTATCTTTAGTTCCCTTATTTTAAAGTGGGAAAGTATAATTTATCATTGTAGAAATCATTCAAGAAAAAAAAATTGTTCTTAAAAATATTCCTCCATAATAACTTTAACAACATTAAATTCTGCAAATTTTGTAAAACTATTTTCTTGCTTTTTAAGTTATGCTTAGGTGTTTGGAATTTGGAAGAAAGAAAAGCAAAACAGTTAAAAATTGTAATTCAAAACAGAGGAAGAAATAATTTGAATGTTATGTTACAAAGCTAATAATAATAAGAACACAATTTGTTTGGATAGTAAAAACGTTTCGTTATTTAAATTTAAATAAGTTCATTACATTATTGCTTAATAAATTTGTTATCTGGATCAAATCATATTGATGTTATAAGATTTGATCCAGGTAGAGTTTAAGTTAAGCAAAATAATGAGGAAGGGACAAACCTATACATCCTTATAAGAGATCTGTTATAAGCAGCAATAATTGAAAACACATTTCTTTCATATAACCTTTGGTTAAAAATTTAACCTTTTCTAAAAAAACCTTTAGAATTATTTTTCAGAGTAGTTGAATTTCATTTTCTGAAGTTTTGAATACACTAGAAAAATATGTTTTGATGGAGTTTGTAATACATTATACAATAATTATATAGCGTGTATATTATGTTAGTGAGAATACATGAAAGTGGATTCAACAAATTATGTGGGTAATAAAGTAATATTTGACGATTAACAGATCAAAAATACAAAAAGAAATCAATAGTATGTTTTCCACACAGTTTAAAATTATTTAGTTATTAACCTAAGCAGCAAGGACAGTTTTATGTATCAAGAAATTATACTATTTAATTATTAACATAAGCATAAATTATAGGGCCGTGGTAGCCTAGTGGTTAGGGATTGGCCTTTCACCCAGAAGGTTGGGCTTCGATTCCCAATGCCACCAAAGATTCACCGAGTACATGCGATATACGTGCTCGTTAAATATGTGGGATCGAAAGTCCTGTGGTCTATCATTGCGTAGTTACCATGAATGTAATGGTGTGGAGAAGATCTCCTCTTCTTTCAGATCAATGTCAAAATAAAGGGAGTGGACCCTCTGGTGGTGCCATCTATCGACAGAGTTTAAAGAAAAGTTTTACTTTCATGGTGCTCTGGTAAACGAAAGAAGCACAGTACTGTCTTAAATTTGCATAGCCAATGGTGTATCGAACTTGGCTTGTCCAAGTGTCATAAGTAACAACACAACAACATCAATTTCTAATTTCAAATTTAAGCAGTTTTCCAGCTCATTATCAAATAGTAAACCACGATTGAAAAATGTCTTGTGTCTATCTATGAAGTTAGTTCTTTTCAATGGTTTTTAAATAATTGATTAAAGAGAACACTGTCCCAGCTGAGATTATTTAAAAAAAATTCTATATTGTTCATTAAATGAAAAATTTCCTTTGTATAAGATATGCGAGTTAAGCCTCTCTCTCTACTAGAACAATAGAAAAATTCTGGAAATTGTCTAGCATCATGATGTCTTATACAATCATATAAGGAAATATCATTATCACTTCATATACCAAGATATAAGTGTATTTTTATATGAAGCCGATCTGGCAGCAAAATGTCATCACTTTAGTTTCTCGTTTTAACAATTCGTACATTCGGTTCTCATTTCGAACCTAAATGTTTATAGTACTTAGAAAAATATTTTAAATTGCACATTCGGTTCTAATTAATCTTTAACTGCAACAAACAACCATTGATTGGCAACTATATCAAGTCCTTCGATATCAAACTCTAATGTGGATACAGTTTATATAGCCATAAGAAATAAATCATAGTTATCAATTCCAACAGAAACCTTTTTCTTAGCGTCTAACTATTACCACAGCTGCCACGTCAAGGAGTTCACAGTACCAACTGACACAAGCAAGATAACTTACACCTTGTGACTCCCCGCAAGGAAAGTAATATTCCCTCCATATAATTGTTCAGTTGCTTCTGTTTTTAACAATTATTTACTTTGCATTCATCCAATTTCATGTTTAAAGATGGTGTCTTTACACACGCATTTTAATTTAGCATGAAGTATGAATCACAACCACTTTTAGAAAAGAGGAAATTGAACTCGCACGAGTATGAACTTTATATTAAGTAATTGCCCCTCCCAAGAAAAACCAGATTCTTTTTTATCCTTTTAATAACAATTGCTTATATTAAAATATTATTTTATTGTAAAACGAGCAGTTTCACAAAACAGCTCCTTTTACAATAAATTTCTTCAGGATCAAGGACATTTTTGTTTACTTTAAGTGATCTAAAAGATCATAAATGAAGATGTTTTGTGTCATTTATAAGACCCTAATACATACCTCGGTACTATGTAATTCAACTACGTACAAATTTGAATAACATAAAACATTAAATTTATTAGATATATTGAATTGTATATCATAGAAAATTTTGGTAGCATAAGACCTTCTAATTATATACCAGACATTCTAAAATATGACTAATATTTTTGATAACATAAAAGTAATTCATTCATAACGAATCTCCTAAAGGGCATAAATTCGCATTAGAAGAAACAAGGAATAAAAGAATGCCTGCAACACATGTACTAGTAGTACATTTTAAAGCACAACTACGTATCATTATGAAATGATAAATTTTTTCCCAAACTTATCCAAATAACAGTTTTTTATTTATTATCTATTGAAATCTATATTATTGAATAAAAAGAAAAAGGTTGAATTATCGCCAAATATGTTTGAAATTAAGTTTCCGAAAATTTTAATGCTGAGAATGGCAGTAAAATATAATACTGTCATCTGAAATCAATAAGAAGTATCGGAATAAATATAGGTAGAATTGATTGCACACGCAGCATATCGAACAGTTACAATATAGAGATCACATTTTTTTTTATAAATTCCAAGCTACAACAACAGAAATATTAGTATACAGTACATACATTGAAGCAGCTGTGATGTCCAGGATTGTTGGGGAGTCATTTTCACTATCGGAAGTTGGTGAGTTTGAATCTCGGCTTAAACGAAGATCCGTAGTGTTTTACTGAAGGCTGCTAGGGCACACTATATAGGATATGATATCAGTATCCTACTAGTAAACTGATACCTTGATACCTCTCTTGGTGAAAGATGAAGTATTCAGAAATCTCCAGCTTAGTACCTGTTTTTAAATTATGAAGATTCCCACCCGGTGGGTTCCATCTAACTGGTCAGTCTCAGCTCTGAGCAAAGTGCAAAGAAACATGCTGATGCACTCATTAATAGCAACATACATTGATGTTAATAAATAGTTTCAATATATATATATATATATATATATATATATATATATATATATATATATATATATATATATATATATATATATATATATATATATATATATATATATATATATTATATATATATATATATGTGTGTGTGTGTGTGTGAGAGAGAGAGAGAGAGAGAGAGAGTATACACACATACACACGCGCATATATATGTCTCAAGTGTATATACATATGAACAAATATTACTATATAATAACAGGTATAATATAAATTAAAAAATGTGTACGCATATTTTATTTAAAATATTCTATAAACTATGTGATGAAAAGTAAGCAAAAATTTTATTTATTTTTAAAAAAATATTCTGAAATCATTTTACGGAAATAAATATACTATTAATGTAGTAAAGAAGATTTACCACTGAGTAAATATTATTTTAAGCAGTATTGGAATAAGCAAACTTAACTCTACGCGAGATATAAAACATAAATAGTAAATGAAAATAACCTAGTTAAGTTTTTAAAACCTAAATGTGTTTGTAAAAGTCACAAAAAAAGCTTTTAGAATCGGGTTTAAATTGAAAACTTCCTGAAGATCGGGAAACATAATAATAAATGTAATCAGTACAGGCTTTCACAGTTTTATGTTACCTGCTGAATGGCACATTTAATAGGATTCTTTACAGCAACCTTGAATGCTACGATCTCTCTGAGAGTGAGAGAAAAGAGCAATTCATCTTCATTGTACCTTTGACACAGTAAATTGTACCATCGGAAATAAGGAAGAAGAAAATGCTTTTCAAGCTTTATTTGATGTTATTAGTGACATCAATAGTTATTACATTCGGTAAGTCACAATCTTTTAAAGAAACATGTATTAAATATTTTTCTTTAGACCCTTTTCAATGTTTTAAGGAGTATTTTCAAATTGTGTGTGTGTGTGTATGTTATACTGCTTCTAGCTTGCTGTAAATGTTATGTTTTAAATAATCATGCGTTAAAAATTTTGAATATTTATTCAATTTACATGAATATTCTTATTATATATTAAGATTTGCTTGTGAGATATTAATTCATAATTTTTGAATAAGATTACAATAAATTGATATCATAACATTAAAAAATATTGGAATTTATAAACTTTGCAAAATTAAATTGTAATAAAGTAGTGGAATAATGATTAAATTAAAAGTGATTATTTAGATATAAGAAATATTTTTACTTAAATAAAATGCTTTAGTTCAGATAAAATTTAATTCTTAAAACTTTGAAATCTCAATTTATAGAAAAAAAAAATTGTTGAAAAATTTATTTAATGATAGATTACAAATTACATCAAATGAATTGATAATTTTTGATTGGAAATATTGCTTTCTAAATCCCCTTCATTTTTCTGTTATTGTTATTTTTTAACAGTAGAAAAATAAAAATAATTTTAAAAATTGATGATTTTTTATTATATTTTAAGAGAAATTACTCACATATTTCAAAATACCATCATGTCTTATAGCATATATTAATCCTAATGTCTTATAATTTTTTTAAAGAGTATGATTACATTTCAAATAATTTAATTACAAATTAATATATTGTATTTTTATCACACTATTTTCTAATAAAAATTATAATCATTAAATTATTTTTAAATTTATCACATTTAAAAGGTGAGATGAATTACTTTATTTGATGATCTGTCTATTTATAACAGAAAATTATAAAATAAAAGCTCAAATGCAATGTTTAAGATAAAATATGTTTCTTCAGTAAACGATTACCAAATTTAGAAGCTGTGTGAAATTTAAAAAAAAATCATTTTGTATCTTCTTGAATAAGTGAAAAATAAATAAGGTGTTATCTTATTAATGATTAATTCTTGAAAACAAAATTTTATTCTAGTGCCAAAAATAAATGAATACAGGTAAATAATATCTTCCTAATTGAGTAAAAAAAATAAAAATTTCAAGTTTAGATAATCTACTGTGCCTTATTTCAAAATCATAGCAAATGAATATAAGAAGCTTCTAGATAGCATTAACTCAAAAACTTTCTAAAATTAACTTATACATTTAACACTAAAACTTTATTTAAGTCATGGGATCAAGATTTAAAACATTTTTAACCCTATTTTTTAAATTTTTAACAAAATTTTAAATTTCTTTGTACTAATACTTTTGGTTTCAATTTAATTTTTAAACTAGCTTTTTATATGTGTGCTAAATGCTCATATACATAAATCAGGTTTTTATTTACAGATATTTTAAAGTGGCTGCATTATATTTCAATGAGTTATGTATACGAGGATTTTTTTAACATTTAATTAAATCAATTATTTTATATAGATAAATCAGTTTTATACAAATTTCAAATGTGAAATAATATTGTACACTTGTATAAAAATATTTGCATTTATATTGGATTCAAAAACATGTATTCAAATTATATATATTCAAAAATGTATGTAATAAAAAATATATGTATTACGAATATAAAAATTATGAATAATATGCATTCAAAAAAATAAAAAAAATTACTTATTTAAATTTAAATCTGATGAATTTTTATGAATTACTTTATAAATATAAATTTTATTTTTATATTCTGAAAAAAAATTGAATTAAAATTTAATTGTCATTAATTTGTATAAAAAATCATCGAGTTTTAATTTACCCAATTTTGAATATTTCTCATTTAGTAGTTTCTGGTGACAGTTCTGGAAGCTCTGGGAGTTCTGAAGATAGTTTCAATAACAGTTCCAATAATAGTTCCAATGATGGTTCCAATGATTCTTCCAGTGACAGCGACAGCAGTGACAGCGATAGTAGTTCTTACAGCGACGATCGATTTCTAATGATTAGCCATCGGTATGTCAGGCATCTGATAAAGTGTCATAAGGAAAATCAGTTTTATTTTGTTCAGTGCTATAGTAACATCAAAATTATTTTAACCAAAGACAAAGAGGACTTAACTACAGAAGAATTTCAGGACTACATGTGCGCGTAAGTAATATTCGTTTCATAATATTTTTTTCATGACATAAATAAGATCTTTAAAGAAAAGTAATGGTTATATGAGGGAAAAAAACTGTTCTATTCTGAATAGATGTTTCTAAGTTTGACTATAATTATAGTGTGTCAACGGAAAATAAATGCTACTTTATTCGAAAATTTTATTAGTTTATTTCCATACTACAGATTAATACAGCCTCCTACCTATGAAATATTATTCAGACAGATCAAGTAGATCTGGTAGACAAACATTTAGCACCCAGACATAGTAGTCAATGGTTGGTGGGTTGTATTCTAATTTCGTGCTTTGTTGTTCATAATGACTTGGAAGTCACTTTAAATTGTTGATCCTAATATAATTATTCTGTTGATCAACGAACATATAAAACTTAAGAAATCAAACATGGATATATAGCTTTAAAATAACTTCAAGACCTTGAAATATCTTATTCTATAGAACACATATTATTTGAGTGATAGTAAAATGCAATTTCAACTACTGAAATAAATTTTGAAGAGAAATATTCTTGAAAGTCAATATAAAAAATACATTTATAATCAGAAAAAATGCTGGAATATTAACAGCATCCATTATTTGACTATAAAGGGCTCTCCTTACATTTTTATTTAGTTGCTAGTTTTCAGAACACCAGGTATATATGATAGTTGTATATATTTATTATTCGTATTTAAATAGACTTGATAATGATTTGCAAGTCCAATGGGAAAGTGTTCCAGAGGTAGGCCCAAAATCAGATGGATTGATTGTTTTGATAGGGACTTTAACACTATTGGAACATCTAATTGGAAAAGTGCTGCTGAGTACAGGCCAAGATGGAATAAACTCATTGAGAAGGCCAGGACCCACACAGGGTTGTAGTGCCATTGTTGATTGATTGATAATCATTATTTATATATTACTCTAATGGTCTCTAATTTTATGCTGGGGAAAATATGCAGTGAGGATTCAAAAATAAGAAACCACAACATCAAGTCAATTTTTATCAATTTTTGATGTATGCTCAAATCATATATTGACTGGAACATCCTCATTAGAGGTATTCTTATTAATGTGGCAATGCTAAATGAAGATTAATTTTTCTGTAAGCAAGTCATCATATCATCAGTTCAAATGCATCAGAATCATCTTAATTATTTAACTCTCTTCTCCCGTATTGATTCTCATCTATTCTTTTATCTTATAATTTTCACCAAAATTTATCAATAAGAATATCCAAAGAGCAGTAACCATGGAAAACGAAAATCCCAAAAGAAAGGAAAACAAACAGCGATTAAACAAAGCTATCGTAGGAATTATTTGTGTTATGAATGTTTTAAATACAGATAAATGTAAAATAGCAATAGTAAGCGACTTTCTATATTTTACTATGCCTTCTTATCAGTCACGAATGCTATATAATTATAAATCGTGGGTCTTTGGAGTCTTTTTGTTAAAATTTAATTTTATCACAATTAATACTAAGAACATAAATATAATGTGTTGAACGAGAATAATAATGTAGTGAGCAAAATATTTTGTTCAATTTTATACAAATAAGATCCATTCTTTTCATATATTTTTCATGATTTCTTTCAATAAAGTTTTTTTAATTGATGTACGCATATATATATGTGAATTTAAGACAGGATATTGTGGTTTTGAATAACTAAATACCTGATACATGGGCTACATCTCATTAAAATTTTTTTAGCCCATAGTTTGTATTAAAATTAAAGCTTAATTAGCAGTGATTCCAATATATTGTAAATATATATACTTTTTGATTTAATTAATGCAATGACGTGACATTTTTCTTTCAAATTCTTCTTGCTTCAAAATCGAAGCAGTTCTTTTCTTCTTTTCAAAATTGATATTTCTGCCTAGCTGCAGGGAGAACAGAAACAATTTGCACTGCATTTCATCTCCTACCTTTCTTCTTTAGACACAATGCACTGCTTTAATAAAATAACGATATTTAATATATTTTGAATTTTTAAATATTTTTCTTCTTATGGCAAGACAAATGTGTTTATGCTTTTACAGATAAGCCGACAACAGAAAATACATTGTAAAGTGATTAGAGAGCTAGAACTTCTATTTTTAAAAATTTCGTAGCTAAAAAGAATTTGCTAACATTTGAAGCCTCACATTCGATTTGCTGATCTGTTTATGAAGTCTAGTTCCATGGGGCGAAATTGTGTTTTCAACAAAACTAATTAAATAGTAATTAACGATAAAAATTTTATATATATATATTTATACATCTGTGCCTATTATTTCTGTACACTCATATATATATAATATATATATATATATATATATATATATATATATATATATATATAATATATATATACACATATTTTGTATTATGTTGCTAATACTACTGTATATATTACTGTATTTATATATTTATAAATTAGAATTTAAAATTTCCACAAATGATTATTTATTCTATTGGAGTTATTGTATTTTATTTTATAAATTTTTTGTTTTTTATTATTAAATTTGCATTATTTCTCTTCGATATATTGACATTTCTTTTTTCGTAATATTACTTTTAAATGTTAGTAGTAATTCACAGCATTTAAAAAATTTTGAAATGAATAATTTTCAACTAATGAATAAAAATAAATATTTTATTTTCAAAATGGATTACATTTTCTTATTTTTGCAATCATTTGATGTTGAAAAATAATTTTTTTATTGAAATATATTTTTTTAATAATTTTTTTATTGAAAAAAGATGGAAAATAAATAAGACAGTAATGCTCACTATTTAATTGAAACATACAGATTTAACAAAAAATTATATTTAATAAATAATTTATAAACTAAATTATTAATCCTTAATGAAATAAATTATAATTGTTTAGTACAGTTTTTATTTATTTTATTAAAAAAAATTTAAATTTGGTTGACTGTGTGAAGTTCCTTTTTAAATTATAAAGGATTTCTTAAAAATGTAATTATATTGTCATACGTTATTTAAATTATTTAGGAAAAATAGAATTATTTATTAATTTTTGTTATTTTATAAATCGTACATGATTAATTTCAATAAAAATAACACAAAATGTTTTGAAGAAGCAAAATGTATTTTGTTCATGATGCAAAATTTTGGCATTATTGAAAAATGGTTTTTGAATTAAGTCTCTTTGCAACTCATAGTTTAATCATTTTCTGAATGGTCTTCTGAAATCACTACTATTGAAAAGTGTTTCACAATTTAATGCTGTTAAGTGAATTTTTGAACAATTAAAAATCTCAAAAGATTATAAATTATTTATTATATACTATGAAGTAGTTTTACTAACATTTTATATTTACTATTTATTATTTAAAAATTCCCATGAAAAACATTTCAAAGGTCAAGTTAAATCAAGGATAATATTATTTTTTCAGACTTTATTGTCTTCTAGGCCATTTTCTTTAAATATTTTTAGTTTGCTTATCAGATGCTTTTAATTAAAAATTTTTAGTTACAAAATCGTACATTTTTATTGCTGATTTATAATATTTTCTTCTTAAAATTTAATATAAAATCAATTTAGATACGAACATTTTTATGCTTTTTGCTTAGCATTAATTTGCTGTAAAAAGCTTCGAAGAACCAAACATCAAAATTAAATATTGAAAAGCATTCCTCATATTTCATTGCAGGTGAAATGTTCGTGAAAACAGTAAAAAAAACATAAATTTATAAGACATTTCTATGCATTTAATTAATTTTTAATTATTCAAATATTGCTCAGAACTGTTATATGAACAGAACTGTTATTTGTGATGTTTTCATATATATGTTTTCATAAATATGAAAACATCACAAATAAAATTAATTTTAATTTTAATAAACATCTCATGAAGATAAATCTTCGTATTTTTGTTCCTTCTTTATCACCATTTTTGCTGTTTTCCTTATAAAACCTAAAATATTTTTAGCTTAAACCGTTGGATAAAAATGAATATTTTATTCAAAAGACACGGCTTGAAAAGTGTTTGTATGTCATTAGGAAATCGTTTCATTAAAAGTACTTTGCTGATTCACAAAAAGTTTATAAGCTTATCTGGTATAGTATATTTTACTCTCTTTGAAGTGCTTTTTGATGGGAATTATTAAAATTCGCATATATAATACTTATGCAGCTCAGTTATAAGCATTTCATAAAAAAAATGTAGAAAGCAGTTCAAAATTCATTAAAATGTGTAGTACATTTTAATAATTCACAAAATCGTGAAGATATATGCAAACCTATAATTTTTTTTTATTTATATAACAACTTATACACATTTTTTTGGTGTTAAATCTCTCTATGAAATTTTTATTTTTATTTTGTGATATCAAATGTAGATGATTTCTTTTTTAAATTTGTATATTTTATGTTTATATTTTCTGCGTACATCATTTTTGAGAAATGTGAATTAAGATATATTTCTTGGTTTCCCATATCATCTGAAATACCACTGAAAGTTTTTCTTTCGGGGATTTTCAAATTATTTTGATCTCCCTCTCGCTCGTTGAAAGAAAGCAATGTGCATTGACAATCAAAAAAATGTTATAATCTTATCGCTGAAACGCCTAATCCTATTCGGTGAAAAATTGACTGTCATCTCCATATTCTGCATGTGATGAAAATGCTTAAGTGTAATTTTATTTACAAAGATCAAGAAAGGTTTTGAACCTATTTAATCGTAATCGTTTTGAACCTATTTTATATAAATTAATTTTAATCCATCTCAATTACTTTATTACTAAATAGTAAAATGTGTTATAGGCATTACAGTAGAGATATAGTTCTAGCGTATGAAAGATTCTACATTGTGAAAATTTTAAATTCGGTAACATACTTTCATTTATCAAACAACAAAATAAAAGTTTTATTAATAGTTTACGTTACCTAGAAAAAACTAAAACGTAACAAATACATATATAAACGTTATAAAAACCATAAAGTTGAAAGAACTTTCTTTTATTTAGCAAAATAAGTTGTATAACTCACTTATTTTAGTAGTTGTATGAACCATTGCACAATGAAAGAAATTTACCACTAGCTTACGTTTTTGTGACAATATGTTTACGTTCATAAAGTTTAATGTTCTGAAACAACTATGAAACCATTTACTTGCCCATGTTACTTGAGTTTTTAACACTATGATTGAAAGCTGAGAAAATATCAAAGTTTTTATGAATCATTGAAAAATTATTGAAAATATTTGTGTAAGATAATTGAAATGAGAGACTTTTGGATGCATCCATATTATCAGAATATTTCATTTTAAATTTTAATAAAAATTAAACTTTATATTTTATTGAAATTTATGCATATGCACATTTTTATAATTTATACCATAATTTAAAATTTTATAGTAAATGAGAGTTGTTACGTAGATATATGTTCTTTATATAATTATATTTATAATAAAACAAAAATTTAAAGTTCACATAGGAAGTAAATCAATAATCAAATTTATTAATTGATATTTGAAATATAAATCCATTGTGATTGCTTAAATAAATTAATATTATACTATGAAGAAATACTATTTTATAATGTGAATATTACGTCCAATATAAATTAATCAATAATTATTCATAATAACGAATTAAGATTATTTGTAATGTTAAATTTACTTAAACCTTATTCAAACCTTTATAGTGGATGTTGGAATCAGGAAAATATTTAAATTACCCAAATGGAGTAAAATTCTTAAAGTACCATTTTAATAAACACATTAAGTTAATTAATTTATGAACTATTATAAATCATCACAACTTCTCCTACTGATTTATATGGAGTAAATGGAAAAATAATTACATTTTTACATGCAATTCTATTGTTGTCTTTCAGTTTTTTTTTACTTTGCGACTCCCAATGCCTGTGACTGCCCAATGCCGATGATTAGTCTTTCTGAAAGGCAATAATCATTGATGATCAAGTGTCTTATAATGACTTGCAGCAAAGAGATAGCCAGCTGTGTTCGGCACACTCATGGTCATTTATAGTTCTCCCCATGGGCATGACACCAACCAACCAACTAACCAGCATTAAACTAAAAACTTGCCTTCTTTCATAGCGTTTCATACTGTAGAGGCTTTGGCTTGCTGAACATGCCACTCCAGATATTAATGTTTTTGGATTGCCAGTTCTTTATTTTCTTGATAGTAAAATCTTTGGTTGTATCATCAAACTATCTATATCCTTCGTTGAAAGGATTCCAGCTTATAATTTTTTTTAGAACTTTATTTTTTTATAGTTTATTCTTTCAATGTAACTCAACAACGAAAAATGCCAAGATTTAATAAGTTGAATCCTATTTCCTCGCTTAATTAGAAGATAAAGTTCATCACTGTTTCTGATTCTTCATCGAGGATTACTTATCTTTGTTGTTTATAGATTCTTCATAAAATTTTTCTTCCAAAGATTAATAACTTGCATTCATTATTATTTAATAAAACCAATATTTCTAAACTCTACATGTTTAAAAAATACAGTAAAAGTAAATAAAAAAGTTGCGGAGCACCAAAGGTATATTGCCAGACACTAACTTGAACTCATGTAATGGTATATTTGGAAGTTAGATCTCCGTTATGTCATACAAAGTTTCTGCTAAGGAATACTTTCTATTTTACACCAGACAGCACATATGCATTGCGGTTGACGATATGCATATTGAGAAAGAACAGTAAATGTACCTGGTAATAGCTAATTTCCAATTATTATGAGCTAAATTATGTAACTTTATTCAGAATTTTTGTATGTTTATAATGTACTAATTTAGATAAATGAAATTAATTTTATGCTAAATGCTATTATATTTAAATTATTTGCCTACATATTTGTCATATTGAGCATCTTTATTAATTAATTTTACTTGAATACCATTTTTAATATTTATTTTGATTGTAGATTGACGAATGCCTTAGCAGATTGCCTTAAAGTAAAGACTGGCATTTACTGTGCTACAGAAATACAGCATGTTATCAATAATTTAAACTCAACTGACACTGACCAATCAGGCACTGAAGAAGATGACTGCAATAAAACTGGAGTAGTCAAAGGCCATGCTGTTAATTTTGCTATCTAAATCTTCATAATTTATTATCGATCACATTATTTTTGATTTAGTTTAATGAATTTAGATAAAATAAATTAATATTTATTTTCTAATATGCATAATTGGTGATATACTAAACGAATTTTGCTGATATTTTGGCTTTATTTTGATTTGACACAGTAATTTATACTACGACTTAATTATAAACTGGCATACAATTACAATGTAAAATTTTCAATTAAAATTAATTTTGAAAAAGTGAAATGAACTATTGCATTCCATGTTCCAACACAAATTAAACTTTAAATCGCTCTTAAGATAAAATTGTGCTATGTTGTGTGTAAAAAAGTATATAAGATATGTTCTGTACAAAAATACTAAATTTCAAGTATATATATATATATATATATATATATATATATATATATATATATATATATATATATATATATATATATATATATATATATATATATATGAATTATTTAAAAAAATTATTGCGGTTTTGAGCCTGTGAGATAACATTGTAATTACACAAATAGGTTTCTTTACTTCCTTTGAAACTGCTAAAAATGGGATTATAATATTCTATGTTGCTTTTGTTTACTATATATATATGTATGTTTTGGCAAAAAACAGTTACGATTTCTAAAACATTTCTCAAATATTTGGTTTAAAATGATTACCTGAAAGTTAAATATTAAAAATATTTTGTAAGAAATAACAGTTGATTAAATATCCTGGAAATCATCTTCGTGTTCTTCCACGAAAAAAAAAATGATATTCACGAAGTATACAATAAAAATATTACATTTATACAAAAAGTGAACTGCTTAAATAATTTACTTTAATTATAAAGTAAAATAATATTGACAAAAACATTATATATCTAAGAAGTGTTTTAAGGAATATCAAGATACGAAGATTTAAATTAAATTGGTTTACAATTTAGCTTTGAAAAGTTTGTATTTTCTCAAATGACTTTTCTTTTATAATATTGCTGATAGTTACATACAGTAAAAAAACCAATTCTACTTTAAGAAAAAAAAATAACATTTTGCAAATATTGTATGTCTCTAAAATAATTAATATAAAAGTTATTTCTATGTTAAACACAAATGAATGCTTATCAATATAAATAAATGCTTAAGCATTTAGCCCATTAAACCCTGAGGCAAATTAAATAAATGTATGATTATTTTAGTGGGTATAACGCATGAGTTTCCGTGGGTCGGAACATTATCTGGAAAGTTCATCGCAATTTTTCGGAAAAAATTGTGATTTACAAAAAATAGTGATCTTTAATTTTTACCCAGTGTTGTTCAAGATTCCCTTTTGCACGAAAAATTAGGTCTCAAGTATAAATAAGTTTAAACAATTGGAATAAGGTGTGGAACACTTGAAAATATTCTCTTTAGTATGGAGTTATTAAATATTGAAGTCCGGACACCTTTCATCCTTGTCCCAAAAATCAGGGGCTTATTGAAAAAAATCAAAAATGCATTCGTTGCAGCAGATAAAAGAAATATTTTTCAAAAAATAAAAAAAAATGTAATTATAATTATTTAAAAAAATATGTTACATAGTAAAATTATAGAGAGAAAGATGGGGGAAACAGATGCTTACAAATTTTTTTTCTCTAAAGCCAATACTTATACATTGGTGTCAGTTTTAGATATCAGAAAAGAGCCACACTCATCCTTTTTGTTTTTATTCTGTGCGGTTGATTTTCTTCGAACATTAAAAATATTTCATTAAATTAATTAAAGTATCACATGAAAGTTAATAAGTTGTGATTGAAAGATAGATTTTCTTTCAATTTCGATTCAAGTTTATGTAAGAGATAATGCATCTTTATCTAATATAAAACATTGAGTTTAATAATTTGAGGAAGAACCAACAATATTTTATATTGTTCTCCAAACTCTCCTTCTGAAGTATTGTTGAAAAGTTTAAGACTGATTGGCCAGGAATTTGCTGGATACTAGAAAACTATCTTTCTTATCCTTTTTGCACACTCTATTTATGTTATATTATGAAACTTTTTACTGCATTCTTATCGAATTCTTTTTATTTAAAAACTGTTAATTAACAATAAATGTTTTAGGACATTTCATAATTAAAAACTCTTGCCATGTACAATAACTTTATATTTTATAATTAATAAACTTTCGTCATAGCTAATGAATTCTTAATAATTAAAAGTTATTAAAAATATTAATTTTAATAGAAATATTTCTAGATATGAAAATTTAAATCTTATATTATAATTCTTATAAAATTTATGTTATAAAACCAATAAAGTTTTCTTAAATTTATAGTAAAATATTTAAATATTGTTTGAATATTTTATAACAATAGGCAAGAAATAATTGCAGATATGAGGAATATTATCTTACATCCTTTTTTTCATAAGAACCCTAAGTGTTACATAGCTAATGAATTTTTAGTGGCTAACAAATTCATTTTAATTAAATATTATTAAATATTTAAAAATGATTGGCTAGAAATATTTGAAAGTGTAAAAAAAATATTGCATTGTCTCTCTTGTAAACTCTAATTACATAACATAACAAATCATTTTTTTTTAAAAACCTGGAAATTGTTTCAACTGAATATTAAAATATCTTTAAATAATAGTCCAGAAATATTTCCAGATGTGAAAAATTATAGCTTGCATTAGAGCTTTTAACTCTACCTAATAAATGTAACAAAATGTATGCTATGTTAAGTCGGGGAAAAAGAGATCCATTATTTTAACGTGAACATCAAGACTTTATTTAACATGTTTCCAATTCATTTCGATCAAATGGTTTAAGAATTTCATGGTCTATCTTTAGTTACTTTACGATGCTATGACTAATAAAATGCCGGCCAACTAGGATTATTTGTGATTTTATCGACATTTTCGAAGATGGGCCAACGGGTATGAGGCGCATTTTTAGCAGTAAAAATAACTGCACAAAATCTACGAAACCAAAACTTAACATAATTAGTCGTTCTGGTATCGCAACCACTTCCGCCATCCACAATTCTTCAATTTCAGACTTATGACATGAATTTATCGTCTGTATTTAAGATAAACTGTGAAATGTACAGGATTTTTTCTCTGTTCACTGTTTTCAGCACTGTGTAACTCATAACTGAATGAACCAAGCAAAAAACAGCGGATTTTTTGTTGTTGCTTATGACACTTGGACAAGCCAAGCTCGCTATACCCTGGTCAGGCGAATTTAAGACAATAGGGAGCGTCTTTCGCTTTAATCATTGCACCATGAAGGTGAAAGTATGTCTTTGCTCTTTTTTAAACCTCCGATAGATGGTACCACCAGAAGATCCATTAATTCAATTTTGACATTGATCTGAAGGGGGAGGAAATTTTCTGTAGACCATTGTACCCATGGTAACTGATCAATGATTGACTACAGGACTTTCGATTCCACGGATTTAACAAGCACGTATATCGCATGTATTCGGTGGGTCTTTGGTGGCATTGGGAATCAAACCCCACTCTTCCGGATGGAACGCCGTTGCCTTAACCACTAGGTTACCACGGTCTACGAATTTTTAGTGCAAAATGACACTCTTCTAATGAGGATAAATCCGTATCTATTTGATCCATGCTTTATGAGATATTCATTATTACAGACATTTACCGAAAAAATGAGGAATTTCCTTAACTCAAGCTTTTTGTATAATTCAGTAGAATGTTTTAAAAATGTAATTAAAGTACGGTTCACCAAGTAACAAAACAGGAATTTATAATGATTGCTATTAATAGGGCATTAAGGAAAATTTGATATTGATATCATGATAGTTATGATTCAGTAAACATTTTCCTGTTTATTTGATTTCAGATACTTTTTACATTTTAATTTTCATATTGTATAAAATTTTTTTTTATAAAATCACCTTCTATTTTGTGGTTGTTTCACGATTTATGTAATAATAAGTCATGCATATTGTATTATATATTTGTATTTTAGGATTTATGTCATAATTTAGGATATTTTGTGTAAATAAATAAATAATAGAATCTTGAAAATCTTGTACATTTTTACTGAGAATTATAAGAATTAATTTGGATTTAATTAAAATGTTATAAAACACTAGAGAAATAATAAACAAATGCATAGCAGTTTAAATCATATCTATGCATAAATTAGGAAAATAATTTTCCGTCGATGTATAGTAGTTACCAGTCGATTTATTATATATATATTTTTTAAGTTCGGGTGCATCATACATGACTGTAAAACACGCATGACTCATTTCTAAGCAGCGACTTTTCGACACAAAAAGAGAATTGTAGAGACATTTTCTATCTGTACGTAAGAACACAACTGCGTCAATAAGCATTAAATTTTAACTCGAAATAAAACATTAAACTGAGAATTGATTTGATCAAATTTCATTACTCGTCACCTGATGTAGTGTCATTAGAAACAGCTGAATTTCTTAAGAGTTTTTCATTCGCAAAAATCAATAATCGATGAAGATTGAAAGAAATTATTATCGATCACGTGTTCGTAAAGAAAAAAAACTTGGGACGTTACTGTGTTCTATTACAGCGTTGCTTGTCAACGCATTTGTATGAAAACAACTTTCGTTAAAAATCATTTATACATTTTTGTTATTTTTCTTAGGTTTGTAAAATTTAGTAAGACTAGGATATAATTTAAGGCATTGTAAAAGGAAATAATGTTGACTTTTAAAATTTTTGTGGTCTGGTTTGTAGGGTTTACAACCTTCGTTGAAGGTAAGAATTCTCTATTTGATGAAATCAAAAGAAATTTTATGCAGTCGTATTTAAAATATTTATAATATAATAAATTGAAAACATTTATTAAGCAAATTTGTTAATTGAAAGTTATCTAAATGCAGTATAACGCATTTTAGTCTATTTGTAATTACTTAAATAGTTTAAAATGTCATTTAAAGGAATAATGAATAATTTTATTATCATAAGCACTCTGAAGTTTAACTATTACAGCAGAGTTTTCTTTTTTTCTAAATTAAGTGCACATTCATTTTTTGTAGCTATTGTAATTTTAAATTCAAGTATAAATTACTTAATTTATTGTTTATGTGGGTAATTTATTCCAAGATATTATATTTAATTTGAATAATTTATTATTTCACAAAAAATTAAAGCCATGAAAATAATTGATATGGATTTATTTTTAATTGACTAGAAAATTTTGAAAAATTATTCAAAAATTAAGCAACAGAACATTGGGTAAAAATAAATTAAAATATTTAATCTAAAAATATTTTTAAATAACTGAATGGTTATCTTTTAGTAACTTGAATTTTATTTTTATAACTGTAGAAGTGCATTGTTTTGCAGAAAAGAAATAAATATTATTAAATAATCCCAATAAAAATTTTTATTTATAACCTAGATAAATGTAAATTAAAATCCAATTTTATAACTATAGATTTACATTATTTTGATGAAAAGTAATAATAGGCATTGAATAATCCAAATGAAGATATTTATTTGCAGCCTTTATTGAAAAATAATGTATTTAAAGTAAACAAACAAAATATTCAACACATAAATTGAAAAATATAACTTTACAAAATAAATTTTTATATTTAATTTTCAATTTAACTGAAATAAAATAATCTATGTTTGTTAAAAGTAAATAAATTCAAAATATAAAAAGTTTGCTTAAAAATTACTGAAAAAAGTTACTTTTATAAAATTATTTGTTTCCATACATAAATATTTGCCTTAAAACTTTTTCAAATAACTGATTACTTGCATAAAAATATTGAATAATATTCCTAACATTCATTTCAATCTATTTCTATAAATATTAAACATAATAAAAATGCATGTAATGTTTTTAAGATTTATTTTTAGATATGAAAATTTAAATCATATAAAAGACTCCAATTACAAAATAAAAAAGTTATATTATTAATTAAAATTCTGTTGAAACAATTATAAAAAGGAAAACGTTGTTTAACATTTTTATTTAACATCTAATGATGTCTGAATTAGACATCAGGCTATAAGTTTAATCCCAATTATATACGTATGAAGGTATAATAAAAAAGTACAGGAAAAATCTAGCAATTAACTCTAAGCAAAGGCAGGAAAGAGTAGAATTACTAAATATATAAAAAAAAATATATGTTCTTTGGTGTTGAAGCATATAGTGGAAATGCATGTATAAAAAGGTAAAAGCAAGTACGAATGAAATTTATTTTAAAATTTAACAAAAAGAGCAAAATAAACACATAGAAATGGAATTATTAAACTCAATTTGGTTACCCTCATTAAGGGATATTGAACACAACGGCATAAAAGTTTGGTTATTTGTGGAATGGCAAAGGGTAATCGACAAAACTTTGCCACTAAAAGCCAAAACCATGCAAAACCATTAAATAAAAAGTTAAATAATCTGAATATGAATACAACTAAACATCAAATAAGTATTTCCACTTAAGTATAAAAATTATAAAAACTCAAACTAAATAAAACTTAATGCAAATATCGAAAGTAACTAAGTAGGTTTTGATATTTATATTTATGCAGCAATGAAAATAATTTACCTTGAAACTTTATGAAATGTTATTTAGTAAGTAAAGCATTGCTTATAAGAATAAAATAAGATGCAGTTATTAACTTTAAAAGGGTTGCCTAAGCCTTTATGACCTTAAAAAATGCTATTTAATATTCGCACTTAAAATTCAAAGAATTAAAAAATATCCCTTTTAAATGATGATTTACTTTAAAAAAGAAAAAACGAAATTCAAAAATTAAGAAAATACTAAATATCATGTATTAAAAATATATTTTAATTTCTAATCTAGTTATAAAGGGATAATAGATATAAATTAAATTAATGCAATGACAATAAAAACATAATATATGTTTCATATTTTTTATATATGGCATACTAAAATGTTCAAAAAAATTTAAATAACTAATAAAAACATTTTTGATTATAGCTTTAATTTAAACATGAAGTTCTGCGTTACATCACACAGGTGTCTACACATAACAAAATAATTTAAATAACATTTTCCTTCTCAAAACATTTTTAATCATGAAATAAAATTTCATAAATAGATTAGCTGAAAACAAAGGGAATGAAGTGTATGGTGCTAGTTATTGTGAAGTCGAAATTATTCATTCGCTTTACAACACATTTCCAACAAGTGACATTTTGGAAAAGGTGAAAACACATTTGTTGAGGAGGACAAAACCAATCATTTTTGAAAAATATCGTTAGGTATCGTAAGAAGTAAAAATTGTCATTTTTTTAAAAAAACAAACTACACTGAGTAGGGAAAACACTACAATATCATAAATACTTTTTTTTATCTACTCCTAGTAGTAATGCATATATGAAAAATTTAAAAGCAGGAAAGGAACTGTTACTTTTTGAAGCAAGAAAAATTCCGCTCGTAATGTTACATTACCGTATAAGCAATTTTACAGAGAGTTCAAAACAGCGCATTAGCAAATAATAAATGCTTTAAGCAAATAATAAAAACGGTGATAAAAATTTCAAAGGCTAACTTAGTTTCTGTTTTAAATTATTTATAGAATCATATAGTATTAAAGTTTTAAGCTTTTATATGCAGTCATTTTTAATATTGAATTCATGAAAAGTTTCAGCGTGCAAAGAATAAGAAAATTATATTTATCTATATCAAAAAATTTTTCTACCAGTCAAATTTTTAGATCAGATCTTATCCCCTTTCGAGGTCACAATGGTGCTCCAGATAGTGGTTCACTATACAAAAAGTTCCATCACTTTTACCCCTTCTAGTGCTGAAAGGAGAAAGATAGTAGCAAATCATTAGAGAAAAACATTTTTTAAGATGAAGAACTTCATTTTAAAATGACTAATGGTAACTTAAGATGAAACAGCAGAAAGAAAAAAAGAAATTAGAAAAAAATTTGTTCAAAATTGTATTTATTTGTTTGCTTAGTTAAACAGTTCATGAAAATGAATAATTCAGGTAAGTTTAGCTTGATCATATTCATTTTATAGAAAATTTAGATAAGAAAGTTTCTCAATTACAAGTGTGCAGGAAAAAAATATTGTTTCATTTAAAATAATTTCTGAAATAATTCAAAACTGCATATAGAAATTTGATTTAATAGCTAAAAATCTAAATAAATCCTAATATGAAAGGCATTCTTCCGCCTAGCATAAAAGTGGTTCATGTTTGTAACTCATATTTTATAGTAGAAAATTCCCATTTGTTAAATATCTGTCCATATCGGAAATGGAAACTATATCTCACTTGTTTGAAGCTATTTTTCAATAACTGTATTAATCGGTCCTGAGGAGTTAACTGCAATGAATTTCATTTCTGCCTATCAATCTTTATATTTACTGCCTATCATTTTTGCCTATCAATCTTTATATGTGTTTGTGTGTGTTCACGCACACACAAAGTAATCTATATATAATGGAAGTAATATGTAGATTGTAAGTTGAATTATTTTGCAAAATTTCCGTACAGTGTGGTATAGGTTTCATCTTCAAATGTGTCAATTAATTCTCAATTATTTTTTAAAAATAAGAAAGTTAGACAATGTTTATTTTATTACTCTATATATGATAACTTTAATTTTTATAGCTCAATATTATGGATATTGTGATGCCTTCGGGAGATGCCCTCAAACCTATTACACCAACAGATATGTGAGTCTTCATCAATGTTATTACAGAAATTATCACGCATTTCTCACCTGTTATAAGAATATTCACGTTGGGGTAAACAGAAGAGAAGACAGGTTATCTGATGAAGAATTCGAAAATTATAAGTGCATGTAAGTAAAAACTTATTTCATTCAGGATGTAGCTCAAGATTTGTATGTATTTATATGTATGCAATGTTGTAACAATACATTTTCATGTATGCAATGTATTTCAAATAATTCAATGTTATGATAATAATTTTAGAATAATAAATATAAAAAAAAGTTATATGCTAGAAGAAACATTTCCAGACAATTTGAATTATGTTTTTTAGCTGAAAAATGAATATTTTTAATTTTATAAATGTCAGAAAATGTCATAGATCATAGAAATACAAAAAGGTGACTGCAGCTAAATTAAATGATAGAAAGTGGAAGTTGATTGGTACTGAATAAAATATTACAGAATAAATTTAGCACTATTGGATCTATTCTCAAAATAAATTTTATTCACTTATATTTAAACATGTGATCTCAATTTGTACATCAGATATCGCTCATACTATTAAATAAAGTAAAATGATCAATTATAAAATGCAGCTCTGTAAGCTTAATTTTATTAAACAAATATCAGTACGTATATAAATATTTATTATTTAAAAGTGAAAAATAAAACAGTTTGAAATAGCTTAGTAGATGGTAACATATTCTAATGGAAAAAAAAAAAAAACGTCACACGATAGTAACCAAAAATATAATAGGCTACTAATATTTTTGGTTACAATGGTATGCAAAATTTATGCAGCAATCTATATTTTAAGTGAACAGACATGAAATTGCAGAAAAAGGATTCTATTGCGATCAGTACAATAAATACGAATTCAGTAAAGAGACTGAAAATGTTCCTCTTATATTATGAGCAGAGTATAAAACATAGAGATCAATCTTAGTAAATTTTTGGAAGTTGTGACTTTTCAATTAATAGAAATTTATATTTTAATAATAAAATTATGATCATGATAGACCAATCCTACTATGCGCTTGAAAAAAATTGCAGAATTTTATCATTTACTTATTTCAATGTTTATAACAGTGCAAAATAGCATAACAACTGATAACCTAACAGCTGAAAGTAACTGCAAAGAATTTGATTATCCCCCATAAATTATTTTTCATGAGAAAAATTTTTTTTAAAGATTCTTGTCATATTTTCTAATTGTAAAAAAGGTAACTAGAAACACTACCAAACATTCATCCAGATATTGCTGCAAAAAAAAAAAAAAGTGTTATGTCTATCACTCTTTGTTCAATATTGTCTGTATACAAGCCAGGACTTTCCATTCATTGAAGGTCAGAATCTAAGATTGCGCCATGGTAAGTTTATTATTACCCCAAATGTAACTAGAAACACTTTTCCACAATAAAAATTTAAAATAGTGCTAGCTGCATATCGTTTTTTTTAAAATTGAAGAAAATTTTCGAGATTTTAATGTAATTTACTTTTATTTTAAGGGAAAAGCATTTTCAATTAGTTTTCTGTTCAAATAACAAAACTAGCATATTAATGTTTTTCTTTGTTTAATAACAAAAGAAATGAGATAATTTTGAGATTAGAAAGTAAAATTTATAAGTAAAATAAATTGTCTTTGTACTTTTTTTTAAGTGTTACAAACACGTTATTGTGAAAATTTATGATGACTTTTCAGGTTAATAAATTCCTTAATGAACTGCTTGGAGCTCAAGACAGAAATATTCTGCAGTCGTCAAGATTTAAATACAGTGAGAATGATAACTCGCATGGTCAGACTTGAAGATGAGACAGAATGCAACGGAACTGGTGTTGTTGCCAGTCATCTATTGCAGTTTTCAATTTAACTAAGAATCGCATCCGTTACTGGAGAGATAATTTACTTCATTGTATTAAAAATGCAGTATTTCCTTTCAAAGGAAAACAGAAATCATAGAGACATTGAAATAAGAAATTGATCTTGATGTAAAGACTGGTCTCATTGTGAATTATCTTTAAATTATATGAACTATCTAAAAAATATGTATACATAGTTTTTTTTCAATATTTTTTAAATAAAATTTTAATGCATTGTTGTAGTTTTTATTTCTTTTTCTTAAGAGTTCGTATATGCATATATATAATTTAATGTGTTTCAAAATAGGATATTAAATCTGTGCACATCCTCGGGTTGCTTAAATTTCTTTAAACAGTTAGCAAATATTTATATTTTATTATATATATGATTTATAATATTCAAATGGTTTTCAAATAAAAAAGAAACTATATTTGGTTTTATAAGATTTTTTTTCATTTTATATATTTAGAGATAAGTTTCACGATGAATTATTTAATGAAAAATAATTATATATATACTATAGTCACTATAGTTGTTATTTATTTTAACAATTATTATGTATTAATAAGCGTATGTTTCATATATTATTATAAAAATTGTTTTCATGCATACTTGAATAATAAATATGCTTAGATCATAACAAATATCCATGCAATTTAAACTAAAGAAATTTCAAGAGTTTGAGAAAAATGATTGATTGTAGTAAAAATATTATATTTTTGTTTTCTATTCATTTTCAATATTCCTATTGATTTTGTTTTTTGTTGTTTTGAATACAATGTATGATGGTTTTATTAATTAAGTCTTTAAAAGAGCTTCATAAATTAGATGTATTGAAAAGCAATATAAAGTGTTTTAATGATAATTTTAAATATGACACTTTTATTCAGAATAAAAAAATTATTGAAAAACTTTCGAAATTAAATTTTCGAAGGTAAATTTTGAAATTCTCACAATTTTATAAAGTCATTCTTACATTAATGCTTCTTGTTCCTTAGAACTCGTATAAAATCATGAATCTGTATTATAAGCAAAATAATTGATTTATTTAGTGATTTTTTATACAAGAACAAATTTACTTGGAAGTTCAGACTGATTCTTCCATATATATACATACATATATTTATACCATAAAAGGTAATGTTTTTAACTTTTTTTTGATTATTTCCAGATTTAGTGCCTTATAAAAGCTTTTCTACTATTTGTACTATTTATACTTAATTGCAAATGATTTGTAAAAGATTTATTATGCATATATAAGCAAAACAGCTTGCTTAATATCAACATTATATACAAAACATTTACATCAGAAGAGTGGCATTAAGTGATTTACTGATTGTTTTCAGTAAAACTATATGGAGATTACGGTCATCTTGCATTTAGTTGAAAAACTACTCTAAAATTTTCAATCAAATATTCATTGACAAGTATTTAGAATTTCAGTAAAAGAAATTTATTTATATGGCTAACATATATATTACATAAATGATTAATAAAAAAATTCAAGTTTTCTCTTAAAGTTTTGCATTTTTATCTCCATTAAAAATTCTTATTTAAAATTCTGAGTACAACAGTAATTATAAACCATACCAAAGCTATTTTTTAACAGCTTGTTAAGCATCTGCTGGTTATTAAAATAGAAAGTTTAATACTATACAGTGTTTTTAAAACAGGCTCAATATAAAGATTTCTAATAGTTTATTTTTGCAGTTTACTTTTATTTTTACCTGTAAAGAATAAGAAGTACAAGAAATTGAAGTCTACAGTACTTCAAAGTTATGGATGAACATGTCGTAACAGAATGCTTATCATCATGTTTTTGTGAAGCATTTCAACAGCCTCATTGAATTTTCTTTTCGACAAATTATATTGTAGATAGTGAGTTATATTTAAGTGTCTGAAGTGAAAAGGTCCTCAAATTTCTAGACATACATCTTAAAATTTCATACACGAAGCAGAAATACAAAACATATTTCCTATAATTCAACATGATTTTAATCGAAATTAGACTTTTGGGCTTCGAAAAGTAGGGTCTTTCGATTGGATCAGGTTGAATATTAAATTTCATGAATATTACAAGAAAATGTTAAAAAGAGAAAATGAAAAATTCTTAAATCTATAAAACTTTAAACTTAAACATATCCTGTTAGCAAATAGGCTAAAAGGAATCTATGAATCAGTGAGATGTCTTTCCTCCATTGTATAACTTTTTCTTATTTTAATTTTTACTCGTGGAAGAGAAATAAAAAACTACAATGATGGTACAATTATCAGAACCATATGGGCATTGAAAAATATTAGCAATTCATTTTTGTTTGTATTTTATTACATTTAAAAGCATTAATAATCTTTTATTTTGTTTAAAATATCAGATAAATCTATTAACCATATGCTTTATTTTAGCATATTCATCATGCAAATGTAGGCATTAATTATATTCTGATGCTATATTTTAGCACACACATTCCAGATTGGATATCCTAAGAGCCGAAACGAAAGCTGTTGTACAGAATTTGAACATGAACCTTATCTTTGCTTTATAGGTGGAATTTTTATAAATAATGGGCTGCATTTACGAAAACCTCAAATAGTTAATAAATTTTTCAAGCATCCATCTTACAAATGCTTATAGAGAAATCAGAAACTCAACCGTCATCTTTCTTTGTTCAATAGTAGTTGGAACCAAATCCAAGACCTTTTATTCTGTTGGACAATGTCCTAACTCTAGAATGTTAAGTCATCTTGATACTAACTGCAAAATACTTACTTCATATAATTTATTGAGATGAATCAGTTCTGAAAGTATATCATGAATTCACGAAGTAGAGGTGATATGTTTTGGGAAGCGTCCACACAAGTAGCTGGAAAATAGCAATTTATATTTCGACTAGCTGAAGACGCTCTAATGGTGGATATAAAACCTCTTTAGTATATTTAAAATAAATCATGGTCTTAGCGTTTCCCAAATTAAATAAGACCTATGGTAACTGCGAGTCATGTATGGGACCAAGACAATATTGTTCCCTGAGTTTAAATTATGAGGAACACCTCCACTTCCGGAGTTTCGATAGCAAACCTATTGTGGACTCCATCATATAAGATGTTCTTAATTACTCTGTACTTGCCAAACAAGGAGTTCTAATGCTAATAGTCTGAGCTTCACTAATTTCCCAAACATAAAGAATAGATAGATAAATAAAAACCTTGATTTCATTACCACTTGCAAAGTCCTGGCCTGATTTTGTAAGATTCAAATCAAATAGAAAATGGGGTGAAGTCAAAAATATAAGAAGGGCTACAGAATTATTCCCATCTTAAATAATCAAGCTGTGTGATTATACAAACGCTTGTTACCATGCACAAAGATATTACTCAAAGTCAGTAGTCTAAGCTTTTTGTTTTGTGTAACATCTTCAATGTATCACAGTAAGCTTGTATCATTGACTGTTCAGCCCAATTCCATCCTGTTCATCAAGAGAATTTCCTAAAACATGATGTACAGGAATTTCCGTCAAAAAAACATAGTGGTCTTACTTTCTAGTTTTTTGTGAAGCAATATATATTTGATTCTAATGACGAATGATTAATTTCAAGTGATTCGTGGCAAATCCCTGTTTCATACTCAAACATTTTCCTTTTTAAAAATTCATTTCTTACTTGTTGTATAACTCTGCAAATCTTCAAGATTACTTTCATGACCTCTGCTATGATTTTAAGATTTACTTATATTTCTAAAAATTAAAATTAAAAAGTAAAAGTATACATAAATTTATGTAAATCATATGTAGTGATTTTATGCTAAAGTATAAAAATAGAAACAATTATATTTTAAGAAAAACATAATATGAAAACATACACTACAGGCCATTAAAATTGCTACACCAGGAAGAAATGCAGATAACAAAATGATATTTATTGGACAAATATATTATACTAGAAATAACAAGTGATTAAATTTTCAAAAATTTTGGCTGGATAGATCCTGAGAAATCAGTACCCAGAACAACCACCTCTGGCAAAAATAACAGCAGTTATACGCCGGGGCATTGCGTCAAACAGAGATTGGATTACATGTACAAGTACAGATGCCCATGCAGCTTCCACACGATGCCACAGTTCATCAACCGTAGTGACTGGCGTTTGGTGATGAGCCAGTCGCTCGGCAACCATTGACTTGACATTTTCTATTGGTGAAAGATCTGGAGAACGTGCTGGCCAGGGCAGCAACCGTACATGTTCCGTATCAAGGAAGGTCCGTACAATACCGGCAACATGCGGTCGGGCATTATCATGCTGAAACGTAGGGTTTCGCAAGACTCGAATAAAAGGTAGAGCCACGGGTCGTAACACACCAGAAACACCAGAAATGTAGCGTGCACTGTTCAAAGTACCGTCAATGCGAACAAGAGGTGACTGAGACGTGTATCCAATAGCACCTCATACCATCACGCCAGGTGATGGGACAGTATGACGATGACGAATGCATGCTGCCAGTGTGCGTTCACCACGATGCCGCCAAACACGGATGCGACCATCATGATGCTGTACACAGAACCTGGATTCATCTCAAAAGATGACGTCTCGCCATTCGTGCGCCCAGGTTCGTCGTTGATCACACCATTGAAGGCGCTCTTGTCTATGACGCAGCGTCAAGGGAAACCGCAGCCATGGTCTCCGAGCTGAGAGTCCATGCTGCTGCAAACGTCGTCGAACTGTTCGCGCAGACATTTGTTGTCTTCCAAACGACCCCGTTTCTTGACTCACGGCTCGTGACGTGGTTCCAGGATCCATTAGGGCCATGCGGATAATATGCTTATCTTTTAGGCTGCTAGTGATAGGTGGCCGTTTAGATCCCGCATAGCATTCCGTATTACCGTCCTGAACCCATCGATTCCATATTCTGCTAACAGTCATTGGATCTCGACCGACGCGAGCAGACATACTGCGATAAGATAAACCGCAATCCCGGTACGCTACAATTCGACTTTTATCAAAGTCAGAAAAGTGTTGGTACGCATTTCTCCTTCTTACACGAGGCATCACAACAATTTTTCACCAGGCAACTACGTTCAAATGCAATTTGTGTATGAGGAACCGGCTGAACAATTTCCTCATTTAAACACAATGTAGGTGTCACTACTGGTGCCTGCTTTGTCTGAATGCGCAGTAAAGCTAATCATTTGCATATCACAGCACCTTCTTCCTTTCGTATAAATTTGACATCTGTAGCATGTCGCCTTCTTGGTGTAGCAATTTTAATGGCCAGTAGTATATATTTGTTAAAGTCTAAAATCTGAGTTCTAATAAAACTGCTTAATGAAGTGTTAGATTATATGAGGGATAATAGTTTAAATTAAATAAAAACAGATAAATACATAAATATTTAAGAATTTAGCGTATTTATAATTGCATAGTTATGTTATACATTGAAATTATAAGTCATAAAGTGAAATAGGTATGAATATAAACCTTTCAATGAGCCAAAGTAAAGTTAAAAGTTATGGGAGAAAAAAAAAAAAAAACTGATGATCCAGATTTTAATGATTTGAAATTCGTTAACCAGGAATCTAGGTTAATAAAAGATGAAATAAAAGATAAAAAGTAGGTTTAAAAAGTATAATAAAAAAAGAGGAAATGATTTTAAATATTTCCCCCCCAGAATTTAAAAACTACAGAGTATTTTTGTAAGCTGATAATATTGCGTTGAACAGTCTAAAAGAAGAGCTCCAATACTACATTCAATCTGTTGAAACTTAATCAGGAATTCTTTATTTAAAGCAGAGGGATCACTCATACTGAACATTTAAAGAATATAACCAGGAACTTTGAAGAATATATCTAGGAACTTTGAAGAATATAACTAGGAACTTTGAAGAATATAACTAGGAACTTTGAAAAATATAACTAGAAACTTTGAAGAATATATCTAGAAACTTTGAAGAATATAATTAGGAAATTTGAAGAATATAACTAGGAACTTTGAAAAATATAACTAGAAACTTTGAAGAATAACATATGAAGAAATATTTTCAAGGATAATTCTAGTGCCTTTGAAGGTTAACTTAATAGTAAATGACAAAACTGTACATTCCATAAGCTTCTGGAAGGAAATAAAATAAATGTAAAGCAACTCTTCTTTGCACACACAAAAATAAATCATTGCACTCACTACTTCTTAACCAAAGTGCTTTATAACTAAAGACAAGTAATCCCTTAATTTCATATGAAATACTTAAATGTTATTTTTGGAACTCGTGTAAGAAGACTTTTGCATCTATTGAAAATACGTAAATGTCTAATGTTAGAAAATTTTCAAAGAAAATTAAGCGCAGTTTGTCCTTTCATAATTATAATATTTAAAAACAGTTTGATCAAAAATTTTATAAATAAACGGATGTCGAACATTTTTTTTGTAAGAAATTTGAATTTGACTAAAATAACTAAAGTTTTACTCGAAAGAATTATCATTTAAATTTCAATCCAATAAAATAATTTTTTGTACTTTTTTATAATATCGCATCCATTAATTTACTGATTTATTATGTTCGCTTTGGGGTTAAGGAAATACCATGTTTTTGTTCTTTTGTGCCAAAAGTGGTACATACTCGTAACCTTTCATAACAAAGTGGATTTGAAAATAAAAATTTAAATAATCTTTGCAGGGTTGCAATAACGGGGTTTTCTTCTTCCATTTGTGCTCTGAGTAGGATAAGCATTTCATTAATCGGCTTATTATGGCCGAATTGTAGCATAGCACTCTTCGGAGCATAAATTTCCGGGATTAATTCCTACAACAGTTGAGCAATAAGAGGCGCGTTTTTGCCTTCTGCAAATGTATCTGTAAGGGTTTTTTCCGGGCTAACTCTCTTGAAACATTTGAATACAATCCACTATTTATAAGAAATATTTAATGCAGTGGCTGTTAAAATATCTTATATTGGTCGAAGCATTTTACTTTTTCAATAAGCATTTTCAATTGTAAAGACAATTAAGAAATATTTCATTATATGAAACCGAAAAAAGAGAGCAAAATGTAATAAACATTTTCATTGGTATTTCAAAAATTATAAAAAGTTAAGATTTCAAATTATTTTGAGTTAAATTGTTTGTTTCAATATAAAACTAAATCTACGATAACTCTGTAATAATTTCCATTTATTAAGTAAAATACGGTTTGCGAATAAAATCAATTAATGTGCTGGTATTTAAAAAAAGGAAAATTTACGAAAAATATTATTTTTTTGGTCATTTTTAAGTTAAAATGAAATATATAGTCAGAATACAATAAATAAAGTATACAAAACTCAAAAATTGTAAAAAATTAAAAAGGTTATTGAAATAATATATAATAAATAGTGTGTAATTCAAATTGTTATAATAAAGGCAGAGAATTTCCTATCAAAAATTGCTTTATTTAATTAAGAGAAGTTAGCACTCTAGACTCATGAGAAACATCATTGATTAAAATATTTCTACTAATAACATAATCAAGTTATTGTTATAAATACTGACGATTGAATTTTCATATTAATAAAGTGCATGAACGACCTTCGAATTGGATTAATTTTGTTAATTTATTTAACTATACCAAGATAAATTTATTTCTATATCATTTAGGCAAAACTCGCGAAAGATTTTTCTCATCCTTTTACGAAATTGGAGGAATTGAAGTAATTGCATAAACTTATTAAATTATTTTATGAAAAGAATGAGTAACTTTGTTTAGTAAATTAAGATACTAAATGTAAAAATGGAACAGGAAAAAGAATCATATATTAACAAACGAAACTGCCATTGATCCAATTAATTTATTAAAATTTGAAATATTTACAAGATAATGAAATTATCACACGAAATATATGGTATTTGAAAAAAATCTTTATATAGTCATTAAAATCAAAATATAAATTTTCAAGTAAATGTTTATAGGGGAATTCGATGAGTTTAGCAATACAAATAAATAAAGTGATCCAGAAATAATCACATACAAATATGACACAAAGATATTTCTCATCTTTTCAAAAAATTTTCAAATTTAGAGTAACTGCATAAACTTATTTAATTATTTTATGAAAATAGTGTGTCCTATTGTTTAGTAAATTACACGATTAAATAAAAAAATATGAATTTTAAAAACAGACTAGAATCCTAAATTATCAATTAAAGTTACCATTAAGGCAAATAATTAGTTAAAAATTTAAAATTAAGGACTATTCTGAAGAGAGAATTCAAATATTGCATACAAAATATATTATATTAGAAAGGAATTTTACATAGTTATTAAAATCCAAATAAAATTTTTCATTTAAATTATTTCAGTGAAATTTAATATATTTAGTAATAGAAAAAAATTAAATGATCCATATATGATGATACATAGGTATGCAGGGAATAAACATAATATAGCGTAAACAATACATAAAAATTAACCCATTAGAAATTCAATCAGCTATGTAGACAGGAAGTTGAATTACAGAGTGCCTAAAGAAAGGTCTCGTTTTATGAACAGACCTGATGGTTTAGTTATTATTAACAAATAGTTGTTCCGGTCTCATGATGAAATGTGCGAAAAGTCCTGCACCAACGAAAGCACGGTATACGTTTTCAATGCACATTCTACATTGAACGATTGTCGTTTGATATCACATTATTACCGAAGGAATGAAAATAATAAAAATATGATTATACACAAGAAAAGAAAAATAAATATAATATTGAGAACCAAGTAAAATATAATCTCATCTGCTGTGATTACAAAAAATATGTTAAGATATAGATAATTGTCTTTCCACAATTATATTATTCAAAATGTTGAATGCGTTTCTGAATGAGATTTAATATAGTTACATTATCAAACGCACGCAAAACAGTAATCGTTTTGTCACTAAGCACAAGTAGTGGAAACATACTTTCATTTGCTTATTGATTTGTGCTAGAGTTTTAACAATGTTATGCCACTTTAAGAGTCAGAAAAGTTACATTAACGTATATACATTTAAATTAGACTCTTACTTAAAATAAGCACACAACTTGAATAAAATACACTACTAATCCTTAAATTTGCAACACCTAGAAGGAAAGAGTTTACGAACGTCAAAACCTCACTATAAAAAAGTTAGAGATGTAATTAATTAGAAGTTCAGTTCATTTGGACTAGACAGGGAGAAAAAAATGACATCTGAAGCATAGTATACAATTTAAGTTCTCCATATTTCTTATAAGGAAAATTACTTTATGAGGTCGGAATGTTTTCAGAATTTCTTCTTATGTCCCTAATAAACAAAAATGCTTGCCGGTAAATATTTGAGTTTGACGGAAGGAGGTTCCATGTTTATCAAGAGGGTGAATTATCGTTTCTTGATATTAATATTCGCAGAGGTCAAAGTGCAATCAGTCATGAGAATTTGGAGTTTTGTGTTACTAAAGATCATACTGAACGGCATGCAAGACATCTCGTCCTCCCATGTATGACACTCGTGAGGTCAGATATATTGATAGATCAATTTTCCAAAACTGTATTAAGGGCAATTTGTCTGGAAACAGATTTGGTCACAACAAGCTTATTATTAGCTTGTGATTAGTGTAACGAGATTTCGGTATTACTTAATGGATAGCTAAAGAACCTTTGGCTATTATAGGTGTTTTAATATCCACTACAAGAATTTATTTCCAGGATGACTTTTTATAAATTCTAGGCTGTATTTACGTGTCGCAAGAAAAAAAATGTGTAATGATGATTGCAATATTATGGAATGACACGCATTATATTTAGTTTCTCTTGATAATGCAATATTGAGACAGACGATTTTGGTGCATTTAACAGAAACGTGTACAGGAGCGGTACAATATTACTTTTCAGACTAGCCTCGGTTCTGTATGTAATATGTTCATATATGTATTTAGAGTCTCTGAGATAAACGATCACCACTTAAAGGTATTCAATTTCGTTATAAGGGCCCAGTAATGGAATGAATAAGATGGGCAGCCATTGGTTATACCAGAAGCATATCTCTAGTTAACTGTGTTTCGAGGCTCGGTTAGTGCAAATCAGACATCCTAAAGTCAAAGACGTCTCAGTTTTCTGCCCTGCGAAATGTCACGTTTCAATAAGAAAATGCAAGAGCACATATTGCATGCCATGGATTGTTAAGTGAATGGCTCACTTTCCACTTATAATGTCTATATAGTTGGACATGAAATATCGTGAAATGAGTCTCTTGTTTCTGTCAGCCCATTTCGACTTCAATCCTAACCAGATAAGGGCCGTTTTATATTCTTAAGGCCGACAGTTATTTTTACTTTAACACCTTTGTATGTGCTTAAGCTAATTGCAGATTTAATCATTTTATCTTCAAATCATATTATTTATACTACAATGAATATTTTTTATTTGGTTTTTTATATGGTTTAAATTTTAAATCGTTATCAGTGTACTTAATGACACATGTTGAAAAACACTTGCGATGAAATAAAACAATCATAGTTACATTTCTTGTTTAATTTTTGTTCTGTAATCAAAATCACATCATAAATACTTTTTTCTCAAGATTTAAGAATCTAAGACCGTACTTTAATCTAAAATATACTTTCTTGGCAAAAAAAAGAAAAGAAAAAAAAAAACCGGTTTCAAATACTTTAATAAATTTTCAGAATATATTTATAGATGACATGCAACCAATATGTTAAATTTTATTCGTTATTGGCTTTTATTCAAAGATACATAGACATATAAATATTTACCAAAATGGTACCATTTTTGACTATTTTAAAATGTATTACAGTTATATAAAATTAGGTTTTCTAAAATAAGTTGACTATATACCTCTTTTATATAATAAATTTGATTGCAAAAATAAACGAAATTTAATTCCTCAAAATGTTAATTTGAATTTTATCACAGAGTGAAAACTTTTTTACGGAAAGAGATTTATTAGCAGTATTTTGTAAGTGTCTCTATAAATTCTATAAATATACAAGTGATATATATATATATATATATATATATATATATATATATATATATATATATATATATATATATATATATATATATATATATATATATATATATATATATATATATATATATATATATATATATATATATATATATATATATATATATATATATATATATATATATATATATATTTCAATATTATATAATAAAGTCTTGTGTTGTGTTAGCATTATTGCGGATGACATATGAACTTTTATTCAAAGATCTTCAGAGTCAACTCCTTTGTTTATCCCTTAGAGAGAGACGGTACCATAAATAATCTCTTATTAATGAGCTAAGTTTCTGAAGTTGAGATTGAATGTAAATTAAACTTGAATGAGTGGAAAGGAAATGTGATAAGTATGCAATCAATGACAAACTGGAGAAGGAAAATAAACAATTAATGCTTTCTTTGGATTAATGAATTAGTAGGACTATTTCACAGGTGTTGAAACTTTTTGTTGAAAACTGAATGTGGGTTTAATTTTACAGCAATTCATTTAGCTTTTGATTTGCAGCACCGGTTTAAATATGATCTCACTGAAAAATAATACAACATAATATTTTTCTTTTTTAATCAATTAAATATTAATTTTTGCTGTTTGAAAATTATTTTTATTATAATTTCGATATTTTATGTGTTTACTTTACATTTAGTAAGTGACGTTTTGGGGATTAATGAAATACTGGAAGAGTAATATTGACTTTTTTGCAATTAAAAGGAAACTTTAAATAAAGAGTTTAAAATTTAACTGCATACTGCTATCATTTTCATAAATATTTAATAGTCATTGATCCTTCTGGTATACTCAATGAATATGCTAAGATATCTTTGAGAAGTGTTGTTACAGTTTTTTATTAGAGCTCCCGTATTATTATAACACTGCAAATAATTTATTTCAATCATAGCATTGAGAAATACTAGAATTTTCTTTTTTTAAGTTTCTCCTTTTAGCAAGAATTGTAGTAATAAATTTAATAAAGCCCGTTTATACTTAATAGGTAAAAGACCTGTAAAAATTTAGATATAATTGAGTTGACAAGCTTATGGGGTAAAAGTATCCCACTAAAAGGTAACATGTTTATCTACTATAATCTCCTATGTATCAAATACAAACTTCATTGATCCAACTTGAATATCACTTTAGAATATTAATAATTTTCTTTTCAATTTTTTTCTCAGTATAGTACATTAATTATCCTCATATAATCATCTACAGACTCAAAATAACATCCTATCGGGTTTCAGATTAAGATATGTAAAAAGGCATGTGTAATGTCAAGCCTTGAGTTAGTTTCATAAGATACAATGACCAAATTATGGACTGCTGTTAGAAAATTTAATGTTTTTAACTAAAAGCAGATGAGTCAATGGTTATTGTTACCGATAACTTATTTTAAATTTGTGTTTCGAGTCATTTATGAAGTGAATATGAATTTTCAAATTGAAACATGAATGTAACCACCACAATATCATGGATTTTATTTTGATATTTAAAGGAACAAAATAAAATGAAGTTTCCTTCTACTTTTTATGAAAAGCATTATAGAAAAATATGTAAATTAAAAGTTGCTCACAAATAACGTTTGCTATAATTTAAAGAAAGATGAAATGTTGTTGTATTAGAATTGTCTTAAAAGTTTAAATTATTTAAAACTTGAAGTAATTTATCTGTTATTTAGAAACCCCAATATTTTATGAAAACGAGATATTAATATGTTTATTTTAATTCAAATAATATAATAAAATTACCTATGGTCTAGATTTCCATCTAATTAGGATTTAATTAAAATTGTCAAAAATTGTTTTTTGAGAAAAAATGTGAGTAATTCATTTTAATATCAATAAAAATTTCTTTAATAGAAAGTTATTATAACTAAATTTTATCTATATAATGATATTTATAAGATATTTAAAAAAGTTTTATATTTTTACTGCAAATGTAACTTTATGTTAGTGCTAGTGTTCATAAGTACCTGTGTGTGTTTTATAGAAAAAAATACACCAGGGAAATATAAGTAAAAATAATTACACTTAAGGGATTTTCATCTTAAAAAATTTTCAACATATCATCAATAATTAAAAATAAACCTCATTATGAAAAAACACTTAAGTATTGTACATGGAAATCATAAATTTTAAAAAATAATTTATTGTTTAAAATTTATTTTAAAATATAAATTTTAAATATGTTAATTAATGTTTTGTTTTCTTAAGTACTTGAAGATTTATTTTAATGACAGTGAATATAGAGTATATTAAAAGAATACATAGTGTAATGTGTAATAAGGAATTTTACAATTCCAATTGGTTTTCTTATTTTTTCTACCCATATATTTGTTTTAAGTACACACACACACACACACACACACACACACACACACACACACACACACACACACACACACACACACACACACACACACACACACACACACACACACACACACACACACACACACACACACACACACACACACACACACACACACACACACACACACACACACAAATATATAAATTACTTCCTATATAGTTACTTCCTTGTTTTGATGAAATTATTTTTAAGAGGCATTATTACAGAGGTGAATTTGCAAAAATAATGTTTATTGCAAGAACATGTTTCAAGAATGTGAAGCCCAACCATGTACCCCGTCTGCCCGGTAGGAGAACTCAACCAAAACAGACCAGAGAAAACCTCGTCAGAAGGATACAGCATACTGGTCACTCATTCGTTGAGAATAATGGCGAGAGATGACATCATCGGTCAGTTCGAAATTCCTTAACGAAATATTTGGTAATGTTAATATATCTGGTTTCATTTCGGAATTTCGCTACAAGGGTGGTATAACTCATATATTTGTTAAAAGTAGGATATATGTACGAAAAAAAAATGTACTATCTTCAGGTTATGAAAAACAATATGTATATACATATATCTATCTATCTACCTATCTATCTTTCTCTCTCTCTCTATATATATATATATATATATATATATATATCATTATTATATATATATATATATATATATATATATATATATAGAGAGAGAGAGAGAGAGAGAGAGAGAGATAGATAGATATAGATATATACATATTGTTTTCCTAACCCCTGAATTTAGTACACTTTTTTATATATCACTATTATATATATCATTATTTTATATATCATTATTATATATCATTATTTTATATATCATTTTATTATATATCATTTTATTATATATATCATTATTATATATATCATTATTATATATATATGTATACCTTAAATAAATATTAATATTTACAAACTAAATATGTCATGGATTTTATTATTTCAAGAGTTATATGAAATGCACAGGAAATATGAAAATTAGTTATATAAAATTTATGATGCAGTCTTTAAGAAATGCATTAGAAAATTAACATTTTTAAGTATAGATACAAAAGATAAATATTCAAATTTCGATAGAACTTAATTGATTATTTAAAACTGAAAGAGCTTCTTCTTCTTCAATCCATTTAAATTAAGACCTGGTAGTAAAGTCCTTTTAATGTAAGGAATATCAAGATGAATCTTCTAAATTAAAGAGCTAGATGAGATGAATTGATTCTGCATATGGCGAATACCCAAGGAAATTTTGAATAGAAATGTAGTTAATTTAGGGAATTCAGCTCACATTAGTGTGTGTTTACATACTTATTAAAATAATCAAAAGTCATAAAGAGAGCTAACACTTAAAGGAAAATTAACATTTTTAAGTATAAAATGCTAGTTGTCTTTTAAGTCTGGCATTTTAGCTCCATTCTAAAGATTCCTTTTAGCAAGAGTTATATTACTTTCAATCCTATTTTTCTCAGTTTAATTCGTATCATTACAGTGCTATGCTTTTTGTTAAATTAGGAAATGAATGTCATCAGTAAGAAAATTCAAAGCAGTGTAGTATTAAATTACCATAAATTATTGTTAAAATAGGGAAAGTTTTATATTTAAAGTATGTACATACAAACTTTAATACAAACACAAGGAAATATAAATAAATAAATATATCTATATATAATTTCAGAATAATATTGAAAAATGGACTTATAATAATATTTATACTAAAATACAGGCAGAATTATTTGACGTACATAAAATGTGAAAATAAAACTGTTCTTAATAAACTTTATACTATTTCAAACCACTTATATTTTGTTTGTCAGATATTTTACGTTTCTTAGTTTTTATCATAACACTGATGATATGAATGGGATATAAAAAACAGAGACATGCAAAAAAAGCGTAAATACTTTAATTTTTGGGATATTCTTATGCATATTATTCATTGAATAGCTTTGCTTAGAGATTCACGAAAAAGAAAATTTTTTCAGAATAATGAAAGCATATAAAAATAACTTTCATAAATAATTTTACTGTTGAGTTATTGAAAATTCTGTAAAAGAATGGATAAATATCAACCGGTTAGGATATGAAATAATTCTATATACACATTACTATAAGTTCAAGGAAATTTCCATCATCCTTATTTCAATTGTTATTTGATTAACCCATATTATTTATGAAAATTATTCATAAATACATGTTTCTTACTTTTCTTCAAAGTTTGAGTGTATTTAAGAGATTGCTATTATTTATTTATTATTATTAACATATAAAAATAAAAAAAATTTTTTTGAGGCCAAAATTTGAAATTTGAAGGAAACTATTATTTGAGAAAATTTTGGGTTATTGATTTTTTTTTTTGTTTTTTGGTTTCCAATCAATGCTTGTTCACGAGAACTAATTTGATCTAGATTTACATAAAAAGGAAACTGCAAATCTCTAGAATTTTCCCTGTTTAATATTGAAGGGAACCTACGAGCTGGAGAAATGGTGGTAAATAGTAAGGACTAAATGCTGTCAGTTAAACAGTCATAATATTTCGTCTAACTTAGACATCGTCTAAATAGGGCGTAACTAGTAGGATTTTAATAGTACATTAATCGTATTGTCATTTATCCTGATTCTAAGGATTAATATACTTAATATGGTAACATAATTTAATCTTAGCAATGAATAATAAATATTTCATTAATGTTTTTAAAAAGTAAACTACGAGATAATTATTTAGCAAATGAAATTTCTTTGAATTAGTTTATTGAAATTTTCTTCAATTAAAATTTCAAATACTTCGCTTAAGAGCATTGTAAAAACGCAAAAAAATTTCTCTTGAACTGAATCGACGAATTTATTGTGCACTGTTGAACAAAACACAGTGTTTGAATTAGATAAGCGAAAGAAATTTGTATTACCATACAGGCTGGTGAAGTTTTGATTTTTATTGCTTGTATTTAATCTGATTTATTAAGAATTTGTTCATTTCCAGAAACACTTCTAAGGAAAAAAGTATAAGTATTTCTGTAGCTAATTTTGAGGTGGACTTGATATTAATCAGAATAGGGTGATTTTAATGTTTGAAAATAATTCCACAGTGTGTTTATTATTTATCTTGTGAAATTACATATTCTGTCCACAAAATATACCTAACAAATATAATTTATTTTTTATGAAACAAATTTTCATATTTTTATGAGCAATATGGTTTTTGTACAATATATTTAACAATATATATTGCACAAGAAAATATTCAGTTTCGGCATTGAAATCTAGGAAAAAATCGAATGTTTTTTTTTTACATATTTATATAGCTCAACAATAATTTAAATAGTATTAAATTTGATAAATAAATCGTTAAACTGTAACTTTATTGTTTCCAATTTGAAATTTGTTTTCGATATTATTAGTCAATCTAAGAAGAAAAGTAGTTTCTCTCACTTTATTCTATAAAAATAATGTAATATTTCTCACAGCTTCAAGGAAAAATGCTATTTGAAATGAAGGAATCTAGGAAGGTTAAGGAAAAAAGGCTATTCGAAATGAAGAAATCAAGGAATGTTAAGGAAAAAATGCTATTCGAAATGAAGGAATCAAGGAAGGTTAAGGAAAATATGCTATTCGAAATGAAGGAATCAAGGAAGGTTAAGGTAAAAATGCTATTCGAAATGAAAGAATCAAGGAAGGTTAAGGAAAAAATGCTATTAATATTACTGCTTACAAACTCAATGTGAAGAAAACTTTATATAAATAAATAATAAACATATACATACATAGCATATGTTGTTTTTTGTGGTTGAAAATTAAATGGAAGCTTAATCGAAACTTATTATTGCGGTAAAAATTCTCTTAAAAGTTGGAAATTGAACATGCGGTTTAAATTTAAATTTCACAATTCGGATGGCAGCATTGAATTCAAATTTTAACTACACGTGTTGAAAAGAAACAAATGCAGATGATTGTGTTTGAAATTTGGCCTCTCATGTTTATATTACATAATTAAAAATATTGGCTTTAATAAATAAGTTATATTATGTTAAATTGAGTATTTTTAATTAAAAATTAAAGTATTGTTTTGTAAGCAAAGAAATTAAATTCTTTACCTTTAGAAAGAAATTAATATATTACATAAGAACGAAAGGAAATTCAAACAAAACCCCATTTAAAAATTATGAAAATATATTCTTTTGTAATACATACATAAATCAGTAAAGTATAAATGGCCCATTGAATTTAATTTATAGAAATACGCAAGTATTTTAATGTCCTTAAATATAAATACAAATGATAAATTTATATTTTCCAATATAAATAAAGAAAAGAGTTTAAAAATACCCATAAATGAAAAAGTTGCCTAATCAAAACGTTAATCTGAGCATTATTAAATTAAAAGTAATACGCATATCTTTATGTAAAATATTAAGTAGAAATTAACGCCATAAATATAAAGGTATTACATTAAAATATTGCTGTTTTACATCTTTATATTATTACCAATTTGAAAAATAGAGAAGAAATAAAGTTTGAAAAAAAAATTAAAATTAGAATTATCAGCTGTGTCAGATAGAATAATACACTTAAAATTCCTAAATTAATTTAAGTAAGAATAAATCGTATTAAAAATAAGAAATAAGCTATATTGCTTTTATTTACGGATCTGCAGAGATTACAAAAAATTTAAATACGATTAAGTTTTATAAAAATTTCAAAAATTTTAAAAATCAATATTTGTGAATAATTTAAAATTTTGATTGTTTATCAGTCATTTTTCGATGGAAAAAAATCAATTTAATTTTTATTTAGAAACCGAATTTATGAAACTTTATATGCACAGTCTAAGAGTTTTTTAATAACTTAAGGATTTTTAACACGTAATAATATCAAATTTCCATATTTCGGATTAAATTATTTTATTGTTGGTATTAAATGAGTTTTGTAGTTTTCCTTTTAAATTACACTTATATAATTAAAATTTTACTTATATTGGGTATAACTTAAAAGGAAGATTCTCATTTAACATCAACTCAATATGCATTTCTCAAGTATGGTTTGAGAAAGTTGATGATGGTATTGCATTTTTTTAATCAGCACAAAACAGACTTCCAAAAGCACGGAAGCTATGATTAAATGTAATAAAATGAAATTAAAATAATTTAATCTCATTAATATTTCTTGGAGGGCAGGGAAATTTTTGTAAAGAAGTTAGGAAACAAAATCTTTATATAATGCTTTATTTTCATTTATTACACGAAGTTTTCCTAGTTTTATCACTGACTAAGCAATTTTTGTTTTAAATGAAAGATGTTGGAATTATTGTGTGAGAGAGATATATATTCTTTGTAAAGTCAATATTTTTACAAAATACACTGCAGACTTTTTTCATTTAATAAATTATTTTTACATATTAAAGTAGATTTTTACATAAATAATTATTATTAATTTAAACAAATGCGTATTGCTAGGGAAATGTCTGCAAAGTTTTGTTCAGAATTTCGATGATGATTTTAATATTGCCTTAAAGCAATCAAACAATAGATTTTCACTAAGTTTCAAACTGTTCTAAACTGTTTGCAGAACCATCAACTGTTTTGTCCAACTCAAAGTTTTTAACCTATAAAAAAATTAAATATTTAAAAAATATTTGAATTTATAGCTTATTATTAAGTATAAAAAACAATACTTATCGAAATACTAATGTCCTATAATTACATATCGAAATACTAATGTCATATAATTTAATTCACAGAAAATATTCTTTAAGTATAGTGTTTGCCCGAAGCACATATCTTCATTGAAATTTATTTTCTAAGAGTTGATAAGACTTGTCTATTAAAATGATCACCTCTGGCAAAATTTAAGATAGATGAGGTCTCAATAATAATAAGCATAAAAGTTTAATAAAATAAATATTATTTATTCAGGAAGATTTCCAATTCTTGAACACCATTTACACTTTACAAATTAATGAATTTATAGGTGATAGTTAAAAGTCCATAAAAACAGTTTTTTTAAATAACTTTAGATTATTTACAGAACTTATTTTGTCTATGCCATTAAGATATGTATTAAGTTATGGTAATTATAGTTACTTTCTGCTTTATTATAGAAAATTATTCATAAATGATTATATATATGATACTGATAATTTTTTTCCATTTCACCCGCAATGAAAAAAATGAAGTCAATATATATTTAATAGTTTTCAATTACAATATGTTCATTAACATTTACAAAATCAATAGTATATGGAATAACTACTCAGACACATTTAAGTAAAATGTATATAAACGTTTAATGGTGCATATAGAATTTTTGAAACTTCTTTTTTATTTCAATAAATTTTAATAAAAGTTTCAAACAATAAAGAATAAACTAAACTTATCAGATTATAATTTTTCAGAAACAAAATTAATTATTTTAAGTATCAACAACTCAATTTACATAAATTTGAAATACATTGGAATATACTTCCATGTGCAGTAGTTTCAAATAAATAATTTTCGACTTCACATAAATGTTTTCTGGATATCTGTGCTGTAGAAAATTTCTATTCATAAATTCAATAAAACAGGAAATATTTCCCGGAAAACAATTTTGATTAAATTACAGTAATATTTCCTTTGAAAATTTGTTAAAATAGTATGCTGATACTTTTTTTAGAACAATAATAATTTCCTCTACATTAACTCATTATATAAAACATAATGAGACCAAAAATCTGTGTTATCGGAAATTTAAAAATAATTTTTATGTAAAGCTTTTTAAAATTTAAGGCAGAAAGCTTTAGATAATCAAATTTTTTTGTTTTAAATGATTATTAAATTAATTACTCATCTGGTATGTTAATAATTATGACTATTTTTGATAAATTGTTTATTTTTGTACTTAATATTAAATTCATATCTATAATCATTTAAAAAATTTCCCAATCAATTAATTTTTGATAATTTTTTATTGTTATAATTGTTTTAAATGATTATAAAGTTAATTACCAAACTAGTATTTCGAAGATTATCAAAAATATTTTTGATAATATGGTTATTTTTATTTAATATTAAATTCGTGCCCCATAATCAATATTTTATGACATTTAGCAATCAATTCATTTTTAATAATTTTTTTATTTTTATATTTAATATCAGATTCATATTCCAAGTCAATACTTTAAGGCATTTCGCAATCAATTCATTTTCATATTTATTTCGGCTTTAAGAGTTTACAAATATCATTGAAGAAAGTTTTCACCCAAATCACATAAATCTAAATATCGTTAAAAGAACATTAGCAAGTTTCTTCTTAAAAGAAAACTCTTTAGAAACACATTTCTAACGTTAATGTAATATTTTTAGTCTATGGTTATTTTCAACATTTATAGGATAGTTTTGTGGATCACTTTCAGAAAGCCCTACTTAAATCTCTGAAGTCATATTATTAAACATATTTTTGTAAACTTTGATACTTTAAATTTAATTAATCCCATTTCTAAATTTTGGGTATCTAACCACAAAAATTCTGTTAATACTATTTTTTCATAATTTCATTCAATATTAATATGAGGTAAAATACATTTTTCAAAATTTTAAATCTTTTTTGATATTGTTCCATATTATTAAATATTTTTAATTGCGTTTTTGTAAAAATTATGTAAATTTTTTAAACAAATAATGGCAGTGTTTTTGTGATCAAGGAAATATTTCAATGTTTTAATTTTTAAATATTTAGGAAATAATCAAGTTTCAGCATAAATATTTTGATATTTCCAAATATATAGATACTCTTTATGTTTTCCTGAATAAATTATCCACTTCTATGAAATACTGATTGATGTCATCTAATAATATTAAATTATTTATCTTATCGATAGTTGAAAATATTGATAAATGTTTTTTAATTTAATAACAGCTTTTTATTTGAATAAACTACGCAGACAAATCCCTTTATCAGAATATTTTCCAGGTCCAATGGTTTCATGTTATTTCTTCAACATCTTTTCAAAATATGGGTCACGTTGAAAAATACTAATGAAATTTCAAATTTTAATAAGTTTTTTTTCGCAAATTTTAGGTTTTCATTGAATAAGATGGGGAGATATATTGGTCGCAATAACGGATTTTTGGCTCCCAAATATGACATTACAGCTTATTGACAAATCCGTCCATAGGAAAGTAGACTTTGTCGTCAACCAAAACATGTAGACATCAATATCATTAAAGAAAATCATACTGATATCAATTATTGAAAATAATTTTATCGAAACATAAAAGCTGTCCATAAGTCTTCAATAACAATTTGTCTCAGGACTAATTCCATACCAAATGTTCAGCTCGTATGACCATATACAGTGGCTTACTTTCATATGTTGTTCATATGGTTCATTGATATTTTCAGAGATTATTTAAAATTGGCTACACAATTAATACAAATCCCAGATCTTTCGAAATTTTTTATAAAGTAAATAGCGTTATTTTCAGTAACATTTATCAAATGCATTCAAATCGTATTTTGTATTAATTTTCATTCAGATACGATTGGACTGTTATAGTTAGAGGCCTTAAAAATCTATATGTGCATTTAGCAACACTGCATTTAGAAATTTTTGCAGAAAAATGAACGACAACTATAATAATGCACATATATTAACATGTTCTGTTAACTGCCGAGAACTGAAGCACGTGAACGGTTCTATTTAACTGAAGGTCATTAATAGTTAAAATTTATATCAATAACTTTTTCGTATTGCTTAATAATAGCAACTTAATATTTCTACATACTACCAAAAGCATGTGGGATCAATTATCTCATGGTCAAATAAAGGTTTTCATGTCAACGAAATAGATATTATTCCGCTTTATTTAGATGAATACATTGGGTTTGTTAATTTTGCTTTATTAATCAATTTAAATCTGTGAACTAAAATCTCTAATAATTAAGACGAATTTTCATATTTTCCATATATATAAATATGAGAAAATTTCTGCATTATATCGCCATCTATAAAACAATAAAATATCAATAATATCTTTAAAATATATAGAAAAAAATCGTCACATTTTGAATTTTAAATTTTATGTAAAATGTACTTGCATAAAGCCTATTTAAAGTGTAAAAAAAATTTTATGATGTTGAATTCTTTCTTTCTAAGAACTTTAAATCTAGATGAATATTTAATTTTTCAAAGATTTCTCTTTAATATATGTATTTAAAAGTAAATATCTCTAATTTTATCAATATACATTTCTGATTATATATATATATATATTATATAAATATATATAATAAAATATAAAGTTGAAAAATCAAATTCTAAAGCATTCTAAAGTACTTAAAATTTATTCTTATCTAAAAGTACTTCTATAGTTTTATTTATTGATCAATAATAAAACAACTAGAATTTCCACCATGTATATTTTTACTTTACCAGCAAGTGATACAATGTTAGCTGACCTGAGTTGATATAATTATTATCGTATCGATTATGCTCACTGAGTATCGTAATCCTGTGTGTTTTGAATTACCTCTTGAGCTTTATGAGAATAAAATTCTGAAGTGATGCAGAACATTGAAATGAATATATATTTATATATATATATATACCCGATTATAGAAATTCATTTTATCAAACAAAGTTCAAGTTATAATTTTACTCCTCAACAATACTCGAGTTTAATTAGCTTTATTAAAACAAACTCATGCAGAGACAGGTCATTTTCTTAATGAAAGTGACAGGTCTTGAACTGAATTTATGTTAGCTTAATTAACGTAATTCACCATTAATATTGATCAAAAGTATCATTCAACTAGAAATATGTTTGAAAATTTATGAACAACGGCTATTACATGGGTATTATTTCAGAAATTACTTAATGCGAGTATTTTATATGCAGTTTCTCAATGTATATTATGGAGAATGTGATTGTATACATTAAAATTTAATATAGTTTTATTTAGGTTTAGTGGGAATATATCATAAAGCAGAGTTACTCTCTGTACCAACATTTACCAGAAAAAACTCCTAAAAATAGTATTATAATATGTTATAAGTATAGCGCACACACATTTAATAAGTTGTTTTTAAAAAAAAAGGCCAAAGAATTATGTAAAAATATAGTTTTTTCAATCAGGGGACATTAAAAAGTATTTATATATTCGATAAAGATTAAATAAACACAAATATTTATAGTAATATTTTGTAAAGGACAATTATAATTAATCGTGAATAAAATGAAAAAATATGTGTACTTGAAAGCGTTGGTATTATAAGCAAATGAAACCTAAAATGAAGGTTTCTGTGACTGTGGAAATAATGTTGTTGTTGTCGGGTGGCAGCTAGGCTGGCATTATGAGGTGCGCTGCTCCACTTTTCCAACTGAACCATATTTTGGTGTGGAGTCTGACTTCCTCAGTACACATATGCCAAAGATACCCGTTTATAGGATAGACAACCATTCAAAGCCATTCCTACAAGGGAAGGACAAAGACAGGATAGATATAGAGAGAAAGTACATCCATGCCCGAACCGGGATTCGAACCCATGCTATCTGCAGTCAGGCACGCTAACCACTAGACAAGTTGGGCGGCTGGGGAAATAATAACACTGTGAATACTCTTTTATCAGGAAATTAGAAGTATAGTAGCTTTACAATAAGTTTTTTTTAAACGTCTTCGCGCGTAGATAAAAGTATACATTTTTAGACTTTTTTTTACGAGTTATGATATATTAGAAATATAACATGTTTAATTTTCATCAAAGCAATTACTGTGTAATATAATGCAATTATATTCAATGTGCTTTTAATTTCATGTTAAAAGATGTCATTTATTTGAAATGATTTATTATTACTATATGCTTTTGCTGTATGTTTGTCTATTTAAGAATTTAGTTTTTTTCAGATTCACCATTTAAATAATTTTAAATAGGAATTAAAGGCGAAATAATTTAATTTAAGAAACAAAATCCAGCTATTTGTTTTTACAAATATCGTGTCTTTTTCTGAAATAAAGAAGAATCTGAAGAAAAAGAATGAAGCACCTAGCACATTTATATATATAATATATAGGCTATATTATTGTGAAGTGCATTTCCCTGCATATTTAGTAAAATATCTGTGAAATGTTTTAGCATATATTTCTTTTGACTTTGCTACTTAATTGATAGGAATTTGTAAGAATTTTACTAAACTTATAATTATATTTTAAATTAAATTTTATGTGAAATTTGGAAAACTAGTCATGTTTATTAGGCTTAAATTAGTTTTGGCACATGATATATTTCATTTTAAATTACTTTATTTTTTACTGTATTAAATATACAAGAATGATCAATTTATTCTTAATCATTTAATCACATTTTATTTAAATATGAATATTTTTTTCATGTTTATGTCAATATTAATGAGAAGCATGCTTTATTTGGAGTAATATTTTTTTACAATTATTTTGACTTTAATTAATAAATACGCATCAATTATTTGACGTAATGGAAATTTGAGTAATCTTATTTGATGAATTTTTAAGGAATAAGATTAATCTTCTAAAATAAAATATGTTAAAATATACTAGTAAACGTGGTTTCTAAACGAAAATAAATGAGATATTTTTTCTGCATCGTATAATTTTTATGTAAATTCCACAAATAATTCATCTTAGTTTTAATATCATGTATTCACGTGTTATAGAAACACGCAGTTTCAAAAATAAAAATATTTTGTACACTGAAATGAAGTCTTTATAAAAATTGAAAATACTTGTCTTATAGTTAATGCTTGTCAAAGAAAAATCGACAGTTTTAAGCAGATAAGGGAAGTTAACTTCAATGAATTTATTGTATATTTTTTTTGTTATTATCTTTGATCCGACAATGTTTTCATTTAGTAAACGTTTAAGTACATTCTTTTTGAGCTTGCTTATAAAATTTAACGAAGAAATTAACTTTTCATTCGATTAAACAACAAAATAATTTGCATAATATTAATTTTTAATGAATTTTGTTTCTTTATTGATTATTATTCCAATTAATATGCAGATGTTATGCAACATGTGGTGCAGTTTATACAGATAAATACAAATATCATGCATTTTAAACATTGGATTATATGCTAAAAAGATATATTTATTTGCGTTGCAATGTAAGGAAGAATATTTTTAATGAATGTTAGTATTCATTAATTTTATTTCTAAAGCACCTTATTTTTATTGAACAACACTGAGAACCTACTTATGAAAGTTAAATAAAGGAATATTTTTGTCATTGAATATCATGTGGAATTTATTAACAGCTGTGTGGGATTTATTAACAGTAGTATGTTCATAACCGATGGTATTGAGTTTCTCTGAATAAATTTTAATAAATGCTAGCACTGGAAATTATTGTCTATCCTATTTCTTAATATATTTACCATGGTGCTAATAGTTAATGCGTGAGTCTAAATAATATATCGATAAAAATTTCAAGTTATAATAATTAAAATCTAGCTACTTGTGACATACTAAAATATGGGATGAAAAACACAATGAAAAGAATAAACAAAAGACACATCCCTAAGTGAAAAATAAAATATTTCGTTTTTCTAAAGACCATATAAGCAAAAATAATAAACTGTACAATGAAAAATACTCCTCTTTGAAAATAATGATATAGATTTACCAGCTTTTATCCATCTTAGATGATTTTTCATGTTCCCAAGGGACATGCATTGTTATAACTGAAAAACAAGCAAGCCATGTCTTCATAAAAGAGTAGGATTTATCATGTAGTCAACACTTACTACAAAAGAAATTAAATGTGATTTTTTCATTTGCACTTGAAGTTTCATTGAAAGAATTAATTTGTTAGTGTACAGTTTTTTATTATTAAATTGTTCAAAGAGTATAGTTGATACTATCAACAAATAATGGTATAAAAATAAACATACAGGTATCATTTTATTTAATAAGAATGAATTTCGGAATTGATCTGGATTAGAAAATTTCTTTCTATAAAGACTAGAATATAAAATTCTCTTTTATCAGAGACTAATTTTAACAGCAGAATAAGATATACGTAAAAAAAAATTTTATTTATCATCCGTTATTTCAAATAGAAAAAGATATAAATTATTATTATCAAATATCTTAAAAAAATAGATGTATGGGATAGTTAGAATCAAGATTATTTTAACTTATTCCGAGAATCAAGACAATCAACTTATTCCGAGAGAAAAACAACTTTAATTTAAAAATTAAAGTCACTTACATAAAAAATAAACATTTATAATTATCAATTTATAAGTTTTTTCAAATGAAAAAAATTTACAAAAATAAACTATTATATAATGTCTAGAAAAATTATGGATGTGACAGTTAATATCAATTTTAAATGCAAATAAAAATCAATTGAATCATCGAGAAAAAACAGCCTTAATTTAAATTAAAATTACAAGGATTTAAAATCTATCTAATTTTATTCTTAAAGAAATTATGCAAAAGATAGCATTTGATTTCACTGAATTGTTAGGTTTTGAAAATATTTATTCAAACAGAAACATCTAAGGCTGTTGTTGGTAACAATGATATCTATGTTGAAATATTATATTAAAAATGAGATTTATGAATCTCAGAGATTTAAATTTTATTTTTCTAAAACTGTTTAACGTATTCCTTATTAGATATCTTCTTATTAGAATATAAGGGAAGCAAATGTATATGGAGCTAGAGAGAGAAAATGCAATATGATGCATATTTCAATCACTCTTGAATACTCTAATGTTTAATTATAATAAGCTCTTTCGTAATAGAATGTTCAAATAAATTTATGAATTTATTTTGCTCTCTTAAAGATTTTTATGTTTCTTTCGTAAAATACATAGTGAATATAATTTTCTCAGACACATTTTTCAATAATGTACATTTCCCACACAGAGTGTATTACCTTAGATAATATTATTACTATTGAAAACAACTTCAAAATTTAAAAATATTAGAATACTAAATACTGGTACGTTGAATAGAAATATGCATCTCTTAAATTTTCTGAATTCTAATTAGAAATTACAATGTCTTTCTTCTAAAAAAAAGATTAGGATGTAAAGTAACTGATAACAAAAAAAAGATTTATCATAAGGTTTTGAATACTTACTTGCGATTTGTATATGTTATCAAATATTAAGTACATGTATTACATGTGTAAAATACATGTATTAAATGTTAAATACATGTAATATTTACTTTCATTATGCCTAAAAAAACATAGAATAAATCATTGTTTTTAATGATGAATCATAATATCAAGGAAAATTAAAGTGTAATTATAAGAGAAATTTTCATTATTTGTTTATAATTTCTAAAATGTTTTAATTTAAATTTATAAAAAATTTCAAAGCATTCATATTATTTTCACTAAGGTTATTCAAATGCAACTTCATACAAAAGTTAATTACATATTGCTTATTAAAAGAAGAGTTGGTACTCAAAGCGTACATAAAGAATTAAAATATTTACAATTTCATATGAAAATAAAGGCAAATAAAAATATATTTTTAAATATAAGTCGATACGTTTGTAACCATAATATGTAATATTTACTAGATAATATATATGTATGCAAGTATGTGCACAAGAATACACATATATTATGTGTATTATGTGCGTATGTTCTTCTGAGATCTCTCATAACTTACAGAAATTTTTGATATTGATAAAAATTCAATATCTAACTGACAGAAGAAGATAATCTCCATATTTGTTTGTAAAATGTCTTCAGAAATTTGCATTGAAAATAGAAAAATGAATAAGCACTAAGAGCATTAATAAGTATTAAATATTAAGAAAGTTTTGGCACGTTAAAGAACTAATTCAGAAATGGGCAACATGAGTCTAGTTGACAAAGGAATCATTGCCATTATTGAAAGGCAGCGAGTTCTGTAATGGAGTCCGTCGAATATCCATCACATTCACTATGGCATATGATATGGGTCATAGCTGCTATGTTCTTAAATTGAAATGAAGCCTCTGAGACTATAGACCAAGTATTGTGCTCTTCTGCATAATTTTTGATTCCAAATATATCCAATACATTAGCTCCATTAAGTGGCCGTTAGATATGATACTGTAAATGTGTCAGACTCTAATAATAAAGTAAATGAACAGAACACTTTGAATTGACGTTTCTTTAGGTTTAAAGGGAGTTTTGGATTCCTAACAAATACTCAATTAAATAATATAAAAAGATAATTATAAAATTGCTTCTAATATTTACAGTTTAAACAAGAAAACTAAGAAAAAATATTTTAGTTTTCGATAATAATAACAAGCGTTGACGTTTCTTTAATTTCTATCAAACTCAAGTGTTGCAACAGTTATTTGGGAATATCAATTTCGCATTAAAAATAAGATAAAACTTCTCATCAATAGATGGCGCTTTTCCAAAAGTTTATTGGTAAACTTATTCACAAAACTTATTTTATTTGTGTTTTTCAAACTAGTGAAGGAAACGGGCGTTTAGACAATTACTTTTCGATATCTGAGGTCACTTGTTTCTCGATGACTATCGTAAATAGTTGTTTTTGTTGACGGAATCTTAGAAGTTTTGCGGCTAGATTTAATGTTTTAGGAAGACGATGAAAGATTGCCATTGCAGGAATATATTTTATAAATAACCAAAAAAGAAAAAATGAAAAAAAAAATGATAAACTTTTTTTTGAAGCATTAAAAATGTGATAGTTTTTTTTAGCCAATATTAAATGAGTAATTATTTCGAAGCACACTTACTTTATAAAAAACTCTATTCAAAAAAGTAAATGTTAATAAAACAAAAATTTATTAACATGACATATAAATGTGTATAAATTTAAATTTCTGTGTAAAATCGTAAATTTTCTCCAATATTTTTATTAAAGACTTTGCATTACATTACGTTAAGATGAAATAATTTTTAATGATTTTATTTCAAGTTATTCATAAAGTTGTCAACTGTTTTACATAGTTTTTGTAATTAAAAATAATTAATTTTTTTTTCAAAATTTACAGAAAATATTGACTTATAAATCTATTAAATAGCTTAAACAGTCTACGCAATAGTCATATTTAACTCAATAGTTTTAATCTCATTTTTTTATTAACAAAAATATAAGATCTTACGAGAAATGAAACTTTTACAGATGCTGCAATGTTTAAAAGAACATTGCCATTTAATTAAAGAAATGTTGTATAAAACTATTTTAAAATGATTTTTATTTTCTATTAATGTTATCTATCATATCATACTGACATTTTTTACCTATTAGTTGATTAGGCAAATTTCTTTTGTAAAATTTATATGAGAATTTATTCATAAAAATTTTTCTTTATATTTACATATTCCTTTTTACTTAATTAAAGTTATAAAACATCATGTTCAATTTTCTAAAGTAAATAAATTTGCGTTTATATTAATTTAAATATTGCAATCTATCGTTTTAATAGCTGGACCAATTGGAACATTTTTCCTGTTCGTCATGGAACATTTCACCTTTAACATATACGAATTATTTTTTAATAAACATGCTCTCTACACTTTCAAGCTTTCAATTAGGCATATTAAATATTTTATTTATTTGCTTCAACTGAGGTATAAAAAAATGCAAATCTTTGTATTTATCAAAAAATGAGTTGAAATGAGAAAAATTCGAATGAGATAAATAATATTGAGATTCATCCCTATGTTTTTATTGTAAAAATAAAATGTGAATTGTAATAATAATATTCCTTTAATAATAATTTTGTTTTTACTTAAAAGATTTATTTTATAATATTTTAATATAGCATATAATCATATATTATCTAATTGTAACTACATTAACTGAATGGCAAGAGAAAAAAGTCTGATTATAGAAAAATAACATGTATCGGACACGGTTGATGTCAGCAATTTTAGAGATGAGCAAGTGCTGACATGAGACATTACAAATTATATCAACTTTTTATTGATTTCAAGCAAGTATAAGACTATATAAATGGAAAAAAAACGTATTAAATCTTGTGTGAATCTGGAATACCAAAAAATTAATAGAGCTTGTTAAAATAACTTTGTCAATCACAAAGTTAAAGTTCAGGAAAAGTTTTCAAAAAATTTTAGAATTGATACAGAATTAAGCAAGGGAGATGCAATGTCAACTACAATTTATAGTTTCTGTTTGGAATATATCATAATAAAAGTTTGCTTTTATCAAAGGGGCGCAATAATAAACTGATCCTTGCAAGTTTTTGCCTTTGCGGATGTGTGGACTTGATGTCTAGAACTGAAAAATGTCTAATTGAAAATAATGAAGACCTAGAAAAAGGAGGCAAAGACAGTAAGGCTTCTGTTTAACAGAGGAAAAACTAAATACATTGTTACGGATGGAAGATGTGGTTCAGTCGCATGTGCTGTATCTTCTATACTTATCTGGATTTGAAAGGGTGATTGAATTTAAATGTCTTTGTTCATTTATCAGCGGAATAAAGGAAATGAAACCTGAGGTAAGAGCTGGAGTGGCTGCTGGACACAGATGTTACTTTTCAATGACTAAGCTTTTTGAAACTTTTGTGTTCCACCATGAAAAACTTTTATTATCTAACAGATATAATCATTTTAATAAAACATGTTCCCTTCAAATTCAATTTATAAGCTTTCTTCAAATTATATTTTATCTGCAATCTTGTGAAGATGCATTAAAGTGGTACAATAAACTGCGATAATAAATGTTATAGGCCATGGATTTCTCAATGAATTTAACAAGTCTCAATGTTTCTGTGTTGATTTCGTTTATTTATTAAAATGGAGAAGATAGAAGCATTTTGCATTTCGCTTCTCGCACTTAGGAAAATAAAATAGATTTTTTAAAAAAATTTGTATTAAATTAGGAAAAACAAAATCAAAATTTTGTGATTTATTAGAATAGATGTAGTTATTGTTTATTAATGACACACGATAAATCAAATATATTTTCTACATTATTTTTAATTTAAATATTTTGATTTGATTTTACGTATATAATTGATATACAAAATTTTCTTATGGATTTATGCAAACAAGGAATACAAATAAATATACATACTCTTCTTATAAAGAACAAACAAATTAATTGTTATTCGAGATAACGTATTGTTGCTTAAAATCACAATTACATAAATCTTACAGTTTTGTGGAATATAGTTTAATAATTAATAGAAAAGTAGTTTATGAAAATATTATTGCTGTGTTATTAATTTTCTTTTATTGAAATTGCAGGATTGTTACTGTTTCTCTTTAAATTCGAGAGAATTTAAGATAATAGGCAACTAGGAAGAAAATAAACTAATAAAAGATATTAAGAAGTTTACTAAGCATTTTATTAAGAATATATTAAAACGTATTTTTTATTATTGAATTTTTTATCATTCTAATTTTATTTCTTGACTAATTATACTGCTATATTTGCAAAATAATTTAAAATCATAAGGTATACATTTTTTTAACAAATAGGATCCGTGAAATTTTTATCAGAAGTTACAATTTTATTTTCTTTATTTAAATTTATTTCAGAGTTTTAATAATTCTCTTGTTTTAAGAATGTACCTTATATAAATATTTTTTTAATCAAAGTTATATGTAACCTAAATTGTAATAATTAAACGGCATTTCTAATCCAAACGAAAAAATGGTATTACCGGAAAAGTTTCACAAATACTTTACAAGAAGATTAATTAATTCTGATATAATTATATCACAAAATTCAAATGAAATATGATGAAAGGGGTACGTTTTCAATTTCTTCAAATGTACCCGGAATTAAGTAGCATAATTGTATCTGTTTAGATGCTGCAGAGAATTGCAAATGATGATGAAAATAAAAGTTCTATTGAATTTTAAATGAGAATATTAGAATGCATTTTGTAACTGGAACATTTCCATATATTCTAATTATAATTTATAGAATATTAACTAATAAAAATATTCGTATTTAAATTTATTTAGCATGTCATTTAGAATTTACACATTAGGCATTTTAGCATGTTATTTACACTACTACATTTGAAATTATAATAAATCGAAATTCATTAGGAAGTATTTGGTGAAATAGTTCGCAAATGTATCTTTAGTTTTTCGTAGTTGTAGTATTATTTGTTTATTTTATGTATTAAATATGTTCAGAATGATTTATTAAAATTAATTTTCTTTTATAAAAATTGCTGGATTTTTACTGTTTTTCCCTTTGAATTCGAGAAAATTTACGATTATTATTCAGTTTCTTGAGAAATAAAATTTAAGATTATTATTTTAGTTATTATTTTAATCATTATTCAGACCTATCATTTATAGAGCTCGGTAATACATCACTGTACATGTTTTGCATGAGATTTTGTTCACTTTTTTGTTCTTAACCACTAATCCATGGTGTATTAAAAAGTGAATCAGTTTTAGGATTAAGGAGTTTTTATATACAAAGACGATATAATCACAAACAATAACCTGTCACTTGTAAGGCAAACGGCAGCAATTTCAGAACAGTGCTGAAATCTCAATTTACCAATGGTTAGAGTCTAAATTCACCATCTAAACATTTATTTTAGATTTTTAAATGGCAGATTATGAATAATTACAGCAAAAACCATAAGAGTAGGGATAAAAAAATGCAGAATACAACAAACAAAAAACATATGTAACACTGTCCATTAATCTAACAGGTCTCTTGACTCTCAGTAACAAAATCTCTGCAAGAAAGACTTAACGTAGATTAGAACAGCGAAAAAGGTGCATAAATTTTATCACCTCTCCACAGATGCATAGAATGCATAAAGGAACTATTTTGAATCTTTAGAGAACATTAAGTGATATCGATTCCCTGATTTTTGATCATTGACTGTACATATTAAAAACTTTATTGTGTAATATGATAAATTCAAATAATTTTTTATGAATTATAAGAAAAATTATTTCTATGATGTTTTTTTGATTCAATTTTTTATATTTTTTGATTTCAAAGCTATTAATTACTTTTCCCCTATCACCAACCAGATACTCAGGTACCACAGGTTGGGAAATGCTGAAACGAGCGAATATATTATTAAATTAAAAATGATTGTGCTACTAATTTATACATTGTTATTTGTATGAGTATGTAAAACAAAAATATATGAATTAAATTTTTTTATTTATTATCCCAGGCATTTAGCAATTAGCTTGTACTGTTGCTGGCATTTGATCTTGTTATTCTTGGATAAAATGTAAGTATATTGGGTATATGCAAATATTTTAAAAACATACTATCTTTCTTATTTGAAAATCCTTTTCTTATATAAAAATATAAAAGAACGATAAATTACCGATAGTCATTGTGGGCTTTATGGTTGACCTGAAATGCGTAAAGAAATTGTGCGAAGTTAGTGATGCGTATGTGTAATTAATTTAAGAATTCATTTTCCTAAAAGTAGTTACTGTGATTAATGATTATTCTTAATAAAAAAAATGAGGCTCGAAAAATACTTTCTTTTTTGCTTTAATCTTCTGTATAAAAATCTTTAAATGCTGTTTTCTAAAGGTAATATATAATTCTTCAAAAGTTTTTGGTTGAGTAATGAGATATTCCATAAAAATTTCAAAATATTTTGTTCTTTTGAAGAATTTGAATAAAATAATAGTTTATAAGAAGTTTAAAAATAATATAGTTCTCCTCTATTGGATAATACTTCCCTAAAATAAGGAAAAAAATAAATTTTTCAAAATAATTATTGTTGGAATTTGAAGATAGTAACCATAACTAAAATTATAAATTAACTCTTATATTAAGAATATAGTAAGATTCTTTTTATTTTTATACCATAAAAATAAATAAGCAAATATTATATCTTAAAACAATGTACTGGAACAAAATTTGATTGAGGAGAAGACTGATATGAATTGATGAAATAGAGATAAATTTTAAAATATAAATCAATGTTAAAAACAAGGGAATATGATGATGTTGGCTAAAATGTAACTTAGAAATTAGCAAAATTTTTAACAACTAAACTTTAAACAATACAAATTAATAAATATTTACTTTTAAGATATAACTTATTTGCTTTCTTTAACCAACTAAAAATAAGTAAATATAAAAATATAATATTAGTTAAATTTTACCTTTTCCAGTAATTTAAAATTACTAACGGACAATTATTATTATAAGTAATTCAGAAGGAACTTAATTTTTATTTCTATATGGAAAATATATCACGAGATAATAGAAAAAGCATTTTTTAATCTATAAATAGATGAAACATGCTACTGAAAATAATTAACATATTGTGTAGTAAACCATGTCTTTAGAATCAAAATTTTTGGATCATATATACAATAATGTTTCAGCTGTAAGATAAAATAATTTTAAAATCTCATGACGAATCTGGTCACATTTTTTGAGCAATAGGAAAATTAGCGGTTAATTTAGCTTTTAGCAAAGTAATATTTTTCATAAATTGATTTAACCTTTATTATATAGAACAGTACAAATGTGTGATGAGACAATCATTTTAATACAGAGATGACTTTCTTCAAGATTTAAATACCTTTACTAAGAAAAGTGATTTGGCAAAATCAGTTATATTATGATAATACATTTTTATTAAAAGTACAAAAATGTAGTTATACTTTAAATTCTAAAAAATATTTAACTGTAATAAACTATAATAACACTTCCACAATAATGAATTTTAGTAATTGAATTTATTTCCAAAGAAAGTTTATTTATTAGAATTATTATAATCCTGAAGTGCCACAGATAAAAGATTTATAACTAATACCCTTAGTTATCTGGGGAATTGCCTCAATTATAAGAGAAATACCTGCAATTATTTTCTCTTATATTTGTTCTTACATTTAAAGCAGACTGAGTTACCAAATATCTCATTTTTTAAACTTGTTAATTATTGCTAGTAATTTATATGTGGTTAATGCTGGTTGATTTAGCTGTATATTGCTTCTAAATTCACAATAATAAAAACATTAAAAAAATTGTCAGTATTTTTATTTTGATTGCTTGGTACTGCTTTTGATAACATAAGAAATATCTTCTTGTGTTTTATGAAGAATTCCAGATTTTATGAAAGACTTTTACATTCTAAAGACTTTTACGACTAGATTTCTCCACCGATAATTTTTCATGCCATTATTTGTCATTATATCAATTTTTATGGTTTCTAGTCAACAGATTGAAATACAGCAGATTTATAAATGGTATTAACTAGAGCAGTTCTTAAAAAATACACCAAATATCTTTTAAATTACTTACAAATGATAAGAGGATAATTTTTTGTTATTTTTTCTGAGAAATAAAATAAAATATACTTGCAAAGGAATTCAATATTATTTATTTACTAGAGTTGAGAGAGAGAGAGAGAGAGAGAGAGAGAGAGAGAGTGAAAGAGAGGGAGCTGGGTAAAAAATTGTGTTTATTATGTAGAAAAAAGTTGACACTTTATTGTGATTTAAAGTAGAAAATCAGACTGTAGGTTAAATAACGTTTATCATTTTCCATTTATTAAAGTTAAATTAAAAATCTAAAAATTACCTAACTTACTTACTAAGCACATGATCGAGAGTTTGAAAATTGTAAATGTTTAGTATATTATCTCTAATTATTCTATTTTGACTTCAATTATTCACTAAATAATGATTTTGCAGACAAAATTTGAATAAACGAAACAAACGTACGTACTTCATATTTCTGTATTGTTATTTAAGCAACGTATAATATAATGATTTCACAATACATAAAGTTTATATATATATATATATATATATATATACATATATATATATATATTATATATATATATATATATGTATATATATATATTATATATATATATATATATATATATATATATATATATATATATATATATATATATATATATATATATATATATATATATATATATATATATATATATATATATATATATATATATATATATATATATATATATATATATATATATATATATATATATATATATAATACTCTTTACTACTCTTAGTTAATAAAACGAGATAGCCTGAATCATATTAACTCGTTTTTGAACATTATTAATTTATCATCTGGTTTGACAATTAAATGGCTTGTGCGCAATATGAAAATAATTATTTGAATTATTTTGACATTTGTGAGTAATTTTGAGACTGCGCATTTGCATCGTATTTTTTACAATATAATCTTTACAAAATTACTGATATGATGTGTATGATGTTGCATCACGTGAGTGTTTGTACTTTTATTTTTGCCAATACTTAGTTTTTGGTGTTGGTTTCAGCACCTTCTCATCGTAATATCTGAGATTATTTTTTATTTATTACAAACTTATAGTTTATTGTGCATCTATGTTCAGTATCATTAATATTGTTAGAAAAATGTGGGCATCAGTTCTTTCAAAATAGATTAGTAAGATTAATTTAAATCTGAAGTATTTCACAAAATTTTTTATTATATCTATAAAATAGATAAAATGTATTAATTTAATAATTTGAGAAGAAAAGAATACCATGTGTATTTGCGATAATGAGTTGTGGCAAAACACGTGTAAAATTTTTAATTTTTAACAAATATTATAATTTATTAGTTTTATAATTATTTATTTATTTGCTGTTATGTCGTTACTAATAACACTTCGACAAGCCAAGCTCGCTATGCCTTGGCTATGCAAATTTAAGTCAATTGGGAGCGTCTTTCTTTAATTTGAGCACCATAAAGGCGAAAGTACGACTTTTGCTCTTCAAATCCACCGATAGATGGCAGCACCAGACGATTTACTTCCTCAATTTTGATATTGATCTGAAGGGGAAATAAATTTCTCCAGACTATTGCACCCATGGTAACTGTTTAACGACCGACCACAGGACTTTCGATTCCACAGATTTAACTAGACCGTATATCACATGTACTCGGTGGGTCTTTGGCGGCATTGGTAATCGAACCCCACCCTTCGGGTTGGAAGGTCGATACCCCAACCACTTGGCTACCATGGCCTCTTGCTATTCATTTAATTTATATAGTTATTTACATCTCTTAACTTATTTAAACTTGATGAACATAGCTTAAATATATTTGACAAATGCACAAAGTCTAAGGTATTTCTTAACCCAGTGTAATGATCTCACTTAAGATATTTGGCAATATCACTTAATTAAACTCTTTCATCATAAGAAGCTTTGATATTTTCTGTAAAATAGTAAGAAAAATATATTTATACATTTGATTTAACATTTTTTACAACTTAAATTATATGTTAAATCCCATCGAAATGTTTAAGATAAAAGTAAATATAAGTTTGCAAAAATTTTAATTTCAGAAAAATGAAGTAGTTTCTTTTCTCAAATTGATTATTTTTACTTCATTATAATTATGTTTTTATTTTAGACATACTGTCTGACATGAAAAAATACGAAAACCAATTTACTTTGATAGAAACTGAAGATATTTCTCTGACTTGTGGGTCTGAATAACATTCATGTCTAAAATATAAACGAATTTAAAATTTTACTGTTAAGCAATATTTTAAAAATTTTATAAATATTTATTACTTTAATCCCCTTTTTTAAAAATGTTCTTTCAAACAGAAATCATTTTTAAGATATTTATAAAACTTAATCATTACAAAAAGCATATGTCTACGCTTTCAATTATGTGTCCAATAATTATAATTCTAATAAAAACACATTTAATATCTTTCCTTATAATAATTTAGTCTATTTCTTTAATACATTCACTAATCAGTACAATTTATTATTTTGCTGGAAGTTTTATAGGAACTAATGTGATTACGTGAGAGTTCAAAGAGTCATTGCATACAAATATTACAGAACTTAGAATAATTTTAATGTGATTACATGAGAGTTCAAAGAGTCATTGCATACAAATATTACAGAACTTAGAATAATTTTAATGTGATTACATGAGAGTTCAAAGAGTCATTGCATACAAATATTACAGAACTTAGAATAATTTTAATGTGATTACATGAGAGTTCAAAGAGTCATTGCATACAAATATTACAGAACTTAGAATAATTTTAATGTGATTACATGAGAGTTCAAAGAGTCATTGCATACAAATATTACAGAACTTAGAATAATTTTTTGCTGTTACCACCTGCGGAATCGATGGAACAAAGAGCAATTTTATATAAAATTTCAAGAATTTTGAATGATTCTACTGTAAGAAATACCAGTATAGTTTAAAGTGTTTACTCAACAATATAAAATGACACTGGATTAACTCAGGTGAATTCTTCAACAATTTTATTATTTATTCATGTGTAACTTAACCATTTGATTATTTTCTTCAATCTGTCCATTTGATTTTTTTTCAGGAAACCCCAGAGGATCCTAAGAACTCGGATGACATTCGTCTTATTAAGAATAGGGTAAACATTTAAAGGAAAAACTCTGAAGTATAGTTTTGTCTGATGAATATTAGATGAAAAAGGTAGATTATTGTCACATTAAGAATACGGTACGTATAATTTAAAAAAAAAGTATTCTTAAATAATTGAATGTAATATGTATTTTAAATACACAATTCTCCTTTAAATAAAATTAACTGTGAAAATCAAATGCATATTAAAAATACGATTTTATTTTAACAAAACAATTGAACAGTTATTATTTATGAATTGAAAATAAATTTATTTTTAATTTTTAAGAGTTATTTAAATGTTAGTAATTTAAGCGTATTTCAGACGAATATTTTTAACCTGGACTTCTAATTTCTTTAGTTAGTTATAGAAATATCACTAAAAGTATGAATTTAATTAGCATATTCTTGATTTTTATTATAAGTTACTCTCTTTAACATACATTAAAGGATTATCATGATTAGTTTTAACTATACGAAATGTATAGAATAATGAATTCTTGATTAACATTTTAATACATGTCTTAATTGATGTCATTCCCATATTATTGAATTAAAAAATGGTATAAGTAATGATAATAATTTTTTTAGAAGAATATTGTAAAAAATTAATAATGTCTAAATTTTTTTCTATTTTGTTAATTTTTTTAAATTTAAAGATCCTTGGCGAAATTTTTTTATTAGCATTTAATTGCAGTATATTAAATAAGTAACTTGGTTGGTATGCAATACTAAATTTAAATATTTGATATATAACCTAACAGTTTTGTATGCTTAAACAATTTGTATTTTTTATTAATGCATAGGTATTTCTGACTTTTAAATTTTACATTATTATAAGGTGTAGATTTGAAGGAAACTTCTATAGCAGGGAAACTAGTGGTTATATAATCATTAAGAGTAAAAAACTTTCATTTTTGATTTGTCATACCTAGAAGTATAATATGGTTTGGAGAATATTATGACCATGACCGATTTAACATGTTACACCGCCATTTAATGAAAGCATTGGTTTGTTTAATTATTGACACAGCGGGCTTCAAGCCATGAGCACAACGCTTTAACCTTTTAAATTACTGTGGTATTAATATTTCATTGTAAATATATAATGACCCGACAGTATCATAATCATTAAATAAAATAGAAGACAAATCCTGTTGTTTTCTTAAGATTATAATTTACAAAAAAAATGTGGCATCAAAATTTTGAATAATGTAATGTATATCTGCTTTATCAAATTAATGAATTACATGAATATAAATGCTATATTTGAAAATAATAATGAAAAGAAAAGCATGAGAAATTTATTCATGAAGCTCTAATATATTGAAGACATACTAATGAGTCGATCAATAGTTGGATAAAAAGAGAAGAATAGTTGAGCAAAACAATTCTCATATCGAGAATATTTCAGTTATTGTTTTATCTTCTTTTTCTATATCAGATTAATCAAAATTTCTTATTCTTAATCTTTATTTCTTAGATTATTTTCAATCTTCCCTTGTTATTTTCTTTTGGTATAATTAATACTCCCTTTTTCCTTTTTATATTTTCAAGAGACATTATTTTTAATAATATAAATAATAACATTAAATTGTTAAACTTATTAACAATGTTGTAGTTACTAATACTACAAATATAATTAGCGTAGTATATCGTAGTGAACGAAAATAAGAAGGATATTTACAGCAATGGATTAAATGTTTGTAAAATTTATTAAAACATGAACGTAAAATTTTGGGCATTTTTAGGTTGCGTTTCAAATGTTTTTAAGAGTATCATATGAATGTAATTAATTTGTATTTAAATGTTATGCTTTTCTAATTATTTCTTCCTAATTTCCATGTTTTTATTTCCACATGAATAATTGAATAAAATAAAAGAAAACAATTTCAAGCAATGAGATAAAAAATAGTTTATGTCATGTTCATGATTTCAGATCAAGAGTTTATATAAATATAAACATTTCTAAATTAGAATATAAATAATATTAAAATGACAATAAAGGATTAAAAATATCACAAATATCATGAATATTATTTTACGAATTAAAAAATGTTATAAATATATAATTTAATACAGCACGAAAGGGATACAAATAATAGTTGGATTATTCAGACTACTTAGTTATCGTTCATCATGTAAAACTCTCCTTTCTTAAAGAAAATAATAAATATCCCTTAAAATATACCAAAATGAATTAATTATTAATCACTGTAAGCAAGTATTACTAAAAGCAAATGATTATAAGCATAGAATAAAGGTATGCAGAATTCTGACTAACTTTTCCTTTTAATCTTAATATCTCAAACATTTTAAAAAATATATATATAAATTAATAATTTTAATGTTATTTAAAAATGTCTCATCAAACATTTACCTAGTAAGTAATTATAAAAAAATATTAGTCTAAAATATATTTTAATTCTGAAACATATATTTGGTGCGAATGGTATTTGAAAATTTTCATCTTAAATAGTACTTTTGATTTGTTTCAGGTAACTATATATTAACCTTACACAAATGCTTCGGTTAAATATATGTTTTAATTTATTAACTTCTAGCCACTAAATGGGGCATATAAATGGTTAAAATATAATATATTCTTCGAAATTTGTATTAATTAAACTTTATATTGTAGAATTGCTTTTATATTTTAATGTTATTTAATTACTTTGTGTGTTCTCAGAAAACACAAAGCAAAATTAAAGCAAATAAATCTGAACTTTATAAAAATAAATTTAGGAAATGAGGATCAAAATTATTCTGAAGTTTATGACATATCAAACAGGAGGAAAAACATAATTATTTACATTGAAAAAGGTGATTAAAATTAAAAATTTTTACCTCTTTTTGTAACCTTAAAACGTTTATGGGAAAAAATTATGACATTCAACATTCATTGCTCAAAACAATTAAAGGATATCGAGGTTGTTAGCTAATCTTGCTCCTGGAAATCATTCAACAAGTTAACAAGACATGGCCTGCAATTGTCGTCCATTAACATAAAGTCATATCCAATTGCTGTAGCGTAAGGGACTGCAGTAGGTCTGAGGATTTTACCACTGTATCGGAGATTTGCTAGAGCTCCATTTTTTCATTTCGAATAATATGGAGATAGACGCGCCCATAAATGGAGAGACTAGCATAGACAATCATTCTCCCACCACCAAATCTGACACTTCCGAGCATGAAATCCTAATTGTATCTGGGCCACGTTCTCACCAGATGAAAATACGTCTATTATCAGGATGAAGAGAAAAAAAATGGATCTCCTCAGAGAAACGAATATTGTGCCATTCATTTCTCTAGTTCACATCTTTGTTGAATAGTACTTGCGGTTGCAGCGATGCCTTGCTGTTAGGATGACACGCACCATTGGTTGGTGAGTAAAATTTAATATGAAATTTATTATTTAATTATGAAATTATAACCTTCTTTACATTAGTTTTTCTACTCAGAAGCCATTTTCTCTACTATAATGCATATTAATTGGCAAATAACTCAAAAGCACCTTCTTGTTCAAATTTTAGCTTTATTATTTGAGCATATATAGCATATAAATTAAGTAGTATCTTTGTTTTAGAAGGAAGAAAATTTTAAATTCTTGTTTTAGAAAGTATAAAAATATTGCTTGCCAAACTTTATTGCCATGTAAATTCAAATAGAAAGGGCAAAAAGAAAGACACATATATATTGTCTACCCATAAGTATTTTGACACCTGTAGCAAAAGAGATAAACACAATTTATACATATTCAATAGAGCTTAAAAGATGCAAGTTCTTTCTCACCGATTATGAAAGGTTGCTACATTCCTAAATTTGGCGATCCAACTGATCATATATCCACTGTGTTATATAAAATTCTTTGGATTCAAGTCTGGACTTTGTCCGATCAGTCAAATCGTTTCATCCCATTTTTAGTATACAAATTCAAGGTAGATGTTGCAACTTGAAAGTAGCTTTGTCAACCTGGAAGTAACAACGAGACAACTCGTAAAATTGATACATCATAGAAAGAAGATTATATTCTAGAATGAGTAAGATGAGTCTGCATTGTGCTTACCAGGATTTGGACTCAATGATTCCAGACCATACCCCGAGCAATATCATCAGATCATAATTCCACCTCTTTCAAACAGTATTGTAGGCGACAATTAATATTTTCTGGTAATAGATTTTACCCAGATATACCATAAATTCAGATTCTGCAATCCGTTTATTAAAATTTTAACCTGTAATCATAAATTTAGAGAATTTATTTCTACTGATCTACTCTCCGATTTCGACTCACAACGCACCATCTTAATCTATGGAATTTGTAATTAAATGCTTATTGCTAGTATCAAGACCATGGAAATAAAAAAAATGTGTTTCCTTGTGGACGCTATTTATCAAAATAATGATTCTGGATGCTTATTATAATTACTGAAGTATTTGAGATACCGGTTTGGTGAATCAATCTCTATCTCTTGGTTTCGTTGATCTGAAGGCGAATTTCATTCCGACGATCACCACTCATCTTCCTCTTCTCAATTACAAAAACCACAGTCGATTTTCGAATGTTTAACAAACAGGATATGTCCTTTATGGATCGGCCATTTCTATGATATCTGGCAATTATACATTTTTTTGAAGTCAAATAGCTTTGAATTATTGGCTGCTACTGATGCCATTGCTGTTTCTTTGAGATATTTAAGTAAAGCAGGCGTGTTGTAGGTCATTATAGCTGATATACTCATTTGCATGGGTGATCAAATACAGATTGGTAGATAGTGCATATGAAGAAATACCCTAGTGGCTATTATTTCAACCAATTGAATCAAACTTTATGGTATGGCTTCTTGCACGTATGTCTTAGAGCTTGTAATGATTTTAAACAGCACAGAGTTCATGGTTACGATTATAGCAAGAGAAATTCAAACTATTCAAATCAAAGTATATTCTTTTTACTTGTGAAAAAAATGATTTAGTGCATGGAAAGACTACAATTAGCACTGGAACTATTGGAACAGGACGAAATTTGGGGCCTTAAGGTATTTGTAAGAAACATAACGATCTACTGACAACACAGTGTGCTTAGAGGTGCTTTGCAAAATTCGTAAACCCGTAAAAGTAACAATCATAATCAATATATGTAAAGCAAAATACTTGTGGGAAGACCATTTGAAGGCACTGCGAAAAGAATGTTTCTTCAATCAAATGTTTGAAATTTCTAATAAAATAACGTTTACAATGAAATAACGAGGTAAATTGATAAAGATATTACATTGAACTAGAAAAATGATGTGGAAATAATGTATATTTATCTACATTATAAATGTTATACAATATTTCATCCAGATCTTACAAGCAAACATATTTCAATCCAAATCTTCTTTTTCTTGGCACTAAAACCATAGAAACGCACTCACTCATAAGTATTTATGCACACTGCATGCATGTATGCAAACTCATGATTTTCGGTATTAATACAGATTTAAATAATCTGTACATAAATAAACTAAAATAAAAACAACCTCCTCTGAAATATTATTACTAAAATACATAACAATCTAGAATAAAATGTAAAGTAAATAAAATGTGGTTGTGTCAAATAAATTCTTTAAACTAGTATGATATATTAAATTTTTGCAATTAATTTAAGCTCACAGAAAATAAATTTCTTAGATTATTCTTCCAAATATTTCAGGATAAAAATAAACTTTTAATCATTTCTTGGAAAATCTTTTCTTTAGTATTATAGAATAAATTAGAAAAAAATTGATGATGTTTTTCAAAAGTTTATGTAAAATGACGTATCTTAAATATATCTTGCAACTAAATACTGTAAAAACAATGATGCTGAATAAAATTAGATTGATGAATATTTATTGAGATGTAAGCTGTGCAAAAGTTAACTAATATTAATAGTTTAAGCTTTTTAAAGTCCCCAGTCATTAGAAGAAAAAATTTATTTCCTGCGTAAAAAAGCTAATTATATTATGAAACGTTATTTTCTGTATTTTTGTAATCATGATCAAGTAATTTAAAAAACAAGCATAAATAAGCTTTCACATAAAATAAATAGTCAGCAAAGAAACATAAGGATTTTATCCATGCATATTTCATGTTTTTATCTACAAAATTTAAATTAATTACAAAAAAGACAAGTTAACAATTAATTTATGTTATGAGACTGTTTTCTGAATTCCTTTCCGTTTCTAAATATTCCTTTTATTTATTTTTTAAAACTTTAATGTTAAATATCTAATATTTACTAAAGTTATAAAAAATTTTTTAGTAGATTTAACTTTTAAATTATATTTTGTAGAGTAGAAACAAATAATAAATTTTGATTAAGATAAAGCACACATAGTTCATATTATTAACGGAAGAAACAATTACGGCTTATTTTATTTTATGTATTTTTTAGTTGTAGAGTTTGTTTTCATATTTCTTCTGTCAATTAATAAAATTTATCTGCCTGAAAATTGTTTCTTATTTTTGAAATTTAGACTTTCATAATGGAAACAAATGCTGCGCTTTTTAACATATGTAATTCCTTATGAATTTCCTTTTATTTTTGAAAACCAGAAGGTATTAAAGTTTCGCAGTATCAGGAAAGCAATCGTGGTAAGATATTTTGTACCGTCTAACATTTCTTATCGTTTTGTGGTTCATTTTCCTAGTATTTTCTTAAAATAATTTTACATTCGGAATTGGAATCTTAATAATATAATGTATTGTTTAACTGATATTTCCATTTGACAATAACATTTATTTACTTTTTTCTATTTTTTAATTGACACTTATCTTGGATTGTTTCCACTTTATGAAATATTTTTAAAATGGTTTCTAGAATTTAATAAAAAATAGTGATATTTTAGTGTTTTAAGAAATCTCAAAATATTTTCTCCTTGCCTTCTAATTCCATTATATGTTAAGTTTTTTACAATGTTTTTTTTTTGCCTATGGATAATCCTTAGAATGATTTTATATGAGATCTTGTGATTTATAAGAAACGAGTAAAATAAGAAAAGAAATTTTCGATGGATTAAATATAACTAGTAAGTAATAGTGTATCAAGAGTTTTGATACAGGTTAAGAGACAGAACTATTTAATATTTTGTAATTTAAAAGTTTTCAGATTATTAATCAGATAAGTAGTCTCATTAATAATAGACATGATTATTAAACTATCTTTTCAAATAAAGAATAGTGATAATTGTAATTCATTAAAATTATCGTTATTTTTGGAATATATGCCCCTTTGGTGTAAATGTATCACAGAAAAAAATTGGTTTAAGAATCTTTAACGAAGAAACGCTGAATTACACGATACAGTTAAATTATCTCTTAATTTAACTGTATCGTGTTAAATTAAGAGGTATATTGCCAAGAAATTCATTATCAAGAATTTACATGCCATTTAATAATGTATAATATTTCATCAAAAGAAATAATTAAAAATAGATATTGCATGAAAAATGTCGAAAATATATAACAATATATTGAAATATAATCCATAAAAGAAGCTGATAAGCCCAATTACGATAGTATTGTTATAAAGAATGCAACAGACAAATACTGAATTGAAGAAAAATAAAAAGTTTCAAACTTATTTTTGTAAGCTAAATTCTATATAGCAAACTGTAACTCATGAGTGATAGAGGAAGAGAGTGATTGAAAGAGAGAGCGAAAGAACGAGAAAGAGCGAGAGAGAGAGAGAAAGAGCGGGAGAGAGAGAGAAAGAGAGAGAGAGAAAGAGAGAGAGAGAGAGAGAAAGAGCGGGAGAGAGAAAAAGAGAAATAAGGAATAAGGGAAGAGCTTTCAAAATATGATTCTTCACTATTAAAATAAAAAAAGATATAAAAAATTACCTAACTAAATTAGAATCTAAATTATCTAATCTAGAAGTTACCATGTGTATTTTTTAATGTGTTCAATCTTTTATATAATTCTAAATATTTTCAGCCTGTTTGAATCCTGGCATTATTAATATCACACTATTTTTTATATTGCATTATTATTATCAAAATAACATATTATAAAAATAAATATTTAATAGGAAAATAATTGTAAGACTTTTTGAAATTTATATTTATTAATTTGATAAGAACGTATTTTGTTTATTAAGTCATAAATTCACGAGAGTTGTACAACAGCAAAAGAAATTTTTTGATTCTTTATTATTCCAGAAAACAATGCATATCTCCCTGTGCGTTTTTAGGGAGATAAGCATTGTTCTAAAAGCAGGGTTCTAAAAAGATGTACATTTAATGAAATTTTCTAAAAGGAAGAAAATTAGGATAAAAAAAAGATGCATAGCAAAAATTGTAAGGTAACTTATAATAAACAAAATAATTTTGATAGAATGGGAAATTTCGTGATTAAATCATGTTTAGAAAAAGAAGGTTCACTCTCATAAACGTAATTTCAATATGAAAGAGATGTTTTTCTTGTTTAAGACAGTCAAAAACAAATGCATGAAATTTTCTGAAACACGAATTTGCAAAAATAACTTCCAAACAAAGGAAAAAAAAAGCTGTTTTAAAACTTCCTTGGCTAGTCAAAAATTGAGTTAATATAATGTCTGTGTAAAAGTGGTTAAGTCTATATGATTCATTGTTGAAAAAAAAACTTTTGAGTCCATGTGATGTTTAAAAAGAGAAGAATTCCTGATTTACTAGTTCTGGTTAATGCAACAAATCTTTAGGATATGAAATGTTGGATATGGTGTTTAAGGAAGTAGCAGTTATAAGAAAAAAGTCTGATGCTTGATTGTGCCATTTACTCAAAAATTGTTCTAAAGAAGAAAAAAAATGTTAGATAAATAAAAAGTGCTTTAATTCTCACTTAAAAAATTATAATAATAAAAGCACAAAAAATTCAGAAAAAATAGAGCAGAAAATTAAGAATTATTTATAAAATTTTGGTATAAGATACAGATGATTTTAATATTAATATCTTATACGGTTTGAAGTTTACTTAAATAATTCTGATATTTTACTATGTATTGATAAGCCTTTCCGAGTTAAGGAAAAAATATAAATGTAAATCAAATATGTTTCAATAATTTGATTAACAATCAATCTTTCTTATTGATAACTATTATTACAAGGGACAACGTTTATGAGAGAGAGAGGGAAGGAAAGAAAGAGAGAGAGAGAGAGAGAGAGAGAGAGAGAGAAAGAGAGAGAGAAAGAGAGAGAGAGAAAGAGAGAGAGAGAAAGAGAGAGAGAGAAAGAGAGAGAGAAAGAGAGAGAGAGAAAGAGAGAGAGAGAAAGAGAGAGAGAAAGAGAGAGAGAGAGAGAAAGAAAGAGAGAGAAAGAGAAAGAAAGAGAGAAAGAGAAAGAGAGAAAGAGAAAGAGAGAGAAAGAGAAAGAGAGAGAAAGAGAAAGAGAGAGAAAGAGAAAGAGAGAGAAAGAGAAAGAGAGAGAAAGAGAAAGAGAGAGATCTATGCAAAATGTAAATTACAAATACCCTATTTTCCAATTCTTAAGTTATAATATATTTACCTTCATTTTTAACAAGAACGTGGTTTTGCGAGATCTTTTTTAAAACTTCTTAGATAGTTTCGGATTCATATGAGGATAGTCTAGCTGTGCTAGATAATCCCGAGATTAGCAACACTTCACGTATATTTATTTAAAATTACATAAAGACTTTATTTTGATTTACTTTATTTAAAGTATACACATTATATCCAGTAAGACATTCTTAGAATTATTTTAAATTTCATTCCTTATTTCATATTTTTAAAGTTGCGATAAAATATATCTTGTGGATAAGCAAATGACGTAATTGATAATTTACTGAAAGAAAATTGGTTTTTATGATCTTACTAGAAACCAAATTTAAGAAAAAATGACAATGCTTATATTATATTTTGAAAAGAATATTTTATGAGGGATAAGTAATTTTTTTATTGTAATTTTGCTTAAGAAATTAAAATTCAAAGCAAGTTATTAAAAAAATTTTAGAGGTAAAAATACATAGCATATTAAATTTACTGCTTTAAGACACTATATAGAAACTTCAAATAACTTCATAAAAATGTGTAATTTATGTTAGAATATAATATTTTAAGAGTAAAAAGTTTGAATCTGGCTAAAATCGGACATGCTTTAATTAAATATATGAAAAACCTATGTTCTTAAGTAAATTGTCAGAAAAGAATTAAATATTCACAAATACACTACATATACATTATAAATTTATACATAGGTTTTAAAATAGTTTTTATTCTTTAAATATTTATGTAATCACTTCGCACCTTGTTTTCCTATTTTAAATTGATTTAAAAAAGTGAATTTAAATTTTTGATTTCTGTACAGAAATTTTTGCTAATATTCTTTGTAAAATGTTAGCAAAAGAAATAAAATTACTTTCTTTATATGAAATCAACATTTCGAATTCTTATTTCAGAAAAATGTGCTCGAGAAACTTTAGTGAGCATAAAAAAATTTTAGTGCATAAGTTCTTTCATACTATTTTATCAAATTATATTTATATGAATAGTTTTATTAGCTTTAGTCAGCTTATATGTAAATGTTGTAGTACGTTACAGTGGGTAATTCATCAGTGGTATAAAGAATAAATGAGGAATATGCCCTTATATGAAAAATGCATTCTCATTTTTGAGAACTATTGAATTTATTGACAAACTACAAATCTAAAAAAATAAACCATGTTTAATTAAACAAATTTCAAACTGTGTAAAATCTCAAACTCATTGATTGTAGAGAACTCTTAAAGTTATATTTATATCATATTTTTCCAAAATTTCAACATTTAGCGACATTTCTAAATTTTGAGTTAACACAAGAATTCATATATTTTTTTTAACAATATATGAATTTAACTAGCAAAGCGTTGACACATGAAGCCAGTAGTACAATAGAAGCTGCCGAAATCATTTAAACTTCCGATTTCTGTTACTTTCCGTGAAGCTCTTTTTATCACTAGGGGATAATTTATAAATAGTAAAGAAGAGAACCCGGAAAACTATCAATTTATTACCGGAAAATATTCACGACAACAGACGTTCATGCAGAAAACGGAAAAGCAGTATCCCTTTGTCAATGTTTCGCAGAAACTGGGATTGAATCCAGAACTTTCCACTCTAATAAGCATGACATTACAAATAGCCTTTGGGGACTCTTTGCATTTATGACCTTAAAAATTACTCGCTCATTACAGAAAACCAAAACTGTATGAAGATTATATAAGAGGCAATTATATGCTGCAAAAATATGTTTTGTATAATCAGATCATTAACGACACTGGAATATGTCCAAGTATTTTTTGCATTCGAAATAGATAACTTTGGATCTGAAAGCATTTTATTCCAGTTTGAAGAAGACAATAAGAATTCTCACAGATTCATAATGTAAATATTAAGGTAATTAAAGATTTGAAATGAAATTTCAAAGTTGAGTTAGTTATTTCTATTATTATATATGTGTGAAAAATTACCAGTTATAAAATTTCTTTTTAAGAAACATAAAGCAATTGCAAAAGAATAATTATTACTAAAATTTATCATTGTATGTGAAAGTAATGTATGCGTATAATGCAAGTAAAAATTAATGAATATAACTGAAATCTGTGTGTATGAAATATAAGGAAGAAAATTGCTATTTACGTAATAACAAATTTAGATTCTTATATATTTGTAAAAGAGCAAGCATAATTTAAGTGTTTTCATACTGACTTTAACATGAGTATAATAATTGCAATTAATTATAATTATATATTTCCGAAAAGGATATCAGGTTACATATAAAAATTCTTTAAGGACAAATTGAGTTTGGAAAATCTGAAACTTTTCTCGGAAATGATTGAAAATATTTATATTATTATAATAATAAATATTTTAGTATAGCGAATCGACACACTTATTTACATCACCGTGAACACACATTCATGTAACTGAAACTAAGATAATATTCGTAAATCTTTTGAAAAAGTTTTTGAATTGGTAGATTTTGATTTTAGTAAAATTAAGTATTTTTATAATTAAACATTGTATATAGCGCAACAAATATTTCATATATTTTTCATTATTCCTGGATATCACTTTTATGAGTTTAGCTGTAAGGGAGTTCAAAATCTATAAAGAAAACGTAAGATATATTAAGGTATAAAATTTATTTAATTGAACTATTAAGCAAATACATTGCATATATATATATATATATATATATATATATATATATATATATATATATATATATATATATATATATATATATAGCTAGATAGGTATAGATAGATAGATAGATATATATTAAGTAAAGAAAAACAAATTTATTGCAAAATTTTATTTTATATTGGAAAGGCGAGAAACTTTGCCTTGTCTTTTGATGAAGTTCTGATTAAAGTTTCGTACAAAAGAATCCTTCAAGTTGCTTATCTTTCTAAGAAGTACAGCATCGCAACTCGAAGAACTTTACTAGATTATTAATACCTGTAGAACTTCCATTGATTGGGATATTTGCATAATAACTTGAATATTTCATTTGTTCGTAGTAGATCATAACTTCCGTTTTCGAGAAGGCATTAATCGTTAGATTTAAGATAAGTGCATGTTTAATAATTGTGCTGAATATGAGTTTTTAAAGACGTAAGGATACGATGAAGTTTTTGAAATAAGTAGTTTAATCAGCATATGTTATAAATAAAGGTTCTTCTTTAAATGAAGTTATTTTCCTATTTTTTCTAGTGTTTTATTTTAGGTGTAAAATTTTTGAAATATTTAATAAAATATCTGCAAAATGCTCTTCTAAACTGAGTAATTTCTAATAAATTGATGCATACAAAGGTAATATTCCATTAATTTTTCATGAACTTTTAATATGAGGAAAAATGTGTGATATAATATATCAAAAATTATTTGATAAAAGTGAGCGAAATTTAATATTTTGCAAAAAAGCAGCAGTAAAAAGTATCATATTAAAAAGACTAATTAATTCAACTTATTAAATAAAGAAAACATTAAAGGAAGAAATATCTTGTTATGGAAAGAGGTATAATATGGGCATAATTTAATAATTAAATTATAAATCATATTGTTAAGTGAAAACTTTTATTAAATATAGTCATTATGCCAAAAGCAAATCTGATTTTGCTACATTTCTATTTTTTAAATGGATGAGAACTGTTGATAAATAAATGAACAATATTTACATTTTTACATAATCTCTAAGATAAAAAGAAATCCTTACATTTTTTTCTCACATGATACAGTGAATGAAAAATGTTGAAATTTGCACAAATGTAAAGCGTTTTCTATAACTATATTCCTGTAAATCTGATGTGTAATAATAGAAAGAGAATAAAACATACATTTTTTAATTTTATTTTGAATGGAAGTTATTTGTTTTTTTTCCAAATCATAACAAATATATAAAAGAATATATAAAAATTAACTTTTATTAAACCTACTGAAGTTACCATAAGGTTTTTTTAAACTATTTTAGCATAATTGTATGAAATTCTACTTTTTCTTAGCAAATAACGTTTTGAAAAAGCCATTTTTAGGCTATCTATATAACTAAAGTGTCAAAAGTCATACATTTCAAAAATTATATTTTTCTATAAGCATTACTTTTAGAATTTTAACTACCCAAAAATATTCACAGAATAACAGAATTATTTTCCGTATGTCACTATGTGGTGTGCATGAGAAAGGGCTAACAGAGTTAGAGAACATTTATTGACGATGAAGAAAAGGAATGCGCTGCTTTCTTTCGAAACGAAGATCTATTACAGACAGAAAGTTCGGCTTCTTCCCCAGATTTACATTTAATCCTTATTCGGGATTCGAACACGAGTCAACTCGATAAGACTCGATGGTCACAACCACCATAAAACTAAGCTTTATTTTCCTGTTAAATCAAACATAAATAAAAAAGTAATTTCCAAATCTGCTACATTGTGTGAATGCAATTTTAAAAATTGCTTAAATTAAGGGAAATTATGCAATCAAAGGCATTTGTGAGAAATAATCAATAAATCGAAGTATTTACATCTCATTTTATTCAATAAGAGAAGTTCTTTTAATTCTTATAAAATAGCCTAATGACATTATTGCATATTACACTGATGCTTTCTGGTCAAACTCGAGGAAAGATATTTATAATTAATTTAGATTGAAATATATTAAAATGTTGGAAGTGACTACAAAAACTTACAACGCCTCTATCATTGTTACTTTCAATTTCTTACAATTGTATTCTATAAAAATCTCCTAAATCTTAGGAAAATTTTTTTTTATGATTCAGTTTTCCTGGTAAGGGTTACTTTCATCCACTTCTAGAATTATTTCTATTAATGTAACTAAAATTAAATCTTATACGCGATAAATTGTATGCTTTAATTATTTATTTAAGAAAAATTGTTTTATACATCTTCGAAACAATTAAAGATGCTTTTTGTAAAATTCTTTCATCAATGAGTAGCCTTACAGGTAAGAAATTTATACATTTCAAATAATTATTGAATGATTAAAATTTTTTTTTGGTAATATTATTGATTCCTGTTTTTGATAATTAATTTTCATATTATAACTATTATTTTACTCTATTTTTATTTTAAAACATTTGTTAATTTTTTCAAAAATATATTTCACACATCTGTAGAATAATTAAAGAGGATTTGGCAACATTTTATCATCAATTTATGCCTGAGAGATTAGAAATTAAACAAAATATTTTAAATTAGTTAAGAACATTTAAATAATCAATTCGATAATGTTAATGATTTCGTATTTAAAAAATAATTTTTAAAGCTTAATTATGAGTAATTTACATTTTTATAAAAGTATTTAATATATATCAGCAATAATTAATGATAAGGTTGCAAAATGTTTTCAGCAGTATTCATCTACGCTGATAAAAAATAATTTACCAATATATTTAAAATAATTAACGAGGATTTATTTTTTAATTCTCTCAACCATCGTAAAATATTCTTGCATTTCAGTTACTTAGTAAAGTTTGTTTTTTCTGTTCGAAGTACTACTATTTAGAGACTTATTTCAAATTATGAATATTTCCATTAATTTTGGCTCATTTTTTAAAATTAAATGGGAATTCAACTGTTTTTTTTAAATTGCCATTATATATATATACATATATATACATATATATATATATATATATATATATATATATATATATATATATATATATATATATATATATATATATATATATATATATATCAATGATTGATAAAGGTGCAATTAATTAATAAGGAAATAAGATTTTTAAAAATAAATTAATGAATTAATGAGGAAATTATGATTTAATTCAGTTAAGAAAACAAATCAAGGAAGTGAATGTTTCAGAAGTATATTTCACGATATAGAAATAAATAATAAATGTTCTTCCCATAATATTTTAAAATTTTTAATATATATATATATATATATATATATATATATATATATATATATATATATATATATATATATATATATATATATATATATATATATATATATATATATATATATATATATATATATATATATATATATATATATATATATATATATATATAATATATATATTCAGTCGTAAATATTCTGATCAATTTCAATTTTGATACTTTTTATTAAATTTGAAGCTATTGTACAGTTTAGTTTGTTGCTGAAGAAATTGTCTTATAAATATTTACTGTTTCAAATATTGAATTTTATGAAAATGTCTTTCAAAAGTAATATAAGTGGGAAAAAAATGTGGTATTTAGGAATTTTGTTGTATTTTGTAGTTTTTTTCACTTATTCTAAAAATGCAATGTCCTAAAATTCAATTTATCCTAAAAATGCCATATGGAAACAAATAATACTCTTATGATCATTAAAAGCATAAACATGTCTTTGTGAAATGAATAAACAAGTAATTTAGATTGCAAAAACAAAAATTATTACATTATAAAGTATTTAACTTCAAAATAAACAATTTTGAAAGATTTGTACAAAGTTTTCCATCAATAATAGTTATCATAAAATAATAAGTCCTTTCAATAATAAAATATCATGAACTAATGTATTTTATACAATTATTGGTATCGGGAATTATTTTAATGGATGCTAATAATTTCATTTGCATAAATGTAGCTGAACAGGTAGTTGAATGTTTTGCTCTTTGGTTTACGATTCAATAGTACATGGATTCAATTCCCATCTTGAGTGTATTTGTTTGTAGTACCTGTAGTTTACTTTTAACTTTAATTCCTTATCAAATTAATATTTATATAGAAAAAGAGATTGATAAGCAAATCAAACTGCGCAGATGTTTAAAGTTGAATGAAATTCAAGAAATAGTTTATTTTCTAAGTCTTATTGTACATTATTTACTACATTATATTGATTTTTCTGTTCAATTCTTTTAATTTTATTTTGTAAGATTTAACTGACGTTTTAATGAAGTATTATTTATTTTTTTGAGAAAAAATGAAGCAGTTTGTTATTTAAAAACTTGGATATACACAAATTGTATAAATGTATTGAGTATTAGGAGTTCATATACAAAACGATGAATATACTTATTCATCGTTTTGTATATGAACTATTGTATGTAAGTATTGAAATAAAATCAAAAAAGATATTTCTAAGTAGGTGACACAGAAAAAGATAAAATTTAGGTGTATACTAAAAATATTGTATACATTTAACTTTATTTGTAGCACAGTCGTGAATATGTTATAAAATATTATATTAACTAACTAAGGTAAAATATTATTTCAAATCATTTAGTTCAACTAATTTATTCAATTGTGTGTCTTACCACTAAAACTAAAAAAACCCAGATATATAAATGTACAGGCAATACTCTTAATTCTAACTAAACCTAGACATTATTTACATTGTGCATCTTAACAAAAACTCAGATGTTATAAAACCAGTATATAATAGTCAAGTACTGGAAACACCAAAGATATTCTTAAAATTAATATAGACATACAAAAAGATCAAGCATTTAACAGTCGAACACTAGAATAAAAACAGTATATAAGTACTAGTATATTAGTACATCAAGTATAGGAGCATTAAAAAAGATTTTTGATTATGTTAAATAAAGGATGATTATAAGCATTCAAAAGGATTATTATATCCGATAATTTTCTTAACGAAATTAATCTGCAGACAAATAAGAATTTGCTACTTTTTGAGTAATTCAATCAGGAGGGAACCAAAACAATCACATATATACTTTAGTTAGGTAATTCTTAATGTCAGACCCAAGCTAAGCCTTACAATAGATGTGAATAATTATTAACTGACAAGCATCTTTATTTGAAAATTTGTCAAATAGTATAAACGCTCAATATATAGTACCAAACATCGTAGGTCAGATAATATACTTTCTTTGATGTTTTGATTTTTAATATAAAAATACGGATATATTAACATGTAAAGTGTCTTCAAATGAAATCAGTGGCTTCCCAATTGATTGTAAGAGAGCTTGTATTTTGATAAGATATAAATTAATGTTTTAATGATAACAATATTTTATTAGTGATTATAATATAATAGCTGCTAGTAAAAATTTCTTCCTAAACTCGTACTAATTATTAAGTTCAAAATACTGTTTTAGTTTTAAAAGTTTGGCAAAAAGAAATCATGGGAGAAACTTATTATGCTGAATCAGAAATCCCATACTTTAGTTTTTTTTATTTATCGTAAAAAAAGAAATATCTTTTGCTTAGTATATATGCATAACAATATTTTCCCTGTGCTTTTAGCTTTTTATTACATAATATAATTAGTTAAATCACTATTATTCATTGATAAAATAAAAGTGCAATTTCTTTAAAACTTTCAATGAAGCATATAAATTAACTAATTTTGGAAAAAAAGAAATAGTGATGTAAACAACTATTTTCGTTATTCATTTTAAACATAGAAATAATTTCAATTTATTTTTACTTCTTAAAGCTACTTTATCGCCTAAAATAATTACCCGGAAGAGCATTTTACGTAAGATTATAATTTTTTCTTTTAAATGCAAATGATTTTTTTCAAGAGTTAGCTCATTTAAAATAATTTAAATCAGTTCAGTTTATTTTTAATGAATACTTAAATATAATTAGGAAGATAATTAGTACTTATTTTAAATTTTACGTTCTCAGACAATGTGTAATTTCAATTTTTCTTGTTTTGCTTTGAGTTAGTTTTATAAATAAAATTTTCTATTTTTTGCTATACTTATAACATAAATCGATTTTGTATTTTGCCTTTCTAAACTAAAATAGAACTTTTTAAAAACAAAACACCACTCAAATTTTAACACTTTTTCACTTATGATTAAATGAATATTTTATTACTGCTTATAAAATTTAGCAATTTATTGTTGAAAAATTAAAATAAATACTAATTTATCATAGTACGAATTTGATGCTACCGAAGTCTTAAAACTATAAAATTAACTAATTGATTACAAAAATTGAATTGAATATTAAAATTCAATGAAAACACTGAGCATAATTTTACTCGTATCAATAAGAAACTAATATGCTATTATTTTCTTGCAAAAATCCGTTAAAAGATGTTTTCCAATAAATGAATTTTCAGAAGCATTTAATTTTATAAAATTAAATTAGTATTAAGTGTGAATTTCGAAACTATAGAATTTATTAAAAAGATGGTTATATATTACACTTAATTGTTAAACGATCCTATATATAATGTATAAAAAAGTTAAAATGCGAACAAAATTAAATACAGCCTGCACCAAAAGAAAAATTCTAATTTTTTTATTAATTAATTAGTGTCAAGTGTAAATTTTTGTATAAAATGTTTCTCCCAGGTGATAAATTTTTAATTTGACTAATTAATCTTCGTCATTTTTTCTACCACACTCTTATTTAAAATTTTTAAAAGTAAAATATGATTTTATTAGATTTTTATTTTGATAAATGAATAGTTCTAAACTATTTTTACTGGAAATATTTATGAAATAAAAATTTCTACTAAATTTAATGTAGACTCATTTTTTTTCTAGAAAATACGCCTTTATAACTTAAAATCTTTTCATTACCTAATTTATTTTGAAATTTATCGATAAAAGTCTGATAATTTCGTATGCTAAAGCATGAACCCGAATTTTCTTAATTTGATACAATTCTATGTTATTGTTGTTGTTCTCGTGTGCCAGCCAGACTTTCAAATTGGGGTGCGCTGCTCCACTTTTCCAACTGAACCATATTTGGTGTGGAGTCCAACTTTTCCAGTACACACACATGCCATAGGGAGCCGTTTATAGGGTAGGCAACCATTCACACATTTTTCATACACAGAAAGAACAAAGGCAGGATAGATAGAGAGAGAAAGTACATCCATGCCCGAACCGGGATTCGAACCCAGGACCTCCCTACCCGCAGTCAGGCACTCTCACTAGACAGGGAGGTCGGCAAGTGCTGTTAATATTGACATTGTAAAAATTGGAAAAGAAACTTTCATAGATATTTGCTTATACTCATGAATAGCAAAGACGGAAACCATTATTATTTATTTTTTTGTCTTGTGCCAGTTTGGTCTTGCTGACATTATGGGGTGCGCTGCTCCACTTTTTCATACTTAACCATTCTTGGTGTGGAGTCCAACTGCTTCAGTACACACATGCCGTAGGGACCCTTTTATAGGGTAAGCAACCATTCACACCTCATTCACACACAAAGAAATGACAAAGACAGGATAGAGAGAGAAATGAAGTACATCCATGCCTGAACCGGGATTCGAACCCCAGACTTCCCTATTCGTAGTCAGACACGCTGACCACTAGACAAGTTGTCCGGCGATTGGCCGGCGATACAGTTCTATATAATGTTTATAAGTTTGGAATTTTGAATTACTTTATTGAATATGTTTAATTAATAATAAAATTTTATACCTCTGTATTATTTACTAAATTCTTAGTTTGAAAACTGTAGTTTCATTATTATCATTCAATTTGTTGCTTTTTTTATAAACGTTAAATTATAAAACTTCAAAATAAAATTTCTGAGAAATTTTATTCCAATTATCCACTTTTGCCAGTTTTTTAATTATATTTAATGTTATTTCATTGGATCAGCTCTATGCAATATAATTACGTTATTCAACTTGACCTACATATTCTAGGTTGTGATAGAAGCGTAACAATATATTAGAAATATACTTTTAATAAAGGGTCATGTTACAGAGAAACATGTAATTCTAAAATAAACTATACATCAGCATTCAAATCTTAACTAATTGCTTATTTAAAAATGTTTATCCCTTTTTTTTCAATACAATGTTTGTGACTAGTAAATTCAAGGTTCAAGGTGAAATCATAGTATTTCAAGTGGCACTCAAAAGTAAACACCCTTTTTTTAAGTCTTTAATGGGACTAATGAACATGTGTCTTTAATTATAATGCCGGATTTGGCTTCTAAAAATGAAGAAACAAAATAAACCACATGATTTATTCATAACGTCCATATATCGAACAAATGAGAAAAAACAAAAGATATTTTGTATGTATTATGTCGAACTACAAATCTTGATTATATCTTCTTGGAGCATTATCTTCCGGGGATTTCCCATATCCCCCGTACAACAACAGAACAGTACGTTGTTGGCATGATAGTTTATATATGACATGTTTCCCTTACGATTAAATACAGTCCGTACAAAACCAAGGCTTGCTGAGGATTACATTATCCGTCTCCACTTGGGGCAGAGAACTTCATTCAGCAAGCGATGATCTCTGAAGGTCCGGTACAGATATAAAAGCTGATTGATGGGCTGCTTTTTATCAACCAAGCATGTACCAGACATGCTTTATCGGATTCAAGTCTGGTGACAATGCTGGCCATTCCATATGGGTGATATCCTATGAGTGAAGTCAATCTTTGACGATGTTTGAATGGTAAAGACGGGCGTTGTCATCTTAAATGCAAATTCAGCTCACAAGGCATTGTAAGCAAATGGATGTGTTATCCAGAATGATGTCCTGATAAACTTAGACTGTCATCTTTAAAAGTTGAACATAGAGATCTTTTCTAGAGTCAAATATAATGCCTCTATAAATGAGCACTACAGAACCCCAGTAACATTGACATTCAATGATTTTGTCTTGGTGGCACTGGATATCTGGCATTTTCCATATGGATTTCCAATGTGAATAGGACTGCAAGCTAAACCTAGACTTATCGGAAAATATAACACAAGCCTAATATACGGGGTCCACAATGAATGTTCTGTATTCCAAGCAATGAGTTCCAAGCAACGAGTATGAGTGTCAGTTGTCGTAAGCGGAACACACCTGACAAGCTTGCGAGCACATAAGCCCTACTGTTTAAAGTGTCCATACACGATTTGTTTTGATATGATGGCATCCTTGACTGATGACAGCTGACATCATAAGTCCATTGCTGTGATCCACCTGTTTTTATTGTTTCTTTTTGATAATACCGTCATCATTTGGCGTTGACCTTTATGGTAACGTCTACTGTACTTCCATCATTGCTACTGACACTGGAGTTATTGTGACCGCCTAGAGGTATTTGGGTGATTCTGAGTTCCTCAAGTACTTCTATCTTCATACGCCAGCATTCCAAAAAGCAGATAATTCTCCCACCTAAATGCATCCTCTGTGTCACACCTACGCTGTCGGAGCACTGAATGCCTTACTGACTGGTATGCATACTTCTCTCCTTAGCCAAAAGACCTTATATGCCCCTCTTGTGCTCTCGTCATTGTGGTCCCTAAGCGTCATCAGATACCTTCCAGTAATAAGTATGTAATGATTGACCATGTGTATGATATTTCTGGTATATTGTTTTTTACGTTCGACTTCCACATCTTTCTAAATTATCATTATATTATAGACATGTATGCATTTTAAACAAGTATAAATTTGTATTTTTACAAGTGCTTACAAGTCATATAAGTATGAAGTAAATAGTCATAGATATTTTGCAAGATTAAGACATTTCGGGAATGGAACGAAGTTTGATAAGACTGAGGAGCTATTGAGTGATAATTCCCTTAATTGATTTCATTTTTAGAGAACTGGAAAATGAGAAAGGATCAATTCTTATCAGGAGATAGTTTATTATTATTATTATTATTGTACATAGTAAAAATAATAGAGATAATTAGAGGAACACTGATTAAATTTGAGAAAGAATTATAAATTATAAAAATCTGTTATTTCTGTTTTATAAGAAATCCAATATCTATACTAAAGTATTGCATAGAATGTTAAAGGTGCCCTGTATTTTGATGTTAAATTTATAATTCCAGATTATTTTATCACATGGCCTAAGCAGAATTGTATTATGGGTAGGATTATGTCTCTAATCATCAAAAATCTTTTGATAAAAATGAAAAACTTGATCTATGTTGCATTATCTTCAAGGAGTTTGTGAATACCTAGCTTTAATTAGATGCTTTTCAGACAGAAGTCAATTCACAGCAAAATAATTTTCTACAGTAGCTCGTATAGTGAACAAACTTGAAGAATCAAAATTATAGGGTTAAGTTTTCAAAGAAGCAATTAATATTTCTTGGTTTTTTGTTGGAAAAATTGTCACTATTTTTCATTTAGAGGTAAGCTTGTCATTTTTGTAGAATGGAGTGATGATATCGATTATCTTCGCTTCATTTTATGGTCAAGAGTTTTGAGCATTGCATATAATTTTATCAAGATATTTATTCAAATTGAATATGGCTACTCAGAAAAATAATACCTGTAAGAAAAAAAGGGTTAGATATTTCAAGTGCCACGATTATTACTTGGTTTTATTTATAGTTTATATATGGAAAAGATTTTCATTTATTTCTTGAAATATTGGGAAAGCGGAAAACACACACACACACACACACACACACACACACACACACACACACACACACACACACACACACACACACACAAAGAGGTAGACATTTCCTTCATCCAGAAAATTTATTTAGACAGTTTTTTTCAATGTTTTCAAATTTATGTGGCAGTTCAAATGGTTCATATAATTAGTCAAAATAATATCTCTGAGAAGAATAAGTATCCTGAAAATAAATCCAAATTAATGATATAAAACATTGATATACTTATTGTTTCATAAATTAATTTAAATGCTTTAAGAAAGCTAAATATTTTATATTGAGTAATGAAACTCATTATTTCATAGTTCACAAAACGTTGATAACTTTTACGAACATATAAAATCCATCCTTATGGTACATATAAAATCCATCCTTAGATTACGAACATATAAAATCCATCCTTAGATTATCAAGTAATTATTTTTTTATTACATTTCTAGACAAAGTTAAAAGCAAGGGGAAATTGTAATTTAAGAATAACAGAGGGAAATGGAAGAATTTTGTCGGTTGAAATCATTCAATGTATATAATAAAATTTTAAAAAAAGAAATTGATAATGATACAATTTAATAAAAAAATATTCTGAAATTAAATTATATGAGAAATTGAAAATGTTAAAACATATGTTCTAAAGAACAGAATAACAAATGAAGCAAATAAAATCTAATTAAAAAAGACCATTATATATATATCTAAAGAGAAGTAAAATTACTGAGTTATATTTAATTCAAGTAACCTTTATCTGTGAAAGATGATAAATGATGATAAAGGTGTTATGCTCTAACAGCTATTTAAACTAAACTAGTATAATAAATGGGCACCTTTAATGGAATATATTTCTCCAACATTTAAGGTTTCAGTCGTGACAATAAGCTAATAATGAAAGGAATTCATTGGGTTAATTTAAAATAGAGTTTCACCAAACCAATGTCCCTATTTACATCCAACTATAATCCAACTTTAAATGAAATGGATATTATTTATGAGGGTGCGAGTAAAATAATTAATTTTAGAATTTAGAAAATATTCAAATAATAAATTTCCCTTGTTTATTTAAAATTTATAAACATATTTGAAAATTTACCTAAAATATATGGAGGTTAATTTGCTTATGAATGGTACATAATATATGATGGATAATTATACGTCTTTCTAGAGACAATATTTATAATAACAAGTACCTTTCATATATAATTTAGTTGTAACATTAGAAAAAAATTGAATTCTAATTTCAAAATTGAAGCTAGGCTCTATTATATTATAAGAATACATGTCAGCTTAGCTTTTCAGCTAGTTTAAGTTATGGCAAGTGAAAAATGTTAAGATCAGATAATTTTGTTTCGTATCTAAATTTTTCTTTTGTGTCACTTAGAAGAGTGCCTTAGTTTAATTAGTAACTTAAAAGGTCAAGTTTTCTAAATGATAAAGTTCCAACCAATATTTAACATGTCATTTCGTAAGATATTAAAATAACTTATGTCATAAGGATGAAAGAAATGGCTCGAATAAATTTCATGTCTGCGTTTTCTGGTTGACTTTAACAAAAATGATAAGTGTGTTTGCTCTAGACTAAGAACATGTGAAGCATTCGCAGTAAAAATCATCCAGTTTGTTTAAATATAGGTCTTCCAGGATAACTATGAAACTCTTTATACATGAAGATACACACTCTTTACCAAACATGATGAAATGACATTTTAAAAATGTTTGCTTATAAGCATTTATATTTCAATAATGACAGATTTTATATTAAGAAAAGAAACTGAATAATGGGTAATGATAATTTTGCTAAATCATTTAAAATACAAACTGAATTTACTTGAAAATATTCAAGCTAACAATAAAAATCGAAAAAAATTTTGAATTTGAGAAAATATCCTTAAAATATATAATTTTCTACTTTTCTTAAAATATTTCCTATAAATCTTTTTATGTTGTCGCATTTTTTTCAAAAAAAAATTTTTTTATAGAGAAAAATATAAAGTTATTTATGAATCCCTATTATAATAAGTAAATAATGGTTTTTATTTTTATAGTTTCAATTAATCATTGATAAGTGTTGTGATTATTACTTAGAAATCAATAAATTGAGAGTTAAATAATGAAAAACTGATGCTTTACCTTAACAAATAATTACGCGAGACACAATCTGGCAGTTTACTCGTGAAATTTACATTATATATATATACATATATATATTGTAAAGCTATATATAGTAAAACTATATATTGTAAAGCTATATGAAAATGTATAGCTTTACATTTTCTGTGTTATATTTAAATTTTTAAAATTGAAATATAACACAGAAAATTATATATATATATATATATATATATATATATATATATATATATATATATATATATATATATATATATATATATATATAGTAAAGCCATACATTTTCATAAATTTTAGAATATTTATTAAATACCTTGAATTTTCTACGAATCTTTTATTCCTTGTATAAGCTAAATCATTTCAATATATCTGAGTAAACTAAAAAAATATAGATGAAAAGAAAAAAATCATAATACTCTCTAGATGTATACGAAAAACCTTTATTTAACGTAAGCTAAAAAATAGAATATACCTGAACTGAGGAGGAATCTTATGTTTAATTCTTGCATATTTTAAAATGTTTTCTATGTGATTCATGAAATTTTAATGTCACATCACATTCTATTCCGATAATTCCTTTTGATGTTCAAAACAGCTGAGACCTCAATTTAAAATGCGTAAACAAAACTGTCTCACTAGTCGGTGTATATTTTTGATATATTTAGCTTCATTGTTTAACAGATTTAGCTACTTAGGAACTGAGAACATTCAGTTTCTAAACATTTTTAACAGTTATTCTTAAAAAGTATTCACAGAACATTAAAAATATCCTTTTCATTGTTTGCATATTAAAACATTGTATTCTTTCTTTTAAAAATAAAAACAAATGTATTTAGAAAGCTAAATTATGGTACTAATAATGATTTTAAAGCTCTAAATTGTTATCATCATATAGTACATATTAAAATTAGATTAAACAAATGTATTGGTGGATTAAAATTCCTTTAGAAGATGTGTTTATTTATCATTAATTGTATACATTAAATACAACGAAAGAACGTTAGGAAACTTTTGATTTTGTGAATGTATTACTAGTTTCTTAAGATAAATATTTTAAAATCCGTGAATGTAAATTTTAAGGGATTCCACTTACAAATAACGCTTTCACAGACTTTTTAGCTATTTTTGATGCGAAAAATTGCATAAGGTAATTTCGTATGCAAATTTAAAAAAGCTTTAATGATCAAAATAGCTATTTTTTTAGAATATTATCTTAATTTTACTATTAAACTTGATGAAAGCACTTTGGTCATCATTAGATGGATTCCGTTTAATTATATATAATCTGTCAGTTACTATATGTTAAACTAACATTTATTTTTACAATTGCAATCATATAAATAGTTTTTAGATTGAGCAAAGTTTTTTTCTATAATTTTTAGTTTGAAAAATAAATTCTGCTTAATCTATGAAAACATCAGTATTAAATTTGTGTAAAACTGTTCCCCACACATCTTCCATAAAGAACACAGAATTTAATTCGCATGTCATGCAATTCTTTTTAATCACTATTAACTTAAAGAAAGTAAATATGAAGAAAACTCGAATACACATGTATGGTTTACCTGAATAGAAAAAAAATCATGAGATTATAACCCTTGTTACAACATGCTAAGTATATTTAAAAATTAATTTAAATTTTTCAATGGAATTTTCTCTCTATTGTAATATTAAACATTTACTACTACATAAATATTAATAAAACATTTTACTCACATATTTGGTTTATAATATTTTACTTGCATCTCATGATTAAGTTTACCGAAGCAGAAAATATTTAATGTCCTTTTACCTTGTTTTCATTTCCCTTCTCTCCTTTGCTTCATAATTAAATTTTACATCATATCACATTTAAGGTTCAGTAAGAAAATTGCAGGATTTAGAAAGAAAATTTGAAGAAATTGAATTCGCTTCAAAATGACTTCGATCCAAATAATAATATGACCTGTTTGATGTAGTTGGGGAAGTATATATCTATATCTATCTATCTATCTATCTATATATATATATATATATATATATATATATATCTATATCTATCTATCTATCTATCTATATATATATATATATATATTTAATAATGGAATTAATGCTGTTTATTATCTACTACAAGAATGTTGTTTGTAGTTTGGGTGTGCTGAAAATCATGATTTTCGAAGTTCGGCGTTTTCTCTCTGTTTTGAGAATATTTTCTCATTGGTTTTACGACGTCCAAAAATGGGGCTTCTCTACTCATTGTTAGATGTGTTCCCCTATATAGATAGAAATATATCTCCCTTGACATTGCGGTTTTTGTAACTACCTCACTCATCGGTTTTCCGATTCAGGGAGGCTCCCGGAATTGAAAAATGCTATAAATCGTCAAACTATGCTGATTCTTCTTTTTATTTTATATTTGATAATGCATTGTAAAATTTCCTGCATTTCTTGTGTTAAAATTTGTGATTGCAAATTTTTAATTATTTCTCTTGTATTGTTATTATTCTTTATAATTCTATTCTTTGAAATGATTTGCATAAACAACTTTCGTAATATGCAGTTTGTTATGTTTTAATATAATGATTAGTTTCTGCTATAAGAAATTGGTTGTTGCTATTAAAAAAATTCCTCTATTAATTATAGAAAATTGTAAGCTATGTTGTTTAAAATAACTAGTTCTTATAGCATAGCTACAAACAACTATCTAAAATTTAATTTGATGGGCTTAGCAGATAGCAAACAGGCAGAGAGGCAATGAGTCTTCTATTTAGGGCAAATAATTTTTCAGGATAGAAAAGTAAATTTTTTAGAATTTACTTTTCTATCTTGATTTTTTAGAAAAAAATAGCAGAAGAATTTGTTAAATTTGTAATTTTTGAAATAAATACATTTATCATTTAATTTATCTAGCTTATTTAAATTATATTAAAAATATATCGGCATTTATATAACCTAGTTTCTAACAACATTGTTGAAACAAGGCAGTTTCAAATGATTTGAAACACACTTTACATTTTTAAGTTACGACACTAAGTATACACAAGAAGTTAAATTAATATATATTTATTTCAAAGTAAAATATCTTATTTATGTTTTTTCATTTTAGTTTATCAGTTTTAAACGGAATTTTCTTTTTATGTGTAATAATAAAAGAAATGAAATTCAGAAAGTAAACACAAAAAGATTAATTCACATAAGTAATTATGTATCTAAGGTACACTGTGTAATATCTACGACATTAATAAAATTTGATTTTTAAAATTAAATATATGATATTGATTTATAGTAAATAAGCGCAAGTAAATTTATTAATAAAAATAAAAGGTATCTCTATAATTTGAAAATATGTAATATAATAGTTATTTTGAATCTATATACACTACTGGCCATTAAAATTGCTACACCAGGAAGAAATGCAGATAACAAAATGATATTTATTGGGCAAATATATTATACTAGAAATAAAAAGTTAGTAAATTTTCAAAACATTTGGCTGGATATATAGATCCTGAGAAATTAGCACCCAGAACAACCACCTCTGGCAGTAATAACAGCAGTTATACGCCTGGGCATTGAGTCAAACAGAGATTGGATTGCATGTACAGGTACAGATGCCCATGCAGCTTCAACACGATGCCACAGTTAATCAACAATAGTGACTGGCGTTTGGTGACGAGCTAGTCGCTCGGCAACCATTGACCAGATGTTTTCTATTGGTGAAAGATCTGGAGAATGTGCTGGCCAGGGCACCAGCCTAACATGTTCCGTATCAAGGAAGGTCCGTACAATACCGGCAACATGCGGTCGGGCATTATCCTGCTGAAACGTAGGGTTTGGCAGGACTCGAATTAAAGGTAGAGCCACGGGTGGTAACACAACAGAAATGTAACGTGCACTGTTCAAAGCACCGTCAATGCGAACAAGAGGTGACCGAGACGTGTATCCAATGGCATCCCATACCATCACGCCAGGTGATGGGCCAGTATGACGATGACGAATGCACGCTGAAAGTGTGCGTTCACCACGATGCCGCCAAACACAGATGCGACCATCATGATGCTGTACACAGAACCTGGATTCATCTAAAAAGATGACGTCTCGCCATTCGTGCGCCCAAGTTCATAGTTGATCACACCATTGAAGGCGCTCTTGTCTATGACGCAGCGTCTAGGGAAGCCGCAGCCATGGTCTCCGAGCTGACAGTGCATGCTGCTGCAAACGTCGTCGAACTTGGAGGACAACAAGTTCGTGCAGACACTTGTTGTCCTCCAAACGACCCCGTTTCTTGACTCACGGCTCGTGACGTAGTTGCACGATCCATTACGGCCATGCGAATAATATGCCTATCTTCTCGGCTGCTAGTGATAGGTCGCCGTTGAGATCCCGCATGGCGTTCCGTATTACCGTCCTGAAAATCAATTCCATTCTCTGCTAACAGTCATTGGATCTCGACCGACGCGAGCAGCAATACTGCTATAAGATAAACCGCAATCCCGGTGCGCTACAATTCGACCTTTATCAAAGTCTGAAACGTGCTGGTACGCATTTCTCCTTCTTACACGAGGTATCACAACAACTTTTCACCAGGCAACAACGTTCAAATGCAATTTGTGTATGAGGAACCGGCTGAACAATTTCCTCATTTAAACACAATGCAGGTGTCGCTACTAGCGCCTGCTTTGTCTGAATGCGCTGAAAAGCTATATATTTGCATATCACAGCACCTTCTTCCTTTCGTATAAATTTCACGTCTGTAGCATGTCGCCTTCTTTGTGTAGCAATTTTAATGGCCAGTAGTGTGTATGTATACACAGATTCATTACAATATACTCTATTTTAATGCGATTTTATGTTGTTTTGTTTCTAATTTTGTAATATCTAGAATTGAAAGATAAAATATTTACCAAATTATGGAATTTTCGAAGCTCTTCATTTTCTTATAAGTCATTTACATTATAAAATGTTTCCCAAATTCAAATATATATATATATATATATATATATATATATATATATATATATATATATATATATATATATATATATATATATATATATATATATATATATATGTATATAAATATATATATATATATATATATATATATATATATATATATATATATATATATATATATATATATATATTAAGTTATGTTTTTCTAAAGTTAGGAAATTTATATTTTTAATAATTAATAAAAGAGTTGACAACTTCAAATACAGGAATTTATTTCAAAACGAAACTATATTATTCCTAAATTGACTGTATATATTTATGTATATATATAATATTATACATATAGCACACGCAAAACATATACTTATTTATTTTGTTTTGAAAACAAATTTATGAAAGACAATTTATAATCTTCATTTCTTCAAATAGAGGTTTTGAATGTGTGTGTGATACAATTTATTATCAGCTGACAACTTTGACATGATTCTCTTCAAGGTTCACTTCATATCGATACAGAAACTTCAGGACAAATGAGCTTAACTCTTTAACATATGCTCCTAAATACTAACGTTTCTCCTTACGTTTGAAGTATATCAATAAATATCAATTCCAGATAAAGATCATGCCTTATTAAAGTGATTGTTTTAGCAAAATATAAAACGAGACGACTGTCTTCCATTTATTTCAACGATTCATTTATCAATCAGACCTACCTCCGTAACCTTGATGTTAACTATTTTCAACAACTCTTTGGATAGTTTGAATTTATTTTCATAATTTTCAGATGGAAGAATTAATAATATCAAAGAAAGTCTCTAGGGGTTAAACTTTAACAGTATTTTAGCATCAATTCAGTGCTCAAAACTATCAATTCATTTTCTAAAATGAATAGAAAGAGTTTGGTCTTGAAAATAAATCTGAGTGTTTTTAAAAAACATTTAATATGAACAGGAATGATGCTTATTTAACCTACAATGTTGATTTTTTTGATTTGTTGATCCGTATTGTTGATTTGATTAAATAATTTTTTTTCTCCTTTTACGATTAAGAAATATATTTAAACACCATATATTATATTGATGTACATTCATCTATCTTGTTTTATCCGCTTAACGTATATCATGTAATATATTGGCCTAGTTCTACTTTTCTTGTTGCCTTCAGAATATCAATTTTTGAGGAACAAATCTTTCCTTGGCATGTTTAACACTAGAAAATTAATGTCGGATTTCATGATCTGATGCGCCTTTTTTATTAGCTGAAGTACTATCACGAAAAAAATTACGCTAGATTTAGTTATTGAATACATTTAATATATATTTAAAATAATTTGGAAATATATTTATTTCTAGAAATAAAAAGAAGCAGTAGTTTCAAAATCAATGTAGGTTTGTGATTAGCAAAGAATATATATCCTCTATTTATATCTATGCAAACATGATATAAAGTATATTTTAGAGGTATGGAAAGCGCTAGTGTTTTTAATGGTTACCATTCATCACTAACTTTACTAATTTCGTATACGAAATAATGTTACACATTGAATACTAAATTCAATAAGTATTGTTAAAAGTATATCAGTTTATTTAGTGATGCTTAACATCTGCATGTCACTGACACTTGAAATGGATGAAATATGTCATTAAAAGAGGTACACAGTTGTTAAAAATTGAGGGAATTTTCAGATTTGCTCACACAGTTATCCCAGAATTACACAACCGATTTTATTGAAATTTCATATGTACATGCATTACAATTCATTGATACGTTACAATACAAATGACCATGCAACAGTTGTAAAACACTGTCATAAGTGAGTTGGACATGCTCTATATTATTGAAATCTGGATATCTGCTTGGCCAATGCAACTGGCGAATATCCTCACTAGATCAAGGCATTCGTTGACCAAAAGTGTGGCTTCATGTTAACAATTATTAAAGTGAATTCAGCGCCAACTGCGCTCTTGAAAAGTGGAACATAAAGTTCCAAGATTTTATCTTGTATCACACAGTGGCTTACACAGCCTATGTCAAAAACATGGAGAGGTGTGCGGTCATTTAATATAATGGGTGACTATACCATTAAATTCGCCCTCATAATGTTCGAGTTCCTCGACCCTAGAGGGCAGATAGGGAATCCCTGGCTTTTTACACATGAATGTACGGTGGTAATCTGTGATAAGCTGAATCGTGACTCATAAGTGAAGAAAATTACATCCATCTCATTGATACATGCTTTATTGTCTATGCTCTATGCACCAAGTCAAAAGGACTATGTGTAGAAGTGTGCGGGGTGCAAATCTTAAGTCTTCATGCAAACATTTATCGATCATTAAAACAGTCATCCATGAAAATTGGATTCAGTGGCCGTATGCAAGTCACCAGAGTGTTGAGAATCAGTAGCATCTCTGATACATTTTACTAGACAGATAAATGGCGATCATCTCTGACGGTCATGGCTGTTGTCCAGACTTCCTCACAATAGATCTAGATCTCTTGAAATTTTTTCCATAATCTGTACTTGAAGCTGGTCGTTAAATTGAACACTCTACAAATCTGTACTTGAGACTGGCCTACTCTGAGCCTCCACCCATTCCTTACCTCATTCCATCTGTCAAAAGTTGGTGATTACTCATTATTAGTGTTACAATTGGAATTCAATTTATTACCGCATAAAAGCACAAAGAAATTCAATGTGATGAGTAAGAGAACGGAAAGTGAGCTTTATAACGTGCTCTTATAAAGCCTTTTCCCCTATTGGTTTCACACATGTATACGTGTACGCTTACGTATTCGATTAACATGATTTTCATCTTTGTCTCGAAGTAGTGGTTCTACATTTCATTCAAATATTTTCAAGAAATTTGAGAAAATATGTAAATTTTGTTAATTTTAACACCAGTTTATTAGAAATGCATAAACACAGATTTATCAAAATTACATTATTTTTCATGATACCATTAGCAATTGGTAATGATATCATAAAATATCTTTACATTATCATTATTTTCAATAACTGTTAAAGTGATTTCATGTGATATATTTCATAAAGGAAATTTTGATTGATTTAATAGCTCTCATATTCAGTCTGTATAATCATGTAAATTCACATTTCGGATCGAGGGCACGAAGAGAAATTTATTTGGAAAACATATTAACATTTTTTTATTGTGTTATAAAGTATCCTCACTATAAGAACAAATTTACTATTTGTTAGCCAGTGATACTGTGTGCGGTTTCTGGGCCAAATTCTTTCTTTATCTGAAGTTTGGTAAAATTCAGATAATGATTATTGTGGTCTAGATTAGCCAAATAATTGGCTCTTGTTTTCCCCAGTGCGTGTTAATGCCTACAAATCTTGCTGTTAATAAACTTTCTTAAAAGATATTTTTTACTAATAACGCTTTTCCTCATTTTGATGACTTTTATCATTTATCTAAATATTATGCATATAATTTTATATTTACGATTAAGGTATTCATTTATACGAGTAGCATGCATATATGTAAAGAGGTTTAACTACACAGAGAACTAAAGTATTAAAATTTAATTTATTATATAAGACATTTCTTTACATTTTCAAGAGGCTTGATTATTAGATTTTAAGGAATAATAAAATAGCATATGTACCTTTGTTTCAAACGTAATTGGAATGTTTATTAATTAAATACTATAGAATGAGTAAAATGAGAATTATAATTGAATAAAAAGTTTCATCTTGAGTCTCAAATTTTTAAAGTGTAATTTCATAATTTAATTTTAAACAAACCTTTAAGATAAAGATAATAGAAAATAATATTTATAAGTGCATAAGTATTAATTTTATTCATAAATTTAAAAAAAAACTGAAATAATTACCTAGGAACATAAGTAATAACATTCCACTCTGAAAGGCAGAAAAGTGGAAAGTAGAAGCGCATCAAGAATCTATCACAAATTTACTGTATGCAAATTTCCACAGAGAAGAAGCAGCACTTAGCTCTTATTAGTTACAGGAGAAAGCCAATCGGAATAAGCGATGTTCTTTAAAGACATAATCAACACGTTTGATCTGACAACAATGCCCACTGTACAACTCCTCGTAGACACTAGCAGATATTTTCCTTGAACATCTGGGCAGGTATCCTTGATGATTACAGGGTAGGCTCTTACATTATGCCAGATCATTTGATCGACGCAACATTCCGTATCTTTTTGGAACAAGTGCTTCCCAGTTTATTGCAGGCTGTTCTACTCCCCATCCTGAAAGACATGAGGTTTGTGTATGATGAAGAGCCACAGCATATTTTTCCATCATGACTCATCCCCATATTCTTCTACAAGAAGCTTACCATTTCGTACAATATTGGTAATGTGTATTATCTTCAATCTTTTATTAAAGTTCCTAAGTTAAAATCATGAAGAAATTTTTGATATTTCAAGTTCGGCAATAATTGTGCTTTTCTTGTAATTAAAAAAAAAAAAAAAAAAGAGAGAGAGAATTTTTTAACTTACTAGAAAACAGCCATCATTTTTTGAGCTCGAGTTTGACAGAGGAAGGATAGTGGCCCACCATGATTGCGGATTATTTTTCAAGAAAAATTGATAGTCGTGTTGAACGAAACCAAACAATTGTGATGCGTATATGTGATGTTTGGATACGAGAGAGTAGGATGGACCGATGTGCTCAATCGCATCCACCTCAGTGCACCACTTCATGTGATAACAGGAAAATTTTGCGCATGGTAAAGACGTATTGCTCAGCCATATCACGAACCATAGCACAGAACATTCAGTCTGTAACACTAGCGTCTGCGTGTACCATTCAACGCCCTTTACAGCAGAGTGGCTTGTTTCGTCTATCCTTGACGCAGAGCCACAGACGTCTCGGTCCAGTGGTGCGATAAAAGTAGGATGTAGAAGGCAAAATGAATGAAATCGTCTTTACTGACTAATCTTGCTTCTGTCTGAAACATTACAATGGTAGCATTCGTGTCTGGTGACAACGTGGAGAGAGAGGATGCTGAACAGCTGCGTTATTTACCGCCACGCTGGTCCTGCACCGGGTAATATGTATGGAGGGTATTGGATATCAATTTCACATTCCTCTAGCACACATTACTGATACTTTAAACAGCTAGCTCTACATCTGAGATGTCATGGAGCCATTTGTATTTCCTTACTTTCATGTCTTTCCTACAGCCATATTTCAACAAAATAATGTGCAAACACTAGTAGCAAGCATTGTCCAAGGGTTCTTTCTAAATAGCCAGATTAAATTGCTTCCCTGAAGAGCTCGCTCTCTGGATCTTTTGACGATAGAAAACACGTGGTCCATGGTTGCACAACGACTGACCCAGATTACATCACCAACTGCCACACCAGATCAACTTTGGTAACGTGTAAAAGTTTCTTGGTCTGCTGTATACCCTAAAATCATATACAAAGTTTCTCTAAATCAATACTGAGATGTGTGGTAGCGGTAATCGTCAACAATGGCGTATACTCTGGCTAGTGATTTTTGCAGGAAATGCACTTCATAGAAGTCTATAAATTAAATCATTTGATACTTGGTCAACATGATATCTTCGAAATAAATTTTGTTGTGAGATCTCTTTCCTTTTCTTGGTATTGCAATTTGTGTGGCCAGTAGTGTATGTAAAGCTAAATCATAGAATTTACAGAATGGGAAAATATCTTTTAAATTTATTTTTACTCGTATAATATTTTGCGACATATTTGCAGCAAAATTTAGATTTTTATGATTTTCTTATCAAGTTTGTAAAATATTTTAAATACAGTAAACAATTTATTTTTTAAGTGCATGTGTGTGTGCGATATTATTTTTAAATCAGTCACAATTTTCCTTAAATATACATAAAACAAACAGTTCTTAACATATGCAAAAATAGATACATTTATTAGTTTTACTTTCTTAATATGAATTTGTATGATAAATTGCTTCACAATATTATAGACATGTAAGAAAATTTGAGTTTATATCATAAAATTACTTTATTCACTTATCGATCCAGTGGAGGATTGCAAATCTCTTGCTGCCAAATATTTTAACATAAATCAATTGAATGTGATTTATGATTCTGAATAAATTGCTCTATAGTAAAGAGAAAAATTGGAAACGGTTTAAATATGGTGTTTGTGGGGCATTTTTATTAAAAATAATGTAATATTATTGTAAAATTTTTCTTAGGAATATTTGAAGTAAAAATTTGAAATCTTATAAAATCTTTGATAAAATATTGAAAATAAAACCGTTCGAGAAATTTGGTAAGTCATATAATCAATTTTTTATACATTTGAGGAATAAATAGAATCTTTCAAAAAATTTATGAACACAATATTGATTATTTTATATCTTTTGAGGTTTCGGCTTTAATAAACTCTCATTCTTATTCAAGCTGAAAATAGTTTTCCAATTTAATAACAAAAAATTAAAGCAAAAAATTGTCATTAAATAGTAAAATAATATTAATAGCACAAAAAATTGTTATTAATTTCTATCAGAAAAGATTAAATAACCGGAATTGCAAATTTCTAAAATCATAATTTTTTTACTAAGAAAAACCATAATCGCTTTCTCTGGTAAAGATTTTTGTAAAATAAATTATAATTTTGGAAATGGTAAATTGTGATACTATTACACAAAATTGAAGTTAATTGTATAAATTAAATTCAAACTATTTAGAAAAATATAATATATAAGATTAAAAAATCTATGAGTGAAACATACTTCTTATGTGAAATTAAGGGTTACAACAAAATTTAAATATTTCTAACATGTCAGCTAATAGATCTATACATTGTGAATGTCAGCTTGAAATTATTTGGAAAGTTAAACTATTTTGCTTTCAATCATAGGTAGAAAATGAGGTTGAAAGTTCTCATTACAAATGATTCATACTAAATCAAAAAGCATATTTACGTAGGTTTGTTCAGGGGGAACATTTTTGGAAACCAGAGAAAATTTTGTCCTTAATAGCAAGATTCAAAGTTGATACAATTACGCTACATTATTAGGAGATAGTACAACGAGAAAATACGCGTACAACACCAGGATTTAAACTATTTAAATTTCGGTACTTTAGATTTTGTTGAAAACTTTTTAATTTGGATGATAAAGAACAGCTTGTTGGAGACAGAAGAAAAGGCTTAATATAATGAACAATTTGATTTAAAATTAATGCTTTTTTTAATTCTACATAATTCTAGTTTTAGGATACATTATGTAGCATGTTGTAAATGCTATGCGTATATGGAATTCCTGCAGTGATTAAATATAAGTACAGCCATGAGAACAAACTTTTAAGCATTTCGTACTTATAATTTATTTTTCATTTCTTAACATAAATTGTTAGACATATTTTATACCTTTTTTCTCACTGACATGCTATATTTCGGAAGACATGGGCATTTGTCATTCTGAGCTCATTGTGAAACTCATGGCAATTTAACTAAGTAAATTGCTATGTAAAACATAGTAAGGTATTTTTATAAAACTCTGTTGTTTTTAAGTCATATTCCTTTAGTTTAGACACTTACGCCGATTCAGCCTTTCTTACGAAATTTACAAAAGTTATGACTTTATAAACAATATATTTAATACAACCGTCATTGCATTTCCTGCACAAAAACTGGTGGGATTCTGTTTCCTCAATCTTTTTAATTAATAAACCAGGATGTGTAATAGAAGTAGCTAATAATTCTGAATTTATTTTTTTTAAAAGTAAATGCTATATTTCTCATGTAAAGTACACTATTTATGTTATTTTGAAAATGCATTTGATTCCTGTTTCTATCATGATTATTACCATTATTATAATATGCAAATGAATTACAATAAGAATTTTCTAAATGACGAAATATGAATTGAAATTTTAAATATTTTTTTTCTTATTTCATCATTTAAATGCCATTAATGGATTAATGCTTTAATTAGTGTTAAATAAAAATTTGCGCATGATAAATATTTTCTATAAATTTATTTCTCAAATATTAAGAAATGTTAATTTTTCTAAGATATACATCATTTTAGACTCAGTTTTATAAAATTAACGAGTATGTATAAAATATCAGTGTTGTTGGTTATTTAAGTATTATTATATAAATGAGAAAATTCTATAGAAAAACAAAAAAAAGTATTGATAATAGCATTGATATTATTTATAAAAGCAAATCTTAGTGTTCAAATATTTTGTGCCATTATCAACTATATAGCAGGTAAAACAGCCAAAAGCAATGGAACGTAGCATGGAATGGGAACTGCTAATGTGCAATGGAAACCTGGAGACAAACTAAACCATAAATCATACGCAATAACCTACCAGTTAAAAGTGGTTGTATGCGATGTGGTTAAATGTTCTAAACCACATGCCATAGGACTTAAATATGCTCAATAATTTTAAAGTTGTTCAAATAAACCACCCGAAGTAATCAGAATACATCACAGTTATAAAGGGAAGTGAGGAATTTAATTTTTACAAGTCATTATGAATAAAATGGATATGTTTCCATATAAATGACGACATAATAATATCATAGAATATGCTCAATATCGTCGAAAAATCTAAATAAGTTTGAATATTGCTTAGTTGATCTGAAGGTAGTATGATTTTACTGAGTGTACATATATTAACATGTATACATGGATACAAATCTGATATATGTGAAAAATAGGCTTGATTCAACATACAATGTTTACTGAATACTGTGCAATCTACTGATATCACGAGCATCTGAAGTTTTGTAGTTTATCTTCATCAAAGAGCGATATAGAGAGAGTTTCCACTATTTTAATTTTTGAATTTCATACCGCTTTTATATTACTGTGTTTATTTAAGACTCAAAATGATATGAATCTGATACACGTAGTTAGTTTATCAAGAATTCTTCTTCAATTTAATGAAACTATTGTCCGAATCTTGGGATTTTCAGCTCCTTTTCTTCATTATTTTCAAAGTAGTATTTTCTTTGATTATTTATATCTAGGACAAATTCATAAAATACTTACAATCCGGAAAGCATAAATTTCATTTAAAAGGTGAATTACTGAGATTAATTTCATTACAGATTGATTATTAATACAGATTATGAACATGTGATTGGAAAAAGTGTAGATTTTTTGTGTATTATGACATATTTGTGTGTCACGGTGATTAAAGTAATGTATACTGGTTAAGAGTATGCCGTTTATGTAACGAAGATTAGTTTCCGTTGAACTTCATACTTTTATTATAGGGGCTCACCGGCGCAAGTTGGAAAGTTCTATCCTCGAAACAAGCCGATGTTAAATAACGAAGGTTGAGTGTTGCTCTTCTGTGAACTCCGTGAATATCTGTCGGTGTGGTTGCCTGGGAGTTTTCTAAGATTTCTTCCTTGTGATGTGAGAATAAGATAAACTATCTAAGATATATTCTCAAATTAGACAATAACACAAAGAATACTATACTGATTTACAGCAACTTTATTCCGTTAGGACTACACGTTGTCAAAACTATTATCACAAGATAAATATAGATATTTTTCAAATAATATTTATCTCAAAATTAAATATCAGTAAGTGAAAGTGGTAATATTTGTAACAAAATGTTTCATTTCTAATTTTGGGAGAAATTAATCTTTGACAATGTAAAAAGTAAACAAATTTAGGTGTAACGCAAACTGAGGTGAAACAAATTTAGGTGTAATGTAATAAAAACTGAAAAATTAAATAATAGAAATATTCACAAATTTATGCATTCTACTATTCATATTTAAAAATTTATATATACATACAGTTACAGTTGCATAAAAAATAAATAATTATGGTACTAATTTATTCTTTCTGTTATAAATTTATAACAGAATGTAAATAATCATTTATTTTGAAAGTTACATCAATTAATTATTTTTTTACTTCAAAAACAAAATTTACCGTGATACTCAAGTGCAGATTTAAATACAAATGACCCTTATGTAATAATAATTACAAGTAGAAGCTTGATTTTTCGAAAAGGAAAAAAATCATACAATAAGATCTGAATATATTTGTGTCTTCTATCTTTAAAAGTAAATCACATTATTTAGAGCAATAAGTACTTATTTTATTCTTGTGTGCATTATAAACTGAAAGAATTGGATATCATTTGCCTGGCTTTTGTATTGAAATCTTCCAAAGCAATCGAGATATATTTATCGATTTTCTCTCACCCCCCACCACAGAAATAAAACAAATAGCCTGCGAATTTTTTTTCTGTGAGTGAATACAAAAGATTGTTTAAATATTTTACAACACAGACTTATATTCTTTGTACAATTAATAGCTAAGAGGACATCTAATCTAAGAGGACATCTAATCTAAGAGAACTTAACTAATAGCTAAGAGGCATCTAATCTAAGAGAACTTAACTAATAGCTAAGAGAACTTATAAATAACATCATTATATATTCATAATTTTAGCTGATAATTTTATACACTATACGTTATTTATCATAATTTTGCGATTATAATAATAATAATAATACATAAAATTAATTTTGATAAAAGTAATATATGTAGGAAAATATGAAATATTTAAGAATATTTATCATTTTATGGAAGAACAGTAAAACTAGAGATTTCTATAAGATGCTAGTTCAAAGGAATGTATAATCCCCTTTTTCATAGATATTTTTTTGAAAACAATTTTATTGATTAATCATGCTTCATATTTTCTCATCTGTATACAAAAATATAGTTTTAATGAATTCAAATGTTATGCTGATATCTGCCATCCGATGACATTTTCTACACATTACCAAAATGAAATCCTGTCAGATATACCTTTTTATAACCACAATCAATATTCAATATTTTGGTAATAAAACCTATATTGTTAAACCTGAATCAAGTTTCTTACATTTTTCTTATCTCAGATATTTCATTTAATAGCTGTGAATGAAATATCTGGTAAGCCACTCAAAATCGCAGACAACAGTTTAAAAATAAGTTCACTGCTTATGACGTTTATTTTAAATTTGTTTACAATTTAGTATCACAATTTAATACATTTGAATTAAAACAATGAAATGTATGCTTAGTTTTCATACTCAACAATAATAAAATGCGTTATTAATACTTATATTTTCTTTATTAAGATCATTATGTGAAATGTATATATTTTTATTTCAAATGCTTAAGTAAACTTTGTATAAGTGTCAGCAAAAATATGAAGAAATGTACTCACTAATTAAAGTATTTATTTTACACCAATCGGAGTATCAACATTTAGACGAAGGAAGGAAGTTGGTTTCCTTTACTTAATTATGTGAAGAATTTTTGTTTTAGGTATTTTCATTTTCCTTGATTAAGTTCAAATGATATGCAGTTTTGGAAGATATTCTGAAAAAAAGTTATGATTCCACGCTTTGTTTATTTAGTAATTTACTTTTACTAACTTTAAGGAGGTTCCATGATTAATTTGATGAACAAAGAGTTTTATTGTTTACTCGAAAAACTAATTATACATTCAAAATTATATTACAAAGAATATTATTTACTGTCTTCCCCTAAATAACTTATTCTCTCATATAAATTTAACTTTGAAACAAGAAATGAATAACAAATTTAAACATCATTGGCAATCTCGTCAAGCTCTAAACAATTTTAGTTTTGCTTCAAACGTCATGAAAATGTAAGTAAACCATCACAAATATTTAATTTCATATTAAACACGAATTAAATTTTATGTATAATATTAGAAAAATCGTAAAAATAGATTCATTTTTTTCATTTTATTACATTAAAATAATAAAACATTACTACATTTCTTATTTGAAAAGATTAAAGTGTTATGGAAAATCCATATTTATATACAAAATACTGAAAGAAAAGCTCTTAACTAAGTTAATGTTAAAAATCATTAATAAATGCAGTTATTGCTTACTACATTTCTGTATGCCTAAATAAACTTAAATTTAAAATTATCGCTATTGCAAAAACAGATTTAAAATTTGTAATTTGAGTATAATATTAAATTTTAGTCATCATACTCTATTCAATACTTCTGTATTGAAATATGGCTATTAAAATAATATACTTCTGTTGAACATGTCTAAAACTCCTTCCTCGTGTTTTTAAGGTTTTGCTACAAGTATCATCTTGAAATAATTGTAGGATGCCGTATTTTGAGCGTAAGCTCATTGATTTTTAAAGAGCGCTTGCTTTTTGTGCCAACACCCATATTTCATTTTCAAACTTTAATATAAATTGAATAATATAATTTGTAGTATAACGTTTTGATGATTTTAATCAAATGTAATTCATGCAACTGTAGGTATATTACAATGAATATTAAATTTGCCACATCACTTTGTAAAATAAAGGTAAAAATAAAAATCAGTTTAATCTTTTTTACAATATATGACGGCCTGTTTTGTAATAATATGTTATATTTTCATGACAAGAAATGCACTTGTAGCAAATGGCAGCAAAAATCTCGCTCATAAAACCCAACTTGAGGAATTCTAACATACATGCTAGAATGTTACTGGAAATAAAAGTTATAAAAATTTAAAATTTACATATCTTTATAGATGAAAACTCTGAACGTAAAAGAACTTATTTGAAAGCTTTATGTTATCACCAATTAAAAAAAATTCAAAATACAGATATTACTGCATGTGATTATAAATATGTGAAAACTGTTTATTTTACAAAAAGTTATTATAATTAAGGTCAATATAAAATGTGGTTGTATGAAGCATTGTCTTTTATATCACAATATTTGTTAATGTATGTTTAAGTATTTAAATAGATAATTGTATTTCATAGTAATTTTATATCATATGCATATAATTATATATTTTTATTTGATAGTTAATAATGATAAAGTCAAAAATTTATTTTAGTAAAATGTATTAAGATATTATTGAGGAAATCAATATACAGTGCGTCTGTAAAAGATCAAATACATTTTGATAATATTCCTAAAACAAAGAAGTTAAATTTAATAAAATTAATGTAAAGCAGATGTGGAATATTTTATGGCTATTATCAGTAATATTCATAGCTTGTAGTAAAATTACAAGTCTTGAGCAATTTGAACTTTATAAGAATACGCACTTAACATTTTCCCAAGAGTTTTGCGTCGAATCAAAATAGAATCCCTAGTGTATAAAGGTTCGAGACTTTTTTGATAAGCCATTTCCGGGTTTCAGAAACTTGTTTTCTTGCTGTTTCCTGATGCCGAATATTTACAATATTTTTTGTGCAATTTTTATGTTTTCTTTATTGATTTTGTTTAAGCGAATTACTATAAAGTTTATGATCTTTTGTGTTTTTTCTCCAAATAATGTTTGAAAGAAAAATGCTGCACATGAGAGTAATATGAAGAAAAATCTCAAAGAATACATTTCAAGAATTGTCAAAATAAAAAAAAAATAATAAAAAAAAAACATTGAATACTATTGACACGCGCGCGCGTTCAAACGATAAATAAAAGATATTTAAGACAAATGAAACACATTTAAAGTGGAAAATGAAATTGCCTACTAATAAATATGTAACTGATATTTATAAGAAAATGATTACAAACAATAAAAATCATCTCTTCACATATTCATACGAGAAAACCAAATACATGAATCAATCCATGTTTAAATGTCATGTATTTGATTATATTTTCAATATTTTCTGAACTATCTTATCTATAAATCTTTATTCATACACACTTAATTATTAAATATCATATTAAAAATATTTTTATTAATTTTTTTACATTATATTTTTAAAGATTAATGAATTATTACTGATACTAGGGAAGATAAGCTGTAAATAGGGGAAATAGTAATTGGAAAAATAATTAGAATTGCTATAATAAATATTCTCTAAAAATCCAAAATATAATGCTATTTAAGCCATAATTTTCATTGTTTATCACCTATTTGCAATTTTAGTACAATAAAAAAGTATCGAATTTCTCTCCACTGTATGTGTTCATGTAATGATTTAAAAGAAACCAATTTCATAAACTTAGGATTTTAAGCATTTAAAATCCATAAACAGCATAGCAGTATGTTAAACAACTTATGTTCAGATTTATTATCACTTAGAAAAACTGCTCACTCATCATTTAAACATTTTGTTTAAATTATGAGGTTCTTTAAACAATCAAGTATAAAACTGGAGGATTGTCAGGATGAGCAATAAAAAATAGTTCACTTATTATTCTTCCTTAAGATTTTTCTGGGCGATGATAATATTGAAAATATTTGTGTAATAAATATTTTTATGGATTTTAGAAATATATTTATGGTTTCTATAATATATTCTTTTATTTCATCATAGATGAAATAGTTTATAATTCTTTGAAGATATTGGAAATGTTTTAACATGTTTTTACTTTTAGAAATACAAACATCTTGTATTTTTAATGAAAAAAAACGAAGTTGAATTATTATATAATATAGAGATACAAGTATTAATATAAATTAAAGAATTTGGTTTAATATATTAATCTCACAGCTAAGTAGAAATTCTTTATTTCGAAAATACAAATTCTAATGAAATAAATCTACTTTAAATTTCCTTTTAAATTAAGATGTCTTATATGTTTTATCAGAAATTTGATTAAATTTAATGGGACTATGCAAAATTAATTAAATTGAATTGTGTGTACTATTTAAAAGTTCATAGATTTTATTTTGGAATATATTGTTCTGATAAAATAGATTTATTATAACTTTATATATTTTTAATTAATATATTTTTGTAAAAACTTTCAAATGTATTTTTATTTATATAATTATAATTAATTTTAACACACATATATTATAAATTTTGTTTTTTGTTTTCTAAAAAAATTGTTGAATTTCGATAAAAAATTATAAGAAGTTTCTGCATATCTTGAGTTAAGTTTATTTATTAGTATTTTTACATTGATTCAAGTGTAAAAATATCATACTAATAAAACAGCTTCTAAATTATAAAGAGAATGAGATAAGAAAAAGTAGTTTTGATTGAAAAATTAATAAAAGTAATTAAAACACACAAAAGATAGCGTCTAAAATAATAATTTGGAAGCCAAAAATTTCAATCTTAAGTACTTCATTGTTATGTGACAGATTCTGAAAATCGAGGCTCTGCCTCAAGTCCTTATCGTAATTTTCATTTTCTAAGAATTGCTAATGTTTTTCTTTTAGAAATATATCTTTAGGCAATTCAGAATTGAAGCCAACAGATTGATAACGTGACATTTTATTCACTTAAAGGTCAAAGTTTGCCATGAGAGAACTGTTTATACTCATTTTAGAAAAAAAATATAAATAATTAAAATTTCGGGAGAAAAAAATATTTTTAAGAAATACGAACATTAAAAAATTTCATGTTAAAATGAATATTTATTCCTGTGCTAAAAAACAAATTTCTGTAGGCTTTTGATACAGTAAATTATTTTTTACTATCGTAAATTTTTATATACAAACTTTTCTGTAATTTCACAAAAATACAAAATTAAAAAATAAATGTGCCAACTTGAAAATTAAATATCTTTCTTAAATATTAAAAAAATCAAAAACGTAAAATAATTCATTAAATTATTAAAAATTGAGTTAAATACGATAAAAAGGGACTCATTTAAAATCAAATGCAATTAAATTTTACATATAGTGGTGTTTTTTATATTATATATCTTTGTAAATATTTAGTTTCAGAATATATAATAACTGTCTTATATGGAACAAAAATAATTGAGTCAAACGTTTACATTTAGCTGAAGGAAATTACTTAAATACAATTATCACTTTTAGCAAGAAAATTTAATGAATATCCCTCAATAATTTGCAATTTTAGTAAATATCTTATGATTTGGTTTTATATAATTGCCTTCCTTTACTTGTTGTTTTCAGATCACAATCTGCTGCCTACTGATTAGGCAATGTTCTCCGGAACGTAACGCCTGGTTTTTGAAGTCTGCAATATTGAGTAATTTGAGCTGGTCGTTGTTTTCCCCTCTTCAGTATGTGCGTCTATTGGCGTTAGATGTATTGGAATGGTAGTTTCTTAAGTTTTCTTTAATGCAAAACATGAATATCACTTATTATCTAAGACAAACCCTCCAGAAAGGCAAATTATAGATTGGATATTAAAATGCCTTATAGCAACTACATGCCTATTAGGTTATCCATATTAGGACATTAGGATATGGTTTCAAAACAGAAGTCAAATAAATAGACAAACGCGAATCACATTTTAAATGTTTTCTCAACAGGATGAATGCAAGTGCCAACGACAACTGTACAAGCTAAAAATTGTTGTCTCTTTCCAGATATAAGAATTAGAGGTAGATTTCTCATGGTTTGGGCATAGTTAGTATGTCATAATATTTTCTGACCTTCACAGCTTTGAAACAAAATATCACTTGATTGAATGTAGCCGATAAATCTATATTATGATTTCATCTGCCACAAAATATGAAATTGTCTGGTATGTTATTCATGTGCAGAACTTGCCCAACAAAGATTTGATGAGCATGGGAATAAAGTGAAACTGTCGTTGTTCCGCAAAGTGAACACCTCAGTATAATACTTATGGTCTATTTTAGACAATTCATTGATAAAATGATAATTCTCATTGTTTTTAGAACAGAACTTTTACAATAAAGCTATGAAAAATTATGCAATATTCTTCTAAACACTAGTCAATGCTTGTAGAGTTCAGTTAACATGTGAATCTAAGTTCATCAGCAAGGAAAAGATGACAACTGTAGCAACCCCATTGAGAAAATTACACATACATGTATTTCTCTCTCAGAAAACACGAGAGACAGTTTATGTACGTCTATTTTTCCAAAACAAAGTGATACTGCCAAACTTTAATGTGTAAATATGTTAATCGGATAGTGTCTGATCCAGGTTTACTGTTAAATTGAGACATGCCCTAGAATCTAATAAATAAAAAAAAATCTGATCATTATATAAAGATTTTATGGAAATATTATGCTGATCTTTACGCATAAGATGCATTTGTATGCTTCAAACCCTATCGGATGATAATCTAAACCCCACTGCAGCAGTAAATTTTGTTTTCGAGGACCAAAATGTGTACAAAAGATAATTTTTGGCCGAGCAAAACTATCGTTTTCAATAAAAACCTGAAAAATGGAAGGATAGAGCGAATGGAGCAATTTTAGCACAAGCTTGATCTGAATGCAATTAAAAATATTACGAATACTGTCGGTTGTACTATATCAACTCGATTTCTAACTTTACATATACTCCAAGTTCTTCAATTTTTTTTTCAAGTGGTTGATTACCCCATAAAAAGCATGATTAAAGCCCTGAAATTTGCATGAGGATTTTGTATGCTCAAATAACTCTTTAATTACAGTTTTTATCTGTTTTACTTTTAAAAATGTTGTGATGAGCGTGTGTACTGCTTTCCTACCTCATTTAGTGTCAATAAAAGTGATACTTTTGGAAACTTTTACATTCCATTGATCTGAGCAATAATTTTTGGTTACGAATGAATATTTATGTACAAAAAGGAAAAATTACATGAAATAAAAAGATAGAATAACAAATACATTGTTTTCAAGGCCAGGAATACGTCTTTAAAAACTGTAATTAATGAGTTAAATTTTACAATAATCTAAATTAATTATAAACGTAAAATGAATTATTTATCATAATAATAAACAAAAATGAAACAATTGTGAAAAACAGAAAATTTGATAATATTTTAATTTCCAAAATTAATATAACAAAAACAAAAACTCTCTATAACTTTAATTTTATTGTACATAATAAAACCTATATAGATATTTTTTGCTAGTTTTATGTTTCAAAGTTAATATATATAAAACAGTTCAAAAAAGTATAATGTTCTGCTTATATTGTGCACACAGCATAATGAATTTGGGTTTCAATTTTTTACTAACTCACTTTATGTGAATAAAAAAAAAATTAGAAAATAAGTAAAAATCTGAAAATTTAGAGAAATTAAATGACGATGTAGAATAAAGAATACTCTTTTAACGTGATTATATTTTAGTAAGAAAGTCGGGAAAAAAAATCAGAACTTTTTTGACATCTTAAATGGTGAAATAATATAGCAATTCATTTTCTTCTACTTGAAAAGAACTTTCATCAGATTATTCTTTCCTCTTGTCTGGTTTTGAGACACTTTCAAAATTAAATAGGTCAAAAATGTTTCACAAGATTTCATTTCTTTTAAGAGCTAAGAAGATTTATGCAACTGTCTTTATTATTGGTTTCAATAGTAGAAAGATTTATTTTTGTCACAATAATCAAACACTCATGAAATGGCAAATAATAATAATAAAGTTAAAATAATGTAAGTGTACATAATACTGCATTTGATTGATAATTTCCTTAAATGATTTTCTGACTTGTTATTAAGGATAAAAGTACAAAAATATTCATAAAAAAATATAGTTTTTTCTGGATATAATACCAAACAAACATATTTAATTCTGAAAATGCAAACCCTTAAATATGGAATGTTAAAAGATTTTTTATAATCTTGAATGTGTGTTTGTTGTTGTACTCAAATAATTTAATTTTCGTCTTTAAGGCTTTTTAGAAGAAAAATATTCATTTTATACACATATTTTAAATTGAATATTTGAAAATCACAGAAATATAATTTCTGCTTATTTAGATTAGTGGTTTCACTTGTTACAAACATAGAAAATAAAATTATTGGAAAAACTTTAACAGCTATAATTTTAATGGCAGGATTATATAATATTACTAAAGGAACTTATAATTTTCTATATTTCAAAAATAAATATTTTCTAAAATTTTTAAATATTTTAATTTAGAAAATAAAAAACGTTTCTGCAGTAGGTAAGAAAAATGAAATTTATGGAAAATTCCACGGTGTTTAATTATGTACATGATGAATTGTATTCATGGCAAAATTATTTACACTCTTTTCAGTAAAATCAATCTCGTTCCTGTAAAGTTTCAAAGGGTTTTAATAATATAAAAATAAATCGAGGTATAAGAAAACGGCTCTGCTTTGTATCTTCTTTAGCTAAATAATTTGGAAGTGAAGTGTTCTACCTCAAAATTTAAACGTGATTCCGGATATTATGTATACAATATTTTGAATCAGCAGTGATTTTTCCAAGCTGTTTTTTTCTCTGAAATTTCACAAAAAAATCTCTGTTGTAATGTTTTAGTGAGTTATATAAAGAAATACACAAAAGTAGACTTATTATGACAATGCGCATTTACTTTTAGTATAATTATATATATTAGAAAACTATAAGCTCAAAGTGTCATTATGTGATAAACTGCAATTTCTCTATAGCTTTGTACTTTACTATTTTCCTTTATTTAATTCAGTTTTCGATATTGATGTAATATTGCTCAAATTATGCTCTTTATCAAGCTGCAAGGTATTTCGACTTGTAGTCACACGATATTTTTTTGTTTAATAATTTACTTTCGGTAATAGTTACTACTATATCAAAGTTTAGTTGCAAAGATAAAACTCTACTGGGCGTTTTGTTTAAATAAAAAAATATTGATACATTTTTGACAGTGAATTTAATATTTTGTTTTCGATAATAATACGTTAATTACAGTTACTATCAAAAACATTTATTTAGAAATTAGTGTACTTGATTTTATGTACTTCTAGTAAAAATATTTTTTTGAAGAAAAAATAAAAATATTCCATGAGTGTGAATTTCAGAGAAGATTATCTTCATAAAATATAATAAAATAATATCACAAATTAGTAATAAAAAATGCCAAGTAAAACTCCCTTTTTCTTCCATGAAAATATTATTAACTTAAGAAAGTATATAAACATAGTTATTTTTTTGAAGAGTGTTTATTATACTGTTTATATTAGAAGCATATAGATAAAATCATGTGATCGAAAAATCAATGAACATTGGGTATAGAAAACCAAATAAACTAATTAATATATACTCTAATTGGATTTAAATTCTCCAAAATAATATATCATAAAGGAAAAAAATAATAAAAAAGTTTCCTGATAAATAAAATGTAGGATATAACAATAGCTTTTATAAAGTTAATTTAAATAATTTTTTTAAAATCTATTTTAAAAATTACTTAACTAAAGTATAGAAACGTTAATAAACGTTAATGAGAAAAATTCTATTTTATTACAATGATTAGTAAAATGTGTTTGATTAAATTCCTTATTTATCTAACAAAATTTATTTTTATTTGACTTATTTACTTGAATTTCTAATATTTTAACTTACTCTTTCATAACATATTCAGTCCAGTTATCTTTTTATGCATGAGATCACATAGAATAGAAATTCGATGAATAATGTCAGTTTATTAGGTTGGACAAAACGTGCTTCGATCAACTTTAGCTTCCTCATTATTCGAATACTTCCTTTACTGACACAAAACCCGGTTACTCCAATGTTCTTGAGGAAAATCATTAAAAATATGAGAATATTAGGCTTATTATTTGAAAACTGAATATAAATATAAAATTAAACAACAGAAAATACTTAATAACAAATAATTATATATTTATGCTTAATTTTTAAAAATACTTGAATATACGATTTTTACTTAAGAATTTATTATATCATGATAATAATCATTTTGAAAATGATATATTTTCTTAAATGATAGTGCTGTTAAAATAAGTGAAATGTAAATTTTGTATTTTAATGATGCCTGTGGAAATAATTCTATTTTAGACTTCTTAATTACTAGTTTTTTTATCTTGCTTGAATACATTAATCATTAATTATGAATAAATTTCAACTATTATAAAGTAAAATCACATTTTCTTTATTTTTTATTAATGTATCGTATATATGTTAAAATTCATAGTAAACTCCTGATTTGATTATGTTATTCCAAATAGTTATGTGTAGTGCTTTAAAAATTGTACTTATATTTTCCTTATTTTTTAAAAATAGGTTTCAATAATTTAGAATAGCAAATTTTTATCCATAAGATTGCAAACAAAACTCAGATTACAAAATAAATTCAAAACATATCATTCTGAGATTAGTAAAAAAATTGTTAAATGTAGTCATGTTAACAAAATTATACCTACAAAATATTGCCATTAAATTTCTTTGTCAAATTTATTAATTTGAATATTATCTGCAAAAAAGTGAGTGTTTTGCAGTTTTAATCTACTCTATTTTCTTTAATATATTGAAAAATAAAGAAAATATATTGAAAGGAAAGAGAAAGTTGCAATGAAAATCATTTATAATAATCAATAAGGATACTATCTACTTTCGCTTACTTCATTGTACATTAAAATCCTCATTGTAAGGTCAAAAATGGATAATTCTACTAATGCTTAGTTTGTGGAAATTCATTTCACGAATGGCTTAATTAACGGAAATTTAAGCCATTCGTGACGATGAATGAACATGACGATCCTGTTAGGAAACTTTAATAATTACACTCTTAGAATCTTTGAAAATTTTTGTAAATCGATGTGACATAATTATTAAGAAGACATTGATAATTGATGTGAAAATATTTGTAGATTCAAAATTTATTTAATAAAAGTAATCCATTTATAGATACAATTATATATACATTCACATATTCAAAATTTTAAAATTTTGATTTCATTTATTGTTTTTATATTTAAATGCATAGAGGGAGATATTAGCATATCTTTTGTTCTGTTCTCATGAATAACTATGAATATTGAAGTGTAGAAGAACAAAGAAACCAAAGAGTATTTATTACAAACATTCATTTCTCATTGTTAATTCATGCAATGTAGAATGAAATTTTTTTATGGAGAAGACATTGCTTTGTTTATATTTTTGGCACTTATGCCATATAATCAAAGATCCTAAATTCTGAATTTCTTTGGCGTTGAAGAAATGTTGCTAAGATGACGTATTATGATGTGTGCAATAACGTAAATACTAGGGTTGCTAAAAGAGAATTTCTTGCATTGTTCTTATATGTCTCTTCATCTATGGCAGTAAAAACCAGGTTAAGTGATATGTATGAAAATCAGCCAAAAAAATCGCCAAATTCAGAATTTGGCAGCTTGAATAATACGGCATCTGTGCCATAAAATCCGAATCTCGTATGAATTAGAAATGTATAAATCAGAATTTCTTTGTGTTCTGTTATATGCACGAGGCAATATTCCTATTTAAATTGAATAGCATTTTGAACTAAAAATATTCGCATATTTATTGACGAAGACAATATTATTAAAATTTCAACATTAACTTTTGGTAGTGAAATGAAAAAAAATATCTCATTTTTAATGTCACTTCTTTAGCTTCTTCAGAGCTTCATTATCTTCATAGTATTTTTAAATAAAAAACACCCTGTTTCAAAACCAGCCCCTGTCGAACAAGTGATGAATGCTCCATTTTTTATTTCTGTATGATGTCTATCTGGATAAATGTAGGAAGCTTTCAAGATTTTTACTTTGGCGACATGTGAACATGATCTAAAATCCATAAATAATTCTTGATCGTTTAAGCGCTCAATTTTTAAAATTTTTAAATAGAGTTCTGTTATTAGTCTATTAGCTATTATGTATCAAAATAATAATTTATGGATACAGTGGGTTTCCTCAGTTTTGATTATTTAATTTTATACTTATTAATATCTATCGTTTTATTCAGTAGTATATTGGAAATCATATTTATCTTTTAAATGCAAGATATATTGGACTGGAAATTTTTTCCATTTATTTTTTGTGAAAATGATGTATTTTGGATTTTTAATATTCACTTATTCATGGATAATTTCTTTTCATATATGAGGAATTCAACATAAATATACTGGGAATTCAATGCGAAGTTAAAATGAATATAAAAAGGAAATAAATATTCAAAGTTCAATAGAAATTTATTGATTATATCGGAATGAAAGCGTCCATCCTTCACACGAATCTTCATCTCCTTCAAATTGGAAATGATGTCTTTTCAATTCAAACAATTCCACATTGAATTCGTGTCAGAAGGTCGGCTGAGATAAATCGATTCTGCATGTTGAGAACGAGCTAAAATTTAGTTTAGTAAAATGAATTGAACCTAAATAAGATTTTTTATCATATAACATTTTTATTCTATAATTATTATAATAGTATACTTTCTTTTTTTTTTTTTTTTTAAAAAAAAGTCAGTTCTAGTATTTACAGTAATGGAATACATTAAAAAACCACTTTTTTTTAAAAAGAGAAATATATGCATTTTATTATTGAGACATGTCAAACATTTATTTTCATAAAAGTAAAATATTCATTATATATATATATATATATATATATATATATATATATATATATATATATATATATATATATATATATATATATATATATATATATATATATATATATATATATATATATATATATAAGATTTAAAATAAACATTAAGCTGAAGCATTTCTAAAAATAAATTAAAATTAAATCTATAAATACCTGAAGTACTATTTTCTTTACTTATGTAATAATTATTATCTCCCAATTTAATTAAAAATATGATTTTGATTGAATTGGCAGAAAAAAACAAATTTTTAAAGTAATAAATTTATTCATTGAAAATTTAGGTGCAGAAAAAAATCTTCATTATTTCTTTTAAAAGTCAGGGATAAATTAACTTGAATGTAGCTACGTAAATGGAAGTAATTTAACATGAATGTCTTTTACTTCAATCCTATTTGAAACGTTATTTCCATTGAGGTAAACATTTGTAAACAGATTTCTTTTCTAATTCTCTTATTTTTTAATTACGCATTTTTTAATATAAAAATTTAAATTTCAGCACACATTGAGCAATAATATATTTGGCAGATTGTTAAATGTAAAATATTTAAAAAACATTTTATTTACTACGATAGAAAGCCTGTATTCTTTTATATAATTTTTATTTTTTAAAAAGAATTTAAAGAAACTATTTATCGTATATTAATATTTAGATTTGACAAACGCGACTAGTTTAGCATTTAAAACTTAATGTTTCTTTGTTTAATATTATTCTAATTTTTATGAAAAAGTAGCTGAGTATACGTAAGGATGACAACTAAACAATAATCATTATTACACAAAAATATGCATATTTTGTAGTGAAAATACAAATATATTAATACTCTCTCTTTTAAAAAGATCTTTTAGTAGATAATTCATTGCATCACTGTAACCATACAGTTTGCCAGCAAATTTATATTTAATACACAATGCCATTGCTAATATATAAGAAAAATAGTAAAGATGATGTTATGATCTTTAAAACATTTGTAATGTTGATGGGGAGATAAATAATACTAGATTTTTATTAATTAAACATAAGTTGAAAATTGTTTTTATTTAATGTCATGTCAACAGAATATATTTCTAGCATTTAAAGCACAATGTATGCAAAGAATAAAATAAATATTTGCTTTTAACAACATTTTCTGTATGTTTAATATCAAAAAAACATGAAGAAAATTGATCGACGTATGTATTTTGCCTTACACTTTAAATATAGATATAATGTATACATTGCATTAATTTAGTTCTCGTCAAATTTTGCCTTAACTTAAACCTTGCTTGACACATTTATACAAAAAATTAATTTTTAATGACAATTATTAAGTTGGATTACAAGAGACAGAGAGAGAGAGATGGTTAGAGAATTACGTGTTTGATATTTTATTAAATTGAATTCCAAAGTTCAAAATTACAAGTCAGAATGAAAATGCTCCGATTTGGGCCACGGGATTTATTTTATTTTTATTTTTTTATTTATTTTATTTTTTTTTTTTCAATCATGTTTTGATGCACATATGGCAGGAAATAAATACCGCTTATAGCCAACTCCTTCCTATGATCTCAATATGATACAAATATTCTGCTCTGTTTTAGAGAATTCAATCCACAAAGTTAGCAACCTTCCCGGGAATCTCTTCTAAAACTTTCGTGTCAAACAAGAGGCAACATTTCTCTAAATAACACTCAGGTCTTATATGAAAATATTTCCATGTGAATCTCAGCTGCAGTACATGTTCAAGGTAGTTCGCGATATGAAGTAAAATATTATTTATATATATATTTTTTTAATTTTATAATTAAAAATATATATATATATATATATATATATATATATATATATATATATATATATATATATATATATATATATATATATATATACACACACACACACACACATATATATATATATATATATATATATATATATATATAGAGAGAGAGAGAGAGAGAGAGAGAGAGAGAATTTAAAACTTATAAATCTTATATTTATGAAATAAAAAAAACTAGTGAATACACTAAACATTGTGAAATTCTTAAATCATAAACGTAAATAGATCCTTAGTGAGGTGCATGTTAACTCTTACACAAATGTCCATATTTTAAAATATGAAAAATTTAATTATATATTTTGAAGGATTTTTTATTTATACAATAAGAAACAAGGCATTTCTATTGTATAGTTTTAGATATGGTAACAAAACTTTTGTTGCCTTAAGTAACTGTTTTGGTTAAATTTATATTTCAGTTTCTATTTCAATTGAGTAGAAAGAAGACTTCTTCATCCTGCTCATAAAAATTTTGGTTATAAACAGCTTTATTTGACGAATTGACAGTTTATTAATTCTTTTAAAACTTACTACAAAATAGTATCAAATAGTAAGTTACTTAAATGAGTAATCATTATTGCTTAAGAAGACGAAATACACGGAATTGCTTAATCCAATTATTTTAATAGGTTCTCCATAAAATACCTAATTTTTTTGAGAAATATTTAAGTAATTTTATTGCTAGCTTCAAAATTATTTGCGGGAGTTAAATGAAAATTTAAAATTAAGTTTTTATAAAAGTAATCACTATAATCAGACTTTGGTGTTCTATTATCGAAACACATTGATTTAATTAAATACATCTTTCTTCTGCTGTGAGAATTGAGAAAAATTACCACATTTTCCAAGTTGTAAATAGTATTTATGAATTAGGAATTATTCGGTGATTATTCTTATCCATCTATGCACTCATTATCTTATAATTTTTGCCTATTATAAATCAAAAATAACATTATATGAGTTACAAAATTAAAGTAAATCTAAATAAGTATAATGACCAATACATTGAAAAATTAGAATAGTTTATCGTATCAGAGCTACTAATTAAAATGAAACAAAAATTAAATTGCTGTTTTGCACTTTTTTAAATTTTCTAATGTTTTCTGTCAAATTAAAATTAAACTCACTTGTTTCTCAATTAAGGTTAAAATAATATTATAGTGTCTACAAAAGCCCTGATTAAATATGATATACGTGTAAAAATTATAAAATTATAATTATGAATGATGAATTTAACATTTTAAATTTTTTAAGGAACTCCATTCATTATAAAATCAATATCATGCACATTATCCTTTTATAAAAATTTATAAAAAATATTCTTATTATAGTTTATACAAAATTTCTACAAACCCATAAAACGTGTGACAAGTGTGAAGATAAAAGTACAATGAAAATCTGATATTGTAAATATATTGCAATGCATTGGCATTTTAAAAATAAACATCCTACTTTATTTATTAATATAATTTTATCCAAGTTACATATATTATAAGAATAATATACTACATATGAATACCTAACTACAAAATAAGTGGGCTTTAAGTACTAAAAATTGGAAAGCATTTTATTAGAAAAAGGAATTTAAATATTGCTTACAATAAAGGAAATAAAAAGAAACTAAAAATAAAGTACATTAAAGTAGTAAAAATATATTATTCAGAAATTGTATTAATAAAATTTAAAGTATGTATCAACTATTTCTGTCTAACTTTTGCATTGTTTGTATTTTTAATACTATTGAACTACATGGCAAGTAATAAAATGAATTACTTTAAGAGAAATTGTTACACAACTTTCAATTACAGAAACATAAAATGAATTATAATAGTTCAATAAATTTAAATTAAATGCTTTTACAGGGTAACAAAAGAAATTAGTTTCAGAACATGCAAACTTGAAAAATGCCGGTATAGTAAGATTAAATTTCATAGAAAATGAAGCATGCCCCGTTTCATAGCTGTAATTAGCTTAAAACTATTCAGAATGGTTTAATCAAAAACTTTAATTTTCTCTTTAATAAAGTACTTTCATGAAATACTTCATTAAATGAATGCCTTAACTTTGCCCGAATTTCAAAAATAATGTCAAAATTAATTAAAATTACCAGACAAAGGAATTTTAATCTTTTTTTTATCTAGTTCTTGCTATTTTAAACATGCTATTTTTTTACTTTTTCTTGTAAGGATATTTAAAGTTCTAAGTATATTTGAATACATTTACATATTCAATAAATCCAACATTTTAGACTCTGCTTCTAAATGCACAATATTTGCTGTTCTTGAAATAATGATTATTAATGATTTATGTATAAGTGACTATAATTTAAAACAAGAATTTGTTGGAATAAAGAAAATTGAATAGATTGTTTTACATGATTAATCATTATTTTTAGTTAAAACATTGTTTTAAGAAAATTTATATATCATTTATCTATCACAAAAGTAATATCTATTTTAAGGTTTTGAAACATTTCAAAGCCTTTCATTGTATATACATATTTGTTGTAAGAAAATAATAAAATATTAATAAAATATATAATATTAATATATATAATATTAATAAAATACAAGCAATTATAAACTTAAAATAATTATTTAAATATGCTTCATATCACTTTTGATTTCTGAATATTAATATGACCTTATATTTATATCTAAAATAATGATAATATATTAAGCACTATTTTAAGCAAAGAAAATGTAATAAAATTATTTACCATATTTGCGACAACAGCATTTATGAAACATCTGAATAGATCATAACACTAACTTTGATATAAAAGAAAATATGATATTCCATTTATTTCCTGTTCAACCGACTGTATTAGGCAATATTTGCCCAAAAATAGCTTAAAGTTTGATTTTTGTTAATTTGTATGCTATTTTATATTTATTTATATTTTACTGAATTTGACAACATTTTATTTCAAGCTCTGGATATTGAAACCCTAGTGTGCAAAAATTACCGTTGAGCGACAAACTAACCAAACTGGATATTGAAATTAATTTACAACGGCTTTCAGTATGAACTGTTCCAAATGATGCCAACGATTTTTTATCTTAATAGATATTAACTCTTGTTTTTGCATTCTTATATTTATAAATTTATACATTGGTAGTATGCATATAAAGAGTATAATTCTACTAATCATGTTTACCATGCCTCCGTCCATAGTGAATCTGATGTAATCATTTTAAGTATTTTAAAACACCTCCAAGATTTCCTTCTGTGTTGAAGATATTTGTTATTATTTATGTCTTTCACACACAGATACAAATATACTGCAGGCCACTCTAAATGCAACACCAATAAAGGTCATATATGCCAATGAAAAATTTATTTGGAAAGTGTTACATTATAAAAAAAATCAAATGATTAAAATTAAAAGTTCTTGTTAAGTGTTGAATATAACAGAAGCAGTAGTTAGCGTAGTCACTATTACTGATTATGATTACTGCCTCAACCCTCATCATAGAATCAAAGAGGCTTTGGGTGTATTCTTGGTTATTAAGGGTCAACGTAACGTGTCTTTCACTTATTTCAAAACTTGGTATGGTGTGGCTGTAGATGGTGTTTCTCTTGTTGACTTGTTGATGTCAAGATATGGGCTATACGTTTTCAATTTTTTATAATTTGAGAGAATAGCAATTTAATCTGATAAAAAAAAGAGTTGTAGAAAGGTGAATCCATGACAGGTAATGCGCAGTCGAGATAAGGGTGGCGTTGCATAACGCAACAGTTCAGCTACTACCGATATACCCCTTGGGGCATTGGTGAACGCAAGCCTCACCACCTCGACAAGGTAGGAATACATGCAGGAGGTGCAGTCGTTTATTAAATATTCAAGTTATTCATGTGTAACAACAATAAAATGAATTTTCAGAAGCTAATAAGAAAAATAACAGCCTAGTAAACAAAGCATTTTGCGGTGGTTTAGTCTATTCATTGATTCTACAATATCCGTAGATCATCTTAAGTCAGATAAACTTTTTCTAAATCTTCACCTAAATTTGCTATTTACCGACAGTGACTTTTATAGATAACAGTGGTTAATAGTTGGAAAATAGAAAAGATCACACAAAAATTCCTTATTGAATGTTTTATTACTGTTTTATATACAGGAGAAGATATCAACCGAAATTTATTTTCAATAATTAAACATAGATATTAATTAAGTTGAAAATGATTGTTTCATTTAACGATGTTAAGAATTTATTTCTTAATAAGCTTAATCGTAAGCATTTCCCTTATAAGTTGGATAAAAGGTAGAATTAAAAATGAATACTACAATGTTTCAAATTCTTCAAATATTAAAATAAAATATTTATTGATAAAAATATAATATGTAAGCAACTCTAATTTAAAATTCCATTAACATTATTTTAAAAAAATATATAATTTCTTTTTGACTTATTTTCCCAATTCAAATATTTCTTAAACTATTTCCACCCATTCATTGTAATTTTATGGGCTTAGGACACAGAATTGTAGAAAATAAGTGCTTACATGAAATAAATCCCATTTAAAGTGTGATAAAGTAACATCACAGACGTTTTTCTTATAGGATTTGGTATGTTTGAAATAAAATGTTTCCCATTTCAGAGACAAAGCTCTTCGCGTTTTATTATGAAGTTAGTTTTATGAAAATTTTCCTTAGCATTAGTAATACTTTAGCAAATCCCTGATTTTATGTACTATTTATAGAATGAAACTTTAAATAAAACATTAATGAATTTTTTTTTTCGGAAATATCAATAAGCATAGTTTATTTTGTTTAAATTAATTATTCAAATTAAATGAAACACCTGATTTATAATTTAATTATTTTATGTTAGTACTGAAAATATAAATAAATATTTATGTACACAGTTTAAGTAAAATTCTTAATATAATTAAAAAATTTATATGTTAAGGGTGAAATGCAATACACTACAAAGTTTGCATTCAATTTGAAAGAATTACAGTTAAGTTTTGTAAAAGTTATCTGAAAATTTGTAATACTGTTAATCTTTGTAATACAGATGTTCCCATTACTTAAGTTATATTTTTTGAAATTAGATGATTGATTTTTAAATTGTTTGTATTCCAAGAGTTCTTATTACATTATAATTATTTTCTTCTAGTTTGACAACTATTTTTATGAACATAGTTCTATTTTTAAAGTAAGAAATTGAGACATGATTTTATGCATATATGTATCATAGTTTTGGATAGAATTTATTAATTTAATATTAATAACTTTCCCTTCATTTTGTGTATTACATTTTGATATTAATCCCAGCCTAAATATCTTTGAATTTATCTATTATTTTGAAGTACAATGTGTGAGTTATGTGTGCAAATTTAATAAAACTGAACTCTTTATTAAATTACCTTTAAAAGCATTTCCATCATCGTAAGTTACCAATGGAATCTTCGTTTGCTTACATAGATCAAAGTCTTTTTACATAATTAACAAAACAAATTTCCCATTACTTTCATACAATTATCAGTTAAGTGTGCTTTGAAAGTCATGGGATAATTTTAACTGGTTCTATTCCTGCAAAAAATAAAACCTTTTTTTCTAAAAAATGGTGCTTTGAGGGGACAGAAATAACTTCATCGTAATATAGTTAAATGAACTAATACAGTTAATTAAATTTGAATCTTACTCTCATCTATTTTGCTAATATTAAAAATCTAACGTTATGATTTATTGCATTAACTTGATTATGTATTAGAAGTACATTGATTAAAGCTGTTTCGCATGAACTTAAAAATAACTTTAACCTCTCTTAATTAAATAAACAAATTATCTTTTTACGGAACAACTTTTCTGGGATAAATATGATTTATAATAAGTTATAAATTTACTATAATAATTGGAAATAAATATTATTCATAAGGTATGCTTTTAAAGAAATAGTTTGTTTAGTCAGAATTTTTGTATACATTGTACTTAAATCATCTATTCGATTTTATAATAGAAGTAATAAAAACTGTGTTATTTTCTGTAGAGTATTTTTTAATGAATTGAATTTATTAATTGCTATTTTTATTCATAAATTTTTCTCTAATCAATATACTTCATGTAGCACTGGATTGTTTTAGTCTTAGCTTTCTGATCTAAACATATGTTTTCTTGGTTTAGGTTTAAACTTCCTTCTGTGGTATCTTTGATTTTGCCAACCATTTCATGCCAAGAATATTTACCATTTCATGATGTGAAAAATTTTAACACTGCTTATGCTTAGCATCCTTTCTATCACACGTTTTACATCGTATATTTTTGCCGGAAAATATCCTTTAAAATTATACGGCGGATTACTGACACTTGCCTTTCTGTAGTATAGCTATTTGACAATAACCAGAAGCATATTTATCATTTATCAATTCTTAATCAAAATATGAAAGTACATCAAAATATGTCATAATATTAAAACATGTCATCAAACGCTTAAACAGATTTGAATCACAATTCCATTTTTGCATTGGAAGTAAAACCGCATAACAAAATTTATATATTCTCCGTGGAAACTAAAATCTTTTTAAACATTATATTTATTCACATTTCAATCGGGTTCATGTAATATTAGGTCGCAAAACTTTCTTTCAAATTTGTATAGAAACCCCAATTATCATTAAAATATGTTTGGAAATTTAAAATTTTTCAAATTGTTAAATTAATGCTATATATAACATTCAAGTTTGATTTTTTGTGCATTTGAGCAAAAGCTGTCAAAATGAATAAAACAAATTGCCATATGAATATAGATATTAATAAAAATATTCACAAGATGCTTTGTAAAAACAGTCATTTGAATTACTTAAATAACTCAAATATTCCATTTCATAACTGTAAACACACACACACACACACACACACACACACACACACACACACACACACACACACACACACACACACACACACACACACACACACACACACACACACACACACACACACACACACACACACACACACACACACACACACACACACACACACACACACACACACACACACACACACACACACACACACTAACACACTAAGTAATTTCAAATGTATTATAGATGTATAGTATTATTATTATTTCGTTCATTTCGAATAATTCTAAAGCAGTATTTATTTTAAGAATTTTCAGTCAATTTATGTAATAAATGTATTCTATTATTTTTATTTTTGTTATTGTGACTCGAAATCGTAATACTTTATAAATCAGTCTTAATATAATTGTATTTACAGTGCAGTATTTAATGAACTATTATAACAAAAATATTTATTACGTCCTGAAATATTCTCATATGAATGCTTAAACAAAAGAAGTTTAAAAATCTTACGAAAATATGCTGTAATTAAATTCCCTATTTCTTAGGATACTTTCTTAAAAAAAATGAGTATTTTCAAACATTACAGGAATGTAAACAATAGTATATGGAAATCATCTTTTAAACTTATCAACAATTATTTATATTTTATCATAAATGTTAGAAAATAAAATAATGTGCATTATATTAATCTTTTATGTGTTTTAATTTATTTAATATATTTTAAATCAAAACATTCATAAACAGATCATGAAGAAATCATACTTTGAATAAATATCATTGCCTAGATGGTTAGAGAAGTGTCACTTTAATTCTTAACATAATTATTGAACAAAAACTTGTTGAATATTCATATGTAAATGAACAATTTATCGAATAGGAATTGTGTGAAATTATGTTATATATACAAAGGAAAAATAATTGCATTTTAAATAAAATACTATAATTTAAGAAATTACTATAATTTAAGAATACTATAATTTAAGAATTCACTTAAATGCATTTGGTATATATGTACTGAAAAACACTGTACAAAATTAGTAAATAAAGTAATGTATTAAATGCGTAAAAATAAGACTTCGCTTGCTGAAATCAATAAATACTGGTTACATACTTGTTAAATTGAAAATGGATACATATAACAATATAAACTATTCTTACTTCAAATTCTAGGAAACTTTTCACTGAAGCGAAAGTTTCTAAATTTCCTTAGAGACCAAATGCTAAATGTAAAACTTTAAATATTTGATTCGTTCAGGAGCAAAGTAGAAAAACTTGTTTGTTTATTTAAATAAATTTAATGTTAAATGTCTCGTTTAGCAAATACTACTGAATGCACAATAGACTATTTTCTCGGTTGTTGAATAATTCATATATTTCAGTTAGTGTACTTAGCAGACTTGTTTCCAAACTTTTATCCTACCTTCTTGTACTCTTCAGATTACATCAAGCAAAGGGAAAATGTAGACGGATATATTACCTGAGTTGAAATCGTTCAACGCAACAAACATAACTTAATTCGTACCGTGTATTTTGCGAAATGCGATATATTGTGAATTGTGATACATATAAAAGGGCACATTATTTAAGGCATAAAAGAAACGTGATTTTTTAGAGTAAACTATATATAATATTGTATTGGATACGAGTGCAATAAATAATTATACTTTCATAAAACATTTGTTAGAAATGCATAAAAAATTTAATTACGTCTTTTCAAATAAAATCAACAATTTTATTGCAAGTATCTAATATTCTTAAAAGCGATGTAATTAATTCCAAATACTAGTTAATTAAAAAATAAGTTCTCAATATCTTTTTAGCTTTCTTAATTAGTTTTAATGTTTAACTTTAATCGACTTGAGAGTTAAAAATAGAAAAAAATATCTTTTATGTGAATATTTCTCAATAAACAACATGTAAAGAAATAAACATTTATTTTTCATAAAATATTGTGTTTTTACTTGATAGGTCATGATTTAATTTATATGATTTTGCATTTTTTAAACACTGAAACAAATTTACTCTCCTGTAATAAAAACAATTATTTGATAACAATGTTTCTAAATAAAGCTATTTTCATTTAAAAAAGAGATTAAATAAAACAATTTAAATGATAGAATTCAAGATATGTACATATTTGTTGCCTTAAAATGATTTCTAAGGTGTTGTAGTACATGCATTTTCTTATTATATGAATTAAGACAGCTCAAAAGAAATGTCATACCTTAAATTTTGTAAAAATTTCAATGTAATATTACATGCACACACATATACTTAGGTCAAGACACATCTGAGTTAGTTAAATAAAGTTGTTGAAATGAACATCTCAAGTCTATTTAAATTGAACACTGACATAAATACTAATAAAAGATTTTTTTATAAAAAAACTAAATACATTTATTTCTATTATAAACATAAGAAATTATTACGAGAATAATAATCTTGAATTATTTAATCTTGACTCTTCAAATGAGTAGAATTTTAGGTGTGATTAACTGTTATTCTTATTGCGATTTCTGCATAGAGAGATTATTATTGCAACATATTTTCACAAAAATATAAGAAATAATAATTTCACTGTCTGCTTGAATCATGTCTTTTCACACATTCTATTTGATATACAATTTATATATGTTAAGATCAACATAGTTTCCTTCATTTCAATTTCATTATAAAAATTCCAAAACTGTGTGTTAAAACGTTAATTTTGGCATGAATTCTAATTTCAAATTCATTTTCAGGTATAATATTTAGTTTTTCCAATTTTATAATGACTAGTATTTGTCAGGCTCAATTATTAAAGTTTTTATACCTTAATTTAATTAATTATTTAAAAAATTGTTTGATTATTTCATCTTAATAAATATAGTGCAAAATATATTCCAAATAAATTAGCAATAATGTAATTTGGTATTCGAAAAAAAATTTTAAATAAAATTTCTATGAATGTATCATCTAAACATACTAAAATATTTTTATTAATTATCATATCAGCTTCTAAGACATGCATGTTTAATGAATTCAATAATTAAAATTTCACCATGGTAGTCAGAAGCAACATCAGCTATTATTTAATGATTTTTTCCAGACTTAAAATGTTTTAATGATAAGCATAACCAATAATATAAATATTATCTTTAAAGTAAAAAAATCTCTCTTAAAGAAAATTTAAAATTTTATCCTGAATTTTAAAAGAAAAATCATATCTGAGTTTGAAAACTGCTTAATTTTCCAAACATTCTAACTAACAGAGTTTTTTAAAAAAACATATTTGTGTGTGTGTGTGATGAATGAAAGTATTTTTAAATCATCAATTTATATACATTCATTATCATTTTAATTTTGATGTAAAGTTTAATTAATTTTTATTAATTAAAATTACAGTTGGGAAACTTGTTTCATTAATCCCACAATTAACAATTAACTCGAATCAATTTTTCAAACATATTTCAACTTTCATAAGTTAAAATGTCTACAAAGTAATTTTCAACTGAGGTTTCATTTTTAATTACCCTTGAAAATTCATTAAAATATAAATGAATCAAATTTATCGGTGCTTTCATGCTTATTTCTTAATTACATAATGATGTGATTTTATTATTTGGAATTTAATTAGGCATGAATTGCGTTCTGTGATTTCCAAAACACACCCTTTTTTCTTCCACAAATGAGTATAATGTATTTATAACATTTTTATTAAAATTTTCATTGACTAGTTTGTTTATATTAAAATAATTTTTTATGTCAGAAAATTTGAGAATTTCAATTGATCTTTATTTTGTTTTATATAAGTAAAAATTGAAAGCATTTTTTTATTCAAAGTTTCTGCTTTAAATTTGTACTTTTGTTTGATCTTTGTCCATAGGAGATTTATATACATGATGACAACAATAATTTCAGAGTTTCAAATTATTTTAAAATTGAATCAGTCTATAGTTATTTTTTTCTTCTTCATCATTTAAATAAACATAATACATGAAACTAATATTTCTCTACGCTTCTGGAAATTTGTAGAAACTTGTTTTTGTTCAATGGTACGTAAAATTTCAAGATCTAATCTTTTATCTTTAGCAAGTATATATTGTAACTATTAAATTCCTTTTATATGATTTCAAAATAATGATAAATTCAATAATTCAGTATCACTTCTATTACGAATTTATTCTATTTCCCCTAATTCTAATATTAAGTAATAAAATATACTTTCCATTGGCATATATTACATTTTCTTAGTCATTTGAAAATGAATGTTTAAATAAAATATATTATTTATCGATATCGACTTATTTATTAATTATGTTTAAAGATTTATTTTTATTAGATTTATTGATTATGTTTAAATAACGATATCGATTAATTTATTGATTATGTTTAAATAAACGATATCTTATTATTTTCTATATTTAAATTATATTTTACTTATGAACTTTTAGTAGAACTTTTGTAGTCTTAAAACATTCATATCTAAAAATATTGTACAATTCATTTACATTTTGAAAGTCATACTACCAGAATTACTATTTCCTTGCGCTTTATATCTGTCTGTTTATCTATGTATATATATATATATATATATATATATATATATATATATATATATATATATATATATATATATATATATATATATATATATATATATATATATATATATATATATATATATATATATATATATATATATATATATATATATATATATATATATATATATATATATATATATATATATATATATATATATATATATATATATACATATATATGTGTGCTTCACTTCAAAAATCTAGATACATAAAATTAATGAAACGTGATAATGTATAACTATTGCATTAAACTAATTCTTGAGGTAAGGTCGATAAAACATATGTATATTTTGAATATATATGGTTGTGCATAGCATAAAACTCGTAAAATGGTAATTGTATAGATATCAGATTTTTGAGAAACTCTTTAGCGTGAACATATTATAACGGAAAAAAATTATTACGATATTTGTTTGATAAAAATGCTCATAAATAATTTGTATCTAGAAAATTTTAAAGTTTCCGAAAAGTATATTAGAAAACGAGACACTCAAGCATTCATTAGTATGAATCTTTATCTACATTTTATGAGACTATAGTTTACAATCTGCCATTTATTAGATCATAAAATCATGAAAACTGAGTATTCAATGTATTTTAAATGTATTAGTTAAAATATTACTATCATTATAATTAACAATATTTTTGTATTATTTACTAATATATAATATATTGTATATTTATGAGCATTTAAGTTAATAAAATAACAAAATTTAGTGTAAACTGCATATTTACGTCTACAATTTTCAATATCTTTTAAAAATATTTAAATTTTGTTTTAAATATTATTTCTAGCAGCTTTGAAGGAATAAATATTTTGTATGCACTGTTTTTATTTATTGATTTTGATATTTATGTGATTATGTGACAAATTTAATAAAAATAAGACTGAAAATTGACATTCATATTATAATTTTTTTATAATTAAAAATATTATTTTTTAAATTTACTCTAAGAAATAATTATAATGATGAAGTAGAACTTGTTTTTTCAAGAGTATTTTATTGAATTTCTACTTCAAATTTATAATAAATAATTTATATTTAACAGCAAAAAGTTTATTTAGTTAATGAAATTTAAATTCATATTTGATGATGAATAAACCAAATATGAATTTTGATAAATTTCGTTAGTGTAAACTGTGAAGAAAAATGTTTAGTGCAGAAGATTTTTTTCTGCCTTTAAAAAATTTCCATGACAATAGTCTTAGAAAAAATTTCATTGTTTCTAGCCATTCATAACTTTTTAATCACTGAATTAACAGATGAGTGTTAATGTTCTGATTTTCTGTTCACTAATTCTTGGTTGCTACAAATAACATACATTAATCCTTTAACAAAAGTCTACATTAAAATGATTGCTGAAACGAAATACATATATAAATGTTTAAGGAAAACAGAATCAGACTTGGTTTAAACATTCTGTAAGAGAGATCAGAACAGCATTAAACATTCTGTACCAGCCAAAATCTCTAATTCGGTTATAAATTTTGTTACTAATAAGAAAATTAAATCGAGAAATTAATTAATCTTAATGCCTAAAATTTGAAGGAAATATAACATATTATACAAAAACTTAATATAATATGATAAAAACCATAGGTGTGATCCATGATTACAAGTTCCGAAATTTTGGCGATGAAGAAATGTTGCCAAGATGACGTATCGTGACGCGCACTATGACGTAAATAATAGGGTTATCAAAATAGAATTTTCTACATAATTCATATTGGTCTCCATATGTATGACGTAATAAAAACGAGGTTGCCAGATACATAAGAAAATCCTCCAAAAAATTGCCAATGTCAGAATTTGGAATCATTGATTATACAGCACCTGTGCCGATAAAAATTACACGAATTCATCGGTGATACAGGAACTCAAGCAAAATCGGTGTAAAAGACAGTTCGGAAGCTTTAGATAGCGTTATATTAGATCATGATAAATAAATTCAATTTATGAAATTGCTTTTGAAACTGCTTAGAGTCTTCCATAGAAAAACATAGTCGTTTATTTAATAGAGAGAAGAGAAGATGATCACTGTGGGCTTTGAAGGAGAAGTCTATTCTAAGCTCCATGACAAGAAATTGCCCAATATTCCCTAGGATTATGGGATCACAGTAGAAATAGCTAAGGGGCGAGACCCATTTATCAATAGTTCTCACCAAAAAGATGTCAAAGAATTTATTTCATTAGTTATTTAACTTCATTGTTTGAGAAAACCCAGACATTTGTAAGTAAATAGCTGTTTTCGTCATCTACTTATTACTTTAACATCATTAGCTAGAAATACATTCAAAGCATGTTTCTTTAGATACTGAACTACTTAGATACAAAAATATGATAAAATTTCTACTTATATTAATACTGATTTAGTTTGTTTTTACATTAAATTAATCAAATACTTTTGATTTTTTAATCCCCTTTTTTTGCTTAGAAAATTATTTACTGGGTAAATTAAGCTTCTTTACTCTTTCTTATGTGTCTTGGCTGAAAATAAATTATGAAAATTCAAGTATAAACTCTAAAATTTTACTTTCCCAACAGTGTTTCAAATTAATGTTGAATTATCAATAATTTGGAAAATTTCATTACCATTAATTTTCGAAATAAGCGGTGTAATTTTTATTTACCAGAATTTACTTTTTAAAATTTACTTAAAAACTTGAGGAGGAACAACTAGAGTAAAATAATTGTTATTTTTCAAATTTCAGAGCTAATAAATTTCATGTATAGAATTTGCAACATGAAAGTAAATTCAACTTTCACAAATAATTTACGAAAAGAAAAAATACCATATAAATTTCAACTACAACAATATCATTTTTTACAATTATATAACTGTTAACTTGGAGTTTTTTTAAGGGAAGAAAGAGGGAAATTTATTCTGGTTCACATTGATTATGTTTAATACGTTCAAGTTGTGCAAAAATGTTTGCTAACTATAGGACAATACTTAATGTACTGTGTCGGCTAAAATAATAAGCAAAAGTTTTGTTTTTTTAGGTTATTTTCCCAAACATTTAGGGATAGCAATTTGTGACAAATAACTCTAAGCCATATAACTCATGGTTTCATAAAATTAGATCGCCAACTTGACCTAAATAGCCTGACGCTTGCCTACTTTATTACAGAATCTGACATCTTAATACAACTTAAGTATGTGTTTCAATTATTTGGAAGGAGGTAACAATTAGGACATGAAACTGAACGAAACATCCCCATATGTAGCATTTTATTTGGATGTTATTGCTACCACAACATATTTTATCTGCTTCAGAAACCATAAGTGAACATAACAGATCATAAGCTGGGACAGGAACAAAAAATGCTTAGATATAAAGAAAGATTTCTTAATCAACCAAGGTTTAAAAGCCTATGAAATAATTTCTTTTAAATATATCTAATTTCTTAGAAATATGGAATTTTTGAAATTGAGTAGATGACTTCTTTTAATTAAAGTTTATAAAATCTTTCATCAAAATAAAGCTTGAAATGGGCAAGTTACTCATGATAAGTTTTCATTGTGATTAATATAACCATTTACTTCCATTTGAAGTCCTGACTAGTATATCTAAGCAAAATTATGTCAGAAACACTTAGGGGTAAATTTTGAGTAAAGAATTAAAATTTTTTAGGAGAATTGATTGGGAATTAGAATAGAATACATCATCATAAAATGTCATAAAAACTGAAATTTTAATTTTTTATGAGAGTAATAAGATACGTTACTTTTATTTATTTTCTCTTTAAATATTTAAAGGCTGAATTCAGCATATGATTTCACAATTTTGAACCACAATCAGCTGTTGAGGTAAACACAACTTCTCTATTCCAATAACAAATTTATAGTGGAAATATATCATACTTTTAGAAATTTAAACTGCACTAGCCACTTCTGCTCTATGACTCTAATATGGTCCTTTAAATAGTTTCGATTGCGTCTTACATGGATATTTACAACTATATATTTTAAATATGACAGCAATTATTTCAAACATTTTTGCTTGAAATAATTGAAAAATATAGCAGCAGAGCAGTCAATATAGCAGCCGAGTTATAGCAAAAAATTTGATTATGAAATGAAGGAATTTTTAGATAATTTTGGAAGGAAAACCACTAGAATTAGGATCACAGAATTTTTTATGTTTCTCTTTAGAAAAATGTACTTAATGTTTTGAGGATACAATTGAAAATTGACATATTGGCACTAATCTATCAAAAAGTTTCGTAAACTGGTGACTTGAATAAAATGCTATAAAATAACAAAATAAGATTTTTTTTAGCTGAGAATAGAATTTAGAAACAAATCTTTTCACCTATATTTTAACATTATTTTCTTTTCTCAGATTCCAGTAGATGAGATAGTAAAAGTATTATCAAGATTTCATTTTAATTTAGATGATATATTTTTAATGAAAAACCACAATTTATACAATAATTTGTTTTACTTGACTTTCTTTGAAATTATTAAACATCAGAAAACTCTAATGCTCTAATTCTTGTTAAATATCTATTGTGTCTAAGATACCAATTAAATTATAATATGCTCTAGTTAAGAATACTGTCGTATTCAATATAGATCTTAGTACTTGAATTCTAATTCATTTAATTATATTTTACGTTTTTAACTGATATATTTTGCTTGTTCTGTCGAAAATATGGACTACTACTGTCGAATCTCTCTTACTAAAATAGCGTGTAAGTTACTATAATCTGTAAGAGATTTCTGAAGGCAAACCGGTTTTCAGAGATAATAGTAGCTCTAAAAAATTGTCCGTTTATATATCCTTAGATATAAAATATGACTTTCAGAGAAAACAATGTACCTTTCCTGAGTTTGTAGACATTAAATATGTGTTTGACAGAATGGGCAACAGAAAAGGCTTATTTCCAATGGCATTTCTGGTAACTTATATAAATGGATAAAATGTGTGATTGATTACAGATTTATTAGTGTTAGGTATGGCCATACTTTGTTTGAATTTACGCAAACCAGACAGGGTATGAGTCAGGAAACGGTTCTGATCCCAATTCTTTTTAAATTAATAGTTAATGATTTGATAGGCTTTATTCCTAAATTTTTTCTACCAAAAATATTTTATTGTTTTCCGGTTAAATGATTATAAGTGATGCAATATATAACATTCCTGAATTGGAATGTGTACTTCAACACACTTTAGATGTTCTTTATACTTGATTTTATGAGGACATTATGTCTGTCAATACTGATAAGTCCACTATCCCCATTTGTGTTTCATCAGTACAAAACACCATGACACCTAACTTCATTATAATAAAATGATCTAAATCGGACATAAGACATTGTTTACTTTAGCTTTAATTTAGATCCTTAATTAACATGGAAGAAACATATTGATTCAACTATTGATAGAAGTTTATCAAGATTTAAGCAGATAAATCGTTTAAACTATGTCACGCAGGGCTCTGCCCAAGAGAATTTGTGTATAGCCTGGAAGTGCTATGTCTGACCTGTAGTCATGGAAAATCAGTTTTTATAATTGCCTCTTCTATTAAAATAGGCTTAACTTTTTTAAAACAGCATAGCATTTTATCACTCTTGAGATTAAATCAACCCGCATAGTTGCAATGGAACTACAAACAGATTTTGAACCATTGAGTAAAGGGATCAGAAGAAAAGACTTAAACCCTGTTGAAAAAATCTTGAGAAGAATAAAGAACTTCCTAAATTATTATGAATCTTTAAAGAGGGAAAAAAAGTTCAGAAATCTTTCTTTTTAACAGTTAATGATATTTATGACAAATAGGCTATTCCTATATTAATTGCAAAGTTTCTCACAGGAATTTACCACTATTGTGAGCTAAGTGGCATTGGAGTGACGCCTGGATTTTGTTTAGAATGTTGGTAAGCAATTGTCTATACAGGGTGACTTAAAAAGTGCTGCTCTTGCTAATACACTATGCTATGTATATAGCAAATGTCCTTGTCGTAGTGACCTCGGTAATTTTAGAAAACTCCAAGGAGAACCCAGATTCGTTATTTAAATAATTGAATGACAGAGATCAACTCAAAACAAAAATACAAAAAAACTTAATAATTTATTTTAGCAAATTCATTACAAAGGTATTTATATTTATAATTAAAACATTCTTGATTAAATAATTGAGAAGATTCTAACATTATTATTATTTTTATGATATTTACACAATAACCATAATGACCAGAGGGAAATGGAACGAGAGATCAGACTCACCTCTTTTAGAAGTAGTATTGTGGTGTCTGAGACGTCGCCGTTCACCGGTGTCGATGATTCTCCTTTTTCATCCACTTCCCGTCCTCTACTCAGCATCTCCGCTTTGCATTTCCATTCGCTTATATCTCCGCATCTTACTTGACTTGCTATTCAGTATACCTCTTTTCAGAGTTTGTCACCTCTTCTTCATCTATTAGTCGGACATCTGCATTCCCATTCAGGACAGTCGAGACAGGATTTCTCCAGGCCAGTGCAATCATACTCCGTTTACTCCTTTTCTTTGTCGGGCATCTCTGGGGCTTCTCTGCCTTGTGTGTCAGAGGGACTTCTGTGTGTGAGGACTTTCTCTGTCTCTGTCTCTGTGTCTGCCTGTCTTCCATTCTTAGATGCAGTTTTTAAATTCTCATCTTAGCTCCTCCTCTTTACACCATTGGTTTTCCAAAGTTCCATATAACGTCCTACACTCCTAGGGGATAGGTCAGAAATCTCCCCCCCCCTTAATCCCGACTGGTCAGATTTACAAACAAAACATATCATAAAACATAAACTTCCCCTGCAATTTTCTCACGATCATCCATCCCTTCCGAAAGGAAGAATTTATTCTTTTATTGCACTTGGCTCCTTGTGCCAATTTTTATTGCATCCTTTCTTTTATACTATTACAGCTTAGTTTGAAAGAAAAAGAGGAAACTCTTAAATTTAGAGTGTAATAAAAATATACATATCTATTTTCCCAGGGTTTGGTTATATCGTTTTGCACTACGACCGTCCTGATGACAAATATCTCCATGTGTACACAAATGGCTCAGTAGAATTTGCTATTAAAAGTGTTGGTGCCTCTCTACTCAAGTTCTTTCAGTATTAGTCATCCCGTTTAGAAGTATTGTAATTATTTCTTCAGTGAGATAGAAAAAATATTTTTTGCAATCAGTAAATTCTAAATTTCTTCAGAAATGTTGTTTTTCCTATCGATTTTTAAGGTGCTATTTTGTCACTTACAAATTCAAGATATAATGAAAGTATTCTAGGTCATTGCTATTGAAGAAAGTTATTTAAACTTTAAACGTCTAAGGTAAGTACTACTTTCCAGAGGTTTGAAAGCTTTTGTGACACTTTTAGAAACGAGAATCATGATAAGCATGCTATAGTGAAATATCTCTTGTAATATTCTGGCTCTTCTTTGTCTGGCGTAGTATCAAGAAATTAATTTACAGAGATTCATTGTCACCTATTGCACTGTCTTATTGTTTTAAAGTTTCTTGAAGACGATTAATGGCCACTAATTGTAATTACTTTTATGCTTCATCATTACATTGTTGGGCTGCTCTTCAACTATGGTAGAAATTGTGGCATAAATACTAGTTCATTTGTTTTATTGTTGGTTTAGTGATAGTTTCTTAGTATACGTTATAAGTTCTTTAATCACTCAACCAATCCCTAAGTGTAATTTCTTTTTAAAATAATAGAACTACCCAGGATCAAGAAAATAGTTAAATAGCATCAATGCATCTTATTTGGTCTAGCTGTTTCACATAAAAAAGCAGCATGTGTGTGATTCTTTCATATAATTATTTTTCATATAATACAAGTTTACAGCTATTATTCAGGGCCAATAAATGAATCTATATATTTTAAATATTCCTTCACAAGATAGCCCATGTAATATGAGAAATATCCAAATAATATAAAGATCAATAATGTATTTCCCTCCAGTAGTATGTACCAAAACTAAATTTTTATTTCTATGAAGCAGAGTAATAAAACTATTTAATCCATGAAATCTTCCCTACTTATAGTGGTAATGATGAATTTAATAATAGCACTCAGAATGTATTTTACATAGCTGAATAATAAGTGGTTACTCAGTGAATTTGCTCTTTCTTCTTGTACAATTTCTTTATTCAATTTAAAATTTATTAATATTTTCATAATTAATTATTATAGAGTACTTGTTTAATTTCTTTGATAAAATAATATTTTTTTCTTTATAAAAATATTTTTTAATTGTTTAGTTGAATTATCACGCATCTTATAGTTGAATGTTATGTGAAATATTTGAAGCTATTATTATAGTATAAGAAAGAAATTAACATGCTTATCTTTAAGATAAATTAAATATACATATTATTAATATATATGACAAACCCGTAAGATAATTCATAAATATACAGAATTTATATTAACAAAAATAGCTTCCTATTCAGTTTTCACGAAATATTTATATATTGTGAGAAAAAGATTATTTGTTGCCAAGTGAAGTTATATTAAATGGGAAGAAAATTCAAAATGCAGGTTGAAAAATACCATTCTCTAATAAGATAATATCTAATTAGATTTAATTAGCTAATGGTTTATATGTTGAAATTAAAGCAAAATATCAGGTTTTATGTATAGAAGAATAAAATAGGAAAAATATCTTGCATTCGAAGAATGCAAAAAAATATAAAGAAAGAAATCTCTCTTCTTTTCTAAATGTTAATGACACCTGTTTATAATTTTATACACGTATTTACTTAAATCTTATTGATATAAAAATAGATAAATAGGTATTGATATCTTTAATACTTTTAATAAATTAAGATGTAATTTTCAAATAAATGAAAAGCGGAAGTAATTTTGTACAAACATTTCCCAAGATTAAATAATTTGAAAAATGTTTGTTTAAAATTGAGAAGAAAGAAAGAAGGAGAGGATCTATTATTTTGTTAATAGGATATTGACTTTTAATTTACATAAGAATTCTTAAAATGCATTTAACATTTCAAATATTTACTTAAGGTTCTTATATTTTCATATGAATTCAGTGAAATCAACATCGTACCGTGCTAAAGTGTTATTATTATTTGAAGAAATATTTGCGTACCAAAACTGAGTAAACGCAGTTTTGTTTTCTTATTAGATGAGTGTTTACTACTGTATTTTCAAATTTAATTGTAAGCCTTAATACTTGGAGTAAGCTTCAATACAAGGGAAGAATAGTTTTTCTTTAAACTGAAATTAACAAAATATTATGAATAATACTTGTTTTATATTCCTTCTTGTGTCTAAATAAGTATTGTAAATAACAAATTGATGATTATGCAGAGATAATAAAATTAAATAAATATATGTTTGGTGAAATAAAGATATGGTTTAATAATTTCCAAGGTTTAACACCCATTTAAAAATTTATTACATTATATTTTATAAAAATATGATATTTAAGGAGCATAGGTTTTCACAATATTCTATCGTAGTAATATTTATTATCATTCAATTAATCTTAGTTTGATCACCTGAATGATAGATTTAAATATTTAGAATTAGTTTAAATCTATATTTTCATGATATATTTATGAGAAGATAATATTTACAGTAGTTATTGTGGTAGAGTAAATAATTTAAATATCATTGAAAATTCAAATTATTTACTCTACTACAATTTATAGAAATTATTTGACAATTAATTGTAATAATTATTCCATTGTTATTAATTGACAAATAATAAAACGGGGTTAATTACTACAATTAATTGTGATCCCTTTTTATAAATAAAGTAAAAACACTTGGTTTTTATTTCTTGCCAAATAATTTTTTTTCTCAAATTTAATAAATTATTTGTTTCTCAAAGAATATTATTTTTATTTCAATTTATTTATTTACGATTTTTATTTAGATTTAATTAATTTTTAACAAAGAATTAATATATATATGCAATATTTCTTTTCAATATTTTTCTTGAAGGAAGCATATCAGAAAAAATAATTTTATAAAACCTTTTCGAAAGAAAGTTTGGGATTCCTTATATCTTTTCTAACTAAAGAGCGTAGCTTTGTTTTTCTGTAGAAAGTGCGTGCATAGTTTCCGAAGGAAAGTGATTTTCAAAAATAAAGGTAATTACTTTTTTCGTTTAATTCATTATTTTGGAAAAAGAAACGATTTTTTACGTAGATCAAATAAAAATAAATTGAATGAGGTGCAAAAATGTTATTAAATAACGAAATCAAGATATCTTTCAGTCGCCTTCCAATGCATTTTCAAATGGTCGACGCACGATACAAAAGTAAAATAATTTTCTCTACAAAAGGAAAAAAAAATAGTAAAAATCATTTTTTTTAATGAAAATTATTTACAAACGTCAAAGGTAGGCAGAGAAAAGACAAACTCCGTAAATTTGCTTTGTATTCTCAGCCTCTACGTATAGACGATAATTTCAAAAGTAAGGGAGGATATTTAACAGCTCGTTCTCGAAAAGAGATATTTTTCATCTACATTTACATCATTTAAACCAATCATATCGATATGCATCCTTATAAATTAATATACCACAAATAAATCGTTATAACGTAATTACATATTAAATACAATATTGTAAATTAATTATATATAATTATATTATATATAATGCTATTTGGCAAATATATCTAAGAAATTTACTGTGGAATCAATTCATCAAATCATTCATTAACATTTAATTTAATTCGAAAAAGTCTAGCAAAATTTTCAAAATTTTACAGCCTATAGTTTAAATTAAAAGAAACCCCCATCTTGAATCATATTTATTCCATTTTACGCAGCTGATTCAGAATTCAACCCTTGGTGAAAGAATTGAATAAAATGTTAGATAAATTGTTTTATTAAAATAGGAAATAAAATAATGATAACTAACTTTGTCACATTGATTTTAAAGATACTATTACATAAATTAATTTTCAAATACATTTCACAAAATAAACTGAAAATGAGGCTAAAATATAAATTTAGCATATTTAAGTTGGTTATAAAAGAATGCAATAACTATTGGGGGAAAATAAATTGATGAATTTATAACAAAATCACATTTGAGTTAAAGTTTGATATTCAAATAAATTTGTGTTTAGTAGTATCGTTAAAATTCTTATTCATTCTGATTTAAAAACTAAATCAGTAGTTTCAATTAGATTATAATTCCTCATTTCTTTAAATAGTTATTAAATTCTAGAAATTTATTGCATTGAAATTTATATCATTAATATTTGTAAATTATTTAGTTAAATTAATGGTAAATATGCATAATATGAAAAAAATTTTTTGTACAATTTATTTGACTGTGCAACAAGGCTATTTAGAGCACTTTATATGATTTTAAAACTTTAATTAACTTATCGATACAAATGACTTAAAAAGTATGCATAATTATTGTGAATAAATATTCATTTTTTGTCAGAAATAAAATTAATAGTAATTTTGTAATTAAATAAAAATTCAGATTTATTTTAAATATAAAAATACTGACTATCTTTCATTTAACTGCTTGATGTTCAGTCCCTACAATTCTATGCAACGTAATAAATAATAGAAATTATTGTATTTATTCTTTCACACAAATACAATCCTTTACATTTTTAATCGTATTAACACAAGGATTGAAAGAAATATTTTATGTAAGTGAATTATTAAAGTTGAATTTTTTTTCACATTTTATGTATATTTTTTGTAAAAATATTTATACCTCATATATTACATCAGATAAAGAGGGAATCATAAAAAAATTAAACAGAAAGTGCATGTCATTTGTATCATAAGGAGTTAACATGATAATTAAGTCACTCTATCATTTTCTCAAGTAATATTTACATCTAATTGTTCTGTCAAACATTTTATTGAATAAATTTATTCTAAGACCATTTATCAAAAGCTTTTTGACATGATTCGAAGATAATTGCTGATGAAATGCTTTTATAAAATATCGAGACAACAAAAAATGTTACAAGAAATATAAGTTGTATTTTTTCTTTTTTTAACTTTTCATTAAGAATGATTTATTGCCTTTCTGGCTTTACTAAAATGACAATTTTTCTGAGAAAGTCGTACTGATTCTTCTATAAGCATAACACTGAAAAGTAGACGATCGATTATTGATTAGCATCGTATTTGAGAGTATTAATGTGATGTAATTTCTTTTTCAAAGTACTGTTCAAAGTATTTGTAAAAATATTTTCATTTTTAAGTGTTACATTTTTCAAATTAAAAAAAAATATTCGCAAAAAAATTCAAAATTAATATGGACAAAGATATGAATGTTTATTTTCATTATTATGAATATGATTCTATACCGATGCAATCTTTACAATTACTGGAATACTAATTTTTTATACTCAAGTGATAAAAAGTTAGTATTTATCTAATAACAAAATAAAATTAAAATAAAACAAAAATATTTATTTAATAACAAGATAAAAAAGGTATTTATCTAATAACAAGATAAGGCCATCAAAAACCAGAAAATTTGTATGTGCGTTATTTCAAATGTAATCTAAAATAAAAGAATACTTATGAAATCTAGTAAATCATCTAATAACTCAACAAATAAATAAGCAATATTTCTCAAAATTCAGTTTTCCAATAATATTGTGATACTTATTTGAGTTTTAAAAGTCATAATTTCATGGTTGAAATTTTATCTCAATTTAAACTATGTATACCTCTTTATGTATCTTCAAATCTTTTAAAATAATAACATTTATTTAAAGAAAATACGGTCATAAAAGCCTTAAAGCCATCTATAGCTATCACTTTCAATTTTATCATGAAATAAAATCATGAAATTTATCCTCATTACATATATATATGCTTGTCCTTTCGAAATCGTAAAATTAACTATTATATATATAAGTGGCATGAAAAATTCAAGTGCATGAAGAATATTTTTCTCATGCAACTTTTATGATATAATATTATTGTAAGGTATTTGAAAATATATTCTATGAAACACTTTTAGTAGTTCCCATAAATTTTTTTAACAAAATGCACACGTAAATAAAAATTCAGTTTCAATAAAATTTAATCCGAATTTTTATTATCCTGTAATTTCATATATAACTACAATTTATATTTTTAAAAATGAATAAACTTTAATATGCTGTCATTCTTAGATACATTATTTAAAATTTCTTTAAGAATTATTTACTTTCATATAATTTACTTACTATGAAATTATTTATATTTATTTGAATATGGAAATATTGAATAATTTGTGATAAATGGGAATTATATAACTGAGAATACATGTTTGGATTTTTGAATTCTCTCTTTTGCTTGAGAAAATACAAATTTTTTAAACATGTTTTAATATACACTATTCAAAAGAAAATACAGATAAACAACATGAGTTACAATATTCTCCTTTTTATTAAACCAAAATTTGTGGTTCAGGTTTTGAATTTCACTCAAAATCTATAAAGATTTAAAACAATTTAATTTTTAAAAAATACTTCACTGAAATTTAAATTCCTTTGAACAAACGCGCGTATTAAACAAATTTCGAAAAGGAATTTTCCCACATTCATAACGCATTATTTATTACATAATCCAAATTTTCATCCTATAAATTTCATCACTATTGTGATGTCAAATTATATGTATATTATATATAAATCTGATATTTTCATAACTATTTAAATACGTCATTAACTAAATCTATTTATATTGATGCTAAGCTACGCATGCAGATTTACTTTAAATTTTAGAAGTTCAAATATGTTTTCTCATAAAAGATTCTTGTTAATATTTTTCAGTTATTTGACCAATAAATTATATATAATTGTATTGAGTTTTAAATTTCACAAACAATTTTACTATCTCATTTATGTATAAAAATCTTATGATTAAATCACTATGAATAGAAATTTTTTTATATTATTATGAAGAATTTTAAATTTTAGAAACATCAGAATAATCACACTTTTAAAAAAAGTTTTCTTCTTTGTTTTTCACAATTTTAATATAAGAATACTATACTAAAAAGTCTTGGTAATGTAATCCAGATTTATTGTTGTACTTGAATTATTCTTCTACCTATGAATAGGTATTTATTTTAGTTTAATAGAAAACGAACAGTTTTCTATTAAACTAAAATAAATACCTCTTCATAGGTTCAAACATTTTGATGCAATACCCAGATAACTAGTAATATATATAAATATATATATATATATATATATATATATATATATATATCTATATCTATATCTATATATCTATATATATATATATATATATATATATATATGTATATGTATGTTAATGCATATATATAATTGCCATGTATTTAATGGAAATGTTTAATTTAAAAGCTTTTAATCAGTATGATTACTCGATGCAACTCTCAGACCCGAGAAATGCAAATTTTTCTTGAAAAAAGTGTTCATATATTAAAATTACAAAATTTTATTGAATTATTAATTTATTTTGTTTAGAGAAAATTACTTTTATTAAGAATTATCTTATCAAAAATGCTAATAAATTGGCTGATTATTTATATATTGGTATTGAATGTTAGAGATAAAAATCAGATTATTATTTTTTCAGCAAAAATTTTAAAATAATTGCTTAAATTATCTTCTATCTTACAGTTATATTTTCAAAAGAAAACAAATTATAGTTGCCAATAATATTTAAAATGTTTATATGTAATATACGTAAAAATCATATATTTATTTTAGAGATTATACAATTATTATTCTATATCAATATATTTTATGATTATTTGATAGCTTAATAAATAAAAATAATTATTTTTCAGAAAGAATTAAAACATATTTTTATCAGTCATTATGGATTCATTATTCTTCCTCTCATTTAATATGCATTAATAAATAAGAAAAAAGGCACATTTCATTTAATAATTTTATGGAAGTTTCGCCAAATGACAAGTAAACTAGAATACAACAGAATGACAGGACAAAAAATGCAGTAAAAACTTCTTTTAGAGATGTTTACCATATAGATATTTTTTTATAATTTTTTGAAACGTCTTATTCAGAAACTAAATTTAATAAAATACATTTTAAGAGTTCCACAGTATATGTATGCCAATATGACATCATTTTGGATTTCGTTTGAAAGAATCGTGATTCATAATTAATTAACCCATAATGTCACTTTATGTTTGACAGGATGATTATATTAATTACTTAAATTAATTCTGCCGTTTATTAACTTAAGAAAACATCCTCTTTTACTTGAAAAAAGTACATTTTATTTGTACCTAAAAATATTTAAATTAATAATTAATGCATTTTTTACATTTAAATACCGTATTTCACATTATGATTCAAAGTCACGTTCGCTGGTATTTAAAAAGACATTATATAATTTTTATATTTAATTAAAATTGAGCTAGAGGTTCAAATTTAGAGAATATTGTGAAAATTAAATTGGGAATAGAAAAATTTATATACTCCTTGAATATGAAACCAGTTATTTAGAATAATTTTTTTTTAATTTTTAATATAAAGTGTCAAATGTTACCGTAAGTTATGTGAGAAAAGTGGAAAAAATAATTAATATTAATGAAAATAGTTACACAAATTAAGTAAAAAAATAATTTGTATAAAATATAATGATAAAAATAGTAAATCTCAGTGAATGTTGTTATTTTTGTTGTAAAAATTTTTGTGATGTTATTTGAAAAATTAATTAATTTACTGTACTGTACTTTTTACTAATAACTAATGTTAATCAAAAACTAAATGCATGTGTGTGTGCGTGTTTTATTAGTAGAATAATCAAGTTTTTCACAAACCAAAGTTTTTCACAGTTTGATTCTTTGAAAACTTTTTAATGAAAGCATTTATCTTATTTTTATTATTGTTTATCATAAAAATTCCTTATGATGAGAATAATAATATTTTAATGACGTTTGCGTATATTAAGTATGTCAATTAAGTTCTGATGTTTTAAATTATCATATTCATTTTATTATTATGAAAAACATTTTCCTCACTGTGTGTTTGAAAGCTTTTCAAATAAGACTACCAGATATTAATTTTAATCTGCGTTATAAAACCTAATTGGTCTTTTATTAATCTCACAAGATGAGGTGAATTCTTTGCAATTCCCATTCTCTTGATTATATGCCTATTTTGAAATTACAGGATTTATAAATTTCAACAATCTTTCTTTTTTGTTTCATCTTTTTAAATCTCAGGAATTATTTTTCATGAAATAGTATATATAGAAATCAAAATTTATGATAAATGTGTAACATGAATTGAAGACCGTTGTAAAAGCCTAAACGTTTCTAAACACAAATATTCGAATTTGAATTTTTCCATGGAAATTTTTTTTAATTCGCTAGTAATTTCTTAATCTCGAATTTTAATTTCGTTTAAAAATTAGTTTAAACTTCATCAAGGAAAAAGTTTAAAATTTATAAATTTTTCAATTCATGTATTACAATTTTTAGAAGGAATCATTTTATGTATTTTTCTATGTAAAATATAGGTTTGTGTAGATAAATCAACCAGTATTTCATAGTTATATTTTTGAATTATGTTTTAGTACATGAGCGGATTTAAAAAAAAACAAAAAAAAAACTATATGTTATTTAATATTTTAAGTCATTTTTTTCTAATTGCTTGTGATTAAAATTCAAAAATATTTATTTGAAAATTTTAGTTTAATTTTTTAATAAAAACAATTTATACGAAAATATTGATTCCATCATATTATATGTTTCAAAATGCAACCTATGCACAGTTTTACATCCAAGAAGAATTTAATAATAATTGCAGAATTTTGTTCAAGAATAAGATAACATTATAAAATGAAAAGAAAATTATGTCTTGTTAAATTTCATTTTTGCTTTCTAAGGCTAATTAAGCAAGTTTGGTTTTGTTAAAAACTTTGTTTAATGATTGGATTTGGTGAGACATGCAATAGACTAAATGGAACATCATAAGACGAAAGTAGACATTGATAAGGGATGTGGATAATGTAAGTGTCAAGCTGATATCAAATATTTATCCCTCACAGTTCAATATTGTTTTTCCAGCTGAAATATTTACAAAATTGACAAAGTAATCAGATTTTGGCACAATTTGAAGTAACTGTTCTGAAAGTAATTATTTCTGAGATTCAGAAATTTCTTGTTGGAAAACAGAAAAACTAGTAGAATATATTCTGCAATCAATATAATTAATTACATAGAGATGTTAACGATAATTACTTCACTCCGTACTGAAAGACATACATGACTATGCAGCTGGAGACCACAAGTTCACGTTTTCTTTTTATTTAAAAATGAGAAGGAGTAACAAATCAAGACATTTACAATATTTGTCATAATGGGAATAAAAGAGTCACAAGGGTGTCATATATTGTGTATCCAATTGGTGGAAAGTTATATTCTCATAAGATTTATTTTGCATGGTAAACACATTGGAGTTATATAAGAGAGCAAACATCACATACTATCTATACCTGGATATATAAACACATGGAAAAACATCCAAGAATGACATGTCTTGCTGGTGTGAGAGAAATATGATAAGATATTGTATCAGGATTTTGTTAGGTACTGATATCCATTTGATTCTAGACCTTAATGCAAAAATATCATCCAATGTAGTTAGACTTGATAATTGTAGCAAATGAAGATAGAAATCCCAATGAATTTTTCATCTTTGACACTTATAAAATAACTGAGCATAGAGCATGTCTAAAAGATTTGTTCAACTTGAGCCTATTAAAAAAATATAAAACAGTAATTTAAATTTAACTCAAATATGAACTTGTTATTCATAGAATGTTTGATCAATTTATACTCAATATATTATTACACAGGTAACGCAGCTTATATAAATTTATATATATATATAATTATATATTTCTAATAGGTTATTAAAATAACATTATTCGAATAACAATATTTTAAGTAATATTAACGTAAATTACATTTTAAACAAAGAATTAATATAATATGATTAATAAATGATATTTAAAAACAATAGTATTAATAATAGAAAAATAACTTATGCTAATGATTAAAAATTAACATCGTTATATATCAATATATATAGTTTCTTAAGAAAAATACTGGAATAGATATTATATGATTTTAGTATAAGTCAGTTAATGTCATCTCTCTCATAATGTAAGGAATATACATAAGAAAATATTAAAAATGTTTTCGGGTCACGCATTGAAAGGAAATATAATAAATGAACTGCAAAATACTCTTGTGTGCAATAATAACAAAACATTTTGTTTCTTTACAGCTGGAATTTTATACATTTTTTTACATTTTGAAACTTTAAAATAGTCAATGATTGGAGCTCTATCCAATCTAAAACATTTAATTATGATTATTTACTTTTTCAGTTTAAAATTTCCTTTTCAGTAACTCATAATTTATAATTATCATTTGTTTTTCTATTGTAATGCTATGCATTTTATATATGCATTTTACGAGAATATTGTTTATTTTCGATAAAAACATTAATTCTTATAAAAAATATATTTCTTGCCATTTTAAAGTGCTGTCTAAATAAATGTGTGAAAAACAATTCAAAAATGGAAGTAGAGAAAAAAAACTCTGTTTTACTTTGTTCAGTGAAATTATTTGAGATTTCTGTTTTACAAAAGAGAACATGTTCCAAAGAATGTAAAATCATATATTTAATCATTCAGTATTTCAAAATGTTTTGTATCTGCTACCCGCAAGTTTGAAGTTGTGACAGATTTTATTTTGACAATAATCCTCAGCATGTACAAACCAGATGAGGCCCCAATATTAGATTTTGAAATCGTTAAAAATGCAATACTGTTATAAAAGTTGTAACATAAAAAAATAACATTTTATAAATTAAAATTCTCTGCTCAAAATTTCTCCATATATCGCAAATATTTATAAAATTTAAAAATTAAGATGAACAATTTTTAAAAATTTTGTTTCATTGCAGTAATTCTTTTTAAATACTGAAATAGAATGCTTAACTATTCATTAAAATAATTATTATAATCATTTTTATTTACTTCAATGATATATCAAATGCTCTGTAAAACTGAATCAAGAAATATTAATTTTATTCAATATTTTAAATATTATTTTTAATTGAAATTGACTTTGTGTATTTAAGCAAATATAATTCTTAGTTCATTAAGAAAGCTGAAAAATATATAACTAACTTATTAAATATTTAACTTAAATGTGTTGTAACAATACTTACTGTGTGATATACATTCAGCATATTAAACAATAATTGTTATATTTTATTACTTTAAAAATTGTATTTATTTTCCAAATGAAATAGAAAGATTATATATTTTAATATCGGAAGAAACAATTGAGATTTTTTTAGCAAATTAATATCTGCACTAGATAATGAAGCAAGTGAATAACACACACACACACACACACACACACACACACACACACACACACACACACACACACACACACACACACACACACACACACACACACACACACACACACACACACACACACACACACACACACACACACACACACAGAAAAGTACAGATATGGTCGTACATATAAATGAAATTTATAAATATGAAAATAATGACTTCAAAATTTAAATCATTTGAAAGTTGTGTTTTTTTTTTACTTCTCCTGCATTATTGTGGTGTTTGTGCTGACTATACATTTTGAATATTTGACTTATAATTTCTTTTTTATTTAAAAAATCATATTTAAGGACTTAAAAATAATTATTTAACTCGTGTTAATTTTTTAAAATTTTTGTTAACTATGTTTGTTTATAATATTAACTATTTTAATTTAAAGAAATCAAATAAATTTTTAAAGATACATGTTTTTTAAAAATAATATCAGTTCTACACTTGAGTCTGATGGTCCAACATGTGATTAATTTCTGTCACAAATCTTACTTTTAAATTTTTTGTAGACCATTAACTACCCTTGAATAAAAAAATTTAAAATTCAAAAAAACAATTTAAAATAAGAATTACACCAATTTATAAAATATAAATTACTAGATAAAGGTAATTCTATGATACATAATATGATATCAATATAAGAATACTGTTGTTTCGTATATTTCACAACAATAAATGATTCGGTGTAAGATTTGTGTGTTCGACTAAAAAAAAGACGCCTCATTGGTAACTTTCAATGTTTCGCTCAAATAATTAAATACTGATAAAGCAGGTATCATACATAGAGCTTTTACGATCATTAAGTTTTTTGCTTTCTATGGAAAAAAGTATCATTTTATAGGAAAAGTTTGTAACAAGAGTAGATATTTTAAATTGTTATTCTTTTTAGATTATTCTATAATACATATAATATATATATATATATATGCATTCATCCACATCCAGGGAATGTTGTCATACACACAGCGAACCATGGTCACATGACGAGATCCACATTTGAGCTTTTTCCTACATCTTTATATATATATATATATATATATATATATATATATATATATATATATATATATATATATATATATATATATATATATATATATATATATATATATATATATATATATATATATATATATATATATATATATATATATATATATATATATATATATATATATATATATATATATATATATACATGTCTGTGCACGTGTTCTTTTAATACTGATGTACCTCATGATCACAAAATTTTAAATTTTTTCAATCAACTATACTTGATTTTGAATAAACTGTCAAGATATTTATTTATTTTAATGTAATTCATATTATAAAATCATTGTGATTTCATGAAATGTTACAGGTTAATTAATTTTTTTTATAAATTTTGATAGTACAGAAACATTAATCATCTATTGTATGTTGCATAAATTGACAATGCATGAATTTTTAACTGAATATAAATGAATAAATTTTCGACGCGGATAATTAATGACACAATTAAAGAAAATTAAACATGAATGGAAAGAAATATTTCAAAGTTATTTTGCTGAGTTGCACTTTTAAATTTATGTAAGTGCACTTCTCTTCTAAGACATAAAATTATTTACTTCTCGGGAACAGATGTTACGAGATATTGACTCAACAAATGCAGATTTCAAGTAGTGTTGTCATTATGCCAATCCAAGCACGTTCAGTATATATTAATGAATTGGAAATGTTCATCGATTTGTTATGGTTTACTTCTCTGTATTGACCAATGCAAAGCTATATAAGGAACTCTCTAGAATTTTAGTATGGGCAAATGTAAATCAAGGTTTAACTATTAGAAAATAAAAAAAAATGTTTCTCCTTTACCTTGAAAAACAATATTTGGAAGAAATATGACACATTTCTCACCACTATTAATGTTTCCTCTAAAATGTATATATATACAAAGCAATTGTCATCATAAAAATGTTATCTAGGTTTTGTAAATTTTTGTCTCATTTTATACAATTAAATAGGAGTAAACGTCAATCAAAACTTCTGCAATTAATTTAAAGCTTCATATAGAATAAAAAAATAATAAAATACAGTATTATAGGGTATATTATTGATTTATAAATAAAAATGAGTTTTGTTGTTTTAAGAGTCAAATGTCATTTAAAATGTGTGAAATTTAACTTCACTTTTCAAAGGAATATTCAGCATTTTAACTATTTTTTATTAGGAAATATGATTTCTATGTTTTTTGTTCTGTGCTCCATATATTTTGATTTCTCTCTTCTTATTTATAATATATTAAATAGTGCATCTTTCTAATAAAATTAAATAACCTGTGAATATTTTTCATATCCAATGCAACTCTTATAGTTTATGCGTTAGTTACTTTAGTTTGAAAGTATAGTTATAAGTGAAAGTTACTTTAGTTTGAAAGTATAGTCACAAGGAAATGTAGCTTCACATGTTACGAATTGTAAATGAAGAAGCTAGTTATATCTCTGGATTCAAGCTTCCGTTGTTTTAATAATATTATTCATTGACAACTATTTCATGCTAATTATTTTTGCTTATACGCTTTCGTATTTCATTATGTTTATAATTCATATCCAAATTTCTATAAAGTTAACTTTTTTAAAATTTGATTATTTGTCTTGATATATTCATATGATAGGTGGCATCATCTATGAAAATATGAAGATGCATTATTGCTGTTTCTTAAAGTATTATAAAGATTAAAAATAATTTATGTGGAATTTATTCTTAATGAGTGTGTATTATTATGAAGACAGTTATTGAACACTGAAATTTTTCACTATATCTAGAACTAGTTTTCTATTAAAATATCTCTCTTAACAGATCGTACATAATTATCTTCCATTTATATGTAAAATGATCTCAAGTGTTGTTAAAATTAGTCCACTTCTAGATATACTTATAATTCGGCTATATTTGTCAAAAACATTTTAAGTCAGGCAGTTTTTAATAATAAGTAGATATAACTTATTGAATTTCGATTATAAAATTTGAAATTATAAACGTTATTTGTTAGCAATACCTCTTAAAATTAATTCAATTTTAGGATATAGTTATAGAGTAAAAATACGGGTTGTTACTTGATAATTTCATGAAATTAAAAAAAATATTAAATTTAATAATCACATCAATTTTAGCAAAATATGTAAGTTAAACTATTTTTTCACTCAATAGTCATTTTTTGCACACAAATTTCGTTCAGACACGCTGTTTCAATTAGATTCCAAACTACCACAAATACACGTGCAAGAAGTGGCAATCGAACTCTCAAATTTTTGAACGAAAGACCAGGGTGCTTACAATTCAGTTGCCACCTTATGAATACGTAGTAAATATATCGCATTTTAGATCAGTAAATATTTTCACATTATATATAAACTACAACGGGTTTTTATTTCAGGTAAAATCTTAAAATTTGAAGTATTATGACGCATAAAAACTTTTTGGAAGAAAAAGAACATTGGATGCATGATAATATATTGTTTTACAAACTAAATGAGTTTAACAAATAATTAAGAGAAAGACTAAAGTATATTAAGTCAAATGGTAAAGATATATTACAGCAATGAGTAATACCGTTTAACTCAATTAACTAGATGTTATATTCAGATGCTCAACTCAAAGTGTCTTACGACTATTGTAATGTTAACTTATAATCAATGTTAAGCAATAATTTGTAATAAAAATATATCTTTTGATTTTTGAAGCATCAATACATTTTTATATAAAACAGAAAAATTTTCGCTAAAAACATATGTAAGCAACACAACACTAAAAGTATTAACTTTGCATAAAATAGTAAAAGTTACTTAGAAAATTGATGTGTTTATCATTGATCAAATATGGTATATTTTGTCTTTATAGACAGAATAAATGTTCAATGTTATATATTATCAATAGGATAAGTTTTACTTTGCAATGTGTCTGCATTTATAATAACTTTACTGACGTTACGAGAATTTATGTGATATTCTTAAACAATTATGAATTAAAACAAAATTTATGATGAAAAATAAATTCAATTCTGAGAAATGAACTAATATTAGTTATTTGATTCCAAAATTTTTGACATTAAAAACTTTAGATGTTCAAGAAATTGAAAGAAAAATTCTTTGAGCACATTGGTTAATATTGTAAAGTAAGAAAATTCTTAAAAACAAAATGTTGTTTAAGAATGTAAACTCTTGAGAAACTTCTCAATAAAAATAAAACTTTGAAACATAAACTGGTAAGTTTTTAAATATTGAAACTTTTTTTTTAACTGTGTATTATCTAGAATAGAAAGAAAAATAATCTGAATAAAAGAGATTAAAGTGTATAAAGAAATACTCATATACTAAAGAAAATTTAATTATTAAATTTGAAATTAGAAACAGGATGATTAAGGAAATATATTGAGAAATAGTGAGGTGAAAATTGCGTCTCCTTTTTCATCCAAGGAATAAAGAAAAATGGATTTTTCTTTTTATTAAAAGAACAATGTATAATAAACTCTTTTCTCGACACCGCTTAACAAATAAAAAGGGAATAAAAAATTAAAAATAGAGTAAAATGAAAGAAAAAAAGCAAAGGAACAAATGTGTGTGTATGTGTTTCACTAAAACAGCAATACACTATATATTTAACCATGTATAGCATTGAAAAAGTTTAAGAAAGTAATAACATATTTAAGAGAGAAATGATAAATAAAAATTTAGATAAATGTTAACACATGTATAAAAAAGAAAAAATGGACTTATATAAACTATTGTTTTTATTAAAAGTTACTAATAAAAAATTATTGAATAATATTGTGTGTTATTAGTAATAATCAATATTATTGACTTTATTATGTTTTATGAGATCACAGACTCTATTTTATTTATATTCATTTGCAGCTTTTTTTTCATTTTTTATGTAGATATTGGAGATTATTCTAAAATTTATTTTTAAGAAAACATAAACAGAAATTCATTCTTTATTTTACTTCTTCATATAAAAATTGTGTTTTATTAGACTTGCAAGTCCTCTGACGGTTTCATAAATATTCAATTTTTAACTATGCCAGTTTATTAAATTATCACTTTTTTAACTCCTCTGTGTAAAATGATTGTCTTTTATTATATATTCTTATAATTTATGCAACAACTTTTTCCAAATATATTTCTATAGTTAAGGAAATTTAAAAATTTATATATTAATTTTAAGATTAAATTATATTTTTAGCTTTTAAGTTAAAAATGCAGATAAATGTCTGAAAGGAATGTTTTCTGTTGAATGACAAAATACGATAAAATTTAAAAGCAGAAAATTGGAGATTTAAATGTTTTTAAAAAGATGTGAGAAATGGCACTTAAAATTACTGAATATTTTTAAATACTAAATAATAATAAAATAAATTTATGTATATGTAAATAACACCAGCAAAAACGTATTTTATTTATCTTTCACGCATTATAAAATGACATGAATCTTTCAATACTTCTGATTTATTGAAGGAAAAATTTGACTGATATTCAAACTTAAAAAAAAAGTAAGTATTTAAATAAACAATCAGAAAAAGTGATGTAAAGTAAAAATGTAATCATTAATTTATCTCGCCAAATTTTGATTAAATATTTACTCTAATTTAACTTTTTATTGAATAAAATTTTAAAAACAATTTTAATGTTTCGTTAATACATGCATCACAATAAATTTTTAATGTGTTATAATAATATATTAAAAAATATTGGAAGTGACATATACTCGTATCCTCAGTATTTAAAAAAAATTCATTCCATTAAAATAAAGTTTAGCAGGAAATTTTTTAGTTTCCTTTTTCATCTGGTACAGCTTAATTTCAAAATAAGTAAAACCCGCCTCGTGAATTTTTTAGTAAAGTTTGCAATGACTATTTGAAAAATTTTCTAAATAAATTCTTAAAATTAGAAATTCATATAAAAAATGGTCCACTTGCGAAAATCATGATTATGTGCACATAAATATATGAAATATTCAAATCTTAACTGTACATATATAATTTAACACATGTTGTACACCTAAACATTCGAAACACTTCTAAAATACCTAAATTTTGATTGCAAAATTGTTTATCTTTTCGTACTATCTGGTAAAAATTGTGATGGGAATGTCAATATTATCATCAACAATACAATTTATCTTTTGTTAAGTTTTATTTTGTAACATTAGCTTTATGAAATTTTAAATTAATGAATAATGTAAATTTTACGCAAGTTAAAATATAATTAATTTCCTTAATAATAGTATCTATTTTTTTGCAACTTTCCTCACACTACTGGCCTTGCACCCATTATTATAATTGTGAACTAATAAGAAAATTAGGGTTATATTGGATTTCAATGCTATCCTCTCTTCTATGTATTATAGGAACAATTAGGAGTTGGCGAACAAACATGGCAAGTAGTGTTCATGAAATCCTCTTTACTGAATGATCTGAATAGTTTCAGCAGCTTACTTGTCATTCTGCTTAACAATTGAAAATGTATTGTTCATGATTTCATAATACCAGGACTACCTGGTGGTACAAAATATATGAAAGTCACAAGGACAGGTGTACTTAAAGGAAACATCGAGAACCGTCTTAAATCTGTCCTGAGAAGGGTGGCAGCGGTTATAACGATCATTGGCAGCTACACTAACAACTGAATTTGTCATCATCCATTCTCCCCAAGAAGCTGTAATTTCTAAATCTAATCATCATATAGTGTGTTATATGCAACATCACCTCTTTGCTTAAGTATCACTTGTTTTACTCGGTGTTGGAAATTAAGTGACCAGCAGTGTGTTTCTTTTATAAAAAATAGGGATTCTTGATGACTTTCAGATAGGATCTTCGCCTCTTTAATGTAATTCTATAACTCTAAATATTAAGCATATCATAGAAAAAGATTAAATTACAAATTCAAGATTTGATTAAATTATGTGATTGGAGATGTAAAAATCTCTTAATCATCACCAACAAGCAATTTGTATCCTCTTTTCAGAGGTAATAAGTATCTGGAAAAGCTTATCCAATGTATTAAAAATCTTGTGCACCATGATTACTATTTTGGAAATTCATCATATCCAATTACTAGAAACCACTTTTGTCACTATTCCACAGCTTTAAGGAGAATTTGAAATAGTACTGTACTGGTATACTAGAGAACATTAAAGAATGACTTTGGTAAATATTGTTTTGTGGTAGTGATTATATTATTTTCTTTAAATGTTGTCTAGCATTCTTAAAATTTATTTATTTGCATGAATGTGTTTTGAGTCACAGTAGACCAGCAGCTTCTCGTAAAATCAAGAAAGTGAAGCAGAACTTGCCGTGGGCAGCGACTAGGATACTTGATCACATTTTCCTTCACTAGGTTGCTTGAGTTCTGTGGGTTGAGGATATGCCTATATATTAATCTGTTACATCGAAAGATTTGATACTAGTGTGTGTGGGTATGGAACGAAGAGTTTCTGTTCAGGTGTAACATTGTCACTTAACGGTGTATTAAAGTTACATAATTGGAACGCAATTATTAGTGACTGGAAAATATTCGAAACCTATTCAACTTAGGTATACTCCAGTACTCACTTTTATCCTCATGCATGTATTTTTAATTGCAGTTAACTTGTAATTGAAAATTAATAAAGTTACTATCGGGTTATTTGAAATAAATCTCATTACTTTGATTTTAGAGATGTATTCACTTAACTTATCATCTTAAATTACGAACTAATAATTGAATAAATAATTTTGTTTAAATCATCTTGTATATAAATATCTTCCTAAGTTCCAAATATTATTAAGTAAATTAACAATTATTCTAAAAATGTGTATGTACTATAAATAAAATATTTCCATGCTTAAAACTGACGCAGAGTTTATGCTTTAATTTCTATGTCAAGAACTTCATGTTTTAAATTTATATTTTGATTATTTTTTTAATGTTATTGGCCTTATTAAACTCGGCGTTTGGATTTTCTTGATTATTTATATTTGAAAAATAATTCGAGTCTCTTTTAAATCTCTAAACGGTTTCTGTGGCTTATCATTTCTTGTTGAATCAACATTTGATTTGTCTTAAATATTATGTTAAGGTTATGATTTCTAATTTCTTATTTATCTGACAAAATTAAAGAACCTTCGTGTGACCGTATAATAATTAGTTCTAAAAATAGTAGAAAATAATTCCATCATCCGTTTTTTATCTTGACTTTTGTGAACACTTTAAAATTTGATTTAAATTTATTTATGTTATTCCCTTGTTGTTATTTTAGGATTAAAACATCATATAGTTATTTAACTAATTTTTTATTTTACAATAGTTATCCAAAGAGTGTATAAATTGTTTGTTGAGACCCGTAGTTGATAGATTAAAAAGAATTTCAAAACCTTTGTGACCGTTAATGTAGGAAAATTCAATGCGGTCTAATAAAAAAATTAGATTATTTAATAATTGAATAAAAGTTATATTTTGTCGCATAAATTAAAAGTGCCCTCTCTGTATTACAGTCGAAATTTTGCATACATTTATTTAAAAATTTGTAATTGAAGAACAATGTATTTAAAATAGATATATAAAATTTTAAATGAAAGAAATTATGACGAGGTCGGAAAATTAAAATCATTGCTTTCTGATAAACTAGCTCTTCAATTTGCAGTTTGGGCAATATAAGTGGTCTACTTATAAAATTTAACTAATTTATTGATAATTTAAAATCTCTTTTGTAATTTATGAGGATAATTTGGAATCAATCTTTGTGAATTTTTTTCTAAATAATTTTATAAGATTTCGTTGAAAAAAATTATTTACTACTATTTTTACTTCGATGTATCCAAACAAATATCAATTTAAGATACACTTAGAATTCCAAAATGTCTTAAATTTCCAAAATAGTAAAATATTTGCTTTTTACATCCAAGTTATTGAAAAAAATTTGAAAAATTTCTTCATGAAAAGATAAAAACAAAATTCATCAAATAACTACAGAGAGAGAATGCGCATATAGAAAAACCACTTAAAAGAAGAAAAAAATAAGTATTGTCTAATATATTTGTAAACAACAATATATCATAGATTAAAACCTTGAGCTTATAAAATAAGGATAAAGTTAACACCAAGAAGCAATAAATAGTGGAAAATTGTACCCATGGGTAACTTGTCCAAATTTTAAATTGAAAATACACATCCTGTTAGGTATCTCAGGGAGAAAAGGTACTTTATGATAAAATATATATTTTACAATATGCATCTATTTCTCCCATGAGAAATGATACGTTGAATGATACTTTCAGAAATGATACTTTGGAGAAAAGTCTCACTTTACTTACCAAGTATCATTTCTGAAATGAAAAATATTTTCCATGTATTATAAATGGAAAAAGTGTTAAAAAGAAAGTAAAGAAGTTAAATGAAAAACAACAATTAATGAAGTATAATATAATTCCTTCACTTCTTTATTATTAATGTTTACGACATATCTTATCTTAAAATGAATATTGTTTTTCCTGTACTGGTTTAATGGAAAAGTCTCATTTGTCTGTCACTTGATCATAATTATTTTATGATTTTCATTAAAAGGAGAAAAATTGATTGTAATATATTTTAGGATAAACAATTGAAATAATCTCACTAAAAGAAAATTTATTGTCACAGAAAAAATTTTATATAATGTCGCGCAGAATAACTGGGGAACTCGCAAGGTAAAGCTTTTGATTTCACAATTGCATTCTTTCACAAAGGTGAGAATTAATTTTTATACTGAGCTACTCGTTTTATTATACGATAACAGAAAGTTCTGGAACACCAAAGAATTTTCTAGAATATTCGCACTTGAAGTTAAACTCAAGAAATTTCCACACCACTCGTACGGGATTCGAACTTTGGCAGATTCGATAGAAATCGGCTGTCTTGAGCACTGAGCTACGTCAACCCCAACAGTGAAGCGTTTTAAGCTGTAATATTACTACATTGTATAATTTAAAATCTGAAAAAAACTAATATTAATGTAAATGTAAAAAATAAGTTGTGTAATTTGTTATATTAACAAATTTAAAACAAAATGCTCTAACTCGTATGTAACGCAAACTTCTTAAATATTTATCATTTATTAATATGAATTTTGCCAGTCAATTAAAACTGAACACAAGTTTGTCCAAAATATCAGATAGTTTCAGTGAATAACATTCGTATAGATATTTCAGTAATTCTTGAATGAAAGGTGAGATATGTTAAAGATGCCTCAGTTTAAAGTTAACTCTAAGAACTTTACATGTAGTATTATAATACAAAACAAAACATAGAGTTAATACACATGAAAACTAAATATATGTAAATGTAAAAAAAAAAAAAAATTAAAAAAACTAGCGTACAATTAGTACTGCTTGATTTCGTAGAAGCTCTGTTCACATAATATCGAATAGTAAGTATACCGACCGTTCAATAGTTGAAATCAGACGCAATATGTTTCATTTTTCTATTTTTTTATGCTAATAAAAGATATTTTCTATTCCTTTTAGTTGTTATTATGTAAATAAAGATAAATAAAATCCTTTCTAGTAGCATAATAAATTGTATAGAATGGATATTGGTAAAAGGATTGGTATAATTTGTATATTTCAATTGTAAATTGTTTCACCAGAAAATATACTTCTTTGTACTTTGCCATGAATTGAGGTCTACCACAGTTAAGAAATGCAGTCGGGTGGCAGTCTTCATAATTCAGGAGCGGAAATCAAGAAGAAGACATCCTGATGCTTGATCTGTCTACTTCAGAAGTATTATTTCACTAGGAGGATATTTCAATCACATTTTATTTAACATGTTAGAGAAAGAACGACTAATTTTCAATTAAGTAGGAATTCTAACACGCTACATTCCTATGATGAAAATGAAGCTCTAATAATCTAGGCCACTGAGATTTCTTGTGTTTTAGGCGTAAAACACTAAAAATTCTCAAGCATGCATAAAGCACAATCGTAACATCCATTTCAAACTGTGCTCGGCCTATGGTGATCACATTTTTAGGAGGTGATCCTTTTAAATAATATTATAATCTTTTTTTTTTGAGTTCGGCGCATTTTTTCGTTTTCATAGTAAATTCTTTCCATATAAAAGTCCTATAAGTATTTAAATGATCCCAACAAATATAGCATTTGAACTCAAATATTTACAATTCTGGAAAGGTTTTCTTTCGTAACTAAAATCAGCAAAGCTCAAGGATAATCACTGCAAGTATCAGGACTAGATTTAGAGATATCTGTTTTTCTCAGATTGACAGTTATATGCAATTAAGTCATACATTAGATAGACTTCTGACTTATTCGTGTACTCATCAGGCGGGATATCCTGTATATAATGTACTACTGCACAAAAATTATCCTGAGTATCCACAAATAATTCAACAAAAATATAATTGAAATGTTTTGAAAACAAGTTTAATATATATATATATATATATATATATATATATATATATATATATATATATATATATATATATATATATATATATATATATATATATAAGTATTATTAAGTTTTAAGTAAACCTAAGCAATGTATTAATTTTAATATTTCAATTATGAATACTTTAATTTGTTATATGTATGAAAATTAGAAATTAATTTTTGATGTACTTTTAAATAATATTTCATGAAAAAAGTATTTAAAAAGTAACACTGGTGAAATAATTAATTTTGTAGCACTAAAAACATTCTTATTCTGATACTTTAAGACTTCACAATTTTCAACTATTAATATTAACTCATTTTTATAGGTACCATATAATTAGTTTTCTATAAAGCAAGCCTATTCATAGTTCAACTGTTTGATATTAAGTTCGAGGAAATAGTTTTTAAAATTAAATAAGTTTTACAATATTTCTGTCCATTATATTTTATTCTTTTTTATTCTTAGTTGATAAGATAAATAGTTTCCTGGTAAAAATTTCAAACATTATTTCTTCCATGTAATGTTCCATATATTATTTTTTTCTGTAATATTTTGAAAAAAAAAATAACATCAACTTTGTTCTTTGAAACGAAAATTAAATGCTGAAAAAACATAGAAATAATTTTAATTGGGCTTTTTGTTTTTTATCACGATTATTTTAGACTTGAATAGCTATATGTGATTTTTAAATCTATACATTAGAGAAGAATGTGTTTTCACTAATATGTAAACAGAAAAATTAGTGAAATCTACATTAGAAATGAAAATTATTTATATGAATTCATGGATGTAGGGATATATATCTGTGTGTGTGTACGTTATTATGATTCTTAATTTATTTTGTGTTCTTGGGTGCGTTTGTTATGCGTTTTTTTGTATGTAATATTTCTTGGTACATATATATTTATATTTAGTTTTAGTTACGAGCAAAAATGTTACGATGAGAAATTTCAAATTATACATCTGTAAAATTTTAAGTTAAGTTTTGAATTTAATTCTCCCAGAATCTACCACAACTGTGATTCAAAAAATATTATTGTTTTAATTTGTGGTACAGCATAATAGACAGCATGACGTTTTTTAAAATTCTGTGAACAATTTTTGAACAATTCTTTGCTTTCTTTTTAATGAGGATTTTCATAGGTATTGAACCATATACATACGTTACAATTACGAAAATTTGTTTTTAGTGCCTCGAGGTCTTTCATCTCTTGAAGCTGCATTTTAAGTTCTTTTTGCTTGCCATACATGAATGATATGCAGAAAATCAACCTTGTGCTTTTCTAACTGGAATTAGCAAAAGTAATCAAACAACTTTTGCGAGATTCCGACGTGAACACATTCGTGTGCAACATCAAGAGATGGACCATATAGTCTATACACTGTGTTCAAAGCTCCTGCTAACATTTTGGCATGCATTGGTTTAAATAAAATCCAGTGGTTCTCCAATCCTGAGGCTGTGATCCATTATTTGAAGGCGTCCAGGTTCATGGATATGGTTTGATGTTCTTGTTAACCAGAGGGATAAGACGCAACAAAGGAAATGTGCGAACTTCCAAACATCCAGCAAACAATCATGTCTGAAGAAACACTATCTTAGAACTTATACTTCCTTGTTTAACATTACTCTCCCTGAGAAGTTAAAATTGAACCTTCTCTTTACACAAACAGTTATGAAAAGATTAAAAATGGAAAATCAAAACTAAAAACCTTTATTATTTTTTGAATACTTCTTTTTGAATAAATCGTCACACTGAATATGACGTTTTGACTTCAGAGCAACTTTTTCCACACTTTGTTTTCTACAAATAAGAATTAACTATTAGTATAAATTTTAATATCGTAAATAGAAATACGATTTCTTTTTTAGGTTATTTTCATACAAGTATTAATGCGCGTCTTTAAAATAATTGCTCGCGTCTTTCCATTTATTAATTACAAAAATTATTTAAAATAGTTTTGTTTATTTGAAGCAGCTTCTTGTGTTTCTTATGATGTAGGTATATATTAGCCTAAATTATATTGTGCTCTTTTTGTAGTTGAATTACTTAGAATGACATACTGCAGAAAAAGGAAATCTTTAAAATTTAATTCCTTTACCAAAAATAATTTATGAAGGTGCATATATAAACTATTTAACTAATACTCATCCCTCATTTTCACATAGTAACTTGAACAATTTATTTAAAATTCTCCCCAATTCTCTTTTATTACAATATAAATACCAATATGTGTGTAATACCTACAATTGTATATTAAGTTCCTCAAGTCTCAAGTTTGGTTTGAAATATATTGGAACATGTGTGTGTGAACTTTTAGACTAAAATTTAGACTACCTTCTACATTTCAGATTAGTTAATCATTTTTATTTAAACAAAATTATAGTTTTACTTTTTAAACTAATAGAGAGAGAGAGAGAGAGAGAGTATTCGATGTCGTTTAGCGTCTTAGTTTAATCAATACCACGCTATCTGAATAAATAAAAAGTTTCAATTTTTACCATTTTTTATACAATAGTTTTTTTGAGATATTTGACATGTTCAAGAATATAAATATTGACAAAAATGTTTTAATACATATAATAATATTTCCGATTGCATGTACTAGAATTTCATAGCAAGAGCATAATAAAATAACACTTCTTTTGCATATTTCAACATGTTTATTGATGTTTTCACTCTTGAATATACATTCAAGATTCAAAACACTAAATAAGTCACAATTAAATCCCAATGTGCAGCATTTGTGTTGATTTTACTTTCTTAAAGATGGGCATTTTAGTTTTTTATATAATCGTTTTGATATAACAATGATTTAATAAGATATTACTTAATTTAAAACTAAAATTTTGTTTCACATTTAAACTGATTGACCAATAATTAATACTTATATAATTATACCTAACAGCATGTAAAAATTTCTATACTCATAAAAATAATAGTGGTCACTTTTATATTTCCTATTTTGTATCTTTGACTCTACTCTTTTTCTCAAAAAACTATATTTATTTTTTAATTTTAAATGTCCCTTGATATTAAAACTATTTAAAGTCTTGTTTATATTATGTTATTTTGAATATTCCGAAACTATTTATAAAATATACTTCTTTATTTTACTCATATAATTGAATTCCTAGTATAAATATCCCCCATTGAAATTCCTAGTATAAATATTTCGGTTACATTTAAGAAGGGCGAAAACATTAAGCAAAACAAATCAGCAAAGCAAAACTAGTTTGTTTTTTCATGAAATATCTTATATAAAGTTTTTTTTTGCCAGTAGCATGACATTAAATGTTTCAGGCACACTAAATCTGCGAAAAAGTAATTTAACGTCGCTTAAGAATTTCATCTCCGCGTACCATGCATTCCATGTGTCTTCATGCAACCAGAAATGTTCTGATTATATAAAGTATCCAGTATAAAATACTAACAACTAAAAAATATCCGAATTAAGGGAAACGTGCACAAATAATAGAAAAACGATCCCTTAGGCAAAAACATGACCATTTTATCATACAGTACCTGGCAACAACTTCTATGAAAACGTAGTTGCAGCTTTTACATTAGAAGAAGAAAACTGTACATCAAAGGAATTTTATTAAATTGCGATTTCATATTATATTGATATTTCATAAAATATTAAGTAACTGTTTGTGAATAATAATTATGTTATTATTCACAAACAATAATTAATATTCTGCTAAAAAAGTAAGGAATATATTTTGTTTAATCAAACAAATCGATAGTAATTTTGATTATTTAGGAACACCTAAATGTAAAAGAAGTATATATATATATATATATATATATATATATATATATATATATATATATATATATATATATATATATATATAAAACAAGTTTAATGTATAACAACCCTGTTAAATTTCAGTTTATTATATGTAGATTTAGCACTTATGCAGGCAAATTTGGTATTTTCTTATTATTTAAATATAATTTTAAATAACATGACAGATTTAAATAATACATGGATAATTAAAAATAATAAAGCAACTATTGAATTTATTTCTGCCCATAATATTAAATTCAGATCTAAATATAATAAGATCCAGATCAAAAATCATAATTGTTGTTTCCTCTTATGATTTTAAGGACTTATTCACTAGCATTCCACTCAAAAAACTTTTTGATGTTACTATGTTTTATTTTTATGATTTTAGTTCAATTAAAAATATCGGAAATTTTGGGAAATTCCAATAAAAAATAAATAATAAAATAAAATAAATAAACAAAGTTTATAAAAAATAAATTTTGGAAAGATCTTAGTTCATTTTGCATTTATAATAACTATATTTCTTATGGAGAAAAATTTAATGGCATTTCTAAAGATCTAAATTCTCAAGTCTACTACCAAATCTATATTTCCACTATTATAAAAAATCTTTTGTTATACAAATGCCTTTTGCATACCGATATTTTGATGATTTCATAATTTTAAATTACTCGGAATTTGATAAAATGTACAAAAGATATACATCTCGAAGAAATAAAATTAATTATAAAACAAATAACGATAACTTAAAAACTGAATTTTTAAATATTTTAATTACTATAAAAATTACCCCATTCATAAACTGACATCTATGATAAAACTAATGGTTTGAATTTCAAGGTTAACAAGCTTATTTTTTGAAATTCAAATGTTTCAATTGAAATTTATAAAAATGTTATTTTCAATCAACTTAATATATATTTATTTATTTGATTTACATGTAGTATATGCTGCGGTTCTTGCTGCTTTGTATTTGTATTTGGATATAGTTTTAATTTTAATTTTGATTACTATAAATTTAATGCATTTTCGCAACATTGTGGATTTTGGTTTATATATATTAGCTTGACTTTTACTTCCTTTATACTGGTTTGAAATTTTGGTTTGAGCATTTTTAGTGTGGCCTTGGGGTGTACTGGCTCCTTTAAGACTATGTCTTGGGCCAGTTCAGAAAAGCCATAATATGTGCCAATATGGTCAACACCCCCTGATGAAGCTGGCCATGTTGGTACTTCGTTCAATTTTCCTTTATTCTATTTTTTTTTTTTGAAATTTTAAAACATATATTGAACATTTTCCCAACTTTTTACTATATTTTGTATTTTTAATTTATTGTTCTCCATCTGGTATTCGATTATTAGTTTTATAAAAATGTATTATTATATATATATATACTTCCTTGCAACACGTGAAAACGGCCTACTATAGTATGTATGTAAAATATGCAGAAAAGCATTTTACGCAGTGTATATTAAAATGCTTTAAAACAACATAAATATATACGCAATTCAATTTTTAATGTGGTGTAATAGTCTACTTGAATTGATATTGTAAATATAAAATGATGAATTAGAGTTTCAGGAATTAATCCGATTTATCTTCATTTATTCAACAGATTTTTTAAATGAGGGCATGCTTTGCTTTTTATTTCTCGATGACATTGAATCTATGTTGAGCATTGTTGTAATTGTTTATGACCAATTTCGAATTACATAAAATTTGGTCAAAATCTTCTTGTCAAAAATTTTGTCTTTATAAATACTTATTCCTAAGAGAAATGATTCTAAAAATTAAAATTACTTAATGTACACCCTCATTATAAACTCATTTTTTTTTTAAAAAAAAACCTGTTATACTATTTTATATCACGTTGCTATGATATTTTAAATTTCTAATATGTGTTCAGTCATACATAAATCATTGATGCTTTTTTTAAACACAATTTCTTATGAGAATTTGGTAATACCGGAATTTGAAAAAATATTCGTAAAAAAACAATATTTATTTGAATTAATATTAAATTTAGTATTATACAAGGAATAAAAGTGATTATAGATTGCGAAATGTCTAAATATCGTATATTATTTTTACACCTCTCATGTTCTCCTGGATTGAATTCTAATTTACTCCAAATAAATTTTTATATATGAATAGATCTTAACAGATTATGAGGTATATAATTTAATATCATATATTCCCTGTCCCCGAAATAAACGAAAGGGCAATTGCAGTAAATCGTGCATTTTATGGTTTAAAAAAATATCGTACCTCCAAATATATCAAACACAGGACAAAAATTTTACTATATAAAAGTATTATTAGACCCATTTCAACTTATGTTTCAGAGACTTGGGCCATGACACACAAACATGAATGCCATTTGGCTATTTTTGAAAGGAAAATTTTGAGAAGCATCAATGGTGGAATGGAGACAGATTGGGTATGGCGTAGAAGATATAACCATGAATTATACAAAATTTTTAAGGACATTGATTTGTCAAATACATTAAAATACAAAGGATGAGATGGGCTGGCCATGTTATTCGTATGCCAACTGAACGCGCCCCTAAAAAAAATCTTTCTTGCAAGGCCAATGGGAAAGCGTTCCAGACGTAGGCCCAAAATCAGATGGATTGATTGTCTTGATAGGGACTTTAATACTATTGGAACATCTAATTGGAAAAGTGCTGCTGAGTACAGGCCAAGATGGAATAAGCTCATTGAGAAGGCTAAGACCCACACAGGATTGTAGTGCCATTGTTGATTGATTGATATTCCCTGTTACATTTTATTGAAACTGAAAGTGCATTTTCGAATTAATTCTATGACCTTTCATACTATCCAAGTTAGGTTCAAATATTATATTTGATATATCTTACTTGTAAGGAGACCCAAAGACTATTTTTCTACTTATTGTTTTATCTATATCCAATAGTAGATAAGAGTAAAAACCGATTAAGATTAAGATTATAATTTTGTGAACAGTCTCTTGCTTTCTTTTCAATTTGTTAAATTTAACATGTCCATAATGTATTTCATATGTTAATAACAGAAATATTTTTGGTAGTCTTACTAGCAACAAATTTGTAATATGTATTGAATTTCTACGTCATTTAATGAACATTTTTAAAATAAATACTGCATGCTTTAGATAAATATGAATACTGAAAGTATTGCTAAGGTTTCAGCTAAAGAAACTATTGGCATTTATGTTAAAATATCCACGTTCCAGTAAGTTACTGAAAGTATTAAAAAACACTCAAATTTTGGATGTAGTTGATTAGCTAGTTTGTTAACGAAAAATGCTAACAAATTTTTTTTCTATATAAAGAATTATGGGAATAGAGTATTTTTGATATTGAATAAGCATTAAGAAAACAAAACAAAACAAAAACACGATTGTTTAATGTATGTAGAGTTTTACAGGTTAACTATAATATTCATTTAAATGAAGTACAGTGCAGTTATATATATTGCATTTTATTTTAATAGCAAAATCCTAGTACGCTTCCTACTGCGAGTTTGGGGAAACATTTAATTTCGTTGTCAATAACTTTACAACTTTTACCAATCTAAATTCAAAGTACGAAACTTCCGGAGTTTGCATGATACTGGATTCTCAATTTTGTGAATCAAATTCGAAAAAAAAATAAATAAATAAAATAAAAATGAACTTCTTTTTAAAACTCCAAAATAAATTTCCCAACAGAATTCCAAAAGAAGTTTTCGAATAGAATTCCAAAAGGAAATATTCGAATAGAATTCCAAAAGAAATATTCGAATAGAATTCCAAAAGGAAATATTTAAGTACAATTTTAAAATTGCTTATAGACTTTAGGATTAGCGATCATTCCATTACATCGAAATTTGTCTCGTTCAAAGTATTAAAGATGTTTTAAGCACATCTAAAAATTTATCATATAAAATAACCCCTTTAACGCAGTTATAACAGATTTGGGTTATTTGGCACTCGCAACAAATATAGGATTTTGCGCGACTTTGGCATGTGCTAAAGTCGCGCAAAATGAATAACCATTCTTTTAGCATACGGTTTCAGCAAACATCACAACGTTGAATTGTCGGCAGAATTGTCTTTTTTGTCTATGATTGCTCAAAGTATAATAAAAGATGGCTTATGTTGTGTATTTTCATACACCAATAGTACAATATATATCACTGAAATATGCTTTTTAGGCTACAAATATTTATCAAGCGAAAGGTATAATGTTTACTTTTTTAAATAAGTGAGTACAACAAATTCTGTAAATGATTATTTAATTAACATTTATAAGTTTATTATAATATTAAAAATCTCTAGTAAATTAGCTTGAATTTTTTAATATTTTTATTACATAATAAATATTTAATATAATAAGTTATTTTAATTCGATAATAAGTACATATTTTTGGTAGTAAAGAAATTTCGCCCAGAGTATTTTAAGTATCTTGAAAGTTCTATAAATTTTATGAGATAAAATATCTGATTTTCAAACAAGTGAATGTTTTGCTTATCATACGTCAATTGTTTTTTTATATTTTTTTATCCTACGTTAGGAAAGCGACTTTATCGGCCATGAGTTATCTGGCAGCTCAATAAAAATTAGCCTTATTGATGAGCATACGCCAATTGTGTGTTTTAACTATATTTCACACTGCCGATTCTTTAAGCATCTCATATAACATAATAATAATGACTTCAGATTAATGTCAAAATTGAGGGAGAGGATCCTCTAGTTGCGCCATCTAACAGAGGATTTGAAAAGCAAAGTCGTACTTTCGCCTTCGCGGTGCTCTGATTAAACGAAAGACGCTCCCTATTGGCTTAAATTCACATAACTAAGGAAAAGCGATCTTGGCTTGTCCAAGTGTCCTAGTAGCAACAATTTAATCTCACTTTATTAAAGAAAAGAAGAATACATTTTGGCTTACAAAACTTGAGTTTATGACGTTTGTATCCTCTATATTTCAAGAACCATGTTTTAATATGTTTCAGACGTCATTAAGAATTATTTTGTGAAAATGTTATCAAATACATTGAATGAAACAATCACCAGGAAAAATGCAAAACATGAAAATCAATCAATTTGATGTGTTTAAAATTCCATATTTATTCATATATTAAGTTTAAAAAATGCAATATTTATATTTACTCAGATTTTGATAACATTTTTATAATTAAATAAATTATGTACTTATTTAAGTTAAACTTTTATTCTATTTTGTAAATAAGTAAATTATTTATAGAATAATTAACTTATTTCAGTAGTTTAATAAAGTATTAATTTAAAGCTCACATTTTATATAATTTGCAAAACGTATTTATGTATATACTTAAATAAAACGTAATAAGCACATTATAAAATGTTGTTAAGAAATATTCAGATATTTTAAAAAATATGGTATTCATTTTAACACTGAAAGTAAATGTTTTGAAATATTTATATTCCTCGGAATATTTCTGAAGAAATAACAAGAATTATCAAACTAAATATTTCTTATATGTACGATCAGGAAAAAAATATTAAATGAAGCAATCATTAACTGAATTTTATTTACAGTGTTTTCAGGAATCCATTTTTTACAAAGTGATGCAACTGCTCATTTAAACTAAAATCTAATAAACAATATTCATAGTAATTATATTATAATAAAAATGATAAAAATATATTAATATTTAGTTATAAACATTTTGGAAGAACGATTTTCCTCCTTTTTTGCTTATTTTTTGTACGAATAAATTCAAAAATAAAATGGAATAAAACATGATAAACATTTATTAATACTTAAGTGTGAAATATTGTTGTAGTTTTTCATTAAATTAGCGTACAATTTTACTTCTATCTTATTAATTTCATAATACTATATTGCTGCTCAATTGCATCAATCAAGGTATATAATAAAGAGACATTAAAAATAATAATCTTGATGCTTTTTTTATATTCTTTAAATAATTCTCTATGCAGTATACTGTTTTAGAGAATTTATTTTAAAATGTACTAGCAAAAAGAATTTAAAATAAAAATTATACGTAGACAAATTAATCTTGCATTAATTTGTTATAAATTTTCAATAATTACTTAATTTAGATTAGGAGCATTAGTTTTAAAATAAATCCTTGGCATTAACAATGACTATTAAATAATCTCCGAGTTACGCTTATTTATTGCAGTAATCATGAATAATACATGTGCAAATATTTTGTCAAAATCAAGTTTATTGAGGAATAGCCTTTCTTAAAATCAATTGAAGTGTACTGCTTGTGCAACAAAAGGTTACCCTTTTCCAAATCTTGTTAAGCAATATTAGATTTCAATTTTTCATTTAAATGCACATCACATTCACCATTTTCAATAAGATGTATGTCATTTGAACTCTTAAGATGTTCTGAAGATTCCTGCAAAATAAAAAAAGATATGAATATTTTATTTAAAAATTTAGAAAAACAAATGTTTTGTTAATACAAGTGTTAGCAAACAAACAAATACTTATAGTTTTTAACTTTTATTTTAATATGACTTTTTAGCATTTTTTTATAATAAGTGAAAAACAAATGCTTAAAAAATCAATTTAAATGCTTAATTTTGAAATTATTTTTTTTTATTATTTATTGCCATAGTCTATCATAAAGTCAAATATCATATTTATACGTTTTTTTCTATGTAACTATTTTGGTGGTGCAATAACCTTCCTTTGATCCATTCTTGCAAATATTTCGTCACAAAATTCAGTACATATAGTAAATGTTTTCATTGTCAATGTTTGTTCTCAATTCTTGTAAAACTTTTCTTTCCTTTGGAAATGCATTTCTATTTCTATTTATAGAGTGCATCATCATACCAGGAGTCCCTTAGCCTATGCGGAACCACATAGCAATCTATAGTCGGTTATATTTTCCTGTACATCACAGTAAAATTCAAGAAATGTAAGAAGCGGACAAGGGGGAAAAATGTTTATTATTTTTAGAGTAGCAAAAATGCCGAGAAATATATGTTGGTATTCGCGATAGATATAGTTTAGTAAATCTTTTAGGTACAGCTTTAAACATCATTGGAAGTGCGGAATAGGCTTTCCTCGCCAAAAAAGTTGATTTTCACAAACTTTAAATCTGAAATATGCCGAAGATTTGAGGCATTCGTCACAGAACGAATTGGTAATTTCGAATACTTTGTTTAATTACGATCCTTATCTCTTTATACTTTTTTCTGTATGAAAAATAATGAATAGAGGTTTTCTTATTTATTCGCATCCTTCTTTTCTTGTGCTTTGTGTCGTCACTTGGTCGATAGGAAAACATTTCCATTTATGCATTCTTATTATTCTTAACATCTACGTTCAAAGTATTTAACATAAAAATTTATAACTACTGTACTAATTAACATTACATGATGCTTGTCTCACAATACAAGATAATTTGATTATTTAGACAATGTCTGTTCTAGAATCTCATGAATAAATGAAATATTTTATTCAGTGTTTTTTTTTTTTTTTGAATTTACATTAAACTTTATCACAAAAGATCCTCTTCTGAATGTCCAACATTCACTTCCAAAAGATGCAGTGGGCATTTTTGAAATTCATACAGACTCATTGTAATTTTTCTTATACCAAAATATTTTGATTTTATTTCTAAGGTTGTGAAACAACTATTATTCATGAGCAATCCACTTACAATTTCAACTTATATACAATTGCAATATTTTTTTTTCTCTAACGATGGATACTGGGTGTCTAGCCTCTCACCAGAGCAAGGCCCAGAAACTCTCCTCAATTATGTTTACCCAGAGAGTACCTGTGACTCAAGTCTTGGTGGCGAGTAGCAAAATCTATATCACTGCCCCTCAGGCCCTTTTGCAGACTGGGTTACATTAATTTATCATCTCAGCAAAAAGGACAAAGAAATATATAAGGACAGAGATAAAGGATCATTGATTTCTGATTCAGAATTTGAAGCTGGAACCATCAATTTAGGAGTTAAATGTGCTAATCCCTCGGCCATCGACTAGCTCAGTTGTAGTATGAGATAAATAAATTAACATATTAAAGCTATTTTACCATTTTTAGTGCATAATTTGCTGTTTTAAAATTAATATAGATCAGTCCAATTTTAAAATGTCAAATTATGCATTAAAATAGTAAAATAACTAAAATATTTTAGTATAATATCTTGTATTTTATTCATTAAATTTATAAATCAATATTAATAACGATAAAAATAGACGAATAATTATTTTTTTCAATATGAATTAAGCAGATACATTTACTAAGTAAATTGATATCTTGCATTATTCATTAGTTTCTTTCACATTTTTCAACTATATAATTTTATTTCAAAATTTTATATAATTTCATTTAGTTTGGAGTATTTTACTTTAAATTTTAAATAATATTTTTATTTGACAACATAAAGTTTTTTATTATGTCAATAAATTTATTTTTGTATTCTTCAAATTATTGTCTACAAGCAATGTAAAATTCTAAATTTATATTTTTGTGAAGAAAGTTAGAAAGTTTTCAAATTAGATTTTATTTTCATTTTTACATTGGTATCGATTTTTAAATGAAATATTAAAAATGATTACCTGAACTGATGCAGAGTCATTTTGTGTTATTGAATGAACAGTTGAAACTGTGCTGCTATTTGTTACAGCAGAATCTATGATAGGTCTTGAGGTTTTATACAAAACTGCTCTTTCTTCTTTCAATTCAGTCGGAGGTAGCTGCAAAAAAGTTGTTAGCATCTCACTTTAAAACACAACCAAGTTAAAACATAAATATTTGATTTTTATGAATTTCAATAAAATTTAATAAGTTTTCAAACAAAATGTTGAAAAGAACAAACTTTGGATAAAATAAAATAATTTTGGAATCATAAACATTTGCTTGTATTGATTTACGAAAATATTGGCTGTGTAGATAATTCTATATGCGAATTTCATTTTTAATGTATAAAAAGTAATTATTAATTAGAATTACAAACAAACAATTTCAGAAATATACTAATAAGGATGTTCTGTCTGCTTAATGCTTCCTGTAAGCTTTATTTCAATAAAGAAAAATATAAATATAAATAATACTTCAGGATTTTTTTTATTTTCATGTGATTTAAATTTACAAAGTTGGGGATTATCTTTAGTTGAAAAACTAAAGATATTCCCCAACTTTGTGAAAACTAATTATTGAAAACTAATTAAATGCAGTTTCCTTTTTATGTAAATATGTCATAATGCATAAATAAATATTAATGATTATTATAGTGATTAAGTTAATTTTTGTAACTGTTATTAGAATTTTTTGATTTATTAAGTTTATAATTTTTTTTGAACATTTTTCATGAAAAATGCTCTGGAATTATTCAATATTCTAGTATTAATATTTTAATTATTTCTTAATTTGAACTGTTAAAAAAATAAATTTGAAAAAGCTTAATTAACTATATAAATACTAAAAGTTATAATATTTCAATTTTCAGTAGGTAAAATATTTTACTTACTGTTCTATTCCTTAAGAATTGTGGAACACCTCTTCCTGCACAATATTCTTTATATTGAGCATAGACACATAACAAACTATATATCTGTAATATATGAAAATATTCTTTGTCTTTACATGAAATAATACTTTATAAATTATAAAACACAAATCATATAAATAAAATTTAAAATTCACGTTTTAGGTGAACAAATTATATTCATTTACAAGTAATTCAAAGGTATTTTAATACCATTTAAATTTCAAACAAATTCACATATGTTAATTAATTTGCCACATGCTTACATAATATCTTATACATTCAACTGATCATAATGATAAATGCTAATTATTAGGAAACGTTTCCTTAAAAGGAAATTAGTGTATTTTTTATTCATTGAATAAGAATGAAGATATGGAGAAATTATATTTGCCACGTTTGAATAAAACTTCGTTATATTTTTAAATCTATTTTATACTGTCAGTTAAACTATGAATTTGAATATACATTGTTGGTTAAATTAAAAATTTATATACATTCTAAGTTAGAGTAAGATTAAAATATAACAAATGTATAATTTACATTTCCAAAAATTTATAAAATTAATGAGAAACCTTTTTATTTTGTAATTTTTATTTATAGACAGAGAGAGAGAGAGAGTTATTTCATTTTAAATTTAAAATAACTATAAGATTTGAATGTTTTGCTATTTCAGTCAATTTAGTTAGTTATTAATAATAATTTTTAATAGGCAAAATTGAATTTTTTCCGATATATATTATTTTTTATTAACTAAAAATAAACTGATAGATATTTGTGAATTTACTACTGAGAGTGATTGGAAGGGAATAATGGTTTTTTTTTCTTAGAACAATCATTATTAATAATCCATTGTAATTCAATTAATTAAATAAAGACTGTAAGATCAACCGAGAATCTTGTAAAGACATATAAAAAAGAATTTGCGAAAAAAATCCTTTATATTAGAAAATGGGGAATTGTCGTTTTTATTGCAGCTCAAGCTTTCATAAAGCACAAGTAATACTTCAAAATTACAAAATATTTCCTCGTTTTATCTATAACAATGAAAAATATTTGGCTACAAACAAAACTAAGCATATCCGAAATACATTCAAAAGTTTTGTGTGTGATGATTCCAAAGAGGTTTTTCTGTTTCCAGGTATAAGTTTTCTAAAATTGTTTTTTTAAATAGTTAATAGAAATTTTTGCCAACATCACCAAACGTTTCCGTCTGTCAAATATGGAGGATTAAATACTTTCATACTTAAATACTTTTAAAACATCAGACATTTTTTGTAATTGAACTTATTGTTCTTAGCTAATATTGGTTTCATTTAATCTTATATGTTTTAAGATAATGTTATAGAATTTAAAATAAAATACTTTATAAAATGAAAGACATACTTATTTTTTATTGGTATACATTATGCATCTATGTGATGAAACATATATAATAAGTAAACAATATTATCCACTGATCTTCTGAATTCTACTGTTCAGTGATTAATCACCTATATTTTCGAGAAAATCCATCCCAATATTTAAGGAAAAGATAATCTTTATAAACTTAAGGAAGAAACATTTCCATTTTTTGAGGATAACTTCAATAAAAACTCAAACTGTTTTTAAGCCCATTTCTTCATTTTTGTATATTAATCACATCAGTTGCTCTGCTAAAAAATTTTCTTCTTTGAATAATTGTAAATTCAGATCAATTATTTCACTCATATTCCATTCCCATAAACGAAAACGTAATAAAAGATATCAATAAATCCTTATTTTTATATAGTCTGTTCTGTATTTAAAAGTAAAATATTTTTATAAGGGAAAGGGATTATTGATATTTTAAAATTATTTCTTTATATACTCACATTTAATCCAAGAATAGCAATATCGAACACAAGTAAAGTTATAAGTTGATTACTGAATTCCTAGAAATATAAATAAATGATATTATTTATTCATTTTGATTCCATTGATTTTCTTAAAATAAAATATGTAATAATGGAGAAAATCATTTGAATGTAATTCTTGCATCTAATTTAAATTAATTGATTGAACTTACCCCTTCAATAACAACATACATAGCTCCAACGCCATCAAGAACAGTTGCGGAAAGTATGCATATCATCCATGGAATCAACAATGCTCTGCTGTCCTATTATAAGATAAGACGTTTTTACTTTTATTTCTCTATAATACATCAATGGAAATCGGTTTTCTATTTCAAAAGAATAAATTTTTGAATAAGACAGATATTAGATCGAAGAATAGTATGCTAATAAACTGAAAGACTGAAATCTTTTTAATTTTAAAATGTTTGATAAAGAAATGCAATTACTAATATAATATTATTACAAAATACTAGTATTATTTAAAAAATAGCATAATATAAAGCCATACGTAAGTTAAATAATAAAAATTATTACATAATTTGAGACCAAAAGAAGTAACGATGCACAGATACTACTTTATTTATAATAAAAGCTTCTACTCTTCATAAACTGAATGCATAATTTTATCATTTTTAGTAACGCACCAAACAATTATGTCTGAGTGTTACCATACCATAACTAAATATATAGGTAAATAATTCACCATAAATAAATACATTGCTTATAATTATGAAACATAAAATTTGTGCTATGCTTTCTCTTTTTTATAAATATTGTTTTTTTCCTAAGCTCAACTCAAATGATAGAAACTTCACCATACATTAGTTTAGTTAAGATCTGTATTTTCTTCTCTCATTTTTTTTTGAATATTTTCTAATATTATGTATTTCTAAGTAAGTGCTTAGTTCTATTTTAACAATTTATTTTGAAAACTAAGATGAATTTATTATTTTGAAAGAATAACTCATCAATAACATCAATTTTAAAGCAAAATGCAAATAACCTTACCACACAAAGACCAATAAGTAGAAGAATTGATGTGATGATGCAGCTTGCGGAAAGAAATATCATAGCTATAGAAAAAATTAGTTGACCTAGGAAAAATATAATTAATTATAAAATATAATTCATGTTATTAACTTTTACATTTTATACTTAGTCAGATTAAAATTCTTTAAGATTAAATCTGAAATTAATTACTGAGCAACTATTACATTTGAATTCCGAATAAAACATGATATTCATTTTTAATTTTTATATTAAAATATTATTTTTAACTATTAATTGAATTATTAGAAACTTTATATAAAGTGCAAATATATATTTTATTGTTTTATGCTAATTAATTGAAACAATTACAATAAGTGAATAATGTTGAAGAAAAAATTTTAATCGAACTATTCTACGGCTGTATTTTCTTTTAAAATAACAGCTACGTTTCTTTAAAAAATATTACAAAAAATGACAAATAAGTAATTTTACAAGAGTTATATAATCAATACAATGAATTCAGATTCATATATGGTACGAACAAAACATAACTATATTAATTAAAAATGTTTAAAATTTAATCTATGTAAATAATACTAATAGATGCATAATAATTCGAAATAAAAATTTTTTTTTATCTAAAAGCAATACTCTCGAGTGAAATAAATATAATATTTTAACAAAGTAAGACAGTTTTACCTTGTAAATATTGAATAAATATTAAAATTAATTGATTATTTTTTAAAATTTAAAATGATATATTGACACATTTTTTAAACAAAATAAATGTCAAAAGAGTTTCTTAAATTGACAAAATTTAAAATTTTTTTTATAAATTCTAAAGTACCACATTTCACAAATGTTTCATAAATAAATTATGCATACACAAAAAAAGGATTTGTTATTAAGATTATTTTGAGAAGTGATGAAAAATAATCATAAATATTTAAATAAGATTCTTACTCCTCAGTAAAGTAAAATTCTTACTTTACTTTAAATCTTAACATGATGATAAATTATTAAATTTACGCATATCAGACGACATGCTTTAACTGAATATTTTTTACTTTAATATTGTTCTGAAAGATTAAGTTAAAATCTCGAAGCATGTATATTGAAAAACTAAAACATTTAAGATAGTAATTATTTTATAATTTTCACATATTTGTACTGAAAAATTTCAATTTAATATATATATTCTTTCAATTCAATTCATTAAATTAAAATTTGTAATTCGGTATAATTATGTTCAAAAACATTTATTAAGTTTTCTTATTTATGGAATTTGTAAATAAACGACATAACTTTATTTGTATTAAACGCGTTTTAAAATCTAATAGCATGATATATTTATTTCTTATATGTCTGAATAATTCCTCAAAAAGGAAAAGCTAAATAAATTAAAATTTTTCTATGATTAAAATCAAGTCCATCAAGATAAATGTTGATATAATTATATTTTAAAATATTTAAACATTAGGTTATTAAAAACCGCCATTAAACAAATGCTATCTGACGATTTTAAAGTAATAATAAAGGCAGATAAAGCACCTATTGGTCAGCATCGAAGACAATTCAACACACCAAAGATCGACGAAGTGGCATTTGTCATAGTTGAAGAATTTAATTCTCGCGATATAATTCTTCATCATAGAAATCGAGACACCCAGTAAGTATCAGAAATGCATCGTTCATATGATGCATTACAATGTCCCATTTTATTTTGGCAACGACAGAATGGATACTCTTTTAATATTAATATGGGAAATCCTACAACTAATGTGGACATTAACAAAAAGGTCAGTACTATGAATTATTATGCATATCGATCGATGATTCATGAGAATGCAGATAATCATATATTGAAATGAAGGCAATTATTTTATCAAAATATTGTTGACATGTATGTAAAAATAGAAAGCGAAAGACTCATATGAAAACAACTAAATCAAGTCAAACTGCGTTTTGTAGAATACATTCATTTACGTGATGCAGTTGCAAATGATGGCAATCCCAGTGAATTGGAAAAAAATGGTCATTTTACCATCCACATTTACAGGCAGCCAAAGACACATGCATGAATATGCACTAGATGCAATGAATGTTCGTGCATATGGTTTTCCATATTTTTCATCACATTTACATGCAACCCAGCATGGGATGAAATAAAGGGGCTTTTATTAACTTAACAAGCTCCATCAGATTGTGTTGATATTTCTGGACGTGTATTTAAACAAAAATTAAAATATGTAATAGAGTTTAATATCAAACACCATGTATTTCGAAAGACGCGCTGTTTGATGTATTTTTTTGTATGGCGAAAAAGAGATTTACCACATGCGCATATTTTTCATTAATATGGATGATGGAAAAGATAACACGAAATAGAAATTATTCTATGCAGATGAAATCATCTCTTCTGAAATACCAGACATAGAAACTGATACAGGCTTGTACGATTTGTATCAAAAAATGATTCATGGTCCATATGTCTCACTAAATAACAATTCACCATGCATGTTAGATGGAAATTGTACAAAGTGGTATAGTAGAGACTTACTTGCTGAAACTATTACAGCAATGATGGATATTCACTCTATCGACGGTGATCTTTCAAAGATGATGGAAAACACAATAAATTAAAAGTACTCTACAACACTATTGATGTTTATAATCATTGGGTTGTATTATATTCTCCATTACCACTAAAAACATACGAGTAAAAAGTACACACAAATGTTGAGTACTGGAATTCAGTGAAAGCAATAAAATATATTTGCAAATATGTGAATAAAGGAAGTGATATGGCAGTATTTGGAGTGGAAAATACAACTGCATCTAACGATGAAGTCATCCAATATCAAGTAGGACGCTATATAAGTTGTAACGAGGTAGATGGCATATTTTATCATTTTTCATGCGTGATCGATATCTGGCAATTTGTTCCTTTAGCAGTACATCAGAAAATTCAAAAGAAATTTAGAAGTACATTAGAGCAAAGAAGTGCAAGAGAAATGTCATTACCGCCACCAAAATTAACTGAATTTTTTACATTATGTAGAAATGATACTTTTGCAAGGACACTACTCTACTATGAAGTACCAACGTGTTTTACGCGGAATACATCAACAAGAAAATTTCAGAAAACTTTTGTCACATTGTAAAATCCATTAATGAATTAATTCCCAAAGGTGTTTAAAATTTACCGCAAAATTATAAAAATAATCAAATGGGTTAGTGGGAGTGCTGTATTTGCAGACAAAAACATTGATATGAATTTAATAAATTGCATAATTCAAAATGAAATGAAGAAACAGCTTATAAATCCATAGATTCTGTTGTCAATCATGATGAATCAGTTTATTATCCAATAGAATTTTAAAATCATTGGATCTACCAGGAATACCTCCGCATATTTTATTTTTGAAAATTCATTCCCCAATCATCCTTCTGTGAAATATAAACTCACCGCGACTATACAATGGGTCAAGACCTATCAGTAAAAATAATTAAATAATAACATAATTAAGGCCATCATTTTAAATGGAAAACATCAAGGGGAGTAGGAATTACTACCACGCATTCCCATGATACCAATGCCATTTGAATTCAAATGCCTACAGTTTGCTGTGTGACTAGCCTTTGCAATGATCATTAACAAAGCATACACATGGACAGCCTTGCTTTGGGTGTTCATTAGGATATTTAATATTTACAAAATTACTATTCAATTTAAATTTGCTTACAATAATGATTAATATCGCAGGGGAAGGAGCATGTTTATTCTACTGTGTTTTGCACATATGTTATATTTGAATGACATATATATATAGGAAAAATATTATTGTTAATTTTCCTTTTGATACACTGTATACATTTGATCATTAATAAATTATGTTTGTGGTATCAAAACTGCCTTTTTGTTCAAACACATCAACTTATGAACGGGTACAGCTAGTAATGTATAAAACACGAAGATTTAGTTTAAAATAAGGACCTTTTTAGGATAAAGCTGTATATATAAATATTGATTAGTACAGTGTTTTCCGTTATTAAACCTATAAATAATTTTTCATTACAAGGAACACTTTACCTTAACTTCATTTAATGAATCTATTTGTAAAGAATAATTTCAATACTTCAATCAAGAGTTTTCATTAAAAGACTGTATTTTTTAATTAAAGACAGCATTTTCACATATTAAGATTTGTTTTTCATTTTTTAGTTTCATACTAAATTTTTAAATGACGGATTCTTAGTTTAAAAACTACTGGAAAATATACTGTGGGAGCATATGTTTGCAGTAACCTCTTGAAGCAAATGCCTCTACTAATTTCCCAAAATCATGTACAAATTTTTGATTTCAAAATTTTAGAAATACGTGTGCTGATTTATTATTCTTTAAAATTCCTTTTAAATTCAATTCACATTTACGTTTTAAAATTCTTTTGAGAAGGATTTAATAAGCAGAATCTCAAAATCGCATATTTTAAGTTGTAGTTTAATTGAGAAATGGAGGAGAATTTATTTGGACAATGAAAAATATTCGCTTGTGTGACATTAAATCATTTGAGAGTAATTCGTTGAGATTAAATTATTTCTTCATAAAATGCTCGTTTAATTATATTTAATGAAAACATGCTTTAATTAATACCTCATTAAAATACTTCTGCATTAAATATTCTCAACTTGTTTTCGGAGGGGTTTACTTTAAGGAAGTGCTATTTTCTCGAGTTCAATAAAGGTGAATTTACAAAGGACAATACGTGAGCTGAAAGAAAAGGATTAGTTTGGAATATTATGCGTTTAATAAAAATATTTTATCAGATTAATTTATAAACCTAAAATATCTCTTTTTATCATTATATTCTGTACAAGAAAATCCTAACATTAAGGGATTGTTTTTTTGTTTGTCACAGGTATTCACTTTAATTTTAAAATCTTTCACTGAAATGATTTTGTTTTTCATTAATAATATCTAAATAAAATTATATTGTTTCTTGAAAATCAGAAATGATAAAGTTAAGCACTTTTCTTGATCCTTATAATATAAAGCATTAAAAAATAGTTTTTTGTGAAAAAAATTTAGTTGTAAAATCCCTAATTAGTTGTTTGTTTTGTTTTTCATGAACAATGTCACATTTGACATACATAATACTTAAAAGAATTTATATGCTTATAACTACTCTTTTAAACACCCAAAATTTTGAAATAACTTATGTAATGATTAACAGAGGGAAATTCTGATTGTAATCGATATAACTAATTTTAAATGCTGTGTTCTGAGATTTGTCGATTAATCTTTAATCAGCGTTTTTCAGTTTCAAGAACTATTACCTTGATAATTACATATTCCTTATCATATGTTGAAAGAAAAAGTGAAGGACCAATTTAACTCATTCTATTGATCCTTATCTCTTTCTTTCAATCTATTTCATCAGCACCATATTACTCAATTATTTGCCTACTTCGTTGTATTTGATGGTAATTATATCCAAAGCAATTGGAATTACAGTGCAACTTAAATGATGTTTCGTTGTAAAAGCTTTTCTGAAACATCTAAAAATTACTATGAAACATCTTATCTTTAACTTCGGTTTCTGGACAAATGTTTTCTTTCAAACAAATTTTGTCAATTTGATCGTTTATTATGTTATAAAATTCTCCTGTTTTGTGCCATAGAGAAACGTTTTGCATAGAAATTTCGTATTTATTCGTCAACTAATTAATTAAAAGATTATCTTCTGATAAATAATTAATATTTTTATTTGCTCATAAACCGAATACAATTTGATCAAAAATTCTTACAAAGTTTAAGGTTATTAAGATGAATTAATTTGACGCTGTATAAAAGCAACTTCATGATCTAAATGTATTGCTAGAGACATTATTATTTACCATAAGTCTTTCCAAATTAATTGCCTTCTGGAAAGTATTTTGATTGATAATAGACCATATTATATACACTAGGTTATAAATAAAAACAGTGGAACTCCAGAACTGTCATCTTGATTGATGTACATTCCGCAGATAGAAGCGCAACATTCTTGTTAGGTTATTCAAAACAATCTAGAATTGAATCCAAAACATTTTGGTTTGAAAAGTATAATTGTTCCACTACACCTCAGTGAACTCGGTTGATTCAGTCATTTACTGTAATCTTGAAATATCGATATGCAATTGAGAAAAAAATGGCAAGTTTTCATATTTTCCTAAAATATTATCAGTTAATCCTTAAGCAAATATCTTATTTCTGTGATTTATTCTAAGCTTATAAACTTCTGTTAACTATAAGATATTAAATATTAGAAAACGTACTTATATTGTAAAGAAATATTCAAAAGAGATTATGTATGAACATTAATATATTCATCATTGTTTATGAATTCATGTTCTATTTAATTTAGAAGCCGATAATAAATTTCAAAATACAAAATGTTAGAATAAATATTCAGTTAAAAATATTGCACAGATTTAAATATTATTCAGATTTTTTGAGTTTAAGAGAATTTCATAAATTGATTTAAAAAAAAAATCTAGTAAAAATGAATGAAGTTAACGATACAAAAATTGAAAAATCTTGAATAAGAAAATAATACAACAGTCAATCTGCAATGTGCTCTTATTAAACTTCATTCTTAAAGTTTTTATTAAATTTTTACAAATAGGTATATTATATGCAGTTTTTACACTTTTTGTACACATTTTTTAGATATCGAAGCGATGTAGATATTTGGACCTGAACAACTATGGATTATTAATTTATATTTTCCTAAAACACTTTTTTCTGCTTCAAACTCCTAAAATAACATTTTAACAACAATTTTAACGTTTGACAATCTTATATAAGATATTAATTTTCTTTTAAATAAGTTGGGACAATTTTTTTTCATCATGTATATTGAAGCTGAAAGGAAATATTATTTGAATAAAAGTATTGTTTTAGTTAGAAGATTTTTGCAACATTATTTTTATAAAATATTTTTTTCTCTAAATTCTTTTAATATAAAAAATGAAATTCATTTCTTGGGAATAGTAATGATTTATTTTTTCATCAAGTGATTGATTGCTCATAAATTATTAAAACTTTGACTTGAAGGATGATTTATTAATGATACAATACTAATTTTAAGTGTACGAAGCTTTGTTGTTAAATTAATAATAAGATAATTAAACACAAAACCAAAGACTGAAAACAATTTTACAGTGAATTACTAAACTAGAAATAATAATGTTAAAACAGAAAATGGTACAAAAATTAATAATTTTTTCCTTTACATAATAAAATAGTTAAAATGTAATACAGTGAAATACTAAATAAAATCAATGACGATTAATAATGTCAATCGTTAAAAGACATTAATAGTCTCTATTACAAATAACTTTATGTTTTTACTGATATTGGATTTATTTATTAAGTTTTTATATTTTATTTAAATAAATATGATTTAATTTTTTATTACTATATTCAATTTAAATAAAAAAGTTTTTAAATGCATAATAAATTGTTGTTTTAGTCCAAATAAACAAAATAATTTGACTTTAATCAACAACATTTTAGACAAAATATTTTAAACATGTTTCATTTTCAATTCATAGATTATTTTTATATGCTTATAAAATAAAATAAATATGTTGTCGTTTCCTAAGCTCAAATGTTTGCATGATCATCTTTGTTTATTTTGTTCTTATTAATAAGCTGGAAATGAAACGTTATTAAATCATTGGATTTTAATTAATTTTCAAAATAATTAATAGTTTATTGTATCTGGAATGAAACATATTAAAACAGTAATTAAAAATGTATATTTATCAAATGTTTAATGTTATTGATATTGTTTCCTGAATAATATCTTAATAGTAATTAAATATTGCTTATTAAAATGCAAGATTTTCTTTATATTTATACATTTTTTAATATACATTTCATTTTTTTCAGCATGCATTGGTTTTTAAATGACGCATATATTAGTAAATATAATAAACAAATTTTCTATTTTTGACATTTCAAGTGAGTTTATATCTGAATATGGAAATCATTTATGTATTTTATACTAACATAAAGACTTTTATACATTCTTACAAACATTTTTGGTACATGTAAACTTTACGTATTTGAAAATAAAGTTCTTAAATTGAAAGCATCGCAATTTAGTTAAAAATGATACATACGTGTTAAAGGTGAATTGCTATCTGTGGGAGTGGTGAAATGTTGGAAAAGTCCTGCTGTTAGAACAATAGAATACAATATCTGTAAAAATAGAATTGCAGAAACTGACATTTTTAAAATTGTAAATCAAGTCTTAAAGTTTTTTGAAAAAAAAATGCAAGCATTTGTAAATAAATTTATGGTATAAATGTGTGTGGTAAGCAGTAAATGTCACATTATTTAAATTTAAATATTTTATTTATAACATTTTAGAAAGAAACAACCTACCACCCTTTAAAATATCAATTGTTTACTCTTTTCTACCAGATAAAATACAAAGATTTTTTTAAGTATTGAATTCAGTACTAGATATTTTAAGCATGAATATGGCAACGAATATGAAAATTTAACAGTAAAAATTAATATAATTTTTAAATAATAAGCACATATAATTTTCAGTTCATGCAATTACTTTCTGAAATATTTTTACTTAAATCATTGAGACTATTCAAATAGTTTTTTACCATATCATTCATATAAATTTATTACTAAATGTTAAACATAATTCATTAATATAGTTTACAATATTTATTTTTAACACAAGCGCAAATAACAGCTAGTAAAATTTAGTCAGATAGAACTTTAACCATTGAATTGTTAATAATACAAAAAATTATATTTTAATAGATCATAAGAATATTTATTTTGTAACTTTTTAGAGAGTTTATGTGGAGAATATTTTTTGAAATTATTCTAAATTTGTTATAAGTAATATATGTAAAATATAACTTTATGTATACTCAAAATATTGTTTTTATTTTCAAACTAAAAAATAATATTACTAAAGTTCAACTTCAATTATTTTTGTTAATTATATATTTTTGTTGTGATGTTAAAGTAATATCATATTTTGGACTAAAATGATCAAATATATTCAATAATATAGTTGATAATCATAACTCATTATATTTTATTAAATGAAATGCATTTGAAAATTAAAAGTGTGTATGTGTAACCGATATGCTGTTGGATAAATATCCAGCAATGTGCACATTGTCAGAAGAAAATTTAGCAGACTTGATTAATTGACTTGATGAAAAAAAATTATTGTCATGTAAATTTTTTATGGCATTATTAGTGACTAATTTTTATATAAGCAATTTTTCAGCATCTTACTAAAGCATAAAATCCAGCTGCAAAACTTCCACTCCTCAAATTTCTCCAGCAGCAACAACCATTCACGATAGCCATCAGGAAACACGTGACATCTGATATCAGTATTTGTCTGAGCGCTCGTTTCGTTCACTGGTTTGAAACTAAAATGTGAGACGTTCCGAACAAGTTTACCGATAAAATGTTTTAATAGCGCCATCTGTCGTATAGAAGATCATCCTTTACCTTTTGCCATTATTATTTTACAGATATTTCTCTCTCCTCACACATTTGGACAGAGTGAAGCAATTGTTAAGTAAAGGACATTTTTTATAATATAATTATATTAACCAAACAAGATTTTAAAATTTCTTAGTTTGAATGATGAATATTTAAAAAAAGACTGAATTGCGTTGTTTTATTTATAAAATAACATTTGTATTGCTAATTTATTTTTACTACACGCTGAATAGTTTTCTAAAGGAATCTATTATAATTTATTTTAAAATCTGATAACACCTGGCTCTGTTTTGCCATTCTTATAATGTATAACTAATATACTTATAAAATTAAAATTATTAGATTCTAAGATTTAAAATATTTATATAAGTTCCTAATTGACAAAAATATTTTCCCGAGAAGCTATTTTCATTATTATGCTGTGGGAAAAAATATTGTAAAATATTTTGTTTGGAATACAAAGAAAAATAGAACAAAACTTCATTTTTTTGTGTTAATTGTTTTAATTTTTGGAGTTTCCAATATTTTAAACTATTTGCATCGTTGCGAATTCAATTACTTTTACTGTATTCTCTATATATAATTTACTGTATTCTTTATTTATAATTATGTAAAAATATTACTGATTTTAATTTTAACAGTCAATAGTTTAGTCTTTTCAGCTATAAGTCTAACAAATGAAAACAAATGGAAGTTTTGCACAAAGAAATGTAATTGCAACCTCAAATTTACATGAATAACTCAATATTTTATTTCAAAGTTATGAAATAAATAAGTTATTAAAAATTTTCAAACTGGGCATTTTTTTCATCTATTATTCAAGGTATTCTGGAAGTACTGCAAACGTTAATTAGTGAAAATTTAATGCATAAAATAATCCAAATCTTAGATAACTTTTATCCTTTTCATTAATAAATAACTATTTGCTGTCACCTCTATTTACTAAAATTAGCTGTCTAAAACACATTTAATTATATATATATATATATATATATATATATATATATATATATATATATATATATATATATATATATATATATATATATATATATATATATATATATATATATATATATATATATATATATATATATATATTATATTTAACATAAATAATTTTACTTTATATATTTATTCAATTCTACAATAATTTAATTTATGATTTTAACTAAAATAAAATGATAATCTCATAAATCAACCCTGGTTTTCATATACTAATTAAGATTTTGGTACAGTAATCTAAAGTTTATTATATATTAACCAGTATATATAATTAAATAAATAAAAGCAAAAGGATTATAAGGCTTTAATAAACTTAATTCAAGTTAACGTTTCTTTTTCCAAGAAGAAATTTATTTATACTTGTACATGCATTTCGCTTTAACAGTTAAATTTATATTGCGAATACTAATTGTTTTTACAATTATAATATCATTCTAAATTGAAAATAGTTTGTGTAATAGTTGTTGAAATTACTATTTCAACGTAAGTTAAGAATTCTTTGATTCATATCACACAAGAAAATTACTAATTGGGAGACAGAAAATAAATATGGACATAGTTTTTAGAAAATTACTGTAAGTGTTAGTAAAGTTATTTTAACTCATTACTTTTCCATTATTTTTAATTTTGTTGTCTATTTTAAAATTTTTAAGTAATACATAAAAACAATAAAATATAAATAAAAAATTATTATAGTCTAGTAAACAAATTTAAGTAATATGTAAAAACAATAAAGCATAAATAAGTAATATATATTGACAAAACATAAGTAATATATAAAAACAATAAAACATAAATAAATAATATATAAAAACAATAAAACATAAATAAGTAATACATAAAAACATAAGTAATATATAAAAACAATAAAACATAAAAATTATTATTGTCTAGTTTACAATTTTTTAGTAATATGTAAAAGCAATAAAACACAAATAAAAAATTATTTTTGGACTAATAAATAAATTTGTTTAGTAAAATATCGTTTGTTAAAATGATTTGGATTTAAATATTTCCGCAAAAAGATATGGCTGTATGAAGAATTGCAGATTTCTAAATTGATATTGTATTTTTAATTGCAAAAATGGGCATCTTTTTTAAAGTGAAAGATTTGAGGAAGATAGTGGCTGAATGAGTATTTTGGTATTTTTAATTTTACAATCCTTGCTATAAATCATTAAAAAACCCATGATTATTTTTTAACAGTAATCAATCGAAATGACACATGAAAATTGAGAGAAAGTGCCATTAGTTAATTATATACTGAAATCTTTCAGAGACCTAACAACTTATGAAATAATTTTTTTTCCAACATCTTTATAATAAAACATCTTCTTTTAAATGAACTCATGGTGTTCATGTAAAATAATAACTTTGGAAAACATGATTTTAATGTAATGATTTTTAAGTTAAGTGTGCGTGCTTTTTCTCGAAAAGTTAAATTTGTTATCTTTTTAATTCGTAACGTTTTATATGGTAATATTTAAATTGTAGGAATATGCTTCTTTATTTATAAAAACTATTAAATGGCTTAGAAATCTTCAAATTTTTTTTACCACTTCTTCTTATAACTGGAAATTTAATTTTTCTGGATCTTTAAACTTTATTTTCATCCCTTTTACAAATCTAAAACTTCATATTAAAATTACATTGTTTGTTGAACTAAATAATTATATATTGTTATTTAATTTAATGAAATATATATAATTTTGTATACAGATAATTGAAAAAAGTATTGTCATTGAATATCTGTACTTCGAAAATTTTTGAAATTTTTCGTAAAACATTTCATTAATTACAATACATTTGTATACAATTTGTTTTATTACAGTCTAAGACTAATTTTTTACTGAACATTTTTGAATTCTCAGTTCATTATAAAATTTATAAACTTAATTAGATTTTATATAGTTTAAAATTAGAACACACTGATACTTCTTTCTTGCTCGATTCAACTATATATGCTTCATCTAATTTTTCTACTTACTTAAACAAAGACAACGTTCACAAATGTTTTAATTCATTTTTAAAATATATATATATATATATATATATATATATATATATATATATATATATATATATATATATATATATATATATATATATATATATATATATATATATATATATATATATATATATATATATATATATATATATATATATATATATATTTGAAAATGAAAAATGAATTAAAACGTTTGTGAACGCCAACAGTTTTATATTTTTTAAAGAAATTTTTCAAAAGCTTTACAAAATTTTATGAGGTATTTAATTTTTCATACTTTTGATTCTTTTTTTTTTCGCTTTTACGTTTGAGCTATTTTTAATCATGTTGCTTGTAATTTCATGTTTTCCATCACTTCCATCATAAGCTTCATGTAACACCGTGTGAGGGATTAAAAATAGGATTGAGGAAAAATGGGATAAATCATTTATTTAATATTGTTTTATTTATCACAAAGGTGTTGCATTTTTAGTGTTCCAAAATCTTGCATAGTAATAAGAATAATAATTTTATCAAGTGCGAAAAAAATTTATAATTTTTGAGATTTATATGAATTATTTGAATCATTGCATGAATCATTTGAAAGTATTTTCTGTTAAAATATTCATGGATATATACATCTCTATTTCTATTTTAATTATGTAAAAATTCTAAAATATATGTTTAAATTTAAGGTCCCCTGATTTCCATTACATTCCATGATAGCAATGGATTCATTGCTGTTTGATTTGCTTTTAATTCATTCGCTCTATAATAACTGTTGGAAACCCTGGCACAAATCATATAAACTGATGCCAATTCTTTTACTGGACAGTAAATATTCAAATGGTTATCAACTTTGCTTTTCTTATTATTATACTTAATTTGCATTGTTTACATCAATTATTTAATAAAATAGATTAAATCATTATAATTTAAAACTTTCTTAAAGACGTACTTCCTCTTACAATTAAAATAAAACTGTACATTTCCGACCAGTAACAAATGATATAACTGTCTGAGAAGATATTGTTTTCAATTACGTCCATTTATAATTCTTTTATTGGTTGTTCTAAGATAAGATAAATTAATTCATATATAGAATACATGCGAATTTCATCAAAATTAGTTAGCTGAAAGCAAATAATTTGATTACTGAGACATCCTTTACATTATATTCACCTAGGTTCAAATACAAGACGATATTATTTGGCAGACTCTATATTTCATTCTCCTTAAGTTTTCTTAATGTAGTTGTAATAGTATTAACCATGCTTTAAAACAAAATAAATTTATCACTCCGTTAATTCAGAGATTATAACATTTAATTGCATTTTATTATTTATGTGTGTTGATGATAAATGAATCACAGGAAATCATATAAATAAATGCATGCACAAAATGTATTATTAAAATTTTTAACTGGAGTAAAATTACTAAGATAACATTTTTGATTCTTATCTTTACACAGATATCTAAAACGAATGATGTTTTAACATTCAAAGTGTTTTTTCTAAACTCACTTTCATTAGAGATTTCATTGCAGAAAATTTAGCAGTAAAGCAGTATTTTAAGATAAAATAAAACTGTCTAATTAAACATATTTATCACAAGATTAATAATCATTTTCAAATGCTTTTACAAATTTGATTATTAAAGAAAGTGCGATGACAAAAACATGTGAATTATACATTTTATGAATTATATACTAAAAAGGTCACTCTTTACTAGGATTGAAAGGAATTAATCATTAATACTTCGTTTTCGATCCTAAGCTTCACGTAAACTGTCAACATACACAGTTTGAATTTAAAAAAGTGCTATTTATCACATTCTCAATGAATTTCGCTTTAATTGGTTTGTTTAGAATTAATGGTTTATTAATTAAAATAAATAGTTTGACAAAAATAAAATAATAATTAATTAATTAAGAAATGCTTATACCATTACACACACATTAGGATGTATACCAACATATGTTTTTCATACCTTGAAACCATGCTTGAAATGAGCACTATTATTTCCTTTTGTTATTACATAACACATTGTTATTAATTGACATTTACAAACAAATTATACCTATGGTTGATAATTTTTATAATGGGAAGATCACCTACAATCATGAATATTAATTTTTTTATGAAGTTAAGTAGCGAAGAATCGTGAATTTAATTTTCTGAATGACTTCAAAAGAGATCAAAACGAATGCGTACAAAACAAATGTTTGTATCAACGTTAATATGAAAAAATGTATAGGCAACGTTTTGAAGGGAAATTTTTTGACTTAAAAATAATATAACTTTTTTTGACAAAATCTTTTAGCTTTGTATAAAAAATTTGTTTTAATGCAATATAAATTTATTCGAATGAAATTATTTGTTTGTGAATATACGAGGTTTAATAAGAAATAATTCATTGTAATGATTCTATAAACTGATAAATGTGATTTAGAATAATACAGATTGTCTTAAATAGTTTTAATAAAAATATTCTTTAAAACATTTTAAAATCTTTTAATTTAATAGTAGACAACCCATTGGTTAGGAAGCACGATGAGAATGGTGTAACAAATAAGAATTTTATGTCATAATATTCAAAGTATTTTAGAGGTTTTTTTTATTTAAGGATAACAAAACTGAGTAAATATACAGAATATGAGTTATATTAACAAATTAATTATTAATATTAACAAAAGTGATTTTAATACGTGAGAAAGTATATTGTTTTGGAAAAGGCGTAATTTAAAGAAGAAGAATTATATTATTTTTGTTAATTTACTTTAAATAAAGATAACACATAATAAATAATATAATAATGTGAAATGTAATGTTTTTGGTATGTTAAAGTTGTTTTTCTTCCTTAAATTTTGAAAAAACATGCAGTTGGTTTATGTCTTAACTAAAACTTTATTTGCTAGTTTTCTATGATGCCATTAAGACTTTGAAATTACAAGTTTCTATCAAATGAGTAATTATATACTTAGATTGAAATGTATAGCTCCATATAAAATAATCCATATTGCGATTATATTTCACTTCTAATTTAATTGGAATTTGTTATGTTGCATTTTTTTCATTTTTATTAACTTGGCTTATAATGAAAACAAGCAGCTATCAATTATAAAAAAAATATTTGTCCTCCTAATTTCTGTATAAATAAATGTTTTGATAGAAGCAATCATTATTTTTATGCACATTGTTCCATAATAAGTTTCCCCTTAAATTAAAAGTTTTAAAAATTAAAAGCTAAAAACTATAAAATGGGAGAGTTATATATAACTTATTTATCACTGCAATACATAGAAAAAATTATATTCAAAATAAATCTCTCTAAAAAATCATGTTTTATTTTGTAAAATAAATTATGTACTTTTTATTATGTTCTGCTGCAATATTTATGATTTAAGTTTGCCTGGATACACATTTATTCAGAAGGTTGTAGACATTATTTTAATGATGTATGAACCCAATAAAATCTATTCAGAGTGCAATTTGAACTTATAACTCACTCTCACATGTCGAGGGAAGTCTATAAAGTCTCGTAACAATTTTTATACTTCTTAAAACATAGCTTAGCATTATGGCACACTAGAAAAAAAAACCATCTCAAAAATCATTTTTTTTTATTCTGTTATATACTAATTCTAATGAAATTGACTACAAATTTTATTTTCCCAATATTAACAAAATTAATGATTTATGTTTATGAAGAAATTGCTAAATAATATTTAGAAATTTTATCATGTTTCTACAAATTACTACTGATATCTTTCATCGAATTGATTAAAATTTTTGTTTATTTTTGTAATGTTTCTTCCTTATCCACAAACAATGTAATTTTAATGTTTCTTCTGTAAGCCTTAATTTTCTGTTCTTCAAAGTTCTATAACAATTAATCGGGCAGGCAAAACTGTATTCTGACAATTCTAATTTAAATAATTATTTCGAAAAATGAAATAAATTGTAGATATGTAAAAATACTATAAAAAGTGCAGAGTTTTTAAATCTTATCTTTCCTTACTTTGAGAAATTATGTATAAAATTTACAGCAAATGAAATGTAACATAGTTATTTTTGTGTTGTATTTTAAACTAATAATTTTATTTACTCTAATATATTAAGGAAATCGATTATTTATTGTGTTAGCTAGGCTGACAATATGGGGTGCGCTGCTCCACTTTTTCATAGTGAATCATTAATGGTGTGGAGTCCAACTGCTTCAGTACACATATACCATAGAGAGTAGGGTAGGCCGTTTATAGGGTAGGCGACCATTCACACCTCATTCATACACAGTAAGGACAAAGACAGGATAGATAGAGAGAGAAAATACATCCATGCACGAATCGGGATTCGAACCCAGGACCTCCCAATCCGCAGTCAGACACTCTGACCACTAGACAGGGCGGTCGGCTAAGGAAATCGATAGTATAATATTCAATTTATGAAACAAGTAATTGGCTTCAATCAATGCAGTTTTAATGTACATTTTTTCTTTGAAAGTTCTTCACTTTAATCTGATTTTGAGTTAAATATCTTATATTTGCATACAGAACTTTAATGTTAATTTAAAGCGAATGCTAAAACATAATATTAGTTACACTTTTCAAATATGTATTCAGTTGAATGATATTTTATTCACAAGTGAATAGATAAATGTGCTAATTTAAACAACGTAAACTCATATTTAAGCCTGCCACTTTCCTTGAGTAAGTGACAGGGCTTAACTTAAATTAAATTTGTGAGAGCTAATTAACCTTAATAATCGCTTAGTGAAAAATAATATATTGAACTTAGCTTGACAAGTTTGGTCTTTATTTTTAAGGAGACTAAAATTTTAACATCTGGTATTTTATTGTTTTTCTTTTTTTAAATATTGAAAAATGATTTTTATATTTTAGCATTGCAGCATATCCTAAAGTTAAAATTTAATGTAAAGAAAACAAGATGTTTAGTAAATTTCCAAAGTATTTTAAAATTATAGATTGCTTAAGACTAGTTATTATTTTTCAACATTAATAAATCTAAAGTTTACAATAAGATAGGTTAATAAACATTCAAAGATATTTTATTGACTAATGTTTATTGTTAAACACTCTTTAATATATTTTCAAAATTTAATGATGTTAAAAAACAATCTTTAAAAATGAAACGAAAATGTAATGTATATGAATTCTTTAGTTTTTATTTTAGTGTCTACTTTATTGAAAACTGTGAAATAAAATTCTTTAAGTACATATTATATATTCGTTATTTATTTAAAAATTTAATTTCATATGTATCGTAGCATATTAGATTAATCTTCAATTGAAAGAAACATTTTTAGATTGAATTGAAATAAGTGTATCTTCACAGTATCATATTTGTGTTAAAATGTATGTTAATATTAATTAAAGCAGTTCAAATGAATTTTTCTTTGCAAAACTAGAACGCTTTAAGGCTTTATTGACAAAACAATTTCAATGTATTTATTTTTTGTGGTACGTCATAAGATTATCTAAAGTAATTGCTAAACATTTGTTGATTATAATTATTATGTATATACTTTCATAATAATTATAATCAACAAATGTTTAGCAATTACTTAATATTATAATTAGTTAATATGTATATACTTTCAAACATAAAATGTAAAATAAAATAAATTTGCAGGTATAGAAAATATTGAAACTACAACTAATTTTGAACTACAACTAAAATTAATTCAAATATTAACAAACTATTTAATTTTATAAGTGACAATTATGTGACATTAGAAAGAGTCACGTCGACACTAAATGAGACTATCAGAAACAATCAATTGTAACTGATGGAAGCAATAATAGTAAGCTAGACTGTCAGTGAAAACATCGATTCTTGTCAAAAAGAAAACAGAAATGGTATAATATACATAAATAAATATCCGAATGAAATTCTAAATCTATATAAATGTATCCGCAATCATTGAATTAATGATATTCAATGTTTATTAGAAGGCAGTTTATTGAACTACAGGAAATTTATTTAAAGTAAATAGTTAAAATATTCTAGTAAATCTTGGTAAAATTATTAACAAAACATGTGTCAGATAATGACTAAGCCAAATTATGTTGATTAACCGAAAGCTTTTTACTACAAATTGTTTGAAAACAAAATATTAGAGATTAGGTTTTGAATTAAATAATTCTTGTATTCATTATATTTTATGTATATCATAAATAATAAGATATTTTATTGTGCTTCTTTGATAATATCATAAAACTCTTATGGAAAATCAATTATTTTATGGCATGTGAAGAAAATCTCATTAAATAGAAAAATATTTAAAATTTTCAATCCAGTGGAAAAAATGACATTCATTAATTTACAACACACTCTATATTATTGTATGAAAGTAGAGATTTTTTAAAAGTGATCCAATAATATTGATTCTTATAAATAGGTTCGCATTATCTTAGTTATTAATGTCTTAAGAATAACGAAGATATAATTCAATAACTTACGATGGGTAAATATTTGTTAAAATGGAGAATCATATCAAACACATTCACAAAAAAAATAGTACTTCTTCTTTCTATATTTAATAGCTCTTATTTTAGAACTATTTTCTACTTTGATTTTTACTGTTTTAACTTATTTTCTTTTGGCAGATTTATTCCATCTTAAAATCACAAGCTTGTTGTTTTTTTTATTTCAGTAGAAACATCAATCAAGGTTGTTCTTATTTATAGATTTTCGTTTCGTAATTCGTTTCTAAATATTCAATCATCGTTAGATGCTGCTAAATTAAACTGGACACTTTGAATTGCTTAGCACATGACAGCTGCAATCTTTAAATAATTTTTTCCTATAATAATTATTAAATTGAATCTAAATTAATAACATAAAATATAGTTTATTATACTTTTAAATATAATGTAAATATTGGTTTATCTATTTTTTAAAATTTCATTTCAGGTTATTCCATTTTAGCATTAATTATTTTGAAAATTTTAAAATTAATTTACTTTATTATTTACATTCCATAGTAGCGAATCTAATACTCATGACTAAAATGCATCGCTGTTTTAAATGTTTGATTTCTAATTGGATAAGCTAGGTAAAAATATTCTGTAACAGTTGGTGTGAAATAATATTATTTTCTGTACAGATTATGCTGCATTTATTATAATTGTTTCCTTATAATCTGAAAGCATAATGTAAGAAATGGTATGTATTTATTTAGTTCAAGTATATATATATTTTTTGTTCTTAAATTTATTCCTACAAAAATTATTTATTAAGTATTTATTAAGTATTTTTATTATTATTTCTTTTATGTTAAGGAAATCAAATTTATTTTACATTTTTATTTGATTAAAATTAATTTATTCAAAATTGTGTACAATCTTTCATAAAATAAAAAATTTTGTCCTAAAATTATTTTAACTGTTTGAATTAATGAATCTAAATTTACAAAGTTACCATTCAATAATTCCAGTAAGACTAAATATTATCGAAAGCATGTTTGGGATTTTAGTCGATTTCTTAATTTACACAATGCAATACTTATATCTAATCTCTTTTATGAAATGGATAATTTTTCTAAATTTCATATCCCATTGAAGTAAAAATATAATTATTTTTATAAATGCAAGTGGATATTTGAAATAATTAACATGAACTTTTTACACAAATATATATGAAAATCTGAATTATAATTATGATTGCGAATATTTTGCTTACAAAATTAAGTTTTTAATTAGTTCAATTTATAAAACAAATTTAATGTTTCTTCAGTATTTAACGAATATTATAAATATCAGTGTTTATTAAGAAAGAATATTTTAATTCTAACTAATTTTAAAAAAAATGCTCCTTGATTACAATTTATCATACATTTTACACATAAAATTTTAAAACATGCATGATCTGGATTTCTTTTGCGGCTTTAAATCCATATCATTTGTTAAAAGCTTAATTAGTTTAGATGAAAGACTTTGTGGAATAGTTTTACTTAGCTTAGTTTTTTAACTTTATGTCTATATGAATATAATTTTAATAATTATTATTAATATTATATAAAATATTACTTCATTTCACGTTATATAAAGTAACTTAGTTGTTATAAAACTAAAACTAAATAATATTTAACACTTAATGAATTTATATATCATGTCACATTTACATTTTAGTGTAAGTACTGTTGGATAAAATCTCTCGCAATTCTTGAGAAAAAAAGCTTTTCAAGACTTAATTAATGATTTTAGGTGCGTTAATAATAAGAAAATATATTGGTTATTTTTTAAATTCTTTATTTATATACTTTAATATAAATTATTTACGTAATACCAAAATCTCTTAAAATATTAATTTATAAATAATTGATTATTTCATAATTATATTTTTTTGGCAATGTATATAATGATAGCATTATCATAATCACTTCATTTTTTAAATAGCAAATAGACAATGTACTTCCAATTAAAATTGTAAATGCATACACAACACACACACACACTAAAAGGAAAATTTTCTCAGTTCATATGAAGCATATCAAAAGAACAAAATTCTGATAAATCTTTTTTAAGATGAATAAAACTTCATAGTTTATTATCATAAAAATCTTAAGAAAGGGTATTATCACGGAAAAGAATAAAAATACTCAATTTTTTAAAAAGAGTTCTTCATTCAACTCTGAATAAATTTCATCAATATGTAGAGTTTAATAAAAGGTGTAAAAAATGTAGTGCTCAAAGATTTTCAAATACAAAAGGATTTTTCTTAATGGAGAGTTAAATTACCATTTTGATTAATTAATAATTGATCTTCTCCAAAACTAATAAAAAATATAATGTATATGCCTATTTTAAATTTTTTCTAAGAGGTTATTGTGTACATTGGATAAACTTAACCAAGTTGCATAATGATATAAAAAAATTCTTTAAAAGCCTAATTTGGAAAATAAATGTGTTCCGTGACTATATCTAAACGTTGGGCACACGGAAAGGATTATGATAAATGACTTAAAAGTGAAGTAAATTATTCTGAATTTATGTCAGCATTTTTTATTAATTAGAAAAGTATCTGAAAATTAAATTAAATGAAAATATTTAGTTATTTTTAATAACGATTGAGTGTAAAATGAATTTTCTAACCAATTAATGTATCATTGAATTAATAATACTAACAAATTAATGTGAATTTCTTTGCTTAAGAAAATTTATTTTTTATAGATTTTCTAATTTATATCTCCACAAATGTAATTTAAATACCTGTCACCATATCTCATCAACTATCTTCTCATAGTAATAATCATTAAATTATAAACACAGCACATACAAGACTTAAAAAATTTACATTAACAAAAGAAAACCCTTATGAAAAAAAATGACTAATATTTGAAATCAAATTGTATTTAAATTTTCTCAGAAATTACTGATTAGTCTCCTTTATTCTTAATAATGAAATTGCAAAAATGTATCATTCATTATGTGTTTTAATGTTCTAAAAAGATGAATACGCTTTTGATGAACGTAAAATTTTTATTTAAAAATGAATGGGTATAATAAACTAAATCCTTTCTTAATCTTTCGATAGTAACAGCATAACAATTAAGAATGCCATCAGCTTAGTAATAACATTATGTACATAACTAAATTTTATGCTCTTTTATGAACTCATTTATGTTTATAACAGAACATACTATTTCTCTCTTCAGAGTGATTGATATTAGGCTCTCTTTTCTACTGTAATATGGAAACATAAATTCAGCGCTAATCAATATTTAATGATTGATTTTATCTGTGTGTTGAAAATTTTACATAAATTTTAAGAGATTATACTCTTGATTCAAGGCATCATTCAACTTCAGCCTATCATTTTGTTGGAATATTGAAACTCGATTTCATTTAATAAAATAATTATTGGGAAAATAACATTTAACCAAACAAGAAAACCTCTCTATGACCACAATATATAACTGTATAGCGGAGGAATCTTTCATGTACATTAGCAATTATATTAATTCCTCAACTACTCGTAAATACCGAAATACAATTTTGTAACTATATTGGAGTCAATTTCGAAGTTTATTAATTTTCTGTAAAATAAAAATTTTAATGTCGAAATTGTAGAATTGTTTACCATATATATATATATATATATGTGTGTGTGTGTGTGTGTTAAGGTGTTAATTCATTCCCTTATCTTGACTCACAAGCAAAAGTGTTTGACCGCAAATGGTAACAATGGAGAAAGACAAGGGAAAGGACGAACAGTGTATTTTCCAAAGTTTCTCATTTCTGCTTGTTACTCTTCCGATTTATTTGTGAGGAATGACTCTGTATTGTATTAATTGGTTATTATGTTATGGGTTATTATACCACTCCAAAATATTCTGCTACAGCAGAGGCTGTGTATACAATTCCGTTGAGTGTAAATTTTGGATATTAAAAACATAATTCTATTGTATAGCAATATATCACTGATTAAGCTACTATAAATTTGTGAAACATGAAAAATTTGAAAAATGTAAATTTTAATTAACATGGGATATTTAACCAGAATGATTATACTCATCTATCTTAAAACTACATATATCAAAATATGCACATATATAAAAAAGTGTTTGCAGTTTAATGAATGTTATTTATAAGGTTAAGAACTGCATATAATAATCAAATATATAGCAATTGCAAGAAGTGCGATTGAGAAAATTTAAGAAAATGTGAATTTTTTTATATGATTATAATGTGTTATTTTGGCACAATTTTATTTTTTATAATTGGATGAGATTGTTTTACTTTGAATTTCTATCCGATGAATTTGAAGTTTCAAAATTAAACTTAAGCTGTTTCTTCTGTAAACAAATACCATTTCGTGATTCATACTTAATTTTAACAATATTTTGATTTTTTCCCCGAAAGAAGCTTAAAAGGCAAAAATTGAGGAAACTGATATTATAATAACAGATATAGAGCATTGTTATGGATTTTCCTCTGATTAAAACTCATCTGGTAGTGATTAAACGTATTCTTATCACCACATGAGAAGTGTTGCGTTAAAGTTTTAATTCTGCTGACCATGGTTTGCTTATATGTAAATGATGTACCGATTAATTTTGTAGTAATGATTGAAACTGTTGGAATAATTTGTTTCTTGAATGTGGACTTTGTTTCATAATAGTCCTTGCTCTATCCATAAAGAATGAGCTTAACAACATTAAAAATTTTACACTTGACAGGTTCAGTGTCTGAATATGTGGATCCATTTCAGTCTCTATTGCTCTTCGATCAACAAGCTGGATGCCCTGTGTTTTTATATGGACATTTTTAACTAAATTGAATTCTTGTGTATATTCGGTTTCTATATTGAAGAGAATGTTGAATCTACGGCATTGAATTTCATTATTGATGTGAATGGCATGTTCCTAATAAAATTATCAATTTGTCACTCCAAATGGTCACAAAGGAATAGTTCGTTAATTTTGCTAAATCAATGTCTTTTAAAAAAGCCAGGTATTCCACTTGGATATGAATATAAATTCCTTCTATCGTACTTATAATAATTGTGGAAGCAGTTCTGTATATAGGCTTTTAAACATTTATGCAAATTGATATGAGCATGTAATGTTGAACTTTTAAATTTTAAGACTCCAGACTCTATTTGATGTGCTCTCGGTTTTCATGCAGTGAAGCCTAATGTGGTGTAGGAATGATAATTCACTGACTGCCAAGATATATAAACATTTTCTGATATTTTATGCTTTTTCATTTAATATTATCGTTGGGTTTCTTTTCCTAGTTTTCCTATTATTAACAAAAATGGATTTTAAAGCACATTGGTAATTTTGTTCTTGCTATTTTTGCAAAGAAATGTTTAATTTTAGCTTTTTGCAGACGTCTGAAAAAATATGCAATGTCTCTTTAAAAATGCATTTTTAACTTTTCTCTTGCATATCTTTTAAGTATGAAAAGTATGTTACAAGTACACACCACAATATCTGCTAGTATCAGGATATAACTTTAAAGACAAATTGCAAAATGAAACATTGTAGAAGCTCAGGTTGTAGAAGCCCTTGGAGCAGTCTTTAGTATTCTGAATAATGATTAAACTATTTCCTGAAATTGTCTGCAGTTTTATGCATCCTCAAAAATTGTAAAATATTTGCTATTTTTGACTGATAGACTTCTCTATATTTCTTTAAATTTAGAAGTGTTGATCTCAGACGGGAATAACAAAAGAAGTCAAATTCTTGTTTAATATATAAAAGTAAAAAACGCTGAGAAAAGATCATTTTCTTTAGTTCTATGTATAATAATCTTAATTTTATTCAGAACATCATCTTTCATTATGTTGGAAGGAAAACCAAATTAATTATTACTGAGAAATTAGTTTTATGTATATGGTGTTTCAAGCAATTAATTACTATATTTTCCAAAAAAAATCTATCTTGTAAATTTGATGTTAAGAGTAAGATTTTTTTTAATTTTTAGAAATAATATCTTGTAACCATTCTTGAAAAATTTGAGAAGAAAAGAAATTTTAAGCACAGGTTTTGAAGAAAAAGAAAGAACTTCATAGAAGCAAGGAGAACTAATGGATTATCAATGTCATCTATTCCCAGAGTTTTGAATTATTAAAATTGCTTACTGTGATTAAAAATAAGTTCAGCCAAGATAAAAGTGTATCTGGGTTATTAATGAAGTTTAATTGAGTAGTTCTGAGAATAGTATGAATGTACTACTTTCAGAATCACTCAATTAAACCACTCACTTTTTATAAGAAATGAGAGGCTCAGCCTATAATAAAAATAATTCTTTCATTAGGTAATGTTTTTAATTTTACTATAACGTAGTTACTAAGCTCTTTTGAAAAATCTAATCATTGATAACCATTCAATTTTGAAATATTAAGTACATTTTAATAGAAAAATGAAATTAATATAAAATTTCTTCATTGGAAAAAATAGTTATAAATTTTTCAGAGTACTTATTTTTAAATCAGCAATATATTTTTAAGTTAAGGAGATGTTTACTTTAAATTTATTAAGAATTTGGGCATTCATCTCTATAATTTATTGATTGGTGAACCCTAATTACTTTATGAAAATGAAAACTTCCCTGAGATTCAGTTTGAATCTAAAATTTCATATCGTATCTGTGGACCAATGATTACTTTTCTGAAATTGTAATAGGATTGTTTTGCTTGCAGGCAAAAAACATTTAATTCTGTCTTTCACATGAGAAAATGAAATCGATGAAATTTAATTATAACTCTGACGAGGGCAATTTAGTTATTAGTCATTCCAATCAAAAATATAAACACTCATTTTCATCTATTCTGGGAAATAATGGTTTTGCTTAATAAAAACTGAAATTAATAAGTATTATTTGTTATGATTTTATTCGATATTTTTTTTAATTTGCTAATATTGGAAGTGAAGCTTTATAGAATTAAAAACTATAGAATAAGTATTTAGCATTATAGAATTAAGGAATACCTATGTATGGATACAAAATTTAGTATGAAAAGTAAAGAAAACATTTATTTGCCAGTAAAAATCGGAGCACGTGGAAATAGTGTTTTTCTTGGTTTTTTTTTTGCATCTTGCTTTTGTCTACCAATTACACCATGGTAGTCAGATCTAAGTCGGGAGACACCGTGGGGATAAGCATTGAATTATTGCCTGTTGATCATGTTCCATTATAATGACTTGACGTATTATCGAATTTCACTCTTGCATGTTTCTGGAATTTATTACTGATACATTAAACAACAAAGGCTAAATTTCTGAGATGTTGAAACCAATGGCCACTTCATATCTTCCTAATTCAGCATTTGTCATACTATAACAGGATAATAAACGGAATGACATGATCAAGAGTTTTTGCTTATTCATCATATAAAATTGCTTTCTGGACTTGCTTTTTTCTCGATCTATTACCAGCCGAAACCATGTTATCCCCATGATGGCAAAATAAATAGCTCTTCATAAAATATCCATTACTACACCAGAAATTTATATGGTTCTATAAATAGTAAAAATTATATCAGATAGTATTAAATCGGAATGTTTATTTTATTCTTTTACACCAAAATATTTTGGATTAAAAAATTAATTAAAGGAAAATAAATTACTTAGTTTTTAAAAAAATTAAGGAAAAAATAACTTAGATTCAAATTATATACAAAGACAAATATATAAAAATAAATAAAGTAAGTTTTGGTGTCCTTCATATTGACTAAACATAAAAGTCGATTCAAGCAAAGGGGAAAAAACTGAAATCTATAAATTGCAAAATAATATTTTTATCTTATACATCGTGCACATATAACATTTAGAAACTTTGCGATAGAAAATAAAATTTCTCAATGATACATGTGTAAGACATATAAATTAATTACAATAAACAGCATATTTTAAATACTTTTTATATACATTTTTTAAAAATAATTGAATGATTGTATTGATAAATAATTATTGATATTGTTGAATAGAAACTAAAAGGTTTGGTTTGAAATAAACTAAGCATTGGATGACAAATGAAATTAGAAATATCACCTTAGTAATGATAAGTAATATTGCTGAACGGAAATTAAACAGCTTGATTTGAAATAAATTAAGAGTTGGATGTCAAATGAAATTAGAAATATCACCTTAGTGATGCGAAATCATTCAGATAAATATAAAATATCCCTAAAATATTAATTAAATATTGAAATTTTAAATGGATTACAGATTGTAAAACGACATCTCACATCCGATAAAATATTAAATATTGAAGGATTTATTATCACGACAGTTTGAGTGCGAAATGAAAGATTTAAATTTGAATTAAATATGATTTTATTTTTATACTGTATCAGAATCAATACGTGACAGTGAAATTATCGAAATGAATTTTTAATATGTAGAATAATAGAATGTAAAATGAATGTTCCTAAAAAATCTGAGGTACAGTGGGCTCTTTTTGTCACGGTAAGAAATTTTTGGTGAGGAATAATCTTTATTGCCACAAATATATTTCTAATGGCATTATGTTTTCTTATGTCAACAAATCTTTCAGACCAATTTCATAAAAAAAAATTATTTACATTCGTATATGTCATGTAAATAATCCGCATTATTTGTAAAATTTCTTGCCACCATTTAAGCATTCCACTACCACTAATCATTTTAATATTTAAATAAAGAGAAAAATGAATTTTAATGTCCAATTTAGCTTATAAATTTATTAATATATTTATAAAAATAAGACAAGCAGTATTGTTTATTTTAATACATTTAAATACATATTGTTATAGTGATAAACGAGATATATTTAAAATGAAATTAATTAAATTTTTGTCCATTAAATCACTATTTGAAAAACTTTTTTATGTTATAGTTACATAAGGAATTTAAAAATGCTACGTGTCATGTTTTTAAAAATTGTATTATGAGATGAACTTTTCTAAAAAATAAAATATTGAAAGACGAGTTTTTAAAAAAAATAGTGAATATTGAAAAATAATAAAAAATAGTTAATTTTAAATATTTAATAATACAGTTAGTTCTAATTATAACTGTAAAAGTTAAATAATAAAAAAATCAAATTCCGATTTTACAAAGAATAATGTTTCATTCATAAAGTTTTTACTCACACTATATTTATTTACGTTACTTTCCATAATTAATAAACACTTATTTTATTTTTAATATAGAATGAATAATTTCTGTTTCATTCCCTTTAGCTTTTTTTTTCAAATGTGAAGTTTGTGTAATTAAAGTTTCGCATTTCATTTATGATTCAATATTAATATATTTTTCATGTGAGACTTCAGTTTAGAAATTATAATTTATACTCAAATTAAATATTCAAAATGTGATTTTGATTTATGAAATGAATAAAAGAGTATTAAAAAACTTTGGATTTAGTAACGATGCGATGATTTAAATTAAAGTGTTTTTTTCCAAGCCTGATATCTGCCAAACATAGCAGTAATAAATAACCTAATTTTTTATAATTTTTACAGAATTTCCTGAAGAATCACAGAAAGCTAAATAAATTTTTAAATGAAATTTTTTCAGGCTGAAGCATTATATTGAAGAACTTTTTTTTAATTTATAAGCTTTCCTTTCACACTTTCAGATAATCGTTATTCCTTTTCGCAATTATGAATTATAATAAATTTCCTACCCTAATTTTAAATGCTTTGATTAATTATTTCTGAATTGATTTAAAACTAATTTCATTAATTTTAATGAACTAAAAGTACTAGGTATGTGATAAAACATGAATAATAAAAATAAAATTATTTTGTAGTACTTATTAAGAGAATGCTTTATCCTTCGATATACAGTGATGGAATGTATCATTAAATTACATTAAAATATAACATCAAATGCACTCATATTCAAAATTAGCTTTGATTTGAAATGTACATATATAACTCTTTTATGCATTTAATATCAATAATCCTTTTTATAAGTGAATAAGCAGATGTAGCAACTTTAGTTTTAAGAATTAATGTATCCTCAATGATATGAAAAAACAAAATTTTAAAACTCTTTCTAATGGAATATTTCTACTTTTAGATGATAATAAAACATTTAAATAAATAAAAAATTTATATTTAAATAAATAATATAAATAATAAAACGTACAATAATCTATTATTGTACGTTTTATAAATTCAATATTTTGCTGTAGAAGCATAATTAAAATAATTTCTTGATTCTTCAAAACAATATAATTTTTAAGATTATGTATTTTTGCACACTGGTTACTTTATAATTTATTTTGTAACTGCATACGTGTTTGTTACTTTTACATTTTTATTTACATTGATTCATGATTAACATTACAAATTTCACCTCAAATTAGACGACATGTGTCCAAATTAAATAATTGCTATTAGGACTACACACATCTTAATCTAAAAAGTCTTCCTATCCTTTTTTTAAAGAATATTTTTTAATAATTACTTACCGAAAACATTTTCAAAAGTATACCTCTCTTGTGATAATTTTATTTTAAATATATATATTTTTTTGTTTTCAAAATTAGTTGAATGGCCGTTTTATATTATTAGTTTTGTAAGTGAAATATGATTTATTTATCAATAATTTTATTGTATGAATATTGGAGCACTAATAAATTATTTCACTTAAATAAAAATTTAATTATTTATTTTAGTGCTTATTTGATCTACAAGATTTGCTTCTTAAGCAGAATATTTTTATTAAACCATTGATTCTTTTTATATTATTTCTGTACAGCTCATACAAAACAATTCAACGTTTTATAAATCCTCTGCCTGTCAAACTTAATGAATCCATTTATCTGTGATATATTTCCTTTTTCACCAAAAGAAAGTAGTTGTGCTACTGATTACTCGAACTCTTTACGAGATTGTTCAAAGTCCTTTCTGTGCATTGCATATTTAAATATATTTATTGTCAATTTATTATTATGTTTATGTGGGTATATTTCCCGAAGTAGAAAATTATTTTATTATTACATACATGTTTATTATTCTATTATTGTACTCATATTACATGACACTTTTAAGGAAAATGCAAAAAGTTCACGATAATTTCAAAAATATTCAATAAATTTTATAACAAAAAATCTAAATAGCTTAAAATATAATTTTGTATATTTATTAATAAATGGAGTTTAGAATTATAAGGGTATCTAAATGAAATATTATTTTAAATTGGAATTAACGTGTAAATTTAAGAATTTATACAGTCAGTAATTGAAATATTTTAATTAGTTATTTTACAGAAATATTTGCCTAAAATCAACTGAATGATTACGATGAATAGGCTGCTTTTGATTATTCTAAAGTTTCACTTCCCTTGATGCGGATTAATTAGAAGATATCAAATTACTATTAAATATCTTTCTAAGCTTTCAAGAATCGTAGATATTTGTCCCTTCAAATAGATGCATAGGTAGAACTTTTTTACAAATAAATTTTAAATGATATTATTTATTTATTTTGTCCCATTAGGTGTATTGGTATTGATAAGCAGGTAAAAGAAAAATGTATCGAAATTTCAAAGCATAACAAAATTATTTCAACATTTAAAAATCATAATAATACTTTTTTGAAATTTCAAATGTCTTTTCAAAACACGCATCTTTATAAAGTTATAGATTCTGAACTTATTAATTAAATGTTATGTAGTTAATATTTGCAAACGAAAAGAATCGTCACACGGGAGAAATCACCTTTCATCAGGGGCATTTTCCAGACTGTCCTTCATGCTTCATCAATATGGCCTCCCCTGGACACATCTGAACATGCTTAAATTTGAAAAAAGATGTCCATCGGGACCCATCGTATTTTTTAGACATTTTAGATATTTTTGGTTTTATGGGGGTTGTCTAGCCTAGCTAGACAACCTGAGATAAGTAACAACAACAACAAAAGAGGAAAATTAATAGATGTGTTCATTTACTGTTGAAATAATGTTGAAGCTTTATAAATTTACTCAGTTCAATAAAATAATGTTGAGTTATTGATGAATGTCGGTAAAATACTAACTTTTGTTGATAATGTTTCTTTATGGATCGACATCAATTATAGTAGATTGTGTATTGAAAATATAAACAACTCAGTCAGATTAGATTTATAATTCTGATTACGAAGAAAAGTGAATTTAGATTTAAAAAAAAAAAAAAGTTTAAAACTACAGAAATGTGTTACGATTGTGCTATTCAAAAAATAGATTGAATCTTTTTATATACCTCCAAAATATTGAGTCAAATGTAAAATCGAAAGCAAATCGATATATTCATAGATTGCTACAATAAATCTATCATTAAATCAATCTATTCTATTTAGAAATGTTAGCAGTCAGATGCCTAATAATAATCGTGAGTCAAGAAATAGCGCATAAACATGAGATATGCTTTTGAGAATTAAACATTTTTGTTATGTTCATTCTGTTTATCAAATAAAATCAAATAAAATTAGATATAGTTTTTATGTTTCATTTGCTTCTGATTGAATGCTATCCAATTATTATTTGTTTTATTTTTTGAAATTTAAAATCTAATTTATATTGTAAAAATGAGAATTATACATAAATATTTTCGTTATTTTTCTCTTACATTATTATTGGAGAATATTATTGAAATTTAAATTAGTTTTAATAATATTGTTCATAAGTAAGTTAAATTTGAAGTGACAATATTGTATGAAGCAGCTTTATTAAAGTCAAACTAGGATGTGTATAAAATCAAAAACATAAAAGTATGAATCTAGAAGTTCCTGAAAATATTAGTGATAGATAGACACAGAAACATATCGCAAAATCTAAAAATATAAAATATTGCCGAGAAGAATTTATATCAAAATCGTGATCTTACATTTTAAAAATATTTTTGAAATGTCGAATTCTTTTATATTGAAATGCTAACTTTCATGAGCTCTGTAATGTCAAATTCCTGGAATTGCTTCCGTAAATGTGAAAAAGTCTTGGAAAAGTTGTTTATTTTTAAGTAGATGATTATCAACATTGCTCTTTATAAAAATTCGTTGAATGACGTCTCCCAATTTTTTAAATAAATTTATATTGATTGAATTATTGGCAGTCAAAATAGAAATAAATAAGTTTTTACCTTATAAAATAACAATTTCGAATAATAAAATGCTATTGAAATGTGTACATCTGAAGTTAAATTTTATATAGTTTTAAATGATACACAAAAATAAGAACTTTAAAAATTTTGTTTTTGATTCTAAGTATTACTAATTTGTGTAAAATATTTCTACTTTTTTTTGACAAAGAGATTGATCTTATATACCTCCACGAAATATAATTTCGAAAAGAAGAAATAAATATTTCTTTTCCCAATGGCGGGCATTTGGGTGACGAGCCCTATATCACAACAAAGCCAGAAGCTGCTACTTATTTTTCGTTACCCAAATAGCACCTGTGAACCAAGTCACGGAGGGGAGTAGCATTGCACGTGCCATAACACCACAAACAAGTTTATAGAGGGGGCCACATTCATATATCATCAGAGATGTAAGGACAGCGAAATACAGAGAGTTTGGTTTGTTTGTCGCTCACCGGTCATTTTTTGCACGCGAGGGCTAATTAGAAAGGGACCTACGGTTTAAAGTGGATTCCGAACCACTACAAACATCCATGCCCACGCTGGGATTCGAACTCATGAACCGTTAAACTGAAGGCAAGTGTGCTAACCATTCGGCTTCCAGCTCGGCGAAACGCAGAGAGAACACAGAAGAAAAGCAACATCCATGCGGGATTTGAGCCTAGGACCCCTCAGCTCAAAAAAGCTAACCAATCAGCTATCGGTCGTCAGAATGAATATAATTTTGAAAAATTTGAAGCTCAAACTATGAAATATAAATCTGAAATCAAACTATGAAACATTTTCAATATTATTTATAAATAGTTATCATATTCTAACCAATTAATATATAAATTCAAAAAAAAAAATTAAATGCTTTTAATAACAAGAGTAATAAAAATAAGTTATATTTTTGCAATGGAAACTTTAAATAAAAGTATTGAATTAGTTTCACGATGCAAAATGTTTTTGAAATATTTATGCAACGTAAGTATTAAGTTACTTATGTTTTTCTATTTGAAATCAATTGTGTTTTTTTAGAAACATTTTATTTCAAATTACACGTGCATTTACACACAGTATCACAAAATACTGCAAGCAATAATATTATAAGGAGAATTAGGATGACATTTATTTATTATCTTTTGCATGAAAATAAAAAAATGCTAAAAGGAAAGCTTAAATAATTTGGACTTTATAAGATTAGGAAATTGAAGCCAGAAATAAGTAAGATTTTTATATGTTCTGGAACTTCTTTAAATATAATATCTTAAGAAAAGGAATTTTATGGAAAAAATGGTAGGATAAAAGAATATCCTCTTGATAATAAACTTTTCAAGTTTGTATCAGAATATTATACGTTTACTTTTAAAATAACCATCCTATTAGAGAAACTGCCTCACATGTAAAAGTCTAATGCACTTTAATTTCTTAAATTGTGCAATATTATGAAAAAAATGAGCATTTAAAGTTACCCAGAAAAATGGTGAGTCAATAGTTTTTAATTTTCAAAAAATATAGCTTCTGCAAGTGGTCAAAATATAGTGATTTTCAAGTATTTATAAATCAGGCACGTATAATAGTCAAGAGATTTTCCAGTAAGTTCAATTTTGAGAAGGACATTTCAATGGAAAACTTGCAAATTGTTAAATATGTTTTTAGCATAATTAATCTCTTGAAATATTATTTATATGTTCTATATCTTATTTGTTCCCGAGAGATGAATTAAATTAAAAAAAAATATGTATTGTGTATAATTAATAAAACAAAATCACAATGGTCTTATCACTTTGTAACGTACTGCTTCGAATATTTCTACAAGATAAACCAAATAATATTCTACTGAATTCACTTGAAAAACATTCTTTTAATTATAAAATTGTGTACAAATTGTCTTTGTTATATATACATATACATACATACATACACACACACACACACACACACACACACACACACACACACACACACACACACACACACACACACACACACACATACACACACACACACATATATATATTTATATATATATATTCTTTTGTATATATATGCGTATTTTATTATTATTAAATTAAATGAATTTTATTCAGTACAAACTATTATAATATAGGTGCTTGATTTGTTTATTTTTTGATGTAACAAATGTGATAATCAAATCTGCCAAGTCCATTTTATCTACTTAGTAATTATATTTATTACTTCAATTTCAAATTTAATCTGTTTTTTATTGAAATATTCTTTAATTAATATTTTAAATTGATCAATCATACTCGCTGGAGTATTTTCTTAAACTTAATAAAATAGATCATATGTGGACGAATTAAGAAAATTCCTTGCGGAATGCTTGCATTATCGAAAAGCACCCTAAGTCTAAATTAGGTGTTGAAAGAGGAATGTTTGTTTTGATTTTAAAGAAACTTCCTGAAATTTTCTGTTGAGTATGGAGATAAGGTGAGAAAAAAATCGTTGAATAAACAGGAGGGCATATCCCAAATAAAAGAACATCTACATGTTGTTCTACCTCTTTTACAGACACTTATTTCCAACCATATGATGAGTTTAACGAAGGCATTTTTGTTTGATTTAATATGTATTCATTTTTGCACAACATTTTTTCCTCATCGATAAAGTACTAATTCTCTTTCTCCTCTCTGTCATATATATATATATATATATATATATATATATATATATATATATATATATATATATATGTGTGTGTGTGTGTGTGTGTGTATTGATGGATATATATACGAGGGTTATATATATTTATATTTCTGGCCTAATAATGAAAAAAACAAATATGTAGGATCCAAATTGGTTTTATTGTTTTTCAAAATATTCCCCATGATGATCAATACACTTTTGCATGCGTTTGAACCAATTTTCAAAGCACTTTTTCCAGTCCGATTGAGGTAACTCCAAAACATGCGTTTTGAATGCGTCAACCGCTTCTTCGGGGTTCGAAAATCGTTGTCCACGTAATTTATTTTTGATGTGTAGGAATAAGAAGAAGTCATTGGGTGCCAAATCAGGGCTGTACGGCGGATGACCCATCAGTTCGATCTTTCGCTCCGTCAGAAATGCCTTTGTTTGAGTCGATGTGTGAGAGCTCGCATTGTCATGATGAAGAATGATTCGCCTGTTCTTCTGCTTTTTTCGAATTTCTCCGATGACTTCTGGCAAACAAATGGTCGTGTACCATTCAGAATTGACAAATCCTGCGTTGCTCTAACGCCACTGTTGCCACATGACCGTTAATGCCGAAGAAACAGGCAATCATTTGTTTCGATGTGCTTCTTCCTCGAACAACTTTTGTTGGTTTTGCCTCGTCTTGGAAGACCCATACAGTTGATTGCTGTTTTGTTTCCGGCTCATATGCATAGATCCATGATTCGTCACCTGTGTAGATGTTATACACAGCCTTTGATGTACCTTGAATGTATTTTTCCAACATTTCCTTGCACCAATCGACACGAGCCTTTTTTGAGCGTTTGTCAGATTATGCGGGATCCAACGCGAACAATTTTTTTTTACGCTCAAATGTTCATGAAATATTTTATTGATGCTAGTCATACTAATGTCCAAAGACGCCTCTATCTCACGGTATGTCACATGACGATCTTGCTTTATCAGTTCACGCACAGCATTGATCTTTTCTGGCACAACAACGGATTTTGGACGACCTGCACGGGATTCGTCCTGGATCGAACATCGACCACGATTAAATTCGTTATACCAATTTTTTACAGTGCTGTAGGATGGCGCTTTATCGCTGTATAAAGAATTAAGTTCATCGAAGCACTCTTGTCTTGACAATCCACGTCGAAAGTTATGAAAAATAATGGCACGAAAATGTTCACGATTCAATTCCATTTTTTGACAGAGAAGAACTTTTCAATTTACTGTCAACAACACAAATAAAGCTATAATGGTAAATCGTCTGCTGAATTTATGTTTAAAAGTATCAAACTTTCGATTAAAATCGTCTTCGGTCGCCTAGCAACACTTACTGTTGCCAAGGCCAGAAATATATATAGCAACCCTCGTATGATGCGATTTTTAATATTAAGACCTATTTTATTAACTGTTGATAATTAATTAAATGTTTTCAATTATAAATTAGCATTTTTTAATTTTTTTCACTTGCTTATGCCAACATATTTTATTATTGTGTGTAAATATATGTAAGGATAATTAAAAAATATGAAAGAGATTGTAGTTAATGATATTTTTAACTTCTTCACTCTGATAAATTATAGACTTACAAACATAAAACTATTCTTTTAATAGTTATTTTTCGTAGTTTACGTTTCAATTATTTTTCCTAAAACTACATTTACTCACTATTGTTTCCTTGAAATACAATGAACTGTGAGGAACAGTTCTGTTGAAATTTTTTTTCTATAAAGTTTTAAATAAATTTCCATCACTTTTATTTTTAGTCTTAGTTTTTTTTAACATATAAAAGAAATTACTTTACTAGGAATTTTCCAGACGTTATAATTTTCATTCTACCTCGATGTTTCTAAAAAATAATGTGAAACAATCATTTTCTAGAAAGTTAAAATTGTTAAGAAAACTCAGGAACGTAATCCTGATTTAAATTTTATTTCTATTACATTTTATATTTTCTATGTGATAAATATTTTAAGCTTGGTGTAAATAAAATTTTATGCTATGCTTATTTTATAATAAAATCTGTGGTATATTATATTGATTTGATGGTTGAGATAAAGTTATGTTAAAATTAAATTTTTTGATTTTAATTCTCATCTAAAAGGTATAACACTTTATATTACTTTTAGCTCTACTTTATTTAATCTATATTTTAATTTTTGAAAATGTTTGATAAATGTGAACAAATTTCTTATAATATTATATTGTTATATAAAAATTATTTTTATTTTCCTAAATATCTATTTTATTTAAAATTTAATATAATAATTAAACTTAACTGTTTGAATTCAAATTTTTATAACTCAAATATTATTAACTTTTTGTAAGCATTTAATCTGTGGATCTGTCATATTTCTTTAAATGTAATTTCAAATATGTTAGAAAATTTAAATTAAGTTCTTTCAGAGGAAAAAAAAAATATAAAAGTTACATATAAAGGATTTCATTCCTTCCTCACATAAATTATTCAGCTTTAATGAATATGTTATTTGTCATATGAAGACAGATGGTATAGAAATTATTATATTTATATAGCAAGATAAATAAATTATTTAATATAAAAATGAAATTTGAGATTTATATATAATATGAAAAATAAATATAATAACATTAATATCCACATATAATGTTATTATATTTATAATATCCTTTTATAATATGTGAATATCCTTTTATAATATGTGGATATTAATACACATTAATATCCACATATTATAAAAGGATATTAATGTGTATATTATAATAAATTAATTTATCGTTATTAGGATTTATATAATAATTAATTTTTAAAGAAATTATTTTTCGCAAAACTTTTATCAGGGCAATCGTAATGTACTTGCATTATGCGTTTGTGTACATTTTAAAACGAAACATTTAATTTATTATTTAAATTAAAAACATTAAATGATTCGCGTTAAAATTTCTGATGCAAAATCCAATTTCAAAGCATGATATATTTTTGTATTTGGCAATCAATATGCTGAATACATTACTTGTTAAGTTATTTATTCAGCACAATTAATCTTAAATTTCACTTTTAGGATTTATTTCTCATATTTCCTTCATTTTTATTTATTTTAAGGTAACTTAGGATGTATAATATTTATCAAAAACAAACTTTTATTTCAGTCATGACAATTATAAATTTGTGTAAATTGTATTAATTTTCATTGTATCAGTGTTTTAAGAAATAAACAAGTCTTGTTATAGATGATGATGTGTTGGAATAAGCAAGTTGAGTTTCATATAATTTATTTATTATATGGGTTATATTTAAGTTTTTTGATTTGGTGTGTTTTAGATAACATTGAAAACTTGTTTTTCAAATTTATCCTTCAACCTTCAAAAAATTATTAAAATAATAATTTTTAGTTCACATGTCATAGAAACAATAGTAAATTTGAGTTTTTGAATAAAAATTTATTCTAGATTTTTCAAAACATCAATTATATATTATATATTCACATAAAAAATGAAAAACATAATTTATTTCATTTTTTACTATAATATTGTTGTTGTTTTATTTTATCATTGGCTATTGTAGGTGAATCATAACACACTAGTAATGTTCAAATGGTAATTAGTTTAAATTTTAAATTCCTATTATTAAAATTAATTTTCCAAAATTGAAAAAGCTTTAGATTGATGTCCATTTATAAAAGTAATTTAGAATTAAAGGAAATGAAATCAAATTAAAATTGCCTTCATTTTGTGCGTATAATACTTTAATCATAATTAAATTATATGGCTGGATTTACATATATGTTCTAATTACTTTTTGTTTTATATTAGTTCAAAATATTATAAAATGGAATTAATTTGAATTAAAATATTTTAAATAAGAATAATATTATTGTTCTGAAGAAATCGTGTTTTTTTCATAATTATCTATTTGTATTTAATTTCATTATGGACTATAACAATATAGTAATAAGGAACAATTTTAAGTCATATTGATGAAAAGCATTAAAAAGAAAAAAAGTAACAGTTTCATATAAAATTAAAAATAATAATTAATAGGAATTAGCAACACAAATATATCCATCGATTCCATATTCTGCTAACAGTCATTGGATCTCGACCGACGCGAGACATTAGATCTCGACTGAAACGTAGGGTTTGGCAGGACTCGAATAAAAGGTAGAGCCACGGGTCGTAACACACTAGAAATGTAACGTGCACTGTTCAAAGCACCGTCAATGCGAACAAGAGGTGACCGAGACGTGTATCCAATGGCAACCCATACCATCACGCCAGGTGATGGGCCAGTATGACGATGACGAATGCACGCTGCCAGTGTGCGCTCACCACGATGCCGCCAAACATGGATGCGAACATTATGATGCTGTACACAGAACCTGGATTCATCTGAAAAGATGACGTCTCGCCATTCGTGCGCCCAGGTTCTTCGTTGATCACACCATTGAAGGCGCTCTTGTCTATGACGCAGCGTCAAGGGAAGCCGCAGTCATGGTCTCCGAGCTGAGAGTCCATGCTGTTGCAAACGTCGTCGAACTGTACGTGCAGACACTTGTTGTCTTCCAAACTACCCGATTTCTTGACTCAGGGCTCGTGACCTGGTTGCACGATCCATTACGGCCATGCGCATAATATGCCTATCTTCTCGGCTGCTAGTGATAGGTGGCCGTTGAGATCCCTTATGGCGTTCCGTATTACCGTCCTGAACCCATCGATTCCATATTCTGCTAACAGTCATTGGATCTCGACCGACGCTAGCAGCAATACTGCGATAAGATAAACCGCAATCCCGGTACGCTACAACTTTTATCAAAGTCAGAAACGTGCTGGTGCGCATTTCTCCTTCTTACACGAAGCATCGCAACAACTTTTCACTAGGCAACAACGTTCAAATGCAATTTGTGTATGAGGAGCCGGCTGAACAATTTCCTCATTTAAACACAATGTAGGTGTCGCTACTGGCGCCTTCTTTGTCTGAATGAGCTGAAAAGCTAATCATTTGCATATCACAGCACCTTCTTCCTTTCGTATAAATTTCACGTCCGTAGCATGTCGCCTTTTTGGTGTAGCAATTTTAATGGCCAGTAATAGAAATAGAAATGTTGCTATATATAATAGAAATAGAAATAAGTCTAATTATTTTTGAAGAAACATTCATTAAATTTGGGAACAAATTCCTTCATAAATTGTTTCTGTTGAATTTTTGCTCTATATAATTTTAGTTTATAATATCTTCATTTTGACATACAAAACTAAATATGACATATATGTTTGTATTAGAGCATATCTAAAATCACGTGTGGTAGCAAATCTAAAATCATATCAAAATCACGAAGTTTTATGGAAATACAAAGTAGTACATGACGTCAGCTGGCGATCATAGACATCTGGTCCGGATGGACCTAACGAATCGTACATCTTCCTTTAAAAAATTATCAGCACTGTGGTAAATAATTACAGGTGTTTCATTGTGTGATTCTTTAATTCATAGACTACTGCAACGTTAGATTCACGCAAGACTCTTTTTTACAGGATCTCTCTCATGCTAAACCATCGCCACCTGCGGCTAAAACGGGCCTATCAGCATAAGGACTCGCTTACCGATTATTAACATGCCTTATTTTCTGATGAATCCCGCTTTAATTTGTGGTACCAAAATGGCCGCATTTGTGTCATATGATATATCGGTGAACGGTACATGGAGTGCATTATCAAACATCACAGTGGGCATACACCCGGAGTTATGGTCTAGGCTGGCATTGATTATCGTGGACGATCTCATTTGCTACGAATTGTGGATAAACTGAATAGCAACCGGTACACCAGTAAAGTTCTACAGCCCCAAGCTCTTCCCTTCCTTCAATGTTTGCCGTATTTCAACAGGAGAATGTCCACCCTCATATTGCTGTTCAATCCTTCCTTGCATCACGGCAGGTACAGGTTCTTCCTTGGTCTCCGTATTCCTCAGATATGCCAATGATTGAACTTGAGTTGGATTTCGTTGGTCGGAGTCTCACTCGTGAGGCTTGTCCTGCTGCTCCTACAGACGAACTTTAGGTATACCATACAAAGAATATGGAATGCACTTCCTCAGGGGAAACATTTGAAATTTGTTTGACTCTATGCCACGTCGTGTAACAGCACTGATTGCAGAGCAAGGTAGGTATATAAAATACTCATTTCCATCTTTTGTTATTGTTGTGCTGCTTTGAAAGTTAAATAATTTATTTGTACCACGAATACACAACTGCGCATTAAATTTTATCCATATAACGATTGCTTCATAGTGTTGCAATTTTCTCAAACATAAGTTTATATATCTAAACAGATTGTTAGTCAACTATTTTTAATTTTTAAGATTTCCGTATTATGAATGATGTTAAATAAAGTTAAGAAAGAAAAATACCTTTTATAATGAAATATTTACTAGTGACGTTGAAATAATTTCGTGCTATTATTTGAATAATAGAATTTCTTATAGTGTTTTAAAATTTACTTGCACTAATTAATGTTCAGAAAATACCTTTTTATCATTAGAAATAAACTAAACGTAAAACAGGTGTTTCGAGAAGTTAAAAGAATTTAGGAACCTTCCTATCTCAATCTATCAAATGGAAAATGACGAGATTTAGTATGTTGGTTAAATCAGGTATAGAAATATCTGAAACAGAGTCATTTTTTAAGTTCATGATATAAGTTGAGTGAATTTTATATTTATTGTAGGCAAAATCTTCAGTGAAGTGCATTTTAAAAATTCTAAAAAGTTCTTACAATATAATTATCTTCAACAGTTTGAATTACAAAGATAAAGGAAGCTTATGAACGCTATACAAATTTTTAATTAGATTATGAGCCTTATCATACTATAGCCTTGATTATGTGTGACACTGATTTATTTTTACATGTCAACAACAACACAATCACTCTTTCTGAATTTAGTATTCGAATGATGCCTCATTTATCAATTTAATGCATGTAAGAAATTGTGAAACATTTATAAATTAAGAGATTTTTAATAGTTTAATTATGTAAGATAAAAAAATGCTATTATAGGAAACACACACACACACACACACACACACACACACACACACACACACACACACAATACAAGTGCTGTATTTTAAGTACTGAGAATTTACAAGTGATCACTAAATATGACAAATAGAAATATACTGTAGACATTTTTGGTGTATGTGTCAATAACATATATGTGTTGTTGTTTAACCAGTGAAAATCTATCCATTTTGATATATGTGAGGTATTTGCTTTTTAAGTTTATGATATATATATATGTATATAAGTATATATATATATATATATATATATATATATATATATATATATATATATATATATATATATATATTATATATATATTATATATATATACATATATATATATACATATATATATATATATTTATTTATGTATATAAGTATATATATATATATACCAATTAATACACTTATTTCTGTTAATAGGGCTATTTAGTCTAAATTAACTCAAATTCTTATATTTAATATTGTCTATTCTTTTCTTTTCAGGAAATATTGTTACAATCAGAAAATTTTATTGCTTGCAGAAATCACAAAAGAAAATTCCTCATTAATTTATTAAGAAGGTTGCAAATTGGACCACTTATCTATTTTATTCCTAAATGAATGATTTGTAAAGTAAATGCATTCACGGAAATTCATTGTTCATGGTTTTCAATTTAGTTATTTCATGTTTAAGATAAACCCAATAATATATGTATATATAGGACATTGCATGCCATTACCGATTATAATCATATTAAAATACTTTATGTTTAATGATTAATCTTCCGATTCCCCAGATTTTGCTGAAATAATGATTGAGGAATATGTTTTCGTTCACAAAGAAAAATCTCTTTATTAGCTACAGAAAATACGGTATCAATTCATAGAATATAACTAAAAAAATACATTTGCCTCTTTTCTTAAACTCTGGTTCTTACTAATCTAGATTTAATTTTTTAACAAGATTAGAGAAGGTGTTTACATAATGTTGATTTACAGAAAATTGATTTTATGTAGATTAAAACTTAAGATTTTATAAATATTATAATTATTTTAGAGGACTTAACCCTTTGAATATTTTAAATATATTTTATATAGTGTTATAATTGACAGTTTTAAAATGGGATTTACATTAGAAAATAGTAAATATGTCTGGTGACTTGTTTCGTTCATCTATAGAGCATATAAAGGCTAGTACCTGGTATATGAAACTTATTGTCACTTGAAATATTCGATTTACTAATTCATAATGTAAAAATGTTGAACAAAACATGTAAACTATGCTCTTTAACTTTTATTACTTCCCACTTTTAATTATATTATCAACTCAAGTTTAATTTGTTTTAAAGATTATACCTGGCTTAATTGGGTATTTTATGAATTTTAATATAAATTCGAATAGGCATCACGATTTTTCAGAAAAACGTGTCATGTGAAATTGAATACTTTTAATCCATTCCTTTTTTCATGTACATTTAATTTCTGTGCTATGGTATGATTATGTTGGTATATGTCATGTGTATTTTGCATTCAGTTCATTTTCTCCTGTATCTTAAATTTGAATTTGAGTTTCTTTCACCTTTTTTTTTCCTTTAAATTTTTTAAATTTATAATGATATACTTAATGATATACTTAAATATATTTCTATAATATTGAATTTAATATATTTTATGTAATTCTATTTAGCTTCCGTTTTTGCAACTCTTATAATTTTAATTTGCTATATAAATATATATATATATATATATATATATATATATATATATATATATATATATATATATATATATATATATATATATATATATATATATATATATATATATATATATATATATATATATATATATATTAAGTTACAAATGATAATATATATATAATACTCGTATAATGTATATATAATGTATATATATATATATATAAACACATTAAAACTATTTTATTAGTTTTATTAGAAAAATTATAGAACAAATTTCATCAGCATATTGGGAAACAAAAAATAATTTCATAAATTCATCAAATGAAATAATTTATTAATTTATCGTAATGAGAACAAATGAAAAATATTTCGTAGAAACAAGCTAAAATTGTTTTGATTCTTTGCTACACATATTACTGATTGTACTTATTATAGCATCTAAAATACTATATTAAAACAGAATGAAAAATTTATAATTCAATGTAAGAAAATAATGAAGAAATTAAATTGAAAAACATTCAGTGTAGCATAATTTCAAGAAAGGCGACATAACATGAGAATTAACTAAAATTTTTTAATGAAAAAAGCTGAAATTATTTTCAAAAAAAAAAAAAATAGATTAAAATTAGAAAAATTTTTGTTGCACAATTTGTGTATTTAATCTCATTATTAGTTTACAAAGAAAAATAAAAACTGATATTATTTAAAGAAAAAAAAATAAAAAGTTTATCTTTTGTATATAAAATATTCACCGTAATTAATAATTCTTTAAGATATTTATGATTTTACCATGGAATGTACTTGAATAGAAATAATTATGGTTATTTTAATCAATGTTTAAAAATAATAAGAAAAATATTTCGCAAAGTGTTATTGAAAAAAAACACACAAAATGTAATTAGAATTCTTTATGAGCTTAACTAGCAAATTTTTTGTGTGCATATCTAAATATATATTTTAATATTAATATTATAGTTTATTAAAATTTGGATATGATAAATTAATAAATTATATTCCTTACACAGCAATTTTAATGCTTAATGTTTAACTTTACGTTAAAGCTTCTTATCCGCTATTTGTTTCCCAAAATATTTGATTTTGCTTAGCCATGTTTTTATAGTGAGAGAATCCATGTTTTTATAAAGTAATCTATTTCCAAGAAACTACCATGAAAATCGCATTTTTCATTTTAAACTTTTCAAAATACTATTAAATTATGTTTACTTTTAACAAAAACTTTAGTTAAATGATTGATGCTGTTGCTAATATACATAGTCTTTCTTTTAATAGTTTCTTTCTTTCTTTTCATATTTTTGAATTTTAATACACCAGAAAACAAATGTCTCATAACATCAAATTATGGTCCTTTAAACAATTATATTTTATAGTTGTTTACCAATTACAATACCGAATCGATTTATGTTATGAACTACAAAATAATAAATTAATCTTTTTATTTTCAGCTATTAATGTTTGATTTTGAAAAGTTTTAAGGTATTTTACTAATAATCACAAATGCAGTTAAGTGTATTTATATGCTTAAACACAAAAAATATAACATATTTGGTTTAAGAAATCAAACAAATATATGTGAATGAAAGTATTAATCACTTGATATCCAATAAAATTAAAATAGTACCAAAAATTATAGAATCAAAACCGATTCTTCTCACATTTCTTTCAACAAAGATTAAAATAACTGTGAGAAATCCCTCTAAATTATGGAATGAAAAAGAGACAATAAAGCTGACTGAAAGGGGAAATATACAATTTTACAATATTATCATTCTGAATTAGAATTTAATTACAATTTTATATGCGAATTTAACTCAATATTCCTTTATTATTAAATGCAGACTGTGTGCATTAAGAAGAATCGAACATGGCATTAAGGCAAGTAATTGTGAAAAGTTCGTTATCCATTCACAAATTTTCTGGATTAGGAATAAAATTTAAAATTTAAACATTAATAAAGAAACTTTTACAAGGATAAGCTGAGTTTCAGAAATGAATAGATTAATTTGTAAAATGTAGATTATTTTAAGGGTGTTTGGTAATTTTGTTTCATATGCTTTAAGAAAAATTTAATTTTCTTGTAACAAATGAAACTAAATGGTAATTTAAAATTGAGAAAAAAAATGAAATACACTTGCAAAAATAAAAATTTCTTACTTTGTAATGAAAATGTATGAGATATATTTAGATTTGTGCAAATTTATTTATATTATTTATTTGAATTTATGTTTCTACTAATAGTGAAATACAACGCATCATGAGATTTTTAAAATTGATTCTATACTTTTCACTTTGATTTTTTCATGACTTTTTTTGTCTGGCTGTAAATTATACTGAATTAAATTTAATGAAGTGCATAAATGTTTGCTTAAAAAATTTATTTCTAGAAAGATAATGATTATTTTACTGTAAAGAAATTATGTATATTTTTTTTAATTCGTTGTTTGTGTACGAAGTACTGAATTAAGTATGCATATCATATGCGTTTATTAAATAAATCTTAATATACAGTTTGTGTAAAATATAACAAATTAATTTAGAATTATAGATAGTAACTATTTTCATTTTTTTTATATTTTTATTAAATACACACAATTATATCAAATTCACCAAATGCAAAATCTGAAATAACGTGTTTTATTTTATTGTAAAATATTTAACAATTGAATTACAAATCTTTTATATATTTTGCGTAAAAACAAAAATCTTTATAACTTTTAAATTGTAAAATTTATGTTAAATTGACTAAGAAGTTATATTATGTAATTTGTGTATAAAAAGTTTATTTTTGTTGTTGTAATTCAACATTATCATACAAAGAGACGCAATAAGACATAAATAGAAATTTTTTTCATTTAAAGTAAACCGTTAATGAGCACAAAATGCTTAACATTTATTTGAATTAAATATTTCATAATTACAAAAAAAAAGTTCATTTAAATTAAATTTTTTATAGAAAGTTTTGTTAAACAGAATTTTTTTCCAATGTCGGGGTATATCGGGTTGTGTTGTCCACTTATACCCAAGGAAGTGGACAGAAATAGCGACCTCTTTGCCGCCGAGGAGTTGCCCTGGGTGCACCACAGGGAGTTTGACACCATTGCACCCTCACACATGCCATAGGGACTCATTTATAGGGTATGTACCATTCATACCTCATTCACACACAAGGAAAGGACAAAGACAGGATAGAGAGAGAGAGAGAAAGTACATCCATGCCTGAACCGGAATTCGAACCCAGGATCTCCCTATCCGTAATCAGGCACACTAGACAAGTTGGCCCGTGTCTGACAGAAAATTGTTCTTATAATTCAAATTATTAAAGCTTCTTGAGAATTATTAAAAACTGATTGTTGACTTCATCCAAACAATTAGTTTGATAAAGAGAAATTCAATATTTATGAATATAATATTTTTACAATTATTTGCATTTGTTGAATATTAATCTGTCCAAAATTTTTTAAATATTAATTTAAAAAAATAAATAAAAAGGAAAGAAATGTTTCATTTTTCTAATCCGAAGTGATTAGAAACTAATTCTCAAGTTTCAAATAAATATGCTAAAAAAATCCAAAAATGTTAATATTTAAGATTTTAGAAAAATACTTATTTATTGTTTAAGCAAGATTCCTAGCATTGAACAACCGCTTATTTTCTTAAAACAATAAATAAAGCATTGATATCATTGATCAGGCTTGATTTTGAGTGCAAAATAAAGGATAAAACAGTTTAAGAACAGATCATGAAAATAATAGTTTTCCTTAGTGATGTTTATTTAAAGTATTACATTATTTCTTTTGTTATATTCAGATTAAATTTCAAATATAAATAAATATGAATCTTATGAAGTAAGTTAAAAATAATTTTAATTTATGAAATTCTGAATTATTTTTTAAACAACTTTGAAATTAACTTCTATTTTGCTCCCATTACGTTTAATTTAGTTTTTTTAGTAACACATTGAGAGAACATTTTAGATTTAAATTTTCTTTATAAATTATTCTTTTCTATGTTGGTTATAATTTTTATTATAAACTTCTTACGTTAATTTTTATACAAAATTCTTAATTAAAATTTAAACAAACTAAAGGAAACTTATTTTCCATTATAAATGTTCCTCACTCCATCCTTATCAATTTTGAATTTATTTACATTAATTTAGAAAAATATTTGATTTTTTTATGACTGGGACTCTAAATTTTTTGTAAATGCTGCCTTCAAATGAAAAACGTAAGAAATATTTGAATTTGAATTTGCTATTGAAGTTAAAAATTCTTTCAACTAAAACCAAAAAGCAATATATAAATCTTTATACTTATATATTAAATTCTAAATATGTATAAAGCATAATAGAAAATTCACAAAGCAACAAATAAGTAAAAAAGATGATTTAAACATGGAAATAAGAAATTATATTGTTATTAGTCTAAAATTATATCAATAATTTATGATCCTGAAGCATTTATCTCTATCATTCTTTTGTGAATAAAATGTCTTGTGCTTGGCTTGAATTTTCGATATTTGATTTTATTTTAAAGATTCTTCTATAATCTTTTAAGAAACTAATATTTCTTCAATGAAAAGGGAATTTATGTTCAATGATTAGCAATCCTAAATGACTTTTCTTGTAATATGCAAGTGTGTTTTTGTTTGATAAATGTTAAGGATTTATTTTAAATAATTACAATCCAAAACTTCAATTAATTATTATAATTTGACCTTTTTATTTAATGATAATTTTGCTTTAATGAAAATAATTAATTTTATTTAAACTTTTAAAATTTAATCACAGAAAATTCTATTTAAAGGTTCTATTTTTTTAATTTTCACTTCTTACTTGTAACTACTTTTTCTTGGGATAATTTATTCGATTGAAAATATAAGATATTTAATGTGTATAGTAAATTTTATTTTTGAAAGAATTTATATTTTCGAAAGAGAAGTAAAATATGAAAATAATATATTCAAATATAGTTAATAGAGTATGCTTAATCATTACGTTTCATAAAATAATAATATTTCTTATTATTGAATTTATTCAAAAATAATAAAATATTTTTTATAAAAATAATTTATGAAAGTAATTTTTATAATTATATTTTTTAATAAATACCTATTTTTTAAATATAATTATTTAATGCAGTATAAAGAAATGCAATTCAAGTTTTGAATGAACATTTGCTTAAAACATTATTTAACATACTATGAACTTTTCTGGGTCAGAAGCAAATAATTATAGATCAGAATAATTTATTAATTTTCAGTAAATAAAATGCTCCATATTACTTTTATTGCTGACTAAAACCAACATTTAATGAATTTTGTCAATAATGTAGTTTCGAAGTAAAATATGTTCTCATTGCTTGAGCAAGAAGAATCAGTTTCAAATTTTATTCAAGTGAGCGACTAAGTAATTAGATCTAATTCGCAGAGTGAGAAGTAATTACTCCACAAACATATAATGAAATTTCAAATTAGACAACAATTATAACATAATTTCTCATTACCAATGGTAAGTTGTTTAAACATTAACTAAATTATATTTAAATTATAGTATTGACATGATTAAGTATTAATATTTATTCCGAAAATATTTAAGGTTATATTTTATTTTGTTTGTTTAGTAAAATTAAAAACACTTAAATGATAATAATAAATCATTTCACAGTATATATAAAACAATTTTAAGAATGCCTGTGACTTATAAAAATAACGAATGGTTCTCATTATTGAATAAAATTTGATAAAATAGAATTTTATTTTACTCTTATGTAAGGAGAGGTTCAATGTTAAATTAATGGAAATATACATAATCTTAAAAATATAAATATGTGACATCACAAAATGATCAATTATTTAATGATGTTGAAGTAATGTTTAACATTAGAAGAAATTATTTTACCGAATAATTTCAAAATCTTTATGATTTCTGTAAGTATATATTGTTATATAATAATATTTTTTAAAATAAACTTATAACATGATATAGATCAATAAAAATTTATAATGAAATTTTAATTGATTTGGTTCTTTATTAATATTAGGTTATTCGCCATTAATGCTGAATGTTTATTTTTGTAAATTGCATACATTTTATAATTAGAAAATATAAAGAGTTTGTATGTTTATTCTTTTCTACATTATTTTACATAAGTATGAAGACAGCAATACAATATTTTGAAAACCATATGTTTCATAATATTTTTGGAAACATAATTCTTGTAACATGTAATCCAATTTTCCTTATTTATTTCTTTAATATTTTAATAATGCATTTTTGTTATGTAAAATACATGCATTTTTTTAATATTTAATTGATATTCATTTTTCTACATAATACATTCATAAATATTGATATTATAAAATTAATTTCGCTGGAAGATAATATTATATGGCTGGATTGAATAGTAAATATATACTTTTAAAATATAATATAATATATTAGTAATTTGAGGACAAATTGTAGAATATTCATAATAATGGTTTTAATTTACATGTTGAGAATAAGACTTCTTTAAAAGAAAAAAATATTATTTCATAAAAGTGAATAATTATTTTAAGCTAAACTTCAAAGGTATAACTTTTTATTAAAATGGGTTTATGTAAAAGAAACAAATATGGAATAATTTACGAAACCTAAAATTTTATTTCTATTTCAGTTTTATTTATTTATTTAGAAAGAGAAAATAGGATGGAGATTTCCTTGTGAGTTATTTAGTTTTTAAATTTCTTGCTCTTCTTTAGTTTATAATTTTAAGAAAAGAATTAGAATTTAATTCAACACATAATATCACTCTGCTTATGTGTTTCTTCTTATTTGCTATTATATTTATAAATATGTAATTAGTAATTAAAGTATAATAAAGTATAATATGTAATTAGTAATTAAAGTATATCAATTTGTATAATAAAGGCAATATAATAAATTGAAACATCCTTTAATATTTTAAATTTGTGTCTAAAGTTGCAAAAATGTATGTGCTTTAAAGTACTAAAAATTATAATTAATTTTTTACTAAAAATGAACCTTTATAAATTTGCAATAACGTTTTCGACCTTTTCAATTCATTAATAATAAATATTTATTTTCTTCTAAGAAATTGTAATATTTAATGAAAAAAAAGATATATAATTGTCAAAGATGCATATGATTTTGAAGAAAATTATTAGTTGTATAATTGACTATGAGAATAATTGAGTACAATATGTAAAATATATGTCGTAGCAAATAATAAGTAAGATTTTGAACAATTAACAAACTTTTTTTAAATATAAAAAAAATGAAATTAAAAACGATATGCATATATTAGGGGTGAAAATTTATTTACATATGACAATTTAAAACGTAAGTCTTTATATAAATCACATTTTCCAATTATGATTTTCAATAATTAATAATAATGATAAACGTAGATTATATTTATAGCACAAAATTGATCATTTCCCTGTAAATTTTTACGTAAGTTGAAAATGCTTAGATATTTCAGCTAATATTAATAAGTGACTCTTAGGTAAATCTATTATTTTATAAAAATATTGACACGAATTGGAAGATATTATTATAGTTAATAAAATGTTTACAATTTAATTACATTATTATAATATCATTTTAATTTCTAAACATTTTTCAATTCTAATAGATAGGATATTGTCTTGAGCCATTTTTAAATACATTATAGTATGCGATTTAAATATCCATTTACTGTATAATTAAAATTTGAGATAAATGCATCATTTTTATAATAAAATAAACCATTTCTAATAGTTGTTTAGAAAAATATAGTTATTAAAATATTCATTATTTGTACATGCAAGCCACATATTTTAGCTCATTTTTTGATTTATAATTATTCATAAATTCCATTTCAAAGATGTCAACAACAAATTGAACCCATAAGTTAAAAGTAAAAGTAAATATATTTTGAAATAATGCCAGTTATACCCTTTAAAAATATAATTCAATTAGATTAAGTGTATATTTTGAATTATTGTCTTATAAAATAACATGTTTAAATATTACACTTCAATTATAATGCACTTTACTATCAAAATAATTTTTAAAAAAATTTATGTGTTAAAATGCGAGTTTAATTATTACCGAAATATTGCAATAATAGAATAAAATACTATAAAACAATTTTTTGTGTTTTTTAACATTCAAATCTATTTGAAGGACTTATGAATATGTTTTAGAAAAATATTAAATTTCGACTCAATACCTTGATTTTGAAAATGGCGTCATACTTTATAATTGCAGTGAAATTCAAAATTAAAGTATGGAAGAAAAACTATTTTATGTTTGTTTGCATTACATCTGATATTCTACGTCAAAATTAAAGTATATTCCTAATAAAAGCAGTAAAATTAATAAGCAATATTTCTTTAAATATTTATTACTAATAACACTTAACCAATATTTGAGTTTTAAAAATCATTTCTTCAAGGTTATAATTTATTGTTATTTAAAATATATAATCTTCTATACACATATTTAAAACTTTTACTAAACTTTACTTTACTTTGTGTAACTCTTTAAGGCTATATACAACTTTTAAGTCCAACTTTATTATAAGGTAAGATCAGTGATCAGAGTTTCATATGTGTAGTTGTAGCTTCATTCTCATAAAATCAAACAATTATAAATGTGACAATTTTATTAAAACTTGCAAGAATATATTTCATAAAATGGATTTTATCAAAAAGAAAGTTTTTTTATAAAATGTTCACTCCAAATTTTCCCCAAAAGTTTTACATATTCCATAAATTTATTTATATTGTACTGTAAATTATATTACATAAATATTTTTTAATTTGCAGTTAATGTAATTATAAATTATAAGAGGAACTTTTATAACGGCATAAAATTTTAAATATTGTATGCACAATGATTATTTAACATTTTATTTACAATTACTATAAACATTTATTTATTACAATTCAATGAACAATATATGATATCAGACATATTGATCTGCATAAAAATTAAACAATAATATTAAAGCAATAATGAAACCCGTACTAGATAATAATATCATGAGAATGTCTTAAATCTCTCGTTTTGAATATCTCGTTTACACCTCTCGTGTTGAAAAGGCCATATTATTTTTTATACGACGTTTTTAAGGTCAATTTTTTACTTCAGCCTTCTTATCCCAATAAAATTTGACTAGTTAATATCATGCAACATGATAAAGGGCACCAACTGCAGTAGCTGTGGAATTTTGGCAGATGGAAGGAATAAAAAGTTTTATTGCATAATTAACCTCTTTGTATCCTTTCACAACAGCACTGATGGAAATGAATGCGGTTGCTTCGTTTCAAATGCTAAGCTAAAAATTTTTTTAAAGTTTTAGATGCTTTTTTTATATATTCTTAGTTTAAAGAAAGCCTCTGTCCCCCAATTGGGATTTTTATATAATTTATATAGTACACTATCAGACAACTTTTTTTTTGACATTGCTAAATCGCAAAAGATGTAAGATAATGAAATTATCTTGAAATCTGATTAACTGCTCTTTTGTGTTCCCATTTCTATTAATTTTTATGAGAAATTTTACTTGAACTATTATCTTGCACCTGGATTCACATATTTGTAATCATTTTTAACAGACAATTGAGAAATAAATATTGTAGTAAAAAATTCAGTAATGCTCAATCTCGAGGGGAAACGTATTGAACATAACTCTTCAAAAATTGCTTTATTTGCTTGATTCTAACGTGGTTTTGACTTACAATAGTTTGCAGTCCATATTTTACAGGAAATCAAGTCAAATTATTGTGCCGAAATGTTTGCCAATGCAAGACGTTAGTTAATACACTGAATACACTTACCATGTATCAGTAAGAAGATAAAAGTTTATTTTCAGCACATTTGCTTTCAAAAGCTATAAGATATGGTTTTATGTATAAATTATGTTAATTCCGAAAATATATCAAATGAAATTTACACTTACTAAAAATAAAATAAATTGCAATGTTCATTAAAAGAAAATAATTTATTTATAAACATTAAATAAATAAATTATAGGAAATAGAAATAAGCTTCATTTCTCAAAATTGAACGAAATGAAATAAACTAAAAATCTTATTATTATTAAATAAATTTAAAAATCTTATTGAACCATGAGAAAAAAAGTTTATAATCTTAAAAATCTGGAGTTTTAAAAATAAGTAAATTTAAATACTGATTGCTTTAATTTCAACATAACATGATATAAAAAAGCTGTTGATATAAAAAGAAATTTTATTCATGTATGTACGCTCTCTGACATGGAATAATTTAAATACACTTAATTCCTTAAATATTTACTTCAAGTTAATTAGAAATTACTTGGAAACATTCAAATAATATTTGTTTTAAATGGTCGTTAAAAATAAGTAATATCCTATTAGCCAAATTTTTTTAAAATTAATTTTGTTTTTCTGATGATAATATCTGATGGTAATGATCATTATCGGCAAAAATATTTAAATAAAAAAACTAGGAAATAAGACAAATTACCATTAAATTGAAAATTACGTAAAATATATAAAAGAACTTGATGAAAACTATATTTGAATTTTGCAGTCTTATATATATCATTTCTAAGAGTTTAGAATATGAAATTTTTTTGAAATTGTTAAAGAAAATGTTTGTTAAAGATAAATAAATTAACACTTAGAAATTTCAAAATTTAAAATAAAAAACTAATAGGAGCAAATTAATCAAATCCAACTACAAGCATTTTATCTATTAATTTTACTGTTAAATAGTAGATTTATATTAAAAAACATTGCACATTAAAATGACATTCAGAGTTTGATACACTTATGAATGATCAATTATTTTACAGATTAATAGTTTAAGTATTGAATCAAAATCTCCAATATGGATTTAAATTGATTAAGTCATTATATATTAATGGAGAACCAATATGTGTCAGAATGATAGTAGTTCAATAACTGATCTGAGAAGTATACATATGTAATATATGGATTCCTAATATTAACTTCCATTAAAAATTGCTTGTGCATATTTATTCAAAAAAGTTAACATTTATGGAAAAACATGAATTGATTAGAGTTACTTTCACTTTAATTTTAGTAAGGAATTTATTTAAATTAATTAAATAATTTTAATAGGAAAAATCTTTTAATTAGTTTTCTAACAATTAGAATGTCTTTGATATACCATGAAAACAATTTTGCTTCTTCTTCAATACCAATATAAAATATTGTGTTGATGAGAATTTTTCAACTGTTTAAAAGATTTGAAAACTAAATAATTAACTATTGTTCACAATTGTGAAAAAAATTAAAATATTGCTTTAAAGCAACTACTGTGAATAAAGGAATACGTGTAATATTTGTGTAGATATAGTTATCGATGCTCTTATCAGACAAAGATATATATATATATATATATATATATATATATATATATATATATATATATATATATATATATATATATATATATATATATATATATATATATAAAAGAATTATGGAAGTATTGTGATACTAATTAAATAATAAAAAAATAATTTAATTTTGAATTTGCCAACTGCTAAAAAGTATTTTATTATTATTTAATTTTAAAACATAAATATTTATACACTATTTATTTAATTAAATATTTAGCAATAAAAAGGAAAAAACTGCATTAAATAAAAATACCTGCTGCCATAATTTTATATATCATATATAATTTTACATTCTTCATAAGCTTAGAAAAATTATTAGAAGCAAACTAGAGGGAAAATATACTTTAAGAATTTAGGAATTAATCTCGTGAAAGTGGAATAATAGGACCCTATATATATATGTATAAATAAATACACTAAGAATTTTATATATATATATATATATATATATATATATATATATATATATATATATATATATATATATATATATATATATATATATATATATGTTACAGTTAACAATTAGAATGTAATAATGTATACAATTTAATTTTCTTTGTGGTTTAAATATTTGAGATTATCAAAGCCAATTTTATTCCTACAACAAACATTATTTTAAAATTTAAGTTTTTCAAATGTTCATTCGAAATATTTTAGAATAGTTCAGTAAGATTAATCTAAACTGTAAAAAATATTAAGTAACACATAAATTGCTTTTATTCTTCAAAATTTGGTCTTATTGCTGCTTTTCATTTGGAAATGTTGCTCTAAAAACGTAATTTTATTTTCTCTTATCATTGCGAAATTTAATGTGAATTAATTCTTGAACATTTCTTTAAAATACAAGCAATAATAATTTTTAACATAATTGTTTCATAACAAGATTAGCTACTATAAATCTCAAAAAAATGCCTTTATTGTTTGATTTCCAAATTTTATCCATTCATTTTTATGTGAAGACTCTTTATTAAATTAAAGGAAAGTTATAAGTTCTAATAAAATTTCTAGAATTGTTTTCACTTTTACTGAAATTCAGATTCAAAACATAAAATATTACAATATTAGTTAATGTATTAATGTATTAATTTGCTATGCCAAATAATAAATAAATTATCTTATATTTGTCTAATATAGTTGATATTCGGTAGTGAGTTCTTATTAAATTAATGTCAGTTAAAAATTGAGTAATATTTTTAGAATATTACTGACACATTCCTACAAGTTTTAAGGTTAAAATTTTGCTGTGTTGGCAAATAAAACAACCAATATAACAATTTAATTCGAGAGCATTACAAACGTATCTAACTCATGAACTGGTATTCGGTTTATCAATCATACTGAGTTTTAAAAAGAAACTTTCTTTTTATCTAAGTTACTAAAGTTATTTAAAAAAAAAACTGTTGAAAATACTAATTTCAGAGAGGAGTATTTTGTACTGTCACTTCCACTTCTTTCTTTAGATTATACTGAAGAATATTCTGAAATTAGTTTCTTGCAATTCTAAGTTACTACTTTATATACCAATTTTTAAGTTGCATGAACCTTAAGACTCTCCAATTTTATTTTTTCTGTTTCGTTTTTTATTCCCAGAAGTTATTTCGTTTTACATTAAATCAGCAATTCAAAAAGTTTTGTAAAGAAAAATTGATTCCAGCATTGAAAATGCTGGTATTTTTTGAAAGTACATTTGTGATACAGAATAGTTACATGAAAAGGCAATTTATTTGCAGCTTTATTTTTATCTTTTCACTGTATTCAAACTTTGGTTTTGAAACAATTAAAATGTAACCATGGAAAAATTTCCAAAAAGTATCTGTTTTTCTATATGTTTATCAAAATTCCTGGAAAGGAAAAAAATAGTTTTTTTATAAAGTTTATAATAAAGTTTATTTAAAAGTTTTTTATAAAGTTTATTTAAAAGTTTTTTATAAAGTTTATTTCTTAAATATCTAAGGTTAAAAATCATCAGTAAAATATCTTAAAATTGAGTTCAATAACTTCGAATAACTTTATTGATTTTATGTTAGATTTTACAATTGAAGATGCATAATAAAATATCAATTTTATATTTTTTTAACTATAAATTATTTCGCTTTGTTTCTATATCTTAAAAAAATTTCTCATGAATATGAACAAATATTTACATTATTGAAACATAATTAACACTATTTTAATTTATAGTCCTAGTTTTTTTTCTTGCAAAGATTATTTTTATAAAAAAACTGTAACACATATTTAACATGTTAAATGAAGTTTTGTTTAACTACTATTATAATATAAATTTATAAACTTTTCAATTGTGTTAACGAAGTCTTGACACACATTAATGTGTTCCTATTATTAGATTTTCATAAATTTTTAAATGATTAATTAAATATTTTAAATGTTCCTCTAAGAAGCATTGAAATACTTGTCTTGAAAATAAAGAAATTTATAATCAAATATTGACTCTGTGTAACAATAAATTTTTACACGTAGATGATGTTTCAAATCTCGAGGAATTTAAAGTCGAAAGGACAGAGAGATATTAAATAAAATACTTTATTAAATAAACTAAGCTTAAGTTCAGTTTAAATGCATTCACCAAACATTCTCGATAGATTTTCCAGAACACTGCAATATTGGATTTTTCTAGAAATATAATTGTGTGGCACCGAAGAGTAATTTAAATAAAACATGAGTTAATAACTAGGAAATATAAACGTAAAACAAATTTTCTTTCAAGATTGTACTCGGTAAAGTATAAAACTCATGTTTAACGATTTACAAGTGACATGTTTACTTTTGCACTACAACAGCCGCATTCTCCAGCAACAAGATTCACTCTACGATATTTTAATATTAGGGATTTTTTCTCTATATTTTCAATCATAAAGTCCTTAATAATAACGTAAAGCAAGTCATGTGCACAAAATTCATTTTGATTAAATTATATAAACCGAAAAATGTCTAAATAAAGTTTAAAATTAAAAAAGTGAGTGTTTTAAACTTTCTTTATCTTGATGCAAACAATTATTTGTGGAGATACAGAAAGGAATATTTAGCATATCCAGCAATAAATCTTGTCACAAATTAGATAGTGGTGAACTTTAATTTGGACATAGTTGCATTTCCAATATTTCATAACAATGGTTTCTCTGATGCTAGATTTGGAGAAATGATAGCAAATTCATTCCTGTATTAATAGATAGCTGCTGCAAAAAGTGTTTTTGAGAATGATTACAGTTATACTGTAAAAGTTACATTGGTTGCGCCAATTCATTGGGCGGAAAATTAAGTTGACGTACATGTGTTTTTTAAAAAATCATAGACCATCTAAAGATCATTTGTTATGCTAGAAAATTGCCATAGGGTCTCTCATTCCAGATCTAAAATCCGGGCATTCTTAATTGAAAACGTAATAAATTTATTCCGATTCCTTTTATCTCTACTCATAGCTATAGTTAATATTATATATTCAATCAATAGAAAGAAACAAAAACAAAATTCACTGCCCTAATCTTACTAAACAAAACAGTATTTATTAAAACGTGAAAGGCTGTCACCATAACATACAGATTGATTAATTAAATAGATACCATTAAATGGTATCTATTTAAGATTGAAAACCAATCTTAAATAGATACCATTTAATAGTATTTTTTTATTCATGTATCTCGCCATTTCAATTAAAATTTTTTTCATTAAAATGGGATCAGCTATCATCATCTGATTAAATCCCAATGAAAAATATATATCATATTATATTTATGTATCTCACTATTCCAAATAAAACTCTTTTCATTAAAATGGGATCAGCTATCATCATAAAACACTGATTAAATCCCAATCAAAAAATAAATATCACACAATGTTACTTTCGTAATTTTATTTGTACCTCTGCAAACTATAAAATATTTTGAAAAAATCAATGCACGCTAACATGGTATAGTTATGTTTACCGTAATGTACTCAAATGATTGTGTTATTGATGATTACAAAACGTAAGAGTTTTAAAATTCTGAGAGTATATATATTCTTTTTCGAATTATTGGTTCCAGCCTAATTCATTTAACAAATCACCATTCAGTATGTACATAAACCTAGACATAAAACTTCATTAAATCATTGACTTAAATTGAAAGAAAACTTAACTTATATCAGATTAATATTCATGGCAGGTCTATAATATATATCTAAATATTTATTTAACAGCCTAATTTATTTACACAATTTCCTTCGGTACCTAAATATATTTAATGTTTTTTTTATCCAATCGTTATTTTTCTTTAAATTCCAATACAAAAGAGATAAATGAAAATTCTCAATCTCTAAACATTATGCATTCAATTTACTTAGTCAAACGTCTTGAAGAAATTGTTACTTTTTTTATAAATATAAGTGAACTTAAAGAAATATTTGATATATATAAATTTGTTGAAGAAATAAATAGAAATATTTCAAAACTTCCTAACACTCCCTCACAATTTTAAGTCCAAGAAGAACTAATAAAATAAGCTGACTAACAATTCAGAATAAATCACTTAAAATAAATTTAAATAGAAAAAAAAACATTATCAAGATATATATATATAATGTGTATATATATATATGTAATATATATATATATATGATATATATGTATATAATATATATATATATATATATATATATATGTATATATATATATATATATATATATATATATATATATATATATATATATATATATATATATATATATATATATATATATATATATATATATATATATATATGGCTTGTCGAATCTTTTGCACTTTATCTCTTCACTGGAAAATGTTGAAATTAAGTAGAATAATAAACTTTCAATATGTGAATGAAAACTTTTCTCATCTACATCATTGAAATAAAACTTAATTATTGTTAGCGAATAGTCTCTCTTACGAATATATTTTGAATTGAAATGATTGTCCTCGATCCATTATCAATTGCACTAGAAATATTGAATAAAAAGCTGAACTCTAAGAGTTATTGGTAACATAAATGTTTTTTATTTAATGAAAAATTTCAAATATCTAAAACAATTGTGAAATAGTATATCAACCCATATATATTTTACTTGTTTGAGGAATATTGTCTCATTCGGAGAATGTAGAAATTTGAGTGCCAAAAAGCATTGTAGATCAGAAAGGATGATTATCAATTTGCTCTTTAACTAGCTAAAGATAATTATGCTAATCAGGTGTGGCAATCTTTAATTATTAGTAATTTAGTACTATTTACTACATGATATGAATAATATTATATAAGCACACAATGAATGACTTAAACACAAATGACTTAATTCTTGAAAATCAGGAATTTACAATACCGTAATCAGTTTTACCGATTCTAGAACACTTTAAATTTCAAATAGATATCAGATTTATGGTTAAAGTTATGCCCAATATCTTTTATTAACATTCATTTGCCTATTTCCCTGAGATAGTCTGAGTTTCTTTCTCAGAACTGGATTTTAAAGGAATACGCAACATAAAAACGAAAGTTTACAGAAAAAAAAAAGAATCAAATATTTTTATTCCAAATAGATTTGAGCATTATGGAAAAATGTGCTTTCATTGAAGTCCTGGATAATTGTTTTTAATATTTGAGCAGAATATGTTTGATACAATATGTCTTGAATATAAAAGAGGTACTCAGATGTCAAAGAAATGAATGAATGAATGTTTTATATAAATTCGCTATCAGATATTCATTGAACTTGATATTAAATTTCTCATGATGAAACAAAAGAACATAAAATAATAATTACCATATTATACGATGAAAATAAATAGGTGATACTTTAAATTCCAAATATTTACCAAAATAGTATGTATATAATGTAATTTCCTCCCAAAATTGCAAGTAGAAATACAATTTAATCTAATTTCTTAAAAATAAATTCATTCAAAGAATAGCTGTCTAATAAAAATATATATAATTAAATCTAAGTTTGCGATAATAGTTTTGGTAAGATGTACAATAAAAAATGCCTTTCTTTTTTATTTGTAATTTCATCATAAAAGTTTACAAAAGTTAAGAAAAAATTTATTGTTAATTAGTGATAAACAAAAGCAATTAAGTATTTTAATTAAAAAAACTCCTTTTTCTTAACTGAATGTGAAAATGTTTTCATAATTACATTTAAATATTCCATCATAATTACAAACTGTAAAGAAAATACGTTGAAGAAATAATGAATTTATTCTAAAAACAATTAATTTTCTTTCTCAAAAATAAAATATTTAAAAATTTCCAAATATTGTTAATAATTATTTTTTGTTGCTTACGATTAAATATTTTTTTATAAAACTAATTTTATTCACTATCGTTCCAATTTAAGGTAATGAGTTATAAAAATAATTTATTTAAATAATTTTATAAATACAGAAAGCACATTTCTTTTAACTATACTTTTTCTCAATTTTTTTGATAGATAAAGGAAATAATTTTCTAGAAAATTCCAAAGGTTTTGTAACCCTTAAATTAAATATTTTGGAATAATAATTATAAAGACTTTTTCAAGGAGATTATTACATGCAAAAATATGGAATATAATTAAATGAAAAGTTTTCAAATGATAATTATAAAATATTTTATGTTTTACATTTATTAATTTTTTATCATTAGTTTTTATTAGACAAATACCAAAGAAAATGCGTATAACGCATTTGTAGTGAATCTTTTAAATTATTATTATATATATAATAATTTTAATATTGAAATTTATCTCTATATTTGAAATCACAATTACGTAATACATATAAATTACTTATTAAGATATTTCTATACAGAAGAATTCTTTTTACTCTGTCAATCTCTCTCTAATAAGAATGGGAAATTTTAATTTCATTGTTTTTCTCGATATTGTTTTAAAAATAATTCGTGGTTTTAATTTTTTTATTTACCCTTGGTATTCTTACGAATATTTTTTTTATTCAAATTATTTGTCGTCTCACTGAAATTATTTTCTAAATCAATCTATTTATTATTATAGATATTTAAAGTTTGTGGACTTTATGTGATCTCATTTGTTTGGAAATTATTATAAAATTAAGTAAATATATTAAATTCAGGGATTTTTAACATTAAGCATTAGAATACGTAGTGTTTCAATTCTAATTCATATTATAAACGTTATAAGAAATCAAATTTAAATGACAAAAATTAACTTCTATTTCCTTGCGTGAGTTCATTTTTCACAAAAATTATCAACAATTGATTCGTTGAATATAACAATTTTTTGAATTGATAACATATAAAACAAAGCCTTATCTCAAAAGTCGCAAAAGATATTTACTATAATTCCTTAATATTTTGATTTTTTTGTATAAATTCCTAACTTATTCAACTGTATTTAATTATATGTTTTTCTGTTTCTTATTTAGATACATAAATATGATCCAATATATGCAAATTCAACAGCTTAGCTTGGTAGAAGAGTTCAATTTTAATTACTCAACATATCCTCAAAGTGAATTAGATACATTTCAAAAGTAGGAACTATTCACTACTAGAATTTTAACGATTAGAAATCTTATGATAAAATTAGAAACGACATTTTTCACAACGAAGTGATTTTTAATTTTTTTAAAGTATTATTTTGTCAATATCATTATGCATTCAAGGTAATTGATTTTCGTTTCTTTATTTCTAAAAATGACGTTTAACTTTTATTCTCTTACTTTAGTATTATGAGTAGAAATATGTTTTTTCTGGTCGGATCATTAATTATCAATATTTAAAATAAATATGTGTTCAACTCCATGGTATTATTTTTATTCGATTTTTCTATTTTCTTTAAAATGCAGTTACGTAGCGTAGATAGAAGCAGCACAATGAAAAAATTATGCTGATCTAATGTATTGTGCCAATGTTTATGGTATAAGAAATTAATTCTACAACCAATAGTTGGAAATTCCCAAAGCATTGTTCTTGTACTATAAATGATACTTTAAGAAATTATCTAATTAATTTGCTTGACATTTACCAATCGTGACTCTTTCATTATGACTTATTTAGTGAAAAATACTTTTTTCACAATAAAATGTAAATATGTAATACTTATTCATCATGATATTATTTCAAGATTAGGAAATATTGGAATGAAATAACCAAAATAATGTAATTTAAAAAAAAGTAAATCTTGATTTATTATGATTTTTTATGATTTTTTATGATTTATTTTATTATGATTTACAATTTAACACATTAGGAGAAATTTTGTTTTGATTTTGAATTATCTAAATATAATGTTTTCCAGAACAATAACCTTAGAATAATTTGAAATGAAAAATATCATAATTATAAATTGTGTTATGACTCATAGTTTTTTTGTATTAAATTGTTTCTTTTCAAGGTTTTCGATTACTTTATAAATATAAATTTTATTAATTATTCAAATATCCCTTAAATATCATTTTTTATGTTGTCATATGATTGTTGAGGCTAAAAATAGTTTCGTTCATCGAAAGCATTTGAAATATTAAAATATATCCCAGTGTTCAAGGGAATTAAAATATTTATCAATGTTTTACTGGCTGAAGATATTTTCTTCTTAAATTTTGTTTTCACTTCAAATTCTCTGTAACGTTGCATTTTTTATTAATTATAACATCTCTCTACAAACTCTTATAAACATGCGAAGTGATGTGTATCCTTTTTTATTATAAAGCATACTGCAAATTCGAAGCACAAGTTTGTTAATTATTATAAGAATTGAAATAAAAGATATAACTATAATTATATATATTCTGTGTTTTTTAATAAATTTTTTACACATAAACAATTTTCAGATGATGTAATGTTATATGATTCAAACATAATAAAACTACGGAAAATTAATTTAGGACCACTTAAGAACTCTAGCAGTATGTGCCAAACATTTTGCGTGTTTGCACAAGTAGCATGAAATACGACCAAATAAAATATCTAAAACAAAAATTGTGATCAATAAATAAAACGAGATACATGTTAAAGGAATCGTGCACAAGTAAAAGAGAAAGCATCACTTAAGAGGAATACAATTGTTTAATCGTTAGGACAAGAATATAGCTTCTTTCAGTGTACATGTAAATAGACATTAAACTAATATAATTTATAAAATGTTTTGTAAAGCAATTATTTATTTTGTATTAACGGAAATGTGTGTAATCAATTTGCTTAATAATAAGCATAAGTTATTTGTTTACTTATTCTTGATCTCATAAATTAATCATTAATTTTTTTTAATAAATGAAGAATGGAAGGATAATTAATAATGTGCCATTTGTTAACTAAAATGACACACGTTACATAAAGTTAAAATAGCAAAATTAAGTAGAAAGATAATTGTATGATAGTTAAAATTAAACAAGCATTTTAAATAGGAACATGGTTTTTATATTAAGCTAAAAATACTTAAACAAAAAATTAAATACAAGAGCACCAAATGTATAAATGATATTCGTAACTTACTTCCAAAAACAAAAATATGTTATGATTAAATCTTTTCATATGATTGCTTCATAACTAGAATTTTCTTATGAAAAAATTTATTTGTTTATTATAGAAATAACTTTCCACACTGCTCTAAATAGAAATGCTCTAAATTTTTTTCGCGATAAAAATAAAATGCAACTTTTATATAATGAAATCTTATACTTCCAAGAATTTTTCTAAGTTGATTGCACTTGGCTTCCTTTTTCCACATTCATTGTTAAAAGATTCCACCACATTTCTCAATTCAATTATGTTTCCATATAAATTTAGAAAAAAATATTGATATTCTTTTATGTAATATTGTATTTTACCATGCACTTGCTTAAAAATATTAAGATTTTCAAAATAATTAATATTATGAAGATTTTACCTCAATTACAAAAATATCAACCTCAAATAACAGCATCAGAAATAAAAATTGATTTAAGAACTTTTTAAATGTTTATAGATTTTGTTTAGTATTTTAAGATGCTTATTACTTATTTTTATGTAAATTTTCCATTTTTTTTCGAAAAAAATTAATATTCCAACATCGATCTTATTTTTATCGATTTCTATAACATCACTATTTTTGTATTGAAAAGAAAATATTTCATGGCTAAAAAATTCTTTACCATTTTACAATCGGAAGTTTTACAACAACGAACATTCTTCCCCTAATCAATATATCACATGATTGGATAAATAACTTTGTGAGTGTGACAGCTTAAATAATTCTTAATTTTAACTTTCTGATTAAAATATCGGTTTATTTTCATTTTCTATATACCAGTTTACCTTCGTAATGTATTTTGCATGTCATAAGCAATACTAAATTTTTAGTTAGTCATCTATTGATAAATTTATGGTATGCTTTTAATTTGCATTAGAAATTTAGTTCTAATTGAATCCATCCCATTAAAACACGATTATGAAGAACGTTTGCGATTATGAGGAAAAGTATTTCTCTAATTTCATTTTCAGATATTAAGAAGATTCTGACGATTATTATTTTTTTTTATTCTTTGAAAAGGTAAAATATAGAAATTTTGCTTTTTAATGACATCATTTTTTCATAGCTGAGATTTTGTTTTACTTTTTTGGAAGATGTTTACATTTTGGACAGGGAAGCTAATCAGACTGGAATGTATACTTTTAAAGTGGATCTCAAATTACATAACAAAAATATCAACCTCAAATAACAGCATCAGAAATAAAAATTGATTTAAGAACTTTCGAATTCAAACCAATAAATTAACAATATGGCTGCCAACCATCATAGTTGGTGAGGGATAGAAGTAATTATTTTTGGTGTCCAATCGTTTTAAAAATTAGAACTATATCGGATTTGATGAAATTTATATAACAAACAAGCTTTTTAAAATACCAATGTTAGTTTTATTTCATATTTTATAACCATTTTCAATGTAATAAAATCAAAATAAATAATAAATGCTGTATTATATTTAAGATACAATTTATATTTGTTATATATGTATTTTATAATTTATCATTTCGTTTTTCATCTGCACTGATTATGTATTACTTAATCGATACGTATTTAAGAGCTAAATATTATTCTTGGTTCCAGTCGTTATTTGATACATAATTAAATAGAATTCTTAAAATAGATATCTTCAAATAATGATAGAATCTAGTAAGTTTTCTTTTAAATATAGAACGCGTTTTAGAAGATTTTTTGTCAATTCAATATATAAAGGGTTAAAGATTAATTTATAAAAATAAATAATATGTTTTCATGTAAATATTACTTCATAAATATTTAAGGTAAAATCACTTGTATGGTAGGATTGAGATTAAATAAAACAATTTATATATATATAACTTGTTTTATTTAATCAATCATACCATACAAGTGATTTTACCTTAAACATTTAAGTAATATATATTTATATATATATATATATATATATATATTTATATATATATATATATATATATATATATATATCAAAACTTCACCATTACATTATTCACGCATGTGAACTAAAAAGAAAAGTTCATCACAATTTCAACTAAGTGAAATAATACTTAGAATAAATAATATTTGATGTCATCAAATAATTTCATTTCAATTTGTAAACAATTCCACCAGAAATTTTAATGCACATAAAAGAGATTTGAAAAAAATATTTAGTGGCTTCTTTTAACTTTAATAACTCTGAAAAGTATAGTATTTGAATTGATGTAGTTATTTGAAATGAATTCATTTTATAAAGAATCTTAATTTTTTTAATGAATTCTATTATAGATTCTTATAGAAAAATCAGACCGATTGGTTGGTATTTCATTAAATCAAATAAAGTTTTTGCAATAAGACAGTACAAAGTATATGTGAAATTTATAAATATGAATTGAACTTTCAGTATAAGCAAATAGTTGAAAATTTTTATATGGAATTTAATTTTCTAGAAATGACAAGTCAATTGGTTGATAATTGATAGGATGAATCATCTTTAGCTCAAAATTTCAAAATAATCAATCAAAACATTTTTACTCAAATTTAATACCAATTAAAAATATTGAAACAAGAAAAGGAATATATTTTTTCGTTGTTTTTGTTGAAACTGCTTCTTTTGCATCCATCATCATCAACTTTTCCTGCGCTATTTATGTGAAGGAATCACTTATTATTCTTCTGATACACATTTGAATCACTACAAAATAGAATAGGAATTGATGAGTACTTGAATGCATTAAACTATTTTACATTATTCAGTCACTGTTTGGTTAGAACAATGGTCGGCAAACTTATTAGCCAAAGAGCCACATATGAGGATTTATACAATTTTTAAAAAATTGGGAGCCAAATCTGCTTGTTTAGTAATATTTTTTACAATAAATACGTAGTACACTAAAAAAACTAAACTTCATACTTAAAAGTTTTTATTACTGAGGGCAAAATGAGCTTGGATCTTTGCATCGCATAAGAATGTTTGAGTAAGTCATGTTTGTATATTGTTGTTTTTAATTTTAGGCATGAATCCAAGTTCTCCTCAATTATCTCATCATCAATCAGACGACTTCTCAGTTTACTCTTGATAATGTTCATTCTTGAAAATGATTATTCACATATATGTGTAGAGCCGAAAAGGGAAAGAACAGGAAACGTGAGCTTTTTCAGGTGATCGTAAGAGTCAGGAACACTATTCCAAGCATTGAAAATGATCAGGTCTTCCTTCTCCAGGTCATTCAAAGCAGAACACTTGTGTTGTGAACTAATATCACATTTTTCTTTTCCAATTTTTCCAATTTAACACCAAGACGATCTAATTTAGAGCGCAATATTTTCTTGTTTAATAAATTCTGCATTTGTATATTAAACTACCAATGTCAATTTCAAAACGAGAAAATTTCAACTGGGTTATCGTAGCATTAAGAGGATTTTCGACAAATGCTGAAGTTGCTCTGCTGTTTTTAAATTCCTGAAACTTGCTAAGAAATGTTTCCCTTATATTTAAAATTATTATTTTAAAATGGTGTTTATCAATAGAGGAATTATTTTCTTGGTGATGCTTAAGTGGGCTCGGCAAGTGAAACAATGTTTCCCTTTCAAAATCCTGAGCAAAAATGGATAATTTATTTTCGAATTTTACTACTATTCGAACATGGAAACAATTAAGTTCTGTTTCCCTTATAGTTTAAGATTAAGCTTATTTAGATGAGACGTAACGTGTACCATGAAAAAAAGTTTTGGATCTACTGATCGTCTGTTATTTCTGGATAGTAAACGTCCTTCTCAAGGAAAAATGCTTTAATTTCCAGAAAAAGGAACGCGAAACGCTTTAAAACTTTTCCCTCTTGATAACCAACGTACCTTGTTATAAAGCAAAAGATCAACGTATTCACTTTCCATTTCAGATAAAAATTCTTTGAATTGGCAATGATTAAGAACTTTAGCTAAACTGGAGTTTATAGTGATTATCCCTAGTTCCACAACTTTACAAATTTCATTCGGAAATGTGTTTGCGCACAAATCACTTCTTGGTGAATCATATAATGGTAAACAAGAATTCGAAATTTATTTTTTCTTTCAAAATAGCAACAAACTCTTTTCTTATGCCGGTCATATTTTTGGCCTTATCTGTTGAAATCGACACAATATTATCGAGGGGAATATGATATTTATCCCTATACTCAATAATAGCATTTGTGATAGCTTCTTCACACGTCTGACCTTTGAGTGGCAATAATCCTGAAAGTTCTTCTTTAGGGCCTGAATGAAACACAACTCGTACAAAAAGTGAAACTTGCGCTGCCTCATTTATGTCACAAGACTCGACAACTGCTAATGAAAAAGCCGAAACCAATTTCAGATCTTCAATATGCTAGGTAGCTATATTCGAACGCATTTTAATTTTTCATTCTTTAATGGGCTTGACAGGCAATGGTAACTCTTTAATACTTTTCAGAATATCTGCTTTGTTCTTAAAATCCAAAAATAGCCCTTTAGATGCATTTATAAAACAATTTTTAATGCATTCGCCGTCTATATACGATTTTTTTCTCTTAGCAATTGCTTGACTAAAAACAAAACCTGCCATATTAATATTGCTGGAAGATTGCATCCAGTTATTAAATACGGAAATTAACAACTCTTGACTCTTCTGAAGTACCTGAATGATTTCTTCCTTGCATCACTGGTAGGATATTTAGTGCTAAATGACGCGTGTTTTCTTGTAAAGTGTCTCTCTAAATTTGACTATTCGCGAATTTCTTCTCTTTACAAATAAGACATGTCGGAAGTCCAAGTTTTGAATAAACGCAAAATTCTCGGCCCACTTAACTTTAAATTCGTGGTTTTCATCTTCCGTTGTACTTTTTTTTTGGTAGTCATGTTAATTAGGGTGCCATAAAAATATTCCAAATATATTTTTTTCTAAAACCATCAGTACAAAATTATTATCCTTATTGAATTGAGGAAAATAAAAGTTAAAAAAAAAATTAAAAAATACAATTTTATTAATGCATGTAACTGCACTAAAAAGAAAAAAAAATTCCATCATCAGAATAACAAATTGTTTAATGTGACAAAAAATGGATAAAGACTTCCAACATTTGGACAAATAGAAACTATGGAAAGATAGATTACAAATTTTGTACAGGAACCGCAAACATATATATAGCGCAGGTGTAATAAAATTGTATAAAAATATCTATAAGATGTCCAGCTAGAATGAAAAATACGATAACTTTTTAATAAGACAGGACAACGGTTGATGATACAATACTGTTCAACACTGAAACTGCTGGTCTGTCATGCCAATTTGCACCCCCACCTTATTTACTTTAGAGAAAGTATCCTCGCGAATGCTTATATATAAAATTTTAATTGTGCTTATCTATCTTTTAACTTAAACAAAAATTTATGCTTGTTTTCGATTTATAAAAAAATTTTACTTTAGCAAAATATGATGTAATTTTTTTCTTACCAAGTTTTCCTTTTTTTAAAAAATATATCTTTGTGCCTTCCGTGAATATTTGTGCTACGGCCGCACTTAAGCAGCCAAAGAGCCACATTTGCTGACCACTGGGTCAGAACAAAAAAATTTTTAAATTCAAAATTAATACGAAAAATTTCCGTATATTTTGATTAAAACTAATGACAAATCAAAAATTATATTCATAAATTTGATATTTATTAAAAATGAATAAAAATATTTGTCAATTTGATTCAAATCCTTGTCTTATAATAAGACCTTAAACTCTATTTATCTAAATTTCCTTCTTTGTGATTTATTAGTATCTCTTTGAATAAAACATATTTTATATCATATACATCATTGACATCTTTTATATGTATATATCATTTGAAATCATTAGAATTTTATATTTTTATGAAATTAATGACAGAATTTAAATCTGTTTGTTAGATTTGGGGTTGTTCTCTATGAGAAAAGTCCCACAGACTAGCCATAATATGATAGAAGAAATAAAGACTTGTATAACACTATCATCGAGAAAATATCCAATTCTGTTATTTCCATTATAATGGAAACAACTCAATTAATTGACTGGATTAGGATTTATTGAAAATATGATTAATATTGATTGCCGTTTAAATGGATAAAGGGAATTTACCTTAAAAATTTGCGAATTACATTTCTTTTAGATTTTTCATTTTATACAAAATTATATATAAAAAATGAATAAATAAAAACATTTTATCGTTTATATTAAAATTAAAATTGATAAAAAAGCCTTTTAAATAATATTTGATGTAAGGAAATCATTTATTTTTTATTACATCAATTTTTTTATAAAAAATCAATTGAGTTAAAGAAATTAGTCTGTTTGATCTGTTTTAATCTATAAAGAAGAAAAAATTGATGTAATGATTACATATGAAATTGCCACCAAAAAATTCAATTTGTAATTTCTCTATAAATGACACATTCGAATATCAGAATAAATTATATATTATAAATTTTTTATTTAAATACTTATATATACTTAAGAACTATTACATTACATTATCTCCTTATTAGCAGACAAACCTACATATAAATAACTCCTCACATCTGACTGAACTTTACCAATTAATTGATATTTGCGAGAGAAGAACGTGCTTCGACTGCTATAACTTCATCCCCACTTGAAAACATTTGCTCATTCAGTATTCTGCAGATCCAGTTTTCGAGAAGAAAATTAGCCTTTATGTAAGAGAAATGCTCCCATAATATAAAGGTGAGAATGCAGTACTGAAAATAAGTTTTGAAATAAATTGAAATCATTAAATTATTATTAAATTACTCTAATTGTTTAACTTAATAATTGCTAAAGAGTGCAATTAGCCAGTTAAGAAATGCTCTGGCAAATCTTTATTCAAGAATTCATTATGCAGAAGAAATTGGATTTTGCTTATGTTAAAAAATCTTCATGAAATTCACAGATTAATGTCTCGGTTTTTTTATGTAAAACTTTAATCCTTCAATATATTCTCTATTTTTGTAAACAACGATAAATAAGCCTGTATGTAATTGCTCTTTCTCTAAATGACTTTTTGGATACTACACTTAATTTTCTAAAAATATTATGTCATTTTGCATACATTTTAAAATTTTGAGGAATACATTTCAATAATTATTTAACAAAATTTCAAAATATATTATTTATTATTATAAGTTTTTAAATTCAAAAACAATATATGGTTTAATATCTCAGAAGCAAATCTACGTGCTCTTTCAAAGTGCTTATTTTTCTGCTTTTGAAAAATTTATATCACATGCTAATGCGGCACAAATGCACAATCTTCTTAACACCGTTTGATATAAAGTAGGATAAGTAGGATAAATGTTTTTCTTGATTCTCATCATATTAGAGGATTTTCAGTCTTTCATTTCTTTGCAAGAGTCTTTCAGCTCTTGCGAATATTCATCGAATTTCACTATTGAACATGATTGTTAATTAGCTATTCTTTGTAGTTTGATAAAAGTTTTATCGAATTCTTCTCAAATTGCGGTATCAGAAAATTCTGTTATAGATAAAGGAATATCAGTAGAAGCTCTTGCCTTTTGTTGCAAATATGGTGTTCTTAGCTTTTTCACTATACAATATTAGCATTTCTTAACTGTCTTATCTTCTTGAATAAGAAATTTCTTGAATCTGGAGTCTTAATAGTGAAGCCTGTCCAATTCATTTGTAAAAATATACCTTAACCTTTCCGACAAACCTTTCTATAATTCCGTCATAAATTTTTTAATTGACTTCATTTGTTAACATCTTTAATAATTCTTTACCGTTTCACTATTAGTTTCATCAGAATTACAATTTTAGAGAGAAAAACATATTTTGTCTAAGACATTTCTGAAGTTCCCTCCTGAAAATATTTTTAAATCAATGTTATTTTGTATAATTTTCCAATCAGAGCTTGTAAAACTGTTACCAATTCTATCGTTATTTATTTCTTTATGGAGATAAATGCTCCTGTTAATAGAATAATATGGTAAGTCTCCTTAACTATTAGAGTGACCGGGATAAAATATCTATTCTCGATTGTCACGACCAGAATCGTTGTTTGACTGAGTAAAAAAATATAAGAGTAATGAGTTTAAACAAAGTCCAGTCAATTAGTAGCATTGTCGTAATATTGTCTTGTATCCCTAGAGAATAAATCACAAATTTTAAACAGAAAAACAATTCGAAGAAATTGCATTCTTTTGAAGCAAAGAGAACAGCTTAAAAAAGATAATACTTCTTAAAAATATTTCAGATGTGAAGATGTGGCCATACCAAAAATCATATCCCAAAGACAAATATTGAAGAATGACCTGCAATCTACTACATGTTCACCTCAAGTCTTAACTGAAAAACACATGCCAAATTCGATAAAAAAAAAAGGTGCCATGATAGAGAAACTTCCACTGCAAGCAACAAAAATGTTTCAAACTTGAGAAAAACAATTTTCTCCACTGGTTGGAAATGTACTAATACAAGTCCCTGATGTCAATTATGTTTATACAAATAATCGAAATGTGTTAATTGTTGCAGTTGAAATAAAAGACTCGGACTTTTAAACATAGATAAATAAAAATAGTAACTATATGTAGATTTACACACATAACCAGCTTGCAATTTATAAAGAAACATTATTTTCCATACATAAGATTTCTTCTCAAGAAATATCACGGAGAGCAGTAGGTGCATCTTATTTCAGGAGATAATGTTATACACGTTGTCATTACAAAAGGGAGTGCTCCAAAAATAAATGTAACTGTAAAAGCAATCAATATGCCATAACAGTTTAAGTCGTAACAATAAACAAAATTCGAATCATATATAATTAAGTAAGATTTTTATTACTATTATTTTCTTTTCTCATTTAGAATGTACTGTTTGATTCAAGTTCTTGGTCACTTCTCTCAGAAAAAGAGGCGAAACGGTTACATCTATTATATATATATATATATATATATATATATATATATATATATATATATATATACTTATATATATATAAATTATGAAAGTAAATAATCATATGAGTTGTTAAAGAATACCAGCTACAAATTTGCAATTAAAGCAAAATTGTTTTTAAAACAGTCTAGGAAATAAAGGATTTTGTTATTTTCATTTAATTTTATAAAGCAAAATATTTTATACATTGAAAATTATTTTATTTAGCAAAAATGTCTTAAATAAATTTAAATTGATATAAATATTCTTATATTTCTTTATGTGGATACGTTTTAATTTTGTGTAATATAAGGATAATTAGGCCTATCAAATGAAAATAAAATCAGTAAATGACTATTAAAAGAAATGTTTTTCAAGATTTTTGAAAATAGAAAAATAACGAATATTATTTAAGTATATTTTTTACAACTAAGCAAATGTTCTTACCATAAAAGAGATTGTACAACAACAACCCGATGAGATTACGAATTTACAATTAATTTTTAAAATAAATATTTAAACTTATTAAAAGTATTAACTCTTTTATTTCCTATAGTAAATTGCATTATACAAACCAAAAAAGGGAAATGTTTTACCCTCTTTTGAAATTTACTCATATTTTAGAGCAAGACTGAGTAAAAAATATAATATTTTAAAACAATCCCTTAAATGCAAATAAAATAAATACTTCAAGAAAAAAATTTAAAATGTAAAATAAAACAAAGATTTTTAGTCAAATAAATTTAAAGAAAATAGGTATAGTTGACAATTTACAAATATATAAATTAACAGTAATGTTTAATTTATTTAGAGTTATTCATTCTTATTTTTACTTGAATTAGGGAATGTCCTATGACACACTGAAGATAATTAACGCCGCATTTGAAAATTTTCATATTTTACAACTTGTCGGAATGGGAGTTTCACAAACAAATGACTCTGTTCCATGTTTCATGGTAGAAATTACAGAAAACATATGAGCACACACTCAACAGGTGTGCATAGAGAAAACAAATGCACAGCATCCATGTCCTTAGAGCTCTTACTTCAAGGTGACAGGTAACATCCAAGTTTATTTTGAACACTTTGTAATATACTGAGGAAAATTTATACAAATATTCAAAATTTTAATTTTAAGATTATATGTATTTAAATGTAGCCTACCGATGGCTGAGTCGTTTGCGCTCTTGACTCCTGAGGTATGGATTCCGGGTTCGAGCACCGGTTCAGGCGTGGATGTTATTTTCTTTGTCTGTTATCTCTGTGTTTCTCAGTCCTTCTTTCTAAGATGGTTTACGAATGTGGCCCACCCTATAAATGGGATTGTCGTGGTATGGCGTGGACAACGCTACTCACCTCTGTGACTTGGTTCACAGGTGCCCGTTGGGTAAAGACAAATGAGTTTCAATATCAGATCTTGTTGAGGTAAAGGTTCGTCAACCAAGTGCCTGCCATTGGAAAAAATACTTGATGAATCATGTAAAATCATATAAAAATGTACAGTCACAACTTTAATTTCTTTAATGGAATTTTACTAAAACATAACCTTTTTGTGAAATTTTTAAATAATATCATTTAATAACTCTTTCAAACATTTTATTTTTGTTAATAATAAATTCTCATGAAAATGCTTTTAAAATTAATTATTTTTAACTAAAATATATTTTTACTGTGACATATAATGTTTTTAAAATGAATATATATATACCTCATAATGTGAAAAGGATATTAATCAATATATACTATTCAAGGATATCTATAGTAAATACTAATCACTTTTAACAGTGTCTCTATAGTGTAGATCAAAGGTAAAATGAGCTTGAGGAATGAAAACAAACTTAATCTTGTAATTACATAGTTTAGAATTAATAAACCAAATGTTAACAGTATCTACCCATTCATCAGCTAATCAAAACAAAACCAGAATACTAATTAAGCAAACTGTCACTAATAAATTTATTTTTCTACACTTGCTAATTAAAACAAGGAAATAAATTTAAGCTTTCTCTATTTGTCGAAATGATCGAATACTGAAATTCACATAGTTAAATTGTATTTAAATTTAATTTAGCTGAATGAGTTTTAATTAGTAAAAATGAGCTTTTAAATTTTTTATGGAGAGTTATACGCACGATAAATATTGTTTTTGCGCAAGTTTTGTAAAATTACCTTTGTATGAATTACAATTACAAAAATATTATCTTTGACTAAAATAATATTATTTAAAGATTATGTACATGATACCTTTGAATATAATATTTTGAAATATGTCCCTGCTTTAAATTAGTGATACTCACACTGAAAAGAAAAACACATAAAAAGAACTAATAATATATGATTATAAGTAACTTCAAAATCTATTTTATTGCAGTTACTCTTTATAAATGAATATTATTTGAATAAATTTTACCATCCATAAAATGCACTTATCAAATTTATGCATTTATGTTTAAAAATACTGAATTACAAGATACGCTTTTAAACACTAAACAAGAAGCATTGTAATATAAAATGCTAAAAAAACCATGTACATTGAACAGTAAATTGTAGTAAAATAGTTAAATATTAACAGAAATAAGTGAATTAATAATATATTTTATTTTATACTTGCTTTATAAGAGAATATTATCATACAGAAACAAATGCTCGGTAAGAACTTCTTTTTAAACTTGTGCATTATTATTTTGTTAATATTTAACAACAGGACAAGTTTTATATGAATACAAAATAAAAACTCACATCACTTTAAAAAATAACTTCATTGAACACTAAACTATTCAATGGAAAAAATGTGTTCTAGTTTAAATCTTCCATTAACTTATAATTAAATTGAATGGTTTGGTAAAAACTTTAATTTTGTCTTTAATGAAATACTTTTTTATTGTATTTCATTAAATGAAGTTTGAAACTTTAAACCAATTCCCTGGATAATTCCAAAATTAATTAAAATAGTCAGATAAAGCTGTTTTATATTTTTATGGAACATGTTTCTGTATTTTAAGATACATTGTGATGCACTGAAAGGTATAATTAGTACAATATTTTAAAGACTTACATTTTGTATACGTTTAAACATATATTAAATGCATTATAAAATAATTTAATAAATTTTGGACATAAATTTCTAATACATAAATTATGTATACATCTAATGTAATTGCTTTTACTGTTTAGAACCAAGTAATTGAAAAATAAAGTATGAAATTAACAAATTTAAAAGTAATTACTCATTTAGATTAATTTTGTGATTTATTATAGATAAGCAAAATGCATGCGGTGTTAAACGAAAATTTACAACCATTTAAAAATTCTTGAAGAAAGAAAAGATTATGTGTGTGTGAGAGAGAGAGAGAGAGATAGAGAAAGATAGATAGAGAGAGAGAGAGAGAAAAAAAAGTGAGAGAGAGAGAGAGAAAAAAGTGAGAGAGAAAGTGTTACTAGTTATAAGGAGGATATAGACCGGTGATGGGAAACCTATGACACGTGAGTCAGACACTGACCCATGTTTGCTCGGCAAACGTTTGCTTATGCGGATTTATTTAGATTTTTCTAATTTGTGTGGATAATTTATATTCGATTTCTATTTTTCAAATACTGCATTGACACAAAAGCAATGTATGTAAATGCTGTCAATAACCTTCAGTTTGATCATTGCGGTTTTAAAGTTAAACAAATGACGACAAATGCACTTGTAGTATTTGAAATAAAACAAAAGTGCTTTCAAAACATCAATAAAATCTATAATTTTACACACATTTTGTTTGTTGAAACAATAACTACATTTAAAGCATTTTTTCTATAAAGTTATGTTCAGTTATGTTTGCAAAAAGAGACTTCCGTAACACTTGTATCATCCCCTCTCTGTTTCACCTTTTGAGGCGCTAATGTGTGCCACGGTTATGTCCATTGTCCTCGATTATTAGGCTAGAGCTTGTTTTAATAAAATTAATAACGAACCAATTCACTTATTACCACAAACATGGTACTGCGGATTCTTAGGACCAACAGTTCAATATTTCCTCATACACGAACAGCCAGATGAGTTCCAGATGAGAAACTGCACATACTCACAAGTACGTTATCGGTTCATTGGTATTAGTACGTTATCGGTACATATATATAGCTTAACCGTAAATAAATTAATAAAACCTACATCCCTACACCCACCTCTCCCTCTCCAATATCTAGCAATTTTTGGAATGCCATTTAAAGTATCCTTGTACCAGTCAGTACCAGTGCTGAATTTGAATTTAGAGGCATACATTTTGAAAGTGATTAAAAATTATATATATATATATATATATATATATATATATATATATATATATATATATATATATATATATATATATATAATTGTATACTATGTCAGCAGCCAAAAATTGAAAAACAAGCTATATAAATTCTAAGCCATATCATCATGCTGAATGGTTTCATAAATATATTTTCATTAAAAGGAATAAAATGCCTAAAATATATGTGCAAATTTTTATTGAAAAACGACTTCACACGCGCAAGCGTGCATGTAATATAAAAAAGAAATTTAAAACCTTACATTCTAATCTCGGCTTATCAACAGATGACGAAAAAAAGGCGTATTTTATGCAAATGAAAAAAGAGAGAATGTTTTTTGAAACAGTATTTAAAAACTTTGTTTTCGTTTCCAAGAAATTCTATTAGAGCTTCTAGCTTCTAGGTTGCTCATTGTATTTCTCGTCACGGGGAACAACTTTCAGAAGAAGAATTTATAAGAAAATGTTGCCGACCAACTTGTCTAGTGGTCAGCGTGCTTGACTACGGATAGGCAGGTCATGGATTCGAATAATGGTTCAGGCATGAATGTACTTTCTTTCTCTCTCTATACTGTCTTTGTCCTTTCCTTGTGCGAATGAGGTGTGAATGGTTGCCTACCCTATAAATGGGTACCTATGACATGTGTGTGTGCTAAAGAAGTCGGACTCCACACCAAGTACGGTTCAGTTGGTAGTGGAGCAGCTCACCCCGATTTGCCAGCCTAGCTGGCACACGAGAACAGCAACAAAAGAAAGTGTTTCATAAAGTAGTATTATATTGTTTGCTGATTTTAAAGAAAAAGCATAGATTATAAAGCGTATAAAGTATTTATCTATAACTTGCAATAACTAAAGATCAAGTAATAAAATTAGAAAAACATATTTTTTGGGAAATACATAATGACTTAAATTATTCAGAAATTCATATCCAATTGTTGTGGAAGAGAGTAATGATATAAATGTTTATGCCCGTTTATCAGTTTATGCTCGGCTTAATGATGGAAATATAATGCAAGAAGAATTGATAGAACTAATAACATTGAAAGGAAAATGTATATCCGTCTTGATATTTTTAAAGAATTCGATATTGCAATTAAAGAAGCGGATAATATCCTTTAGAAAATAGCTTCTGTTAAAACAGATAGTGCTTCTTATATGGTACGGAAAAACATTGGAATAATTCAATAACTTATTTCATACTTTCTGATTGAATTTAATTGCATAATATATCAACAAGTTTTATGTTTGAATCCTAATTTATAAGCATTTTCCACTTTAGTGTTATTTGTAATTAAATAATCAAAGTTATGTATTCAAAAGAGCTTAATAAAAGGCAATTTGCACATATTTTATGAGAAATTGAATGCTAATATTTAGGGATTTTCAGGTGCGAGTATTTAATTTTCGTCAAGTTCTTTGCACAACGTATTAGAAGAAATTAAGCTATTTTAGTGAAAAAGACAAATGTTTTGATGAATAATCCAATACATATATTGGTTAAATAATTAAATACTTTTATGCTATTTCTCTCACCATTTTAATAAACTGAACAAGAAAAATCATTGACATGGACTAATAATTTTAATGATTTTTGAAAACATTAAAATATTTATGATGAAACTTGAAAATTTGTTAAGGATTTGAAAATAAATATCACTAGATATATTCCTCAGTTACATAAAAATTTACAAAACAAAATGTTTTCCAAATTTGCTTATCATTGAAGAAAAAGCAATTAAAAACATTTAATGATTATGCAAGAAATAAAACAAGCTTTTTGAGGAGAGATTCAATCAATTTAACAGTTCTGGAAATACATTTCACTTTATTTTATATACATAGTAAAATTATTATTTGAAACAATAGAACTAGCCAAATTTATGTGACTAAGTCTTCATAATTCAAAAATGGAAAAAATTGAATGTTGAAGCAACTTAATGCATAAAACAAAATTTGAAGACTTAATTTTTAAAGCAAGGGGAAAACTGTAAAAGTTGTGCAAATAAAATTGATTCCACCGTACAAATCTAAAATATTATATTAAACGTGTTGGATTCTTTGCCAAATAATTTTTTGTTACTAGTATTATGAAATTATATATATATAAATATATATATATATATATATATATATATGTATATATATATATATATATATATATATATATATATATATATATATATATATATATATATATATATATATATATATATATATATATATATATATATATATATATATATATATAAATAGATATATATATATATATATATATATGTATATTATTTAAGAGTAAATTTTTTACCCTTTATATTCAAACATTTGTTTGCATTTGATCTAAACACAGAATAATTTTTTTCCTAAACTGAAAATTTTTCATTTTTGAAACTGCATTATTACCAGTTAAGACAATTTAATTTGAAAGGTGTTTAGTTTAACAGAATGTTCCATTAAAAATTGCTAATATTTATTCCGGTTAATTAGCGTTCCATGAGCTTGTACTCAAAACTACGAACAAAATTTGAGCCACTTACCAAAAAGGTTCGCCCTCCATGGTATAGACATTAATGTCTATCATGTTTATGACTGCAAAACATTTAAAATCTGACTAAATAAATAACAGCAAGAACACTAAATAGATGACAGCAAAAACACGAAATATTTTAATCATATTTTGATTGAACCAAATAACATATAATACACATTTAGTAACAATAATAAGTAACATATAACGGTTATTTAGTAACATAGAATGAGTATTTAAAAGAATATTTGGCTACTGGAGTTATTTGAATAATCAAGTAATAATGATAGTTAAATTAACAAAATTTAATTTATATGTTCACTTTAAATGAGTTAATTTAATAAAAGCCTAGGCGCTTCAAAAATTCAAAAATATTGAATTATTTCATACAGAAATTCCAGTTTTATAATACTCTATATAAATAATTTATAAATTTATATAAGAGAATAATTATATAAAAGCTTTTCTTTATATTTTAGAATATATAAATTTAAGTGTAGCAAGTTATATAAATCTTCAATAAATAGCATACATGTTGTCACAAATGTCAAACGCATATTGTATTTTAAAATATATACTTATAACAATCAATTTTGTCAAATATATAGTTGGAAATTTTTTATTGTAATTCCATTTGTCAACATAAATTTTTGACATGATTTGGAGATAAACGATAATCATATCTCTATAAAAGGAAATCACTAGTTATAGAAACAAAACTCTGCAACTGTGTTCTTTATTTACTTTATTAGGAATGACAATTTTTCAGAGAGAATTGCGTTGACTAAGCTTTTATCTTATCAAACATTTCTGACAAAGTGGAAGCTTCACTTATTGATTGACATCCTTTTTTAGAACGTTAATGTCACATATTTTCTTTTCAGCAAAACGTTTATGTGCGGATTTAGCTTTTCTATATTGAGAAATTATACTTTTCAAAAGATAATAAATCATTTATACACTGAGAATGTTTAAATGAGTTATTGATATTGCAAAGAAGATACTTAAATATTTGCTTCTATGATTATCGAGTTTGTGGTATATATTTGATGATTGTACTACAACATAATAAAAATATATGATTTTAATATTTGGGAAGAAATAAAATATTTGCTTTTTAATGTTAATAATTTTAAAATTGTATATACTTAAAAATAATTCAATAAATGCTTAATTAATACTTTTATAAATAGTAACAAACGTAAATGTTAACTTTGATAAAATATTCAACAAATCTTAAGCATATTAAACATTTAAAAATCAATTCTATTTGATATGTAACACAAAAAACACACATTTGTAACTTAGCTTCTTATGACATTAATCATTTTTTGTTACTTAGGATTATTAATATTTGTAAGAATTTCTTGGAACGGGATATATTTAATGTTTATTTTTTAACTGATTACTATTTTTCCTTATCTGCAAAATCTAATTTAAATTTTATTTCAAATGAATTTCCCACAGTTTTATTAATAATATTTTTTATATTTCTTTCCTAAGGTAGTTTCTGTGCTGTATTATTAACTGTTTCATCAGCCCCTGTTTACCTAATTGTTTCTCTGATTTACTTATATGAACAAAATTAATTTGACGACGTGGTTTCCATGTCTAATTATTCCCTATTGCACTTTGGGTTTGCTTCAATAATACTAAGCGTCTAATTCAAAGTTTATTTGCGAATTTAGCAATTCATTAACTCATCTTATCGCTGTATTATATCGTTTTAGTTATTAATATTTAAAAAGAAAATCACTTTCCTCGTCAAAGATTTACTCTATTAATAACTCAATATTAATTAACTGTGAAATCAACAAAAATCTAAATTCAATGTTATTCATTTTTTTCTTAGTTTTTTAAGTGTTTGTTAAAACCTAGTCATCTTGTTTTTTATATATACGAAAAATATTTAAATTCTTTATTCATATCTGTAATTAATGGATTAACTGCTAGAACTAGACTACAGAAAATTAAATATCAAAAATGTCAATATTCTACAAACTTGACGCAAAAAGTTTCAGAATGGTTTTAATAATGCAATCTTTCTTTATGATTAATGCACGTATTTTTGCTGATTCTAAATTAAAATCGAAAGAATAATACTTACAATTAAAACTTTAATTTAAGAAATGCAATGCGCTTGTATTTATAAAATTCTATTTTGAGGAGTAATATAAATTATTATAACAAATTAATGTAATAAATGTTAATCAAATTCTCAATAATTTTCAATTATTAATTTAAAGAATATTTATGTAATTAAATTTACTTATTAATATAAGGATTATTAGTAATATTAAAAGTAAAAACTGATGAAAAATTTAAAAAAAACGAGGAAAAAAGATGAAAAAATACTGAAAATATTTCAATAATGACCAGATAAAAGGTATTAATATGAATTCTTGGTGACTTTTGTATGATCTATTTGTTAGACATGGTGAATAATAAAACATATTCTTAAATTATACTGAAATCCAAAAATGTTCATCTCTTAATTTAGAAATAGTTAAAAAATTTTTAATTTACTATTAGAATAGAAAAAGGAAAACTTCTCTTGTGAATTTAAGAAGTAGCAAAATATGAAAAATTTGCTTAAATTTAAAAAAAATATGGAAAAGAATAATTTGCTCTTAGTTTTGCGAACTAGAAATGAAATCAGTTCCCTTAAGTGAAAAACATTGTAGAATTAAATAGTAGAGTGTTCTTATTAAAATTGAACAACAATATTTCACATGATTTATTTTTGCTTAAAGTTATGATATTTCCATCATTCAGGAAGGAACCATAAGAAGAAAAAAGAGAGTAAACAATCAAAGAAAATTATTTATTTTTGCATATTTGTCCCTTTTGTATCACTGGATCTTAAGTCCCACAATTTTATTTTTCCCGCAAGTGAATGGCTCTTCATTAAGTCATTCTACAAAAGACAATTGCTTTTCTCCTGATAAACATTTTATTATTTTAAAGTATTATTCAAAAGGCAAGAAAAAATTTTAACAATTAAATAATAAGTGCAAATTTATAAAAGAAACAATAGAAACTAACAATGGAGATGGTAAAAAGTATTGTATCAAATAAGATAAATGTTTCCTCTATTTACATTATTTATAAAATGGTTTTCTTTTCAGACAGGATTAATTATAAGATGGTGATAATAAACAATGATAAGAAAATTGCATGGAATGAAAAAAATGTTTTTTATTTCGTTTAAAAAAACTAAAAAAGTTTTACAGAATTTTATAAATAATAGCAGAGTTAAAGTATATTTCAGTATAGAGTGAAATGGTAATATAGAAAATAATAGAAATCAAACAAAAATGAAAGAACATCCAATATCGTTTTAGTAATGTTATGTATGTGTTTCACGAATAAGTATTTTCTATATGCATAGAAAAGTTAATCATATCTTAATAATACATTTAATCTCATTAATGAAACATTTTTATTCAAATTTCAGATGTGAACTTTGGAACATTTTAAATTCCATATTTCAAAAAAATGTAAAATAATCCCGAGTGATTGACTGTACATAGTTAGTAAAATGGAATGCACTATATACTATTCAATAAACAGAAAATAAATGTAGCTCATGCATAAAATTAAATACCCTAAAATATTTATCCATAATTTTTAAACATAATAAATAATTAACTGTGTGATTCAGCTTAAAAAGAAGAAATTTCCTTTGATTATATCCTTTTATTCCAGAAGTGTATTACATATATATATATATATATATATATATATATATGTATATATATATATATATATATATATATATATATATATATATATATATATATATGTATATATATATATAATGCTATCAATATTATTCAAATTCTGAGTATATTGCTTAGAAATTAACACAGAACAGTGACATAAAATGCAGCCCAATGCATAACCGTGTTCTTAAAATATCATAAATCAAGCAGAAAAGCTTTTGTGACATGGAGATTTATATGGGTGTTTCGTGTTTTCGTAGTAAGAGATATTACATCTGGCATTTAAGTATAAAATATGAAGGCAAATGTGTGTGTGTGAGAACTACTATATTATTAAATGTATTGTGTAACGTACAAGTTAGCCAATACTAATTTTTTGTCTTCAAAAGATTTCCTAGTGGTTTAATTTTATGTCTATGTGCACAAATAAAGTTTTTTCTTCTAATTATATATAATTTTGGATTTTTCAACAAATTACATCTTTAATGAACAATAAACTGAGATTCAATGTAAATAAAATTAATTCACAATATATGTATACATATATAGATATATATGTTTAATTTATTATCTTAATTATTTTCTAAAAAAATATTTGAGGTACTTTTAAGATCATTATGGTTATCATTCATTATTGATAACTCTGTAATTTTTTAAAAATGACGATGAATAATTTAATTTTCTGAAGTTGTTTATAATACTATTTAATCAATATTTATGAATAAGGAGTTTGTTTCACTTACAACACTAATAAACAATCGAGATAAATTTTTGAAACAGATAGCTAAAAATAACGTAGAAATGAAGTTATTTACTTCATATGGAATGATATATGCTTTGATGATTAATACATATTTTATATTAATTTATTTAAATTTATTAATAAAAAATTAAATAAAAATTTAAAAAAATATAATTATATAAATTATTATATAAACATAATTTTATTTAATTATTATATAATTTATATAAATGAATATTTCATAATATATTTAACTGTATAATATATAAATTTTATAATTTATTATAATATAATTTAAATTTTTAATTTATTTAAAAATATAATTTTATTTAATTATAACTATTTATAAATTATATAAAAATTATTATTCAATGAAAAAATTATTCTTAAAAATTTACAAAATTATAAAATTTTTAAATATAACAAATAAATATTTTACTAAACAAAGCATTCTGAATGACGTATAACCTGACTCAGCTTTTAAAGGAATGAAAATAATTCAAATTTTTCCTTTTCGCAGAATAAACCTGTATATATTTTATTCCCAAATTAATTTTCTCATCCTTATCCATTGCCTTAACGATTGTTTCCCTAAGTTTTTTTTCTGACAGTTAGATAAACAAAATCAAGCTGATATGAATGTTTTCCTGTCTTTACATCTCAGTCCCAGTAATTTAGTAACTTCACACTTCTGCTCTTCGCAACATTAGCATAGAGAAGTATTACTTCTCTATATAAGTATTACTTCTGGCTGTCAGTGATTTGAAAAGTACCCATTTTCGCTTTATCTGGGTTCTGTCGTCCAAAGCGTTGGCGGAGTGTCCATGTTAATCTTTGATTTCCAACGATCTATGGCCATGGTGGTTAGGCCATCATTGGCATGATCGGAAGGTTGTAATTCCTTTCGCTGTTGTTGCGTTGATGTGAAGTGGAAGTGTGACCTCATCACTTGACTATGGTGTTTAAAATTATGAAGGTCTTGGCTATAGACAAGTATTTCAAATCTGATAACCTTAAGATACAGTTAGATGCTCCCCTGCACAATTATGTTTGTGCCTTATCATCCACGGATACACTTTCGTTTGTTTTAAATATTCATCAGAATATAATTTCACTTCTTATTAATTTTGCATAATTGTCATTCATTTTTCGCTTCTTATTAATATTGCATAATTGTCATTCATTTTCCGCTTCTTATTAAAATTGCATAATTGTAATTCAAAATGTTCATAAAAATTATCCTTAATTAAAAAAATCTTCTTACATTTCCAGATTTGATCATTTAATGACTAATAAATCTTATTCATGTTTTGGAAAATGTCTTTTATTTGTATACATAGATTATGAATTAAAAAGACATCGGAAAACTTAGTCATTGGAAATATATGAGAGAACTTGTATTGATGGAATATCAAACGAGAAATACCAACAATTTAGCTGTCATAGGATCAAACGAAACCAACTGTTTGATATGGTTTTAGAAAATAGAATTTATACACGTTTTGAATTAAATAATGATATTTAATAATTTTTATTTTTATATCGTAAATTTAAAATGTATCAAGATTTAATGGAAAAAATACGAACTAAACTTTTGAACAATATGAAGTGACGTGTTTGCTTAGTAATTAAAGACATCAATTCAAATTAAAAATTAATGAGGAAAAGCAAACGAGGATAACTTAAAATATTCCAGAGATAAAAGTAGTGAAAATAATCCAGAAAATTTTCCTTAGGTTATTTTGCTTGTGTTAGAAGAGAGAAATTTAGTGAAATGCATAGCCCTTAAATTAGATGTATTTAAGCAAAAATTAGTACAAGGAAAAATTATTACAAGACCAAAAAATCTTCTATTTTCATATAATAGTAAAAATTAACTTTTCGGTAATCATTTCATTAAAATTTAAAATAATGGAAGTTCGGTTCATCAAATAACATAAGTTAGGAATAAATAAATGTATTTTTAAAAATTTCTATAATGTGTGTAGTGTTTATAGTAAACCAGACAACAAAAATATTATACGGCTATTACAAAAAAGTTAATATTAAGGTAAGAAGCAAGTAAATATAACTTTTTATAGATTAAAAATTTTAGAAACAAATGAAAATGTTAGCAATAAAGACAAACTAAAAATGTTGTCTTCATTGCAAACATTCTCTTCATACTTCAGGGGGTATTCACCTAAAACTTCAATCTTCAGAGGAGACAAATATATTTTAGGAAAGTGTTATTAATTTTCAAAGGCAAAAATAATATTTGAAACTATATATGCAGCAGACTTTGATATTTAGTCTTCTATTCATAAACTTAAAATATAATCATGTATTTATTATAATATCATGATATTTTTATATAATTATAATGCTATACTATTCTGATAGAAACAGTTTAAAATAATATACTATAACTCACCTTTTATAATGTTTGCAAAAAAGGAATTACAATCAATAATTTATACTAACAAAAATTGTTGAAAAACAATAAAAAAAAATGTTTTCACTATTATTTTTAACTGTTATCTTAACAAAAAATAGAAAAAAAATTATATATATATATATATATATATATATATATATATATATATATATATATATATATATATATATATATATATATATATATAAATTCCTGCATTTAATATAATTATTCATAATTTAGTTAAGAAGTTGTCTGTTGTAAAATGATAAGGTAGTAAATGAAAAATGAAAATACACTTACATTCCAAATAACATATATCTAAAGAAAATATGAAAATTAAATTGTCCTCTCTAATATAGACGTATCACTTATCATGATTATCACACATCTGTGGGTTGTTTCCTACTGAAAGGGGCTTATATAGGGGATGCTACTGGGTTGTAAAATACATAAGAAAGGTCTTAAAAATTCACTTGTTTCGGTATTTTAAAATTTCAGTATAGAGGTAAAATAAAGGAATACAGTCATAAATTTTAGTTAAACTAATAGAATGTGTATACTGAGGATAAGGATAAGGTTCTTTTAGCATTTATTTGGCTCATATTTTTAAAACTAAATTGTGTCATAATTTTTGCAATTTACAAAAATCATATTTGTAAAATTGAAATAAGTTTTTGAAACAATTCTATTCTGGATCATATAAAAAAACATGTAAAAGTAAATTTTCCATTCATCTTTGAAAAATTTCTCATTAGAAATTTTTCTTATTATTTTTGAATATGAAATTAATTAACAACTGAAATTCAATGTAATATTTTTTTAATGTATACCACGTCTTTTGCTTACATTTCTTCATGGATATTATTAATATAAGAAACAAACTTGCAAATACAACTAGATGAGAAAAATAGATTTACTTAACGGAAGAATTTTAAAAATATTAAATTCTTGATTCCAAATACTAGCGTCTTTATTACAAACCAAATGTTAAATTCTGAACACCAAAAGAACGCAAACTTTGCAAACATTTTGATATGACCTACATGAAATTATAAAATTTATTTTTGACCAACATGAATTTATAAAAGAATTACCTCCATATGTATGAATCTTACTTACATTTTACATACTTATTTTTAAACATTAAGCAAAAACATGGTTATAATGATACAAAATCATACAAAAGTACTTGCTAAGAAACAATTTTAAATAGTAAAGTTATAAAAGTCATGAAATCCAGAAAATGTGTTCCATATTATGCAATTGTCTGTAATAATAAATGCAGCACACATTTCACACAAAATTTATATTATTTTATCATAAATGTATTTCATATTTAACATAAAATTAAGTTTTTAGTTACAAATTCCAAAATTATTCTGATGCAAACAGTAAATAAACTTATTAAAAATATGTAGTATTTTTAATTATTAGTACATAAATTTTAGCAAAAAAATTCTATCTGTTATCTACTCATATTTCCCAACCATAGATTATTTTTAGTTTGCTTTTAATTAAATAAATATTTTTAATTAGTATAAGCAAATACATTTTCATAATTTTCTTCTGATCTTGGTCTCATTGTCAGCCTGTGTTAAATAATAGAAATTGGATGATGCACTTCCGTCTTCAGCATGCAGGTTAGTTTTCTTGGTTTCCTCTCTTGCGACTAGTGAATGTCACCCGCTATTTATAAAAGAGACTAAAAATGCTGTTTATGTGGTCAATAGTGATATACCGAGTAAGCACTACAATCGTTAGTCTGTGCACTACGATTAATCAAAATATTTAACCAGGATTGTAAAATATAAAAAAAAACTGCATTGAATGATAAGCTTTCATTCACAGCCAGTTATTTTCCTGTTTGGAAATTAAATCGTTAGATAGTTCTGATGATTGATAACATAAATTTTAATAATCTATATTTCTATTATTTTTATGTAATTATATAAAATATTATTACTATGCATGGTATTTTTGAAGGGATATTTATGCCAAATGATTCCATTTAAATGGAAAAAATGCAAGTTTACTTTTTCCATTTAAATGGAATCATTAACGTATGCAAGTGCATAAATAATGACTGAAATTTTACCTAGAAAATTATTTTTGTCATTTGTAAAATACTTAGAAAAAAGTAAATGCATTTTTCTTGGTATTTTATATACATAAAAATAATTTTCTTGGTAAAATTTCAGACATTATTTATCTCTGAAATCTAAAATTTCAGAAAAAATAACATCATCAAGTCATTTTCTAAAAATTTAATCTTTGAAAACAAGGAAAAATTAATTAGAGAAATTTCATATCTTATACTCATTAAATTATATACAAGAGGAAAATAATTTTAATTTATTCATATTAAACTGAAAAATAATAACATATCGCCAACATTTGAGGCTTAAAAATTTACTAACTTATTTATAAATTTTTTAAAACAATTTATATAAGAATGTAATCTAAAAACTATTATATTTGCATGAAAATATTTTTTAGTAGAAATATTCTAATGAAATTTAGATGAATTTATTTATAATGATAACATTGTTAATTTTGAAAAATACATGCTGATAGTCACATGCAAAAATTTTGAATTTGAAATTTAATTTCTAATATGAATCATGATTTCAATTGCATATTTTTAATAAGCGTGTTTTTCATAAAATGTAACTCATTATATATATATATAATCATTAAATATAAATATATAGTTTTGAAAAGTAATTAAATTATTACAATTATATGTTCTTAAGCGTGATATAATTTATATGATGGAATTATTTCAGTTTTAATTGAAGAAAATCCTGAAATTGTTATGCTAAAACCTTTTAAAGAACACCGTATTTTCACCATATACTATCATCGCATTTAAAACAATTTGAAAGAGCAATATTTTAAATTTATAGTTATAGAAACGATGTTTGTCTTACATAATTTACATATCATAAATTGGAAATAATTTCTTCATATTATTTGAAACTTTATAGAAACAAAAGTCATTGTAAGAATTTTTGAAATTAATAATTGTTTATCATATTTCAAACCCCTTGACAATCGTGGACGTCTTTATACACCTCGCAAAATCAATGCGTTAATAGTTCCTGGCGTATATATACGTCATCCCGAAATGCGTTTTTCTCCAATACATTATTATTAGAAGAGCTTGACTCATGGCGTTAGAGTATGATATAATGTCTTTCACATTCGCTTACGTTCGTTTTGTAAAAATAAACAATTAGAATGGAAAGCATACCCCTTTTTTTCTTTCCATGCATTGCATAACTGCGCGTGTGTGTGTGAAAACACGAGTCACTAGGAAGCGAATCTGTTAATTTTTTCTTGGCATTAGAGGATTAATGTGAATATTGAAGATATAAGAATGCATTGTTTATGCAAATATTATGCGGCATTTAAATACTTTTCATTTTAAACTATCCAGTTAAAATAAAGGAAGATGAATTAGATTATTTGGTGCAAGGCTGATCAGGGCTCCCCGAGACATACCTTTGACTGTCTGAATTTTACTGTGAACGAGGTTTTGAAAAATCCTATTTTATTTTTAGTCTTTTTAATAATTTTTGGTTTTATGGAGATGGTTTAGCTTAACCATCTGGGATTAGAAACAAAACAGATTATTTTTATAATTGTGTAATCTATTTTAAAAAAGTATTTGGTATAAAATGCAAAAATTTGAAAAATAGACATAAATACTTACATACTCTTTTTCTTCTACTATGAGATTATAGAAAGTGTATATAAGATATTGATATAATTAATAGTTTAAGAAAAGTTTTTACATAAAATATTATTTCAATAAAAATAAAATTTCATAATAAATATTCAGTTGTTAAAGAATAATGTGTAATTATTATATGACAAAACAAATTTCCCAATAATTCTCCATATTTATGAATGGCATCACTAAATTATGTATAAGGAGTAAAAATTTAATAAAATCATATTATTTGTATTTGTTCAAAATAATATTTTATATTTGAAATATTATTAACCAGTTAATATAATCTTCGAGAACTTTGTTTTAAAAAAGGTTTATTGCAAATATAAACAAGTTTAGCTTGTTTATACAATTAAAGAAAAATGGTACAAGTTTAACTAAAAATGTATAAGTATTTATGCATAAAATAATCATTTAAGTATGACACAATTTATGTGTACTAAGAGGAAAATAATATTTATAAATAGGAAAATGGGTAGCAAGAATGTGAAAAGACAACTTATCATAAATTATTTAGAGAAAGGGAAATATCTGATGCTTAAATGAAGTCTCACTATCTCGTTATCAATTAAACTATTTATTTAACAATTATTTCATTTATACTATCAAAACTTTTGCATAAAATCCTCATTTTCTCAACATATTCAAACATATAAAGTAAATAACTCTAAGCGACAAATACAAATAGCAGCTGAATTTGGATTCATTTAGAACAGGTAATTTAGGTTTCTTGTTAAATGAATACGTTATATTATATAGATCACATTATACTTATATTGAATAATTGTTAGTGGTTTAATAAAAATAAAGAGAAAAGATATAAAGATATATATATAAAGAGATATAGAAAAGAGAATTATGTAATATTTTTTTATTATGCTATAACTTCAAATCTTTATATGTTTCTAAAAATAATTTTCTATGAAGAGATCGTTTAAAATAGGATGTTTATAATCTATTGTCAATTTATTTTTACAGATCCTTAATTGTTCACGAAAATGCAATTTATAAATCTTTTAAATTTGCATTAAATTGCATAAATGTATTCATTTTTTATCAAAATAATTTTCTCTTTAATTATAATCGTAATTTTTTCATAAACATACAGATAAGATTTTATCAATTTGAAACATTTTTGTAGAAATGTGAGAAACATGTTACTAAAATTTTGAGTTAGTTTAACATGAGTAACAAAACTAAACATTGGTTACGAAAGGAATATTATGTGAGTATGCCAAATAGTTCATTCATTTTTAATGATGTAAAATTATATTTTTGCTAGTCATAAACAGTATATTAAAATAATCTATATGAACTTAATGCTAAACAAACAATTCAACACTTCATACTTAAAAAGCAACTTGCAATAATGTACAAATTTTCATAATTTAATTTAGAATATATATATATATCTTTGGAGAAGGTTTAATTAGATCATAAAGTCTTTCCAGATGAAAACTATAAATGGTTATTTCAGACTTGTTGATAGTTTGGTAAAAGGCTTACTTCATGATTTCTTATTCATGATTTTTGACCTTTTTCTAACAGGAAGCAGTTAACAAGAACAAATGCTTAAATAACATTTTCTCATGTTTCAAAAATATTTAGTAATATCTACAATAATTTAAATTACAAATTTATGGGAATATATTGATTTTTAGTTTTGTACTTTTAGTATCTAATGTTTATAACGTTAGTTGAACTATGATGAATTTTTATTTATTTTATACAAACTTAATTTTTAATCGAAGGAACACATTATTTATCTTTATTTTGTATTTATATTGCCTGTATTCCATTAAGTGCATTACTTTTTTATTATTCTGACATTTTAACAAGTGGATGAATTTAATTTTAGTTAAGTAATTTAAGAAGTTTAATACCAATATGTATGTACAAAATGAAACAGTTTATTAATATAAAAGTATTAATACATGTCTAGATACCAAATTCAAATAATATGCAGTTTAATTATTAAATATTGCACTTTTTTGATATTTGTTATCAAATGATATTTATTAAAGTATTTTTAACGTTTAAAGTTATTTTTATACCTTTAATGTTTTTCAATATTTTTCTCTAAGCTTTACATTTTCTGGAAAACAGATAAATTATAAACGCTTCAATGTTTTGAAATATTAAAATAAATTTATTTAAATGAAAAAAAGTTAATTCATTATGACTTCTATTTATTAAATTGAAAATGTTTTCATGGAAAATATTTTTACTAAAAATAAATGATAAACGATAAAACCCAAATTAAATTTACTATAGATAAAAAAATGTGATATCTGATATTTTCTGTGAAATATATTTTGCTGAAACTAGAAACAGTTTTTTTAAACTTGTCAATATAATTGATTTGAAAAATAAATAATATTAAAAATTCAATAACAGTACAAAAATTTGAAATTTTTCTTCAGGTTTCATCACAAAAATTCCTCATTAGATTTATGAAATCATTATATCAAACTTATTTGTGATTTATATTTTCTTCCTTTTCCAATAAAATTGCTTTTTTAATGACAGCAATTCCTGCTTATTACTTGAAATTATGATGTTTTCAAGTTAAAGATTTTTCTAACATAAACATACATTTCTAATATAACATAAACAAATTTTTGATACGTTTAAAGTTTATTGAATTACGCGTTTTTTTTCTCTTTTATATTTCAAACGAAAATAACTTTCCTTATAGAACTGAGAAACAGTATTTTTCTTTTTTCTAAATTCCTTTTTTTATTAAATGATTATTTTGTTATTTTCACTTAGAATTCAATTATATTGCTTCCTGCTTTTTTTAAAATTAATTTCGGCTACATGATCTGATTTCATGTTTCATAGAAAATAGCTTCAGCGTATTTTATTATGATTAAAGTATCGGATGAAATACAAACAAAAGATGATTTTTTATTAGAAAAGATGCAATTCTGACACATCATATTTGGCATTTTGCCCCGTTTCAGGAATCAATTTAAAATTTAATTTTTTAATGTTTTATGATTTTAAAGCTGGATTGTAATTGTTTTATTAAATTAGAGTTAAGGAAAATGAATGAATTGCTATGAATATTTTTTCAAAAAATGATAAGTTTTTAATTTAAGGCATCGTTATTTATGTACTTAAAATGCATTAAAATCTATTTATAGATTACTTTACTATATAATTATGATAATAATTATTTGAAGCTTAATAGATACGATGAAATAAAGAAACCTACTTTTTATAAAATAACAATGTTATGAATACATTAAATTTATTAAAAATGTGTAAACTTAATAGTATGATGTGTGGTATTAATGTTAATATTATGTATGAGTATGTAATTTAGTATGATGGTATTAAATGCTTATAACATATGAATATTAAATTGTGTTTATATTTATTAAAAATGAAAAAATAACCCTTTATTATAAATTGATAAGATTAGTAACCTTTATAGTATACTAAGGTGAATATTTTGTATTGAAGATAAAATTTAATTGATAAAAGATAAACTACTCACTTTAAAATTTCCACAGTAACATTTTATATAATTACTTTAACAGCGGAGCAAAAGAAGAATTCTATAAGAAAACTTATTTCACAAATTTAATTATTTTCAAATGTAAGTGGATATTACTTGCTTCTTTAATAAAATATCAACATTTTGTTTTTTAAAAATATGTAAACTATGAAATAAATACGTACTATTTACGGATATTACATGGGTATGCTATTTGAAACGAGGAATGAAATGATTATTGCGTGATTATCGTAAATTTAAGAGAAAACTATTGATATTAAAGCAAGGCTATGGAAAAAATATTCTTTTTAATATAGGGTTAATTCGGGGTCAAATATGCATGCATATTTGACGTAGTTTGGATAAAGTAAAGAGAAATAATTGTTAGCATAAGAAATTATAATTAACTTAACAATTAACTTAAGAAATAATGTCCTGTAATGAACACATACTAGTTGTTTCACAAAGATTTTGAGGCAGAATATTTTTCAAAATAAATCAATCTAACTTCTGCTAAATGAACAATTTTACATTGATACGAAGGATTATGTTTGCTCTTGTACAATTTATTAGAACTAGGGTTTTAAGGTTTTATTTGTTTGTTTGTTATTCAACGGTCATTTTTTGCACATAAGGGCTAACTAGACCGGGACCTATGGTTTAAAGTGAATTCCAAACTACTATAAACATCCATGCCCAAGGTCGGATTTGAACACACGAATTGTTGTACCGAATACAAGAGCGCTAACCATGCGGCTGCCAGCTCGATCCAAGGTTTTAATGAACATCTTTTAAGGAAATCATTAACTAAAATATCAAAAATTACCAAACTATATGTTACTACATCAGTAAAAATTGTTGTTATTTGTAAGCCGAAACTAGTTTAATTGATAATATCGTAAATATTACAGATTTGAAATTGTCGGAGCAATCTTGTTACGTGAAGAATATATCATAATAAAAAAGAAATGGGCCATTTGTCTCTCAATATAATGTTTAAACTTGAAATTATTCATTTCATTTTGATAATATTAACTATTCATTTCATTTTGATAAATAAGGAATTTTTAAAACATAAAACTCTATTGCCAACCTACATATTTAATACTCTTTAGGAATGGTTTTCGAATATTAAACAGCGAATTTAATATATGATAAGTAAAATTCATTTGTGCCTAACGGGGATACGCTGTCAACAGATAAAATTCTAAAATAATCTCAGTATTCATTAAGTAAACTAAATATTTAATCATATTTATTTTTTCTGGATTGTGTATCTTTTAACAACATTGGATGTCAAAAAATTAATTAAAGGTGCTAAATTGTTAAAAGATTATTGCTTTAAAGAATAACATCATTACTTTAATTAAGAAATGCTACTTTAAATTTGTCTTTATACTTTCTAGTCTGCCAAGACAACCATTGTCAAGACATTACAAAATAATTAATTATTCTCATTATATACTGATATGAAAATCGACATGTCGTCCTTTTGTCATATGAAATTATCAAATTTGTTAAAGATTATTAAGTTAATTCAATCATGTAAAATATGAATAACTTTGATATCCTATTTCTCAATAGAAACATTTTCCAAAGCCCTGTTATTCAAAATTTTCTTTTTTCAGCACTACAAAGGGCAGAAATGATAAAATATAAGTATAGTGGGGCCAGTATATGTGTTATCGTGTCACGCAATGTGGTTGGTTGTTCGTAATTTAAAAATTAAAACAAGCAAAATACCAACAGAATTTCCAACCACTCCCAAATGTATTATTTCACTTGAAATACATTACGACCTTAATATAAGTAACAGGCCCCATCTACCATTGGAGGACACAAAGTATCAACTGTTAGGTACGTGAGATAGGAATTCATTTTATTCCGATGAAAAAAAGAGCAGTGCTCTAAACAACCAAGGCGTGGCGGACTCTTCAATAAATTGCTGTTTTTCATATTTCGTAAATATAATTTATGTTAATGAAATGCTTTTCCCAAATTAGTTTTACTTTAATAATTATCACTTTGTTCTCACACGTGTAAAAATGAGTCATGCTGAATTTTAATCTTCTGTTATTTGCTTATAAATTATTTATTGATATAATGAAAGAATAGTAAATAGCAAATATTTGCATTTTTACATGTCCATAGGTATATTATAAGTATTGCAAAAAATAAATTTACTAGAGATTTTAAACCTCTTATATAAGATAGATTTCAAATAATTATCTTGTTTTCAGTAAATATTGTCAAAAATTACAATTTTATTAACACTAATTTCACATAATATTTATTATATTAAATTTAAAACTCAATTATTATTTAGAAATAAGTGATTAAATTTAGAAACTGAGTGTTTCATTAAATTCAAAAGTGAAATGAGTTTCTTATATTTCTGTGAGTTTAATACTAATTAATAAAAATGGTGTGTCTCATATTAAAAAACGAAATTAATTTAATATTGGATGTCAAACTAAATGTTCTTAGCCTGAGGTAATTAGATATTTAAACATAAGTTTGTAAGTCTTAAGTAAACTTTCCGGTTGGATTTGTTTATATGCTCATATATATGATATATCTCTCAAGATAGATCTATTATGATGTTAAAATCTTAATATGTGTCTTACGATTGCACAGTGTTAACTCGCATTTTAAATATCTTTTCTGCATTAGATTTTATAAAATATATGTTATAGTTTTAAGCTTGTTGAAATACTTTAAAAATACATGATTCAATACAAAAGCAAAAAATAATCTAAACAAATTTTTTGAAAATTAAAGTCTCAAGTAGTTAAAATTCAAAGTTGCTGCATATTTGAATACTTTATATCAGCAAACACATCTTGTAAGATATAATATTAAAATATATATTAATGTAAAATTTATTTGATGCTTTGTAGAAAATAAAAATAGGTTATTTACAATTAAATATTTAAAATAAAGTAAGGATATAGTCTTTCAAATAGCTGTCTCAAATAAGATTACTTAGTTACTTTAATTTCCTAGCAAGGCATAAAATAATAATTTTAATAATTTTAAGTTAAAAATAAAAAAATAATTTATTTCAGTTTTATTTCCTGAGGGATATTTTTGCTTGAGATTTGATTTTAATTCAAGTAATTTTTTATTTTAGTCCATTTTATTCCTAAAATCGCCTTAAATTAATATTAAAATCTAACCGTAAATATGTTAAACTTTGCTCTATTATTTGACACAGTTTATTAATTTTATTTGTGTTTTAAATAAGAACTCAAGTTGTAATTTTTGTTGAATACAGAGAAATTACAGAATCTTAAAATTCAAAACAAGGAAACAGTAACATCTCTTATGAACAATTTCAATTATTTTCTCACTTTTAGTAAGTATATTATATATATATTATAAAATTACATAGAAATTATAGATTATTATGTAGTAAGTATATTACATATATTATAAAATTACATAGAAATTTATCGTTTTTATTATTATTAAATAGATTATTTATTATTAATCATATCATATTATTTTTTGTTATTGCCTTCCAATGATTGCTGATATATTTTACGTAATATGAGTCATATCGAAAAAATATGTAATGAAGTACTAGCTTCAAAATTGTTAAATACAAGAAAGAATTAAATCTTATTGATTTTAAAGTGCTGCTTAAAATTAAAATTTCAGATTGCTTTAATTTTTGAAGAGTAAATCTCTGTTTACTATTCTGAAAATATTATAAAACCTATGAACAAGTTCTTCCCAGTTCATTGCAGGCAGTACTATTCCCCATCCTGTGAGAGATGTGGTTTAAGAGTGGAGCCTCAGCATATTTTCCCGTCACGGTAACTTTTTGAGCACTTTTCCTATAACTTTTTCTCCTTGCACACCGGATTTAAACTCTCAGGATTTTTTTCTGGGAGCACATGAAATCTTTAGTGTACGAGACACCTGTGGACTCAAATGAAAATCTAGTGTATGTTGCTGGGGATAAAATTAATTCGGTACTTGGAATTGTTGAGAAGATGCGCCTGTCGTTTCTTCGGTGGTGACAACTGTGCTGTGACACACATGGGTGGTATTTTGAGCATTTTCTTTGAGATTTTCACTAAAAAATAAACATGATTGTAAAACTTTTGGTATTATTCATTCTTTTACCCAACTCTGTTGTAAGTGTTGGGCAAGCAATATCAGTTAGGAATTCCTCTTTTCTGCCTCTCAGAGTAGAATGTGACCCTATGTTCCTGAGCAATTATTGCTTGTCGTGATGGATACTATCAACCTTCTTAGTTTATAAAAGCAATTTAGTTTCACCCTATATATATACTTTTATGAAATATTTAAAATGATATTACCTTTTAATAAATTCGTATCTATTAAGTGTTACTGTCTTTAAAATTCAATTTATGTTGCTTGTATTTTCATAATTGAATGAGAATGTGTTTTATTTTAGTGCAAATTAAATGACTGAAGTGATAAATGAAATCTTTCAATATATATATATATATATATATATATATATATATATATATATATATATATATATATATATATATATATATATATATATATATATATATATATATATATATATATATATATATATATATATATATATATATATATATATATATATATATATATATATATATATATATATATATATATATATATATATAATATGCACATACATAAATAGTTTAATTAAAATACAGAAGTACAGCAATTTAAGTAATAACCGCAGAGTACAAATACTTGTTCAACCACATATTCCACTGGGAGAAAATGGAAAATATTAGGTTTATTACAAATAATGAAAATAATTATGTTTGCGTTCATTTAAAATTAAGCCATGTGTAAACGTTAGCAGCATCTAAATGATCACATAGAATATGAACTTAAAACATATTATTTTGTACAGAGTCTGTGTACAAAATAATATGTTTTAAGACATATTTCTTTTTCTAAATGTGTCCACATAAAAAAGCAGTACACACTGAATTCTATTATAAAAAAACTCTGAAGTTATGTAGGCTTCATTCAGCGTTAGACGACAGAAAATGTGCAGTTTTTTAAAATTGTTATCTGCAACAAACATAGCCCTATATGTTCTAATGATAACAGAAAATTTCGATTGGTATATGCAACTAATTGTTAATCAAGATCGGAGTCTAGAATTGAATGATAACGAGGAAATAATTAATTTTGTCTTGTTTTTTTTAATCAGCTCAAGCGTGCTACGTTTATTCAGGCTACGAGATATCGATATGAAATTTCATTACAGAATTTTTCCAAACTAATTATAATAGTTGGTTTTGACGTATTAATATTTCTTAGGAAAATAAATCAAAATGTTTTGGGTCTTATAAAATTGTTTTGAATATTCTAAATAAAAACTACTGTGTTATTGAAAATGCGTTCAGAATTCATTAATTAATTACTTTAATAAAGTTCTTATTAATTAACAATGTATAACCTATATTTTTATAATATATAAATAAACATTATTCTAATTAATTATTCATATTAATATTCACAATAATCAAATGTTCCTTCGTATTACCTAAAATGTTCTGAAAATATACGATTTTTTTATATAAATAGCTAAACAATACATTAAAATATCCAATCATAAAAATAATGTTTAAAATATGTACTTCTGCTTTATAATGGGTTTATTATTATCTATAAAAAATGATATACATTACATTAATGTGATAGCAAATGCTGTTATGTAACTTTTCAGTAAAATTCCAAGATTTTAAGCAGTTATAAATGCTATATACCTTGTATAAAGAAATAAAAATGATAAAAAATGAAATATATTGAACATAACATAGAAATTGAGTTGAAAAGATATGTAGCATTGTACTAAGACAACTTATATTAATTGAAAAAAATAAAAACATACTTTCGTAGTATTTATAGATCTATAAATTTTGTTTCGCGATTTCACAAATCAAAGTAAAGTAATGGGATAGTTTTAGTTCAAGAAAATTGTTTATATATATATATATATATATAATATTTATATATTATATATATATATATATATATATATATATATATATATATATATATATATATATATATATATATATATATATATATATATATATATAATATTTATATATTATATATATTATATATATATATATATATTATATATATATATATATATATATATATATATATATATATATATATATATAAAAGCATTTTAACAATTATTATTTTTATTTTCACATATAACTTTTTTTCAATACTTTATCCATATTTGTATTAAGTATTTGAAATAATTATTTCTATGAATTTTCATGAATAGCAATAATTTTGAAAAATTTCTGAATCACAGTTTATATACTTTCTAATGACAATTTTTCATACTTTATTTTCCTATTGAACATTTATGAAATTTTAAATATAAAACTAACATGGATAATAAAATAACTAATAAATATTAAAATATCATACATTTAAATATCAATTAAACTGACATGACCAACATTGATTTTAAACTATGGTAAAAATTATGAAGATCATTGCACATTTAAATGATATGCTGAAAAAGTAAAAGTTAGAGAGTTTTCTTAATAATGGAAAAAAGCTTTTATACATTAATTTTCGCTTAGTTTTATTTAGTTAATTATACACGTATCACAAAAAAATGATCCATTTATTATTACTCTAAAACTGAGAAAAGTACTGAAGCGTAATAACAAGAAAAAAAAATCAGAAAACGTTTTGCTTTTTTGTAAGTTTTGTTTATTTAAAATTTTATTAAATATTTGATGTTTATAAAATGTTATGAGAACACTTATTCATGTGTACTATGTTTAAACTACAAGTTTCTCATATATACATAAGTTATGATGAAATAACGGGACACAAATTTACAAAATATCAATTTAAATTATTTATTTCATTTCAAATTATGTATCTTTTAAAAATACAATTTATTTAAAATGCAAAATTTTAGTGGCTGTACATTAAAAGTCCGAAGAAAAAAATTAAAAATAATCTAACATTTGAATGAAAATAACACACAAGATTTATAGACAAAAAATCTGCAAAATAATTTTAAAATCTCACTAAAGAAAATTGAAATATATATATTTCTAATTTCAGTAACAATATTTCAATAAAAATAATGTTTTAAATTTTAACTTTAGGCAAATTAAATACGAAATTAATGTCCTTAAATCTTAACATACCAATTAGAATGTTACTAAATTTATGATGATATAGATTGTAAGTATCCTTTATATTATGCTAAAGTACATTTAGCAACATCCAAACTATTAAATATATTAACATTATATTGAAAGAAGTATATTTATTCAAAGATAATTTTTTTAAATGAGATAGTATATATTATTTACTTACAAATGCCGAACATTAGCACCTAAGCCATTAGTTCACGGGCTCTCTAATACTTTTCAACAATGTCTTCATACTGAGAAAGAACCACACAACTATTTAAATGTTCAAAATTCATTAGTTGACCAGAGTCACGCAAAACACAGTCTGGGGAATCCACCACTCCAATCATATAGAGATGGTCCCGCAAACAATCATGTCCAGTTAGACCTCTAAAAAGGGCCACCGCAGTCTTTCTTGGAAAAACGGGAACAGTTCTTTCCTCCCCCAAAATCTTCCATCTCTTGTGCGTCGCACGTTGAACCATATCTTGTTTAAGAGTCTTCTTGAGAGTCAGGTTAACAAACAATTTAGTTGAATGAAATGAAAGAGGGCGATTCATGTGTTGATCTATCAAGGCTCCCTTTTTAGCCAGTGAATCAGCCTTTTCATTGCCCAAAATACCACAATGGACAGGGATCCACTGGAAAGAAATTATTTGTGCAAGAGCCTTAAGTAAAGGTCTACATTATAAAATTCTCTGAGAACTATTTTGATTATACAAAAGAGTTTGAAGCGCACTCTTAGAATCTAACAAAATGGCCGCTCTTTTAAAAAAGTGACTGTGAATCGATAGCTGTTGTATAGCCACTGTAATATCTTCAATTTCTCCATCAAAGGCTGTGGAAAGATGACCCATTGGTAAATAAAAACTGAAAAGCTCACAATGGATACCTGCTCCTGCACCATGCGTTCTTTCTAACATAGAATCATTAGTGAAAACATGCAACCACTCATTTTCAGGATAGCGAATCTCGATAATCTCTATTGCGAAAGATCTTAGTTGTATATCACCCATTTCTTTTTAATCAATTTTGTTGAATAAGATCAAAATTTATATTCAACTTCAGATAATCTGTAGGACAAGTAGGAGGAAGCAAAATTAAATTGTCTCTACTCAAATTTAAAGCATCTGATTCTCTCTGGGCAGCTTGGATGAAGAAAGTTTGAGTCTTAAGATTTCTAGGCATCTCATTGTTATAGTTCCCCCAGAAAGAGTTGCCAGGTAAACGCACAAGTTTTTGGTACATCAGAATCGCCTTTCTTTTAACAAAATGATGAACAGGTTCCAAGTCGGTTAGGAGTTACATTGCAAGAACAGGGGTAGTTTTCACAGCTCCAGTAACCATTCGCAATGCTTGTGTGTGTGTGGTTCTGGAAAACCTCAAGAATATTAACTACTTTCTCTGCGGCTGTGATGAGAATCTCACAATAATAGCGAATAATTGGACGGATATATAATTTGTAAGTAGTTAACTTTCTTTTGCAGCCCCAACTCGAGCCAGCCAAACGTTTCATGACAGAAAGTCTTCTAACGGCTTTATTTTTCAGATTTTCTGCATGATTTCTCCAATTTAAACGAGGATCGAGAGTGCAACCTAAATATTTAGTAGAATAATTATATTGAATATCTACACCTTTATATGTCAAACTCGGGGTAAAAGGCTGTATATTCAGAGTGAAGAACTGACAAGTGGTTTTACCCCGATTCATCAACATACCATTTTTTAGGCACCAGCTCTCCAGTTCTATCAAGGCGCCTGTGAGGATCTGATTCAACCCATCCTGGTTCTTTTTTGAAGCACTGCTCCAAATAACCAAGTCATCAGCAAAAAGGGCAGAATCCACCGATGGTGCCAAAGTATTCGGTAAATCATTGATAAAAATATTAAAAAGAATCTGGCTAATAACCGTTCCCTGAGGAAGGACAGTCTCAGTTTGTTTAAAACCAGAAATTCCACAGCCATATCTAACAGCAGGAAAACGCTGTGCTAGAAAATTCCTAATCCATTCAAACATCCTACCACTAATTCCCAGATTCTGCAATTTCTGAACAGTACGCACTTTATCATATGCTGACTCAAAATCTATAAAAGTTGCCAAGACGGAAACGCGATTATCTAAAGAGTTCTTAATAATTTGACTAACATAAGAGACCTGCTGAGCCATGGAATCATATTGTCAGAATCCAGCTTGTCTATTGGACAAAGGATTGTTACTTTCCAAAAACCAAGTTAGTCTGAAGACAATCATCTTTTCCATAATCTTCGACAAAACACTAGTCAAAGCAATAGGTCGGTAGCTTTTAATATTATCAAAAGTTTTATCTTTTTTAAAAATAGGGATTATTATGGCTTTTTTCCATATGGTAGGTACATAAGAGTTCCAATTTTGATTAAAAATAGATAAAAGAGTCATTTGAGCATTATATCCAAGATGTTTAATAAACTCTGGGTGTATATTATCCGGGACTGGTCTTTTGCTCAATTTAAGGAAATTAATTGCTTCTTTTAATTCAAAAAGATCAAAGTCATTGTCAAAAATTTCATATCTAGTACCCATATTCTCATTTGTACTCTTGATAAACTTCCTCATTTGCCTCTCATATCTCTTAAGTTCACAACTCAGACGTTGATTTGAAGCATAAAAACTCATAAAAGAATTTGAAATATCCTTGTCAAACGTCAAAGTCTTTCGTTTAAAAACAATAGGGCCCCTTGGAGAAAGGGGGACGTCACGTTTCAATTTATTTACAAATTTAAAAACCTTAGTTCTGTCTTTACGGTAGTCAATGTTATTTATAAAAATATCAAATCTCTTGCGCTTTGCTAAATTAGTTTCTTTACGGAGGACTGCAGTACTTTTTCTCCAGTTTCTAACGTCCTATGCACCTCCTGACCTTTCAGCTTTAATACGGGCCTGAACCGATTGCTCTTTCAACACTGTAAGCTCATCATTCCAAAAAGGTTTATATTTGTATTGCTTACCTCTAGGAATCCAACGTTTGGCCACTGAAAATATCGTTTTACAAAAATGTGACAAGGCAGAGTCCAAATTTCTTTTTCTATTAGTAACTGGTCTACAAAAAAGAACCTCCAGTTCATCCTGGTAAGCCTTTCAATTGGCATTTTTGAAATTCCAACAATTCTTAAAATGATCACGTTGCTTAGAGATTTTCTCCCTAACTCGGAAAGATGTAACAATAATGAGATATCCAGTGCCAGGATCATAAATTATTTCTCTGTTTGCTTCATAAATGAGATCACTTGAGGCTAAAGTTAAATCAGGATTATTAGTGCTACCATTGAAATGGAGATAAGTAGGAATGTCAGAGTTTTTATAGATTACTTCAAGCATACTGGAATCCAAGAGGTCCTCCATAGCTCTTCCTGCTCTATTTGTATCTCCATAATTCCAACGTGAACTATGAGCCTTAAAATCTCCACACAAAATTGCTCTATTGGAAAATTTAATGTTATCGAAGTTTAAACGGGAATTGCCAGGTGGGCTATAACGGTTATAAATTTCAAAATATTCCTGATGAATCCAAACGTCAACGCGGACCATCTCTGCTCCGTTATTGGACGAAAGATCGCTAATTATTTCGAACTTAGAAGTCAGAATATTTTTATTTCCAACCAAAATACATCTAGCATTGTGCCTAGATTTAGGCAATAGTTGTAAGTAATAACCAGGGAAGTTATGTTTGACTAAGACATTATAGGCACGATTTGCTTCAACTATCATAAAAACATCAATATCATGTGACATCAAGGTAGTTTGAAGTTGCATTCGCTTTTCATGAGAAATTCCACCTGCATTCCATTGAAGAATTCTCAGTCGTCTATTGTCCTTAGACGGACAGTTTCTAACATTTTCCAACAAAAATATACATCATCAAAAATTATATACATCATCGAATACAATCATATACATAATCACATACATAATCTCATACATAATCACATACATAATCTCATACAATCATATACATAATCACATACATAATCTCATACAATCATATACATCATCAAATATTGATGATGTAATATACATCATCAAAAAGGACTCAGGCGAACGCAGCAAAGCTGTAGCAGATTTTGCATTACCCAGGGTTCACCACGAGGAGGCCTGCTAGTTTTCACCCCAGATAATATATTTATTGCTGAAAAAAATGTTATTTATTCTAAAATACTGTAATATATTGCTATAATTTATTATTTCAACTAACTTCAGTTTTTAGTAAAAAATATCAATATTTTTGAGTTTCTTATTTATATTATTTTCTCAAAATGAGGCGTTTCAGCAAAAATATTGCAGCAAATAACATATTCGAAATTTAAAGTTTCAGAAGATTGAATAAAGAGTAAATAACCAACTAAACTGATTTAATTTTCTTCAGGTATTGAACCGAAAATCCTTTACAATCTTTTAACAATAAAACATTGAATTAAAAATGTTTTACAAGTATAACAAATGCTGTTTCATTTGAAAATTTGTAAAGATAGAAATAAATGTTTGCCAAAATGAAAAGAGGCATTTAATAGATTTGACATAAATATAAAAAAATAACCAATAATTTCTACAACAATTCTAAAAGAAAATTTCTTCATCTACTAGCAAAAATATTTTACTGAATTTACGATACCATGCATTTTCTAGTTGATTTACGATTCATATTCCCATCCTTTTGTCAGAGGAATGTCTTAAAAAAAGAAAAGGAAAGACAGGAACGAATTCTACTTGCAATTTGAAAAAGTAGTATTTTTTAATTCGAAGAAAATCTTTTTGCTATTCTGCCTGATGTAATTTTGGAAAATTATTGAATTATTTGGTTCTTTTCATTTCAATGCTTAAAATTGAATTTCGTCTTTTCATAAAAGAACAAATCAGCAAATTGTTTTTGCCTTCATATTTCAGTTTTCTTTTATGATTGTTTTGTTTTGTTTTACGTAAAACATGTTTTTAATGTAACATTTTAGTTCATGTCTTTTTATGCTTTCGCTGTAAATATTTCTTTATACGAAAATTGTAAAATTTTATGAAATAATTAATTCAAAAGAGTTTAAATTCATAATCTCAATTATTTGTATAAGTAAGCATTCTAAAGTCATCAGTGTATTCTTTGTGCCAGTTAATTGTGATAAGATTTATCGACAGCAGTTATTGACGTATGATGACGACTTAACATCTCTGTTGTTGTTCACAAAGCGTTTTCTGGTAAAAGATCTAAAGAAAATCTGTCCTCATCATAAGAATGCGGAGCATTTTCTATACAAAGAAATGTTTATAAAATAACGACAACGGTTTTGACTTTATATTACCAAAATACAATGTTTTGCAAGCTTGAATAAAGGAGATTACAGCTATGATACTTACAATGATTCTTAGATTAAAGAGTGCTAGGTTTGATTTTAGCTACACTTGATCAATGAGGAATAACTGTTTTGTTTCTGTCTTTCAGTGTGTACACATGCCATGATAAGCGCTTACGAATTTTCTGGGTTTCCTTCTTTCTAATGTAGGAGTAAGGTCCAGAATCAATAAAAAGTCTTATCGGATGTCAATTAAAGCAGTGGATATTAAAGTGTATTACAACAGTCTTATGCTTGCTAGATTATCTCCTATGCTGTAACAAAGGTTCGAACAAATGTTAATTTTACCTGTAAAAATGCAACAGTCTCTGTTCAAAAGACTTTCAGTGCGATCATTAGATGAACGAAACATCTATCGAGTGGCACCTGAATTTCTTTTTTAGATGATGAATCTATATGACATTGTTGTCTGCACTTTGGCAAGGTGAATTCTCTCCGATTGTTGCAAACATGAATGCAACTGTCATGTCTCAGTAACGATTGATTCAGTGACCTATGTAAGTAAACACGTGAACATTGATCACTCCTGTAAAAGCTCTCCTGTTTATGATGAAACATAGTTATTGTCATAGAAGACAGTAAATGCTACTGCAAATATATGCAAATACCCTTTAAAATATTTGCCTTACTACATGTGAATCCATTTCTTGATTTAAAGTTGTGGTGTAACTGTGCAATTCATTATAGCTTTGTGGGTAACGTGTTTGTCCTATTGGTACTTCGTGAAATTTGAGCGCTGGAAACGAGTACAATGTTCTGTGAGAACAATCTGAATCAATCAATTCCACATTTATCAGTGTCATGTGGTCTTAATCAACGTACAACAAACACGGAAGCCTACAATCCGATCTCTATCAAAGTAAAATGCACCCTGGAAATAATTTTCAAAATTATATGAGGCATCACAAAACAATTTATCTGGAAACATTATTTAAATATTATTTTTAAATAATTTATATATTATTAAAAACAAAAAGTAAATGACAAAATAAAAAATATATACATTATTAAAAAGAACAAGAGAATCAAATACGAAATATACATTTTAAATTATGAAAATTAGATTCCATTGCTCTAAATTATGGAAAGAATGTAAGAAGTACAATAATTAGATACCTGCATTTATCTTCAATAAGGCAAAATTATATATTTTCATAGTTTAAAGTCAACTGTTATTAAATAACACAGACTTTATCCACAGTATTTTCCCAAAAAGGTTTAGAATTTCTAAAGTATACACGCATTAAATTATATGTTAACAATGATTTTCATGACATTGCGAAAGTGAAGTTCATATTTGCTTAGATTCTAGTGGCATATATTCATATATAATAAGTAAAATAATATTATCTAGCCAAAGTTGTATGAATAAATGAATGCTACACTGATATTATTAGAAAAATCTCCATTTTAGTATTGATTTATTAAAATTATAAGTAATAAAAATTAAATTTCGTAAAATTGTTCATAATCGCATTTAGATAAAAAAAAAACTATTCATTGTGTCTTATTTAATTTAATTATAATTATTCTGTCTATGTTATTATTTTGAAAAAGACAGTTACGATAAGTATACTGAACATATGCGCAGTATATAATTGTATTGAAATAGACAACTTCTGTACATTTTAAGTAATAAAAATTACGTTTACACATATCGAAATTGTGAATGATATTCTATTTGAGAAATTCACCTTAATATTTTTCAGTTTTAATAGATTTATTTGTGAAGTTACATAAAATAAAATTGTCACTAAACTATTGTGTTGCTAAGTAATTAGAAATATCTTATCTCTTCTCATAGTATTGAAAATTCGATTAAAATTTAAAACCCTATTTAAAACGAAATTTAAAACTCATGCTTATCAAAACAAATATCCTACACATCAATACATAAATCGTCACCAATTTATAATACATTATGTCTTTTTCACAGATTCTTAAAATTAATTCAATTCTAGTTGAATTGCAAAATACTTGATTATAAAATACTTCTATTTTTGAACTTGGTATAAGAGAATTAGGAAATCATATGGAAAGAGGAATTTTATGCTTATTAATTATAAATATACTTAAAATACAAATCACTTATTACGTTTTAAATGGTAAGAAACATTATTTTAGATTTTTAAAGTAATATATCTGATTATAAAACATTATAGTGGGTATGTAATGTATTACTTAAAACTGTATTTTGATTTTGTACATAGCATTAGACTTCTGGTTTTTAAATTTAAGGAAATATTTATTATATTTATCCAATCTTATTTACTAAAACATAGAGTATTCAACGGCTTATAATTTCAGGTAATTAAATTTTTAATGAGCTGAAAGCAAAATCAAAGCAGAAATAATTAAAATAAAAGCATAGACATACAAATGACAAATTTAACTAATGAATTCTAGACATGTTGAATCCTCCAATTTTAGTAGGTACATCGGATCTATATATTTATTAGATGTTAATTGGGAAAATGTTAGAAAATCTGCATTGAAAAATAAGATATAATTAGAATTTAAAAACAAAATAAATTTAAAATTTATTCTTATATTCAATCTAGCATTCTATTTGTTAAAAACTAATGGTAGTCTATAATATATTTGCCTTAAAAGATATTTATTAAATTAAATCATTTATACATTTCTATTTGTAAGATTTAATGAATACATATCAAAGACGATTGTGTTTGCAATTTTGTCAATGGTAATATAAAAAGAACGACAATTAAAATATGCTAATCCCATGAGAATTTGATTAGTATTCTTATTATTACTTCGTAAAATTTTCCTTTGCCATTTATGGTAATGCAATTCATTATATTGATAAAAATAATTCATTCAGTATTCAAAATATTTATACATTAATAGTATAAATTTCCCTACTTTCCTTCATGAAGAAATCTTATGAAATAATTTTGACCAATTTGTCTTTGTCTCAAAAGTAGACAAGGAAAAGTAATAATCTTATAAAAGTGCTATACATGTAAAAGGAAATCGATTGTATTATTATATCTTCATTTAGGATTTCAGAAATTTTCTTAATTTCCTTTTGATTTTCAACAGCACAAACATTTAACACGTTAAAATACATTTTTTTATAATTGCGTTTTAGCCACTTATTTTATTAAAATATTTTTGTTGACTATGAAATTTATTTTAAAAAAGAAAACAAATTAGTTTTACCCTAAAAATTGCTTTCTTATTCTAATTAATTTTATCCCTCCTCTAAATTAAATAACCGATACTGTTAATGGACATTTTATTGATGTATGAAAAATCAAATATAATTAGATACCAAACATTATTTCTTATTTATCATCATTAAATTGTCGTAAAATGAAATTTAGTGCAATCTATTCAATAAGATACTTTTCTCCATCTATTTAAAATTTTATATTTATCTTATTTGTAAATATCTCCTTTTAAATGCATTTTGATTACTTTCTCATTTATATAAAGCATTTAATGAGTTTTTTCCATTTTCTGTATTTAAACAAACCTTCACTAAAAAAGCTTAAATTTCTTCCCAATAAATGCAAATAAACGTTTCCTTTGACATTAAACAGTAAAACAACTAATATAATTAGTTATATAAAATAAATTTAAAAACATTTCATTGTAAACTTTTTTGAATACTTGAATTTGCACGATAATAACATTATAAGGACGTATAAGCAATTGCAGAGTATAAAAATTTTACTGGATTAATGATACCCATGTGGTCACACACAATTCTGTACAACATGCATTAATACATCTTTGATATAAAACAACCAAGTGGAAGTAATTGGAACTGTAGGAACTGCAAACTAAAATAGTTAAGAGTAATTTAACAAAAACAACATTTATTTATATATAAAAAATACATTAAAATGAATATATTAAGGCCAATGGCAGGCCCGTCTGACGCCTTAAAATATTAAAATTATTTTCTTACAAAATTACACAAATAATTCCCTTATTTAGGAGAGCGACAGCGTCATCTATATTATAATCGATGTCTTAACTGGCACTGTATCAATTTTAAGTATTTAAAAAGTTTGTAAATAAACTATTACAGTATCACTCTACATATATTCACGGAATACAATAAATATGTAGAAATTATAAAATAAACTTCCAAAATATGATTAAAGTTTGATTAAAATCTTAAATTTTTACTACAACACAAACTAAAATAAATAACCTAAGTTAACCCATCAATTATTTTTTTAACAAAATAAAATTTTTAAAGAAAATAATAAAAACAAATATCAGCAAGAACCAAGTTGAAAAAAATGATTGTAAAGGATTTAAATCAACAGCATGTTGAACCAACAACTAAACTTAAGAAAATATAAATCTCCTTAAAATATAAAAAACAAAAATTTAAGACACGCATAAAATTTACAAGTTATATGTAAAATATTTTGACATAGTAAGGTAAATTCCTGCAATTACTTTTAAATGCTGTTGAGTGCTAAGTGATTATATTATTGATAATAAAACATGAAAATTTAAAGATTTCTAAAATAATTTTTTCTTAGAAAAAAATTAGTTTCCCAAAAAATGTTTTTCTAAATATCAAAACTAATTTAGAGGTAAAAAAATTCTTTTTATATTAAACTGAAATATTTAAGTTGCTAAAAATTGATTAAAAAATGTTTTAATTAATGTTTAATTTGAAAAATGTTTAATGTTATGATAATAAAGCGCATAGTTATAAAACAAAAGCTTATAAAGCAAATATGTATATAACGTAATGATATAAATATGCATTTATTTATAAATAATGAATTCAATTTCAAATGCACTCACGCACACACATAAACACACACACATATAAATGTATCTATATATATGTGTGTGTGTATATATATAAATATATATATAATATAATATATATAATATATATATATATATACATATATATATATATATAAATAAATATATATATATATATATATATATATAAATATATATATAATATAATATATATAATATATATATATATATATATATATATACATATATATATAAATACATATATATATATAATATATATATATATATATATATGTATATAAATGTCATTAACTTTTCTTAAGAAAGCAAATTACATTGATTATGAAGTGGAAAATATAATAATATAACTTGGTAAGGCAGTTTTATTCAAAAAAATACTATGCATTTTTTGACTTTATAAATGTTTATTGTTTCTTTTTAATTACATATTTAAGGAACTTATTATTTGACAATCAAATTTTAGGAATCGTTGATTAAGATCACGCAATTTCTGTTTGTTTAGTTTTTCTTAAAAAAGAGTTTAAATTAGTCTTTTAAAATAAATAATAGTCGACTAGTTCAATTCATAAAAAGGGTTTGTTTATTATTGATTTTACATAAAGTTAAAAGAAGCTCTGGTTGAAATTATAAAAATTAAAGTATTCCTTTTATCATATTAGTATTGCAATCATATCCGAAACGCTGCATATGTTACTAACAGTTGTATTGTGTTGTTAAACACACACACATATTACTGAGCAGCGAAGTACAAAGGAAAATGAAATTACCAGGTCAATACAATGCAGTTCCAAAAATAATTTCCCTATCAAGAATATATATATATATGTATATATACACACCAAGAAGGCGACATGCTACAGACGTAAAATTAACACAAAAGGAAAAAGATGTTGTGATATGCAAATGATTAGCTTTTCAGCGCATTCAGACAAAGCAGGCGCTAATAGCGACACCTACATTGTCTTTAAATGAGGAAATTGTTCAGCCAGTTCCTCATACGCAAATTGCATTTGAACGTTGTTGCCTATTGAAAAGTTGTTGTGATGCCTCGTGTAAGAAGGAGAAATGCGTACCAGCACGTTTCTGATTTTGATAATGGTCGAATTGTAGCGTACTGGGATTGCGATATGCAAATGATTAGCTTTTCAGCGCATTGAGACAAAGCAGGTGCTAATAGCCACACCTATATTGTCTTTAAGTGAGGAAATTGTTCAGCCGTTTCCTCATACACAAATTGCATTTGAACGTTGTTGCCTGGTGAAAAGTTGTTGTGATGCCTCGTGTAAGAAGGAGAAATGCGTACCAGCACGTTTCTGACTTTGATAAAGGTCGAATTGTAGCGTACCGGGATTGCGGTTTATCTAATCGCAGTTTTGCTGCTCGCGTCAGTCGAGATCCACTGAGCAGAATATGGAATCGATGGGTTCAGGACGGTAATACGGAACACTATGCGGGATCTCAACGGCCACCTATCACTAGCAGCCGAGAAGACAGGCATATTATCCGCATGGCCGTAATGGATAGTGCAACCACGTCACCAGCCGTGAGTCAAGAAACGGGGTCGTTTGGAAGACAGCAAGTGTCTGCACGAACAGTTCGACGACGTTTGCAGCAGCATGGACTGTCAGCTCGGAGACCATGGCTGCGGCTTCCCTTGACGCTGCGTCATAGACAAGAACGCCTTCAATGGCGTGATCAACGATGAACCTGGTCGCTCGAATGGCGAGACGTCATCTTTTCAGATGAATCCAGGTTCTATGTACAGCATCATGATGGTCGCATCCGTGTTTGGCGGCATCGTGGTGAACGCACACTAGCAGCGTGCATTCGTCATCGTCATACTGGCCCATCACCTGGCGTGAGGATATGGGATGTCATTGGATTCACGTCTCGGTCACCTCTTGTTCGCATTGACGGTGCTTTGAACAGTGCACGTTACATTTCTGGTCTGTTACGACCCGTGGCTCTAACTTTTATTCGAGCCCAGCGAAATCCTATGCTTCAGCAGGATAATGCCCGACCGCATGTTGCCGGTATTTTACGGACCTTCCTTGATATGGAACATGTTCGACAGTTGCCCTGGCCAGCACGTTCTCCAGATCTTTCAATAATAGAAAACTAGAAAACTTCTGGTCAATAGTTGCCGAGCGACTGTTTCGTCACCAGTTACTACGGTTGTCAATACGGTCAGTCACTACGGTTGATGAACTGTGGCATCGTGTTGAAGCTGCATGGGCATCTGCACCTGTACATGCAATCCAATCTCTGTTTGACTGAATGCCCAGGAGTATAACTGCTGTTATTACTGCCAGAAGTGGTTGTTCTGGTTACTGATTTCTCAGGATCTATATCTAGCCAAATTTTTTGAAAATTTAATCACTTGTTATTTCTAGTATAATATATTTGTTCAATAAATATCGTTTTATTTTCTGCATTTCTTCTTGGTGTAGTAATTAATTTTAATGGCTAGTAGTGTATATATATATATATATATATATATATATATATATATTATATAACATTTTCTATAAGTATGCAATGTATTTTCAAAAACATTCAATTTTTACACGATTTGGAAATTCAAACCGTTACGGTTATTATGTTGTTACAATTCAAAGTATGTAAGTTTATGCAAGAATTTATTCCCAGTCATATTTTGAAATATATAATCTTCCTTTCAGAACATATAGCTATAAAGAAGATGCTATAAATCTTAAGTTTAAGAGCAATATCGTATGTTATCTTAAATTGAAGTCAATAAAAGTAGCACGATTGCATTGATAAGTGTTTTGAAGTTAAGTAATTTCATATATGAGAATTCTTCAAGAAACGCTTTTGATGGAACATATTGTATTTCATGAATTTTATTACAAAATGTTTTAACAACATTTCTCACAAAATAATTTTCTAAAAAGCTTCTATAGTTGTCTTGAATTTTGTTATGGTATGAATTATTCAAGCTTCCATTAATCTGAAATTTTATCAATAGATATTTTATGCGATTGTAATTCATAAGTTACATGTTTATGATAGCATTAAATGTTGAAAACTAGATAAGAATGAGATCCATTACAAATTTACGTATTTTGAATTACATAAATGATGTATCAAATAACTATTTTCAACTGTATCTTGATATATTAGAATCTAGAAAAATAAAAATTTATAGCTTTAAAAATATTTATAACATTTTAAATTTCTTTTTTGTAATCAACAAGAAATATGCAATTTTTAGATATTTTTCATAGATATTCGTAATAAGAAACTGCCATCAGTTATAGTTGAAAATTTTGTTTATAAATGTCCTTCACACTAATTATTAAATTTTCTTTTGAAAACTTCAGAAATCATTTTAGATTTGAAAGTAGAATAGTAAGACAAAAAGTCTTTTACTGAAATAAGATTGGATTTATTTACCAATTTAATTTAAATTTACTTTATAAATAATTAAATATACTATTTTTATTATTACAAATAATTTAATATACTTTATATTTATTTAATATATTTAAAACATAAATATGGTGTTGAATGAAATATATATGATTGTTTTTCTTTTCTTCAGAGAATTTTGATCACGAATTATAGCTTGATGTAATTTTAAAATAAAACATTTCCAGTTTTTATGGAGAAATATTTATGCAAATCATTTTTCAATAATCATCACCACATTTTCAGTATATTCATTTAAAAATAAAGAGGCTTTCTTTATTAAAATGAATAAATTTTTAAAGTAGTAAGAAGTAAAATATCTAGAAATGAGTTATTTGTGTAGTTTTCACAATTCCTCAGAAGAGAACTTTATCCAATTTTATAAGGAATATCACATGTATTATAAACTATAATTGTCGCCAAAGAATGTTTCAGTTATGTCATTCTAGACATATTTATTTTGTTAAAAATTATCCTTAGAATTTTTCAGTAAAGGTTTTTATCCCAAAATTCTTTTAAAATGAAAAATATACTCAATAGTATATCACATTTATTTGCAACGGTAATAAAAGTCAAAAATGACAATGTGTCCAGGTTGTGCCCCAAATAATGCTTTTGTAATATTTCGCGACAAACAGATCAAAACAGAGTATATTATTCAAAAATTTCTTTTTTGCTTATTGAAAGAGTGTTCTTTATTTTCACCAAAACTAATCAAAGTCTATATAAATACCAATTAAAGTTAAATGAATTTTATCTCTCTCTCTTAAAATTTTAATTAAATAGCAATTTGCAATAGAAAATTCTTTCTTTGTAGATTAAAGATAAATAATTGTTTCATTGCATTTGTTCTAGTTTTTTGACACGTGCAATATTATCTTGATGTCTTGGCGTGTTTTTTGAGCTACTGATGAAAGAATTCATCACGAGTATTCATTATGAATTTTGATCGCAATAACACCAAATGCAATACGCAATTTTCTATTATTTCTTTAACTTTCGCAGACTATACTAATTTTAAATACATAGTTAGCATAGTAATCAGCTTCAGGTAATTAATTAATAATAAAAAATTCAAAATGTTTTACAATTAGAATTTTGGGTTTACATCATTTAAAAATGTGTGTATTCGAATTAATCAATGCAATAACAAATACCATATAGTTTTTCAGTGGTAGAGAGAAGTTTACTCAATATTTTGTCGCATATACCTAAATCAAATTCATTATTTATTTCATCCCTTAACATTAAAATATATATCAAGATCTGGAGTTAAAATTAAAAAATTCTTTAATATTAACTAATTTATTCAGCTCAGTCGTCATATAATAAACTGTGAAAGAAAATAAATTTAAAAAATATTTGATTGTTGAAACATGCACTTCCTACTATTACCTAATTTAAAGTGGTATTCCTAAATAAATGTCATTTATTTTATGTAATAATTAGAAATTCTCACTATAATTTTTTAAGAAAATTAAAGAATTTCAAATTTTTTTACGTAGTAATTAGAAATTCTCACAATAATTTTTTATGAAAATTAGGAAATTTCAAATTTTTGAAAGCAATTAAACCATTTATATATATATATATATATATATATATATATATATATATATATATATATATATATATATATATATATATATATATATATATATATATATATGTATGTATAAATAAATAAATATATATATATATATATATATATATATATATATATATATATATATATATATATATATATATATATATATATATATATGTGTGTGTGTGTGTGTGTGTGTGTGTGTGTGTGTGTGGTTATGTATATATATATATTACTACGAAGTGTAAAAACCATCATTAAGAGACATTAATGCAACCCAAATACAGGTTATAACAATTCTTTTAGATATTAACAATTACTTAGAAAAATATGACTTTTTGGTGGAATACAGAAATATTGTATATTAAATATTAAAAATTTCTTGTATTTAAATATCAGCTGAGAACAAATTGAATAATGCATTTAATGCTTGAGAATTCCTTTTCTTTACGATGTTGTTAAGTATTGAAAATTATCTATCTTTCATCAGCGATTTTTTATTTGTTCATCAGTGTTACATATATTCCTAAAGGCGTAAATAAATTGATTTTAGTTAATGAGAACAATAAATTTAAATTTTAGTAAGATGACAACATTAATTTTGTGAATCATAATTTTTTTATCCTTTTAAGGGAAAAGTACTATAAAATAAAATAAATAGTTAATTAACAAAATTTATTTTTTAAGTATGAGAGGTATTATGTTTTTTTTTTAATTTTATTACACATTATTCCCAAATAAATTTGTTATTTTAATTACGATGTTATATTGATAATTTTTCTTACAATGTATATATCATGAAGCACAACTTGGCAAAAGCTATTTTAAAAATATTTATTTTATTGCTTAGCTTGGAGTACTAAATGTGCAAAAAATTTTTAATTTAATTTAAATATTTAAAAACATCTTTCTTATTATGAAAAATATTTCTTATTATTATCTTTCTTATTTTCTTAAAAAAATCTATCTTAAGTTAAGCAAAATATGTTGGTATCCTTTTATATTTTTCGTTAAATCCAGTTTACATATATCAAGTACTTGCATAGAATGCCAAAATTATTATGTATTTGATTTATTATATTATTTAAAATCTTTGAATATAAATTATTAATCATTATTGTGATTCTTCCGTAACACGTTTATCATTAATTTAGAATTGCACATAATTTTTCTATAGTTTATCGATGATTTATAAAATTGGTTAAATTGTCTTTAAACTACAATGCTTTAATTTTATAATAATAAGATGAACAGCCTACATGAAGTTGTATCAAGTGCTTTTTATTTATTTATTTAATTTTTTGTCTTGTAACAGCTTGGTCTTGCTGACAATATGGGGTGCGCTGCTCCAATTTTTCATACTGAACCATATTTGGTGTCGAGTTCGACTGCTTCAGTACATACATGCCATAGGGACCCTTTTATAGGGTAGGCAACCATTCACACCATATTCATGCACAGAAAGAACAAAGGCAGGATAGATAGAGAGAGAAAGTACATCCATGCCCGAACCGGGATTCGAACCCAGGACCTCCCTATCCGCAGTCTGGCTTTCTGACCACTAGACAGGGCGGTCGGCAAGTGCTGTTTATATTGATATTGTAAAAATCGCAAAAAAACTTTCATAGATAGTTGCTTATACTCATGAATAGCAAAGACGGAAACCTGGAGATTTCCCAAGTACACACCTTAACAAATGTACATGAATATGTACATAATTTATGAGTATAAAATAATAAATGAAATAAATTTTCTTTTATAGTTACTTCATTTATTATTTTACATTTATTTTACATTTCATATAAGATTTTCTTTTAAATGTGCAATAATTAAAAATAAATTACCAATTCCTTTTGTAGAATATTTAAAAACTTAAAATAAGATGTTCTTTTCCTTTATAATTAAATAATATTTGACTCATATATTTTACTTATCACAAAATTAGTAGGATTTTAAGCAATTTAATGTTTCTTATATATCAATTAAATTATGCATTTGTGACAACGATTTTCTACGTGAATGATAACAAACTACATCATTCACGTAGAAAATCGTGTATACCGTAAACAGAAAGGCAAACAAATTGGCTTTGGAAATAGCAAGTCAAGATGTTATTACAAAACCTATTTTCACTGAATTTTTTTTTATAAAAGCTCAATGTATAAATATATATATATATTAAATAAAAAATAAGAAGAAATAGCTTAAAGAACACACACACAAAATTTTCAAAACAATTTAAATTGCAATCGGAAAACTGTTACAGGATTGCTTAAGAAAAATCAAGCACATAAGAATTCTAGCCATATAAAGTGATATACAATATATTACAAATTGAATTTTTTGTTATTTTATTACCAATTACAGCGTGTTATGATATCACGTATTTTCACATTGGAAATTAACAAAAGGTAAATTTGACAAAATAATTGAAGTTAGGAAGAGGGCTTTATAGTGCTTTCCTGTAATAAAACTTTAGGATTTCATATTATATTTTACAGTATAATATTTTAAATTTTGTCTAAACACTTTGAAATATGTAATTATGAATTGACTTAATCAAACATTAAAAGAGATGTAAGCATACGAATGAAAAATACGGTAAAATATTTTATTCCAAAACAACTTCATAGAAGTTCTGCTCATATCTCCAACAATTACTTTATTCTTGAAAACCAAAGATGTTATAGTTATATTGAAAGCGCAAATGAATTATTCAAACAATGATCCAGTTATGGGAGTTGTAGCACGTATTTCAGAAGTTAATAATTTGCTATAGTTCATCGAATTGTAATTATTTGCTAGACCTAACTATAGCAATGTTAAAAAAACTAAATATTTATTTGGGAATTTTATTGACACTCATGCACATAAAGTAACTGGAAAGTTTCTTGCAAATTTTATAAAAAGGCATTAAAAATATATTTTTATGGAAATCAACATTTAATAAACAAATTAATACAAGCAATATTGTTTATTTATGGTGTTTATGTATATTCATCCAAAAAATAGACATTGAAATCACCTTTTTCGCTTTTATAATTTTTAAACACAGCAGTAGAATTGCTCATAAACTGATATCTATATATGGTCAGGAAAGCATGGTTACTTGCATTGTTTTCAGAGTCAATATGCAAGTTAATGTACTCAAGTTAAGGTAACCACCTGACTGGAAACCATGCTTCGCACCATAGTGTCCTCGGCCATTAAAACAATTCTGGGCTCTATTAACCTTTGCCTATATGGGCTGTCGTGCTAACGAGTCCTGCATAGTGTAATATGTCGTTTAAAGGAGTATTTTTATATCACTAATTAAAATTATGTATAGAAATTAATGTAATGTTGCAGAAACTTAATGAGAATGTAATAAAATCACAACAGAATTTTTTTTTGTAAATGTGTCAAGAGTTTATATTTTAACTCTGAAGAAATTATTAATGTTTTAGTTTAGATTGCAATATTCGTTATGGGTGAAATGAGTTCAATCAATGGAAATTTCATAAAAACTTTAAAATTCCTTATATATGTGTATAGAAATATATATTAACTTTGTAAGCAAGGATTTGATATTACTGCCCGTGGTGCATTCGTATGGGTCACGAGCAGTAATATCAAATTTCTAGAAGATGCCATGAATAAGTCACATCTGAATCTCGCCACATGGGTCGACATGAATAAATTAGAAGTCAGTACCGAGAAGACAGTTTCCCAACTGTTCACCATGTCTACAAAACAGCAGACTTTTAATCTGGTATACAAGGGATTCTCTCTTAAGCAGGTCTCAATATCTAAATACTTTGGAGTTAACCTTGACAGCAAGCTCTGCTGGAGCTCACACATCTCAGACACATCTGAAAAGAGTCATAAGCGTCTAACTCTTCTAAAAAGATTGACTGCTACGAAATGGGGAGCTTCACAAGATGTTCTAACCACAGTCTACAAGGCCTTTGTTTGCTCTGTACTGGATTATGACTGTGATGTTGTGACACTGGCTAGCATGACCAACCTTAAACAAAATGATGTCGTACAAAACACTGCACTCAGAATTATAACAGGTTGAGCTAAATCTACCCCAATAACAGCAATGCATTGGCATTGAACCCCTTAACATTCGGTTAGACAAATTCACTTTTAAATTTTTGGAGAGAACAAGAAGAGTAGATTGGAAGCACTGGAACGGATTCAAATGTGCATCCCAGAGACTTAAGACCCAAACATCGCCCCTGACTCATGCAGAAAGTTGCCGTTGCCTGCGTTTCTCCAGGCTCCACTTCAGTGTCTTACTACAGTTGCGCCTGCACTTCCTACCTACCGACTTGACTTGATTAATTTGTCATCCAACAAGACAGATGCCATCTCCGAAGAGCTCAAAGCTTGCGCCTTGGGCACTATCGAGAAAAAATATCTTCCTAATGAGTGGCTTCACATTTACACCGACAGTTTGTACCTCCCTAAATCGAACGTAGCAGGCGCAGGTTGGTACTGCCGGCTATTCGAAGACTCATTGGCCATGGGAAAATATGCCAAGAACTACGACGGAGAAGTCGCTGCTGTCAACGAGGCCACAAATCAAATACTTGCTTTTGGCCTGGCCCTTGAATAAGTTGCCTTCCTCGTCGACTAGCAGGCAGCAGTTTTGACTCTAAGTAACAATAATCCAACAGACTGCCTTCAAACTATGCAGTGCCGTTTAAAACTGGCTTAGCTCATAATGCCGGGCTAGATTGTAACTCTCCAGTGGATTCCAAGCCACGTCGGAATCCCTGGAAACGAAAAAGCAGACAAAAAGGCCAAACTTGGGGCAAATAGTACTCCCACAGAAGTTCCTCTGACCCTTAGTAGAACTAAGACAATTATCAATACCTACATCAACAAGTCCTTTAATGCGGCCCTAAGAAAGGAATTCGAGGGGAAACCCTCGCCACTGTCCCGATTCCAAGTCCCCTGGAGAGATCTGAGGTTGTTGCCTGCTTTCGACTTACAACTGGACAGTATTTTCTGTGCGTCCACCTACACTGGCTTGGGCTGGCTTGGCTGATGATGAACCCTTCCCACTCTGTGGCCATGCTAGGATGAATGCCGACTGTCTAAAGCAGTGCTCTGCACTTTCCTTACATCCATCTGACGATTTCGTCAGCCATTATTCGGAGGCTTGGCGTCAAATGGCCAGATAGCCAAGAAAGGCGTTGACTAAAGTTAAGTACTTTATAACAATGCTTGTGTAAAGTATAATTCATTATGACTATCAAAAATTAAATGTAAATCTATTTTAACATTAATGCTCGATTTCAAACCTAATTGCAAGTAAAAACTATAAAATTACAGCAACATAAAACAACTGTTCAAATTGTGTTGCTTTATGAAATTATTTTAAAAATAATAGTAGCTATTATTGTTAGGAATCGCACTTTTGATTAAATTTTATATATTAGGTCATCCTTCTTTTATTTGGCTAAAATCTTAAAAAGGCATTCTAATACTCGTATAATGCTATAAACACTATTCTTCATAGTATCATACGTATATACTTAGCTGTGCAAGTGAGTCTGGGACTTTATTTTACGGTTAACGTATTATACATATATACTCAGTTGTGCAAGCAAGTCCCGGACATTATCTAATGTTACCGGGCATGGAATGTCCGTTTTCCACCAAGTGCTCCAAAATTTTGTAACAAATTCAGGTAACGATGTCACACTTGATTTCGCTTTCTCATCTCACCAGAAAAAAGAACTTTGGACGTCACAGATTAACGTAGTCAAGCCTGCCGCCCACGGAATTCAAACAATCCAGGAAGCAAGATAGTCATCCTCCCTATCATATCACTCTGAAAGTATATTTCACTTTCGACAAAACAAATGATTTGCTTTGGGAAGTGACATGAAACTGCTGAAAAACTAGAGCTCACATCATTGTCTCAAAACATGATGTAAAGTTCTTAATCATGTGATCATAAATAGTGCCAATCAAATGAAGTGTTGCAGTTAACTGCTTTTATATATATAAATGCCCCAAAACGCTAAATGCAATTCCAATAAATATATTTTTTAAATTAATGAGACCCTAAGCATAACAAGTGAGATATTTTTGTTTTTTGAATATTTTTGTTTTATTTTTTATTTTAATAATAAGATATTTGTAAGTGGAAATTTATTTGAATATTACTGAATAAGAAATGGTCAGTTTTATTTTAGTATCGTTGAAAAATTTATTCAAAATATTTAATCTAAAAAGTTATTCATTGAAGTTTTCTAATGGAACATTGATAATCAGCATATCTATGAGTCAAATAAATGTCACTTATGGTAACACATGAGAAAATCTCCAATGTTTTTGTCATTCGGAAAATTATGTTTTTCATATTTACATACAGATAAATTTTTAAAATATTATTCCGTTTTATGAGCCAGCATTTTATTTTCTGTATTAATTCTGTATGTACTTATGCATACTAAGCAAAAATTAAGTAAAATAAATTTTGAAATAAAAAAGGTTATTTGAATAGTACCAACTGTAATTATTACTAGGTTTGATTAGTTTTGTGTCAAATTTTTGTTCTAGCAATAATTATGTTTATTAATTACTTTCCCATTATTATCGGGTATTCATTTTACTATCAATTTTTAAACTTTTACAAGTTTACTTTATAGATTAACGCCTTACATTATAGAGAATTTACCGTTAAATAGTGACATAAAAATAATGTCTAAAGCTTTATAATTACAAATTTAAGGCCCCATGTATTTAACTGAAAGGCTAACACAAAGTAAGGATTTTCATTGGGTGTGTCATGTTTTCACAGCTGAAGGTAAAGCAACCCTTATTTATGTTTAATATATGGAGGAAAACAAGTTACTGTAATATTTATTACGTTCTAACGCTAAGCATATTAAATAATAGATATTTCTTATCAGTAGTAAACCATGAAGTGCGTGTTTTAATAATATGTTAATATAATTTATGCTTAAAGTAAAAAAAAATAAATAAAGTTAAACATTACAAAAAAGACTACTTTAGTTTTACTTTTTTTACTTTTTAATCATTGATTTGTACAAATTTTAATTATGTGAAACGGTGTCTTTAGGTAATTCATTCAAATTGACTAAAAACGATTTAATTTGCTTTATCTTATTTAATGCTTTTAGAATTACTTAAACAATTAATTTAATCAAAAAGTGTAATTGATGCTTTAAATGCTTCCAGCAATATAAAATTGACTTTTTATAATTAAAAAGAATCTACTCATTCAACATGTGTATGCTAAATTATCATTAATAGCAACAGTCAGTTAAAAAGAAGATACTTTCTACCAAAAGATCTTTAAAAGTTGATCTTTGTGAATATGATGCAATTTAATGAAAAATTAAACACTATCTATTCTGATTTTTATTATTTTTGTAATTTATAAATTCCATTCTTCGTTAATTATTAGTTATTGAGAAAGTATACTCAGTAATTATTGAGAAAAAGAAAAATTAATTTAAATGATGCGTGATTGATTGCATAAAAATTGGTATTCTTTAATTTTACAATACTATATTACATAAACTATTGCAAAAACAAATCAAAAATTTAGGAGTATAAAATTAAGAAACCCAACTATTTGGTATAATTTTAAAATGGTGAGGTTCATTAGTTTGAAAATATGAAGTCCAAAAGATAAACGTTTTGAAACTTAAAAATATAAAATAAGGAAAATTGAATGCGATGTTGTATGACTCACAAAATGCTGTATTTCTGGTCTGCACTTCAAATTTAAATATCAAGAGTTTTGGTTTTAATTCATGAAAAATAAATCAGTTCCTAATGAATATGAAAGTTAAAATATTTCAAAAATAAACTAAGAAACATTTAACTGAGTCCCAATAAAATATTTTGTTAAATAATTTTTCTAAAATATTTCTATAAACCATTAAGTTTTCATTGGCTTACAAGTATTTAAACAATAATGTATATGGTATATCAACAAAAACAACGATAAAATATTTGTTTGTACCCTGTAAAAATAACATCATTTTTAACAAAAGTTTAGACAAAATTTTAAAAAAACTTAATATAAATGAGTAATAAATTTAGAATCCTTTAATTTTGGATGATGGAATAAAAAGTGGAATGTTCTCTTAAAAGGCATTAACTGCTTTAAGAGAATGTCGTTTTTGAAGAAAATTTGATCATAACACAAAATAATACTGCCATTGTAGAAGAACCAATAAGAAGTTGATAAAAAATAAGCAACCAAAAAGTGCTTTTCTTGATTGTTTGTCAATTTTTCTAACAATGAAACTTTAATCCCAAGCTTTTAGGTTTTACCAAAGAATGATACGCGTTATAAATAATGGATGTTCGAGAGCATAGTCATTTCTTTCATAATAACAAGAAACATTTTTCTCTCGAGCATGTAAGTAATATTAATTGTTAAAGAAAACTGTGAAAATTATACAATGCAGTATATTGTGCAAGCAGTATAAAATATGCTGTTGAATTAGTTTAATATTTTTACATTCATTAAGTTCATGATCTTAAATTAACACTATTTAACACTGATGTAATAAACTACTGTATAAATTGTATCTAGTCTCTTAAAAATGTTATCATATTTTAAAAACTAAATCTTTAAACTTTTAAATTGATTGCAAAATGTTTTAAGCAATCAAAAATTAAAAGCACTTTTATGGAAAAAAATTATATAAGGAGATCAATTAATATAATGTCATTAGTTATCAATTCTAATATAAATTAACTATGTAATTTTATCATTAAATACAAATTAAAAGAAAGTATTGAAAAAAGCATTGAACTTGTTAAATTTATGACAATTTAAATTTTATACTAAATAGGTACACAGAAAATAATAATGATGCTTTACAAATACTAATAGCAAGCAAGCAACGTGATTAGAATTTTAATTAAACTATACAAATCAGTGTGATTAATTATGATTCATTAGATCACTAAGAATAGCATGTTATTTCATTTAATGATTTTTCTGAAGTTTGTTTTACTTATTTAAAGGAAAATTAAATATTTGATAATTTTCTCAATTAAATTTTCAACTACAAAATCTCTCATGTATAAAAAAAAATCATTCAAAGAAATTTCATAATCTAAACTATACAAATATATTGCTACCTTATTGGATTTAGAAAACTTTACTTTTTTAAATATAGAATAAAAAACTGATTAACTTTGAAATAATATGTAATATTTGGTCTAAGATTTACTGCATTTTTCTATATTTTCATAGATATCATTTAGGTGTCACAACAGAAAACGAAATGAAACTCTTGATCAATCACTTTGACAGAATTCGAGGAAAAATACCCATACTTATGAACATTAAACCAATAATGTGACGAAGCGTGTAAATAACATTCTTCAAAATATGACTGAAATATTTTAATCGTGAATTGAGCTATTTTTTAAATCCGTAATATTATGTCCTCGAATTACTTTCTGGAAAAATCTTGTGGAGTTTATTCTTCATAAAATATTATGTTTGATATGAAACAGATATCGAATGTGATATCAGATAATATATCAAATGTGATATCAGATAATATATCAAATGTGTGAATTTATGTAAAATATATAATTTTTTTTTTGATCATTCCTTTTTCTTTCCAATTTTAAATTTTTACATTTTAAAATAGTACATATACAAAAGCATTATACCTAGTAAAATAACTGCATATATAAACCAATCTGTGAATGTATAATATGAACTGTATGTGAAATTATTTGCATATAAAGTACATTTTTAAAGCTTTTATAAGTATTAATTTATAAATCTAATTTTATAAATTAGTACTTTTATACATAAGTATTAATTTATAAAATCAATTTATAAATTTAATTTTATAAATTAGTACTTTTATATATAAGTATTAACTTATAAAATAAATTTATAAATTTAATTTTATAATTTAATATAAAAAATATAAATTTAAAAGTATAAATATATATAAAAGTATAAATTTAATAAGGATTAATTTATTAAACGTCGGTACTATACATTCAAACAATAAATATGGTTATGAAAAATATAATTTTTCATTATTTCATTCAATATGTCATTTGATACTTCAATTTATTATCCTTTTAGAATTAAATATACCTTTCACGCTCTTATTGTACATGAAGGCCTTTTTATAAATGTTTTTAAATACTAATCACAATTCTAAAAATTAAAAAAATATGTTGATGATAAAAATAATTTTTTTTTGATTAATTACAGCTTGGGAAAAAATTCAAAAATTAATATTTGCCATTCGAAAAGCTTGTCTATTAATCATTTTTTTTTCGAATAAGATCAGTGCAGTATCGTTTCCGTGTACAGGTTAGTTAAATAAAAATATTTATGTAAAAATTTGTAAATTATCCTCTTATGAATAATTTCATTAAAATTATGAATGGTTTAAAGACATATTGCTTGATATTCATTAATCATTATGTATCAGTTTTAGATTAATTATGTGTCAAAGAAAAATCTTACTTATTTTTTAAGTTTTTTGCAAGCTATTAAAATCTATATCAGAGTATAACCAAAGTCACATATATTAATACAAGTGTATCCATTTATGTGTGCAAGTAAAAATACGTGTGGTTGTAAAGAATAGTGGAAGAAATAAATATATGAATTGAATTCTGTGCTATATTTCATATTAAATTTTGTTAATGATCAAACTTTAGAAAGCAGAGGTTATGAAATAAAAATATTAGCTAAAATATTATTCAAATTAAGTGTTTCTGTTTATATTACACTGAAACTGAAATAAAATGTGCTTAACAATTCTAAATGTTTAATAACGTATTTCTTAATATAATATACTGCTGTAAAACCTTTTAGAGAAGCTTTCTTATTTCTGTATTTTCTAGAAATTCTCTTTATTAATCAGGCGATTTCATATATTGCAAGCATTTAAGACTAGATTGTCTGAAAAGTTCAATTTATTTCGATTCAATAGTTCGATGGTATGATTACCACTACAATTGCGCGGGTAAGTGTTTAGTATATAAATTTTTAATGAATCGACTATATAAATTTTTAATACCGGTTGAATTAATATAGACAGCAAAAAACTGCCATCAAGATTAATCAAACCAGACTAATATAGTAAATTATCATGCTTTCAATAAGCGGAAATGAAGCAATTAAGACTTTCTCTAGAATTCTTACATCAAAACTGGATATTTAGTTGAAATAAAGATAAAAAAATCATTGTGATTAAAATGAAAGAGGAAGATCCTAATATATATATATATATATATATATATATATATATATATATATATATATATATATATATATATATATATATATATATATATATATATATATATATATATATATATATGTGTGTGTGTGTGTGTGTGTGTGTGTGTCTTTTCTGTTATCAAATTCTATCTCTTATGATAATTCACCAATTATGGTAAATATTGGAATGAAATAGTTCCAAATTTGAATCCTGATTTTAAGAAAGAAGACATTTTTCATGCTAAGATCTACACTAAGTTAAGTACACATTATTTATGTATGACCAAACGGTTGTTGTTTTTGTAATGTCTCTCTATCCATTAAGAAATCAAAAGAATTGAAATGTAGCAATTAATAATTATAGAAGAGATAATATTTTTGTTGCTCTTCCTTTTCTTTTAATCTGGATGTTATTTTCTGAATATATATGTCCTGAAGTTTAATTGGGGCTAAAGTAGTTTAAATACTTCATTATTGTTTCCTAACATTAATGACCAATTTTTCCTTGGATCTATCTCTGAGTGGATGCTCTTTATTTTTTAAACATGCTTAAACATTTATTTCGATTATAAAATTTTGTTTTCTTCATAAAATCTAAATTTTAATTTGTAATAATTGAAATTATGTTACTTTTATTTAAATTTATTAATTTGCCTTTAAACTTTAAATATTACATAATGCTAATTTTTATTTTTTGTTAGTTCATTATAATATTAAAATGTTTTAGTATGAATAATTAAATTTTTCTAATTTTGAAATATTACCACCTCAGGATGTTTTAGATTTATTTACTGTAACACCCTACGCATAATTGTTTTACATTTTCTTTTGCCATTAAATGTTTCAGGAATATTTAATTTGTGCATAAATAAATTTTTTGTAGAGTAACATGAGAATTTGGCTATCACATGTCAGACATTTTTACTGTCTTTAAGTAACACGAACTACTGTAATTAAAGGAAACATCCAAAACAGAGCTATGTAAACAACCATGAGCTGAACTAAAACATTGTGAAAATTAATGCAGAATCACACACACTTCAACAAAAACGCAATATTTATTATTAACAAAATCAAATAGAAACATTTTTCAGTAATCTTCTGTTTTCAGAAAGGATGATTGAATAAGAAAATTTATAAAAAATATTTTTAAATCTATTACTTAATTTTAATTTGGTGAGAAATCGTATAACACCTGAATTCACGAACTATTTATCGCTTTGTACAGGTTTTTATTTTTATAAACAATTTTTTTTCACATTCCACCAATGAAAGCACTAATGAAGATCAGAAAAAAAAACAAGAAAGGTAATTTAAGATATTTCAAATAAGTGTGAATTAAATGAAATATAAAATTTGATGTATTCAAATTTATTTTAAAAAAGAAATCATTTGAAACTATTTTCCCCTTAAAATCAAGTTGACACTGACAAATTTGATACCTCACAGCTTAACTGCAGGATATTGTAGTAAGGCTGCTTTTAAATGTATTTCAGTATCCACTACGCAGCTGCTTTCCAGTATCAAATTTTACAAATCGTATAAACCATATTCGTACGTCAGAAGGAAAAATTACCACTAAAATGAGGCACAGAATTGAGTACTAAAATGAACTAAAATGAGTAAAGAATGAGGCACTAAAATGAGGCACAGAATTAAATCCAAAGAATTGAGCAAGTAGAAATACAATATCCAACTCTGGTTATGCAACAGTATCTGAGTCCATCCTGAAACTTCCGCCTTTGAAGACGCCAATTCCATAACGTGCTAGGTCGTAAGTATTAAAAATATTTGCTTTATTCATTAAAATCTTTCCCCTTAGTAGTGATGAATGAAAATTTTGTATCAATTAAATAAATATTTAAAATAATGTTTATGAATGAGTTTTAATATCATGATCTAAATTTTAAACTTCATCTAAATTGGTGAAAATGCCATATACAGTTTTTATCATTTTTTATATTTGTGAAAGAGATCTATTCCTAAACTAGTTCTTATTATATTTTTCTTCTATAACTATTTCAGATATTAGCATTATATATATCTGAAGCAAGAACATTGAATAAGTTAAATTAATGAATTTATAAATAAAAAGTATGAACCAATCCATCTACATATGTATCTCTGGTGTAAACATGTTTTTCAAGAAATTGATCGCATCCAATGTCAGTTTAAGAATAGAAAAAATATTCAAACATAACAAACATTCAACTTTAAATTATGTTCTTCTTATGGTCAAATTGACATATTATGATGTAATGTCATCGTAAAGGATCATTTTATTGGCTATAAAATAATAATATAATCATTTTAGAAAAGCAATATTTTAATGTTATAAAATTTGACATTATAAATTTTTTAGGAATATGTATATATGTTTAGAAAAAATATTTAATGTATTTCAGTCAAATATCTTTCAGTAAAGCATACATATTTTTTTTCTATAAAGAAAACATCTTTTATTAATAAATTAAAATATTAACTGTAAAAATGTATCTAATATACTTTTTGGGTGACTTTTTAATTAAATATCATTGGTTTCAAATTAATAAAATAACAATGGTTATGCAGTATTAAGGGTTTCTATATTTTTCTGTACTTCTAGAATATAAATATCAAGATTTATTTTTCAAAATGTAAGTTATTTAGTATTCTGATGGGTCTGCATTTCTGAAAAATGTATGACTCATAGGATACCCTTGCTTTCCTAATAATAATTAAAATTATAAAATTAAACTCAATTACTTTTAATAAACTTTGTAAAATTAATTCAATTCAAATCATGATTGATAGAAATTGTAAATACTTATTTCATTTTGATTAGTGTTTGTAATTTTAATTTCATTGTAAACAGAATATCTGCAGTGTTGAATAATATAATATTTTGCCTAAAATTAATATATTTACTAAAAAATCTGATGATTCTTAAGCGAAAATAAGAAGCAAATAAAATATTTCTTTTCTATAAAAATAGTAATATGTGCTTATTCTCTAAAACGTTCAAATTCTGAAAACATACAGAAATGATGTTAGAAGAATATAGTAGGAGACATAAATTCGGGGAGAATTTTTTTCTTCCGTATAAAATTAATTTCTTCATAAAAAGTCATTTCTAGAAGATAGTGGGTAATTATTGCAGTAGGTAAGCTATTTATACATGAAAAGTTGAATTTCAGTAAAATACTGTTACATGATCCTGTATAGTAATAATTAATTGCAGACTTTTGAATTAGGATTAGATTTTTCTATCATAATATTCTCTTTTTGAGCAATTTTGATTTCGAATGCTATGTTTAACCTTAATATGACATTATATTAGGAGAATATTCACTGGAGTTTAAAGCAATGACTTTGTATCGAAACATTGTTAAATAAGAAAAATAAGTTTTCCATTTTAGCTTTCTGTACGCATATCTGATGATATGGGTGATTGTGATAATCCTTTGGAGGTAATTCTGTACAAACAATGCACATTTTTTAAAAATCCTTCCAAAGGACAATTATGAGGGTGGCAACATGGAAGCCATTGGTGTTGTTGACGAATTTCATGCTTCCTGCGAAAATAAGTTAAAAACTGCTGAAAATGCGCTTAATTCCAGATCAAACATGAATCAACAGATGAAGAAAAATGCAAAGAATACTTTGAGTGAGTTACGTTGTCTTATTTAATCAAATTTTGATAAATTTAAAAATGTACAGACATGTATAGCTTATGAAAATGTATTAATTTAAATACACGGGAAGAAATCGCACGCCAGTGTAGTGGTGAACTACACTGGAACATTTACTCTCTACAGAAACTTTTCAGAAACAAATGATCAATGGAATAAATGCAGTCTCATTATCTGTGCGAATGATTAAAGAACCCTTAAAACTGGAGATATTAAAACATTATAGAAACGAAATTCAATCCAAGAAGCAATAAAACTGGTAAAAACGTAAGAAGTCTTCCAAATGATAAAGTGTTGGTTGAATGTGTGTCTGATGATGACAAAAAAAAATAAAAATAAAAAAAAAAAAAAAATTGTGATGTTCTGGCTGAAAGTTTCACCTCTATTTCTTCAACTGTTGCAAAACGAAAATATTCTGCCATTATTATTAAACACGTTCCTAGCTCACTAAATGATGATGAACTTATCAAGGTCTTATTTGAGCAAAATTTTGCTATTTTAGTATCTGAAGAAGAAATTTTAGAGTCTAAAGTTCATTTTACGCTAAAGAAATTTGGGGACTCAAGACATATTATTATTGGTGTTCTACCTAATATCCGTAAACAAATTTTAAGGTTAGGATCTCTCAAGATTGATTTGTCTGTGTATGAAGATGATGATTTCGTTATTATACATAGATGCTTCAAATGTTTGGGTTATAATCATAAGGCTGCTGATTGTAAAAACCACCTTGCTTGTTTTACCTACTTAGGTAACCATAAAAGCTCAGAGTGTTCTAATAGAAATCATCAAGTTTGTGTCAATTGTGCTAGATTTAATAATAAAACTAAAAATCTGTTAAAAAGAGCTAATATTTATCATAAATATTATGATAGATACTGCCCGAATGAAATTTTCATGTAGAAATTATCAATCTCTCGCATTGATTATGAATAATAGTTATTGTTCTCCTTTACGTTTCGTCCAATTAAATCTTCACAAGTCTAAAAATGCTACGCAGCAACTCATTCTCAATATGGAAACTGATAATATCGATGTTGCATTGATTCAAGAACCTTACTGTTACAAATGGAGCCTTACTGGGTTTCCTAGCCATTGCAGAGTATTCTTTGATTCCCAATCAAATGTTATAAAATCAGCGATCATCATTCGCTTGAATAATAATTCTACCTTTATCATAATTACTCTGATTATAACATGATGTCCATTGAAATCACTGTAAATGACTTAGATTTTATTCTGCGTTCTTACTACTTTGAGCCGGGCAGAAATATAGATGCTGATTTACAAAAGATTGATTCTTTCATGTCTAATGTTAATTCTTCACGACTTATTTGGGGAATGGACTCTAACAGCAAAAGTAATGTTTGGTTTAGACCTTATTCAGATGCTAGAGGAGATAAACTATGTGATTTCTTCAGTACTAACAACAACTCTTCTAAAAACAACTCAACTCAAGGTTTTAGCTACGTTGATATTATTGTTGTTGGGGAAAGTTTATTGCAAGATGTCAACAATTGGTCTATTCTTGACTGCGACTCGCTTTCTGACCATAGGATGATTTATTTTGAAATTCCATTGGTTGATAATACTACGAACTCTTTACCCTAAAACAGGCCTCAAATCTTTGACTGTAGAAGAACAAATTGGTTTTTTTTCCAGACTAAATGTTATGAGGCTATCAACAATTGTAGTTTTTAGGATCAGTTTTCTACTTGTAATGACCCTATTTGCCTAGAAAGTCTAATTTTTGAGCTTCAAAATGTCATGATTTCTGTAGGAAGGATAGCTATTCCCTCCAAGCATTATGATAAAAGAAATGTCCCTTGGAGGACTTCTGAAATAGCATGCATGAGTAAAAAGTTAAATGCTTCAAGACGTCGCTTTCAATGAGCCAAAAATTTGATTGTCAAGTAAATTTTTAAATCTAATTACCTCCACATTAAAGAAGTATAAAAGAACTTAATTAATTACTGAAAATTAAGTTGATGGAAAGATTTTCTTTCTGATGCTACCCATACAAATGTATGGAAGAAGATTTATAAAGGCATGAAGAGAAACTTTAGTAAAAATGTCGAGACATAACACTCTGAAGTGCCCTGAAGTGGTTTCTATGCCAGACATAACATTGGCATTGAAAACTCTTCAGGTCACTTCACAACTTCTATTGAAGAATCTCTCAGTGCTATCTCAAATTTTTTATTCCCAGATGACAATTCTTCTGACGATAAATCCTTTCAACAAAATATTCGAGAACAATCTAACAAAACCTACTCTGTAGAAGATGATGTACATTTTACAGTCAATGAGGTTAATACTGTTAATCATGTTTTGGACACTGGAAAATCTCCTGGTCTAGATTCCCATTCAAATGAAATGATTTAATACTTTCATCAGTATTCTTCTTGTGTTCTTCCTGCTGTATTCAATTCATGTTTAAAATTTTCTCTTTTCCCTGTTCTTTGGAAAAATTCTAAAGTTGTCTTAATCCCAAAGAGTTTGAACTCCAAGCGACCGCACCTTAAGAATATTAGGTGTATTAGCATGTTGCCTTACATTGGAAAATGCCTCGAAAAGATTCTTACAAACATACTAAGATGGCATCTTAAAAATCGTAATTATACTAGTAAAGACCAATAGGGATTCACACCACAGAAATCTACTGAGGAAGAACTACTACGACTTGTTCACATTATAAAGGAAGGGAAAAAGAAAATTCTGTTCACTATTCTCCTTTCATTGGGCATAAAAGGAGCGTTTGATAACACGTGGTGGCCCCTTATTATTTTCTTAATGAAAGAGGCTTATACTCCTTCAAATATTCTCAATCTCTTCCGCAGTTCAAGAAACTGCGGAAGAGATTGAGAACAAACATAGTTACAATCGTAAATCATAATTACAATCGTACGGCTGTTCTCAGTCTTGGTAATAAGTCGAAAGTAGTTAACATCCAAGAAGGATGTCCACAAGGCTCTGTTTCTGGCCCATTCCTTTGGAACATAATTTAGAATGATTTACTAAAAAATTGAATGAATTTAAATGCCGGAAAATTGCTTTTGCAGATGACTTACTCGTAATTGTTCAGAATAAAAATTTACCCGATTTATGCAGTACCGCTCAAGATATTCATGATTTTATTCATAATTGGGCTCAACATACATTCGTAATCCCAATGGCATGGACAAGCTGAAACTCAATCATACGAAGTGCAAAGTAATGATGATTCACAAACAGGCTAACATTGATGCCACAATCAATCTTGCTATGGGTAGTAATTTTCTGGAAGTTGTATATAAAATTAAATATCTTGGTGTTGTTGTCGACAGTAAACTTCACTGGAAGGTGCACTGGAAATACACTTTAACTAAGATTAACATTCTTACAAATGCATTGTATAGAATTAGCAATAACAATTACGGTATTAAATTCGAAGTTTTAAAATTGATTTACAAACAAGGCATTGTTCCCGTTATTCTTTATGCATCACGAATTCGGGGAGAAAGTTTGAGAAAAAATAAATAAACCGAAAACTTATCAGGAAAATACAAAGAAAACTGCTTTTCAGGATTGTTAGAGGATATAGAACATTAAGTTATGATGTTCTCTTCATTCTCTCTGGTCTTCCACCTCTTGATGGTGTGTTACTTCATCAAAATGAGGCTTATCGTTATGCTCAAGACTCTTTTTATAACCATCTTGATGGTGATTTGAACTTTTCTTCCCTACCTCATCCATCTACAAGATCTCCTGTTCCATTTACTGCGTTTGATAGCGTTAGGGAAGAAGACTTTGACCTAATTTTCTTTACAGATCGAAGTAAAGTTAACGAAAAAGTAGGTCTTTCATACGTATGCTTTCAGAATGGGTTTGAAGTGAGTCATCAAGTATACCGCATTCGTGATTACAGTTCTATTTTCCAAGTGGAGTTACTCTGCATTAATCTTGCTGTTAAAGATGCCAATAAGCAAGCCTTATCAAAAATTTTTAATTTGCAGTGATTCGATGTCATCCCTTCTGATTCTGCAAGATATAACTAGTTTTGAAAAACTTATTGTGGAAGTCCAGACTTTAATAAATATGTGTGATATATTAAAAATGTTTCCTTCACTTTCATCCATGTCAATGGTCATAGTGGTGTGTAATGAAATGAAAGAGCAGATTTCCTGGCCAAATCTTCTCTTTCACTTCCAAATAAACTGGATACCAGCTTACCCAAATCTTTTTTCTAAGCCACTGCCAAAGAGAAGATTATCACAAAATGGAACTCAGGTTATGTGTCCTCTACTAATTGTAAGTTGACAAAATCTTTTATCCCATCAGAAATAAGAACTACTGGATCTAAACTGACTTTAAAATTACGCAATTCCTACTGCACATGGGAAATTCAATAGCTATCTTCACCGTTTCCACATTAAAAACAGTGAGGTGTGATTGTGCAACTCTGGGAGTGACAACCCTGCTCACATTCTTCTTGAATGCCCATCTGTTTCTGAAGAAAGGGGCTTTGTAAAGACTTAAATAACAGGTGGCCCCCGATTTTGATGGACCTAGTAAAGAAAGAGAATTTTGAATATTTTAAAAAACTTATCCATGCTTTATCTAACTCCTTTTTATTTTTATATATCTTTTTTTTCTCTCTGCCTTCTTTTATTATTATTATTATTATTATTTTCATCTCATGACTTATTTGGATTTGTTATGTAGTTCAATTGTTGAACCTTCGGGCCTTGTGTAGTATTCCTTGGTGCTCAGGGAGATATTTTTGTTTTCCTAAATAAAAAAGGACAATTATACTCACTTTATGTGAAATTGCGGAACAACAGCGTCAGCTTGTATATCACCAACTTAGCTTTGCCAAACATTATTTTTCTTTCTCTTAAGATTTTGCTTTATTGATGAGACGTTTGCAAATGAAAAATGATTTCTTTGAGTATGGCTTAGAAACGCCAGCGACCACATTTTTTTTCAGTACCTGTTACACCTCAATCTAGTTACTTTCATTTTAGATTTAATAGTTTTCTAAATATAGTTTTTTTTTTAAAAATCTTCTTCTGACTTTTGAGGTAAAACCCTTTCCTAGGCTAATACTTCTTTTTATATTGGCAAATGAAAGGACTGACAAGTTTTCTGAATATCCAGATATGGAAGCTTAAAAAAATGAGTTCCCTAAAAGTATGAAGAATTTCTTTCTCTTCGAGAGCTCATTAGTTATTAAATATAATTAATAATTAAATACAATTCGTTCAATTTGATTAAAGTTTTCAAAAAACTTAAAATTGAAAAAGAAATTCAAAAAATGATTAAAGAATCATATCTTGACTGGATTTTTCAGAATTCACATGAAAAACCTGAATTTTCACCTATTGTAATATTTGAAGTAGCATTTTAAATTTTAATATTTTCCTGTTTATGAATGGTCTTCTATCCAGTTGTCGACAACTAATGGTTTTCTAGAAAAATCTGTCATGTCGTACAATTTTCAACAGTATTTTACAAAACACTGCAGAATCAAGTATCTTTTAATATGCTTAATCAATATATAAGTAATCATATTTAAACTATGCACATCTAATTAATATTAAAATTAAATTTTTTATTAATCTCCAATTGCTAACTATTTTTGTATTGATGGATAATTTGAATTGCTTTAATTTATTACTGTATGGTAACTTGAATCGTGTCTGCATTAATTTGGTATATCAAAGATTCATGGTTGCCAACTTATATTCTATTCAGTATTTTCATGCTTACTTGTAGTATTAATATATTTCTTAAGACACTCGTATCATTTTATCAGCTGTCTATGCGTATTTAAATAGCAGTTTGACACATCTGTTATGAAGTTTCTTTCTAAATACAATCCTTTCACTTTTGCAAAGTTTTGTATAGTTAGCGAAAGACATTTTATGTGTTTAGCAAAAATTGAATTTGTAATTAAAGCAGTTTGTCTCTTTTAGAAGTTATTTCATAACAAATATAGTATGTTTTTATTTTTTCTCAAGGTAATTCTTTTTTGGTATTTATAACGCATTATTAGCTTAGACTTTAATTATAGTTTCAGACAAATAGAAAATATACCTTAATAAATAGTGGACAAACATCATTAAGTGTTTCGTGATTATTATCGACATGCTTGTTTTTCAAATATCACAAATTCGTTTGACATCTGGTGTGTAAAGTGTATAATTTACAGCCATTTTTTGAATATGCCAAAGATTTGAACTAGAAATTTATAAATTAACTATTATTATTATTATAAAAATATGTTGTATGTTTATGTATTATATGTTAATATGTTATATGTTTTTAAATCCTGATAAAAATCTGAAACCATTTTAGCTATATATATATATATATATATATATATATATATATATATATATATATATATATATATATATATATATATATATATATATATATATATATATATATATATATATGTATATATATATATATATATAAATATATATGTGTATATATGTGTGTTTGTGTGTGTGTGAGGTGTGTGTGTTGTGGGTGTGTGTGTGTATATATACATATATATATATATATATATATATATATATATGTGTGTGTGTGTGTGTGCGTATATATATATATATACATATACATATATTGCAACAAAAATAAAAAAATAAAAACCTATAGGGTACAAAGCTTAAACTTTTCCTTTATTAGAATAAAAAGAAAAAATGTAAGCCCTGTAACCTATTTTAATTACGTTTTTTTTATGTTAGAAATAAGCATTCAGAAAATGTTTTTAATTTTTATAACATATGTAGTATATGTATTGTATATTTTAGCAGTTTGAAATAAATTGTTTATTTTACTAGCTCTTGAAACAAATAATCAATAATATATTGATAATGAATGTTATTTCATTACATTAAAATTATACTTAGAAATTTGCATACAATCTCGACTCGTTCACAAATATCTCTTAATATGTACAACTTATAGTCAAATGACAAAATCAATGCAAGCTATTTTCCTCGTTTCACTTTTTATTGTGCTTCATGAGTGGAATGAATCATAATTCTAATTTTAATGATCCCTCCTTTTTCTACTGTTTTCAGACTAAAATTTTTTGCGCCATAGACAGCAAGTGTTTTCAGCCTGTTCTTGTTTAATTTGCAGTATAGATTGAACTACTGTAGAGAAAACTTCTAATAAACATTGCTTGTTAGAAATGATTGAGGGTATTAAAAATACGTTAAATTTCGTCTGTTACTTCAGGCATATTTTGGGAATTACAATAATTATTATTGGTTAGATTTTTGGAATTAGTAGTTAGGTAAATTATCGAAAACTTGATATGCTATTAAGAATTTTAATTTTTTTTGGAAGAAAAAATAATTCTATTCATGTTCATTTGAATTTATCTATCCAATTCTTTTTTTAAAAAAATGATTAAATATTATATCATTGAAATTATGATCATTGAAAAAATTTATTCTTTATTAAAATAAAAATAATAAACATTAGCATCATTAAGTTAGGATTCAAAATATATTTCTTAATCATGTATCATTTGTTTTAGACAATTGATATTAAATATATCATAATTGTGTACACCATATTATTAATATTCAATAAAGTTCCTTAATTTAAAATAATAACTAAAGATATAATGGTGAAAATTCTCCGCAATGCATCGACTATCACTAATAAATGAATAGTATAGTTCCTAATTAAATTTTTTATATCTTCAAAATAAAAGGAATTTTTAAAAAGTGTTACACCTCATTCTATTTGTGTTTATGTATTCTGTAAAAATGGCTTTATTTATTTTATTTTTTTTTGCAAATCAATGTTGTCACACAAAGCAAACTAAGTAATAATTATTATTAATTTTGCAATTCCCCAGTTTTTCCATTAAGCTAATTAGGCATTTTCAATTGGAAAGTATGTGCAGTAACCGTATGGCTGATTGATTGCCACTCATAATGAACTACTTGACGACAAGTCTACAAGACACCAGTTTCATCCAGGGGGATAAATCTCGCGACATTAACTTGTGAAATCAATGCCTTGCTAAATTCCTTTATTCACAGCACTATCCCCAGATTTTTGACATATTCGGTGACATGTGGTAGTAGCTGATAAACCCACTTTGAAGTCGTAAAGCAAACAACACCGGAGTTACTTCAATAAGTCCATTTCTCTTCGTCACTGCAAGAATCACGACTAAAAAATGTTGGTAATGGACCTGTTTATATAATGATTTATATTAATACTCTAGACTGACAGTATCAACCACGTCATGCACTAATTTGCATGCTTGTTCTTACTTCATTCAAAGGCAACGTGAAAGGGCGGGATCTTTCTTCCTTACTTTATACATTGTTTGAAATTTAAATTTTAAAAGTCTAGAGATTCTAAATATATTTCAGTGAGAATGTTACATACGTTTTACAAATGAGATGCTATCTGTGGGTCGGAAGAATTGTTAAAATAAATCACAGATTAGAAAAATTAAAAGCATATTTTTGTAAAAACTTTTTACAAGATGATTTGACATAAAAATTTGAAATACATAAACTCCGTATTATGTGAATTAAAAAAAAATAAAAAAATCTTACCTCATTATTTTTATCTCTATCAGAAGGAATCGGATTTTATCAGTATTTAGTAGTAAGAAATTTTTTAATATAAATTTGAAACCACTGAAATTAAAGAAAATATTTTGCGTAGGTTCGATGCAAATTGAAAAACTGAGTTCTCATTTAATGTGTTCAATTCTCCCACATTTAAAATTTTATCAGTTTTATATTTTAATTTCACTTGCATTTAAAATTTTATTAGTTCAGAAATTATTATTATGAGATAAGTTTTTAGTTTTAAAAGCTTTACTTAAGCAGAATTTCAAACAGTTATCAAAGTAGGTGATACAGTAAAACTTAACATCCTGCGAATGATAGAAATAATATTTATACATCGTAGAATATTCAAAGTACTTTAAAAAATTACATTTTTAAAATAATATACTAAAGTAAATGTATTAAATGGAGTTGCTTATAAACATTTAAATAAGTTAATTAATCACATTTAAAGTAAATCATTTGAAGTTTAGTTTCTTAGTTGACACTGACAATTACTTTTACATTAAATAGCCTTGGGAATATCTTGTTGTTACTTATGACACTTGGACAAGAAAAGCTTGCGGCGCCATGATTATGCGAATTAAAGTAAAAAAGGCGAGTCTTTCATTTAATCACAGCAACATTAAGGTTAATGTACGACTTTGCTCTAAGATTTCTTCAGTAGATGTAACCACCAGAGGTTGTTTAGTTGGTTGGTTTTTATGGTGCATACTGCAAAAATGGACATACTGAGCCAAGTCATCACCAGAAGATTCACTGTCTCAAATTTGACATTCTACACATCATTACACCCATGGTAATAACTCAACGATCACTTCAGACTTTTGTTTCCAAAGATTTAACAAGCACACATATCGCATGTACTCCGTAGGTCTTTGTCGGCATCGGGAATCCTATCCTCACCCTACCGGACAGAAGGCTGGCAGGCATCAATTAGGAAATCTATTAAAGAAATAATATAGTTTATACTACACTCCTCATGTTTGATAATTAATAATAGTTCATTATTTTTATTTAGGTTTTGGCTACAAATTTAAATTATTTACTTAATTATGTGAAATTTATAAATTCAAACAAATGAATATTTTGTAAACAAACTGCTTGATTACATTATCAATTTTATTTCTTTTTCATAAGAATAATTTTTGTTGGCGTAATTTTTTCCTTTCAGTGATTAAAAAACGTGTGTGATTATTGTCATTTTTAAAGAAATTCCAAAACAACAAAAATAGCATGTGGGAAAAACGTGTGCCAGTATTACATAAATAAAACAAGAATGACTAAGGAAAATAATAATTAGTATTGTTATTAAGATTGGTGTTACAAATAGAATTTCGTAGAGGGTCATTTAAAAATCTTCAGAGAGTAAAAAGACTAAGTGGAATTAAATAATTTTACAATTTTGCTGTATTTTGTAGAAAACAATTTCGTCTACATTTTATTGAAATACCAAACATTTGCATCATCTAAATTTTTAAAGCATAATTATTCAATATAGATGTATTGAAATATACTTATTTATTACTATTGTAGCATAATTTCTTGATACACCAATAAGTTGGATTATTATAAACAACATTTCGTAAATAAATATTCCATATAATTTTTTTTCATTAAGTATACTAAGATATCTGATTTTTTTTAATTCCATTATTTAAATATATATTCCTTACATTATATATTAAAAACTAGTCAGATTAATTCAGTATTTTTCTTACATATAATGCACATGCTATTTTAAGAAAATATATGGATTAGTCAAATATATAACTTTAGTGATAATAAGTAATTTCGTTATAGATTAACAATCATATTTATAACTTGACGTGTACTCTTTCCATTAAATTATAGTAGCTTGTCAATTTTTATATCAGGATATTTTCATCATTATGCGCTACATGCTGAAGATTGAATAACAGATCTATCAATCATCTAGTTATACATTTATCAATTAATCAATCTTTTTATGTCCACATGAGAGTGTTATTAGATTATTTATCCGGATAATTTCTTCTGACTTGTCATTTTATAAAGTATTGAAGTCCATCCTTTAGCAAAATATAATAAGAATGATTTTAAACATAATTTCTTGATTTTTATTATTTTTAAATAAAATAAAATTATTAAATAAATAAAACATTATTTTATTTATTTAATAATATATATATATATATATATATATATATATATATATATATATATATATATATATATATATATATATATATATATATATATATATATATATATATATATATATATATATATATATATATATATATATATATATATATATATATATATATATATATATATATATATATATATATATATATATATATATATATATATATATATATATATATATATATAACTATCCATTATATAATTTTATTTTATTTTCATTAAAATAAATTCAGTGTGTCAATAAATATGGTAAAATCAATATGAGAGATATCAATTAAGTATTCCCTCCTTAATTGATTCATTGTTTAATTTAATTTCAGAAACTAATAATTAATTTCTAGACAGTTATATGTAAAAAATATAGATTAAAATAAAATAAATTGTGAAATATATTTTGATTTGAGCTTTTATAGAGAAAAGGCCAGCAACTGAGAAAAGTTAATGTTGTAAATATTGTAGAGAAGCTTAAATACAATTAATGAATTGATCAAAGGCAATTAAAACTGAAATGTGAATTGTATATAATGGAACAGGATAAATTTTATAATTTATAAATAATCAACTAATTCTTTTGTTAATTTTTACCATTCTCTTAATTCTAAATATTGATTTTAATATATGAATTTTTATTTCATATGCTAAAATTTTCAACAAATTTTCCCAGATCTTATTGATGAAATGTTTAAAAAAAAAACGATTTAATTTTTAAATTAAAATATTTTTCTTAAGAATCGAATGTTTGAATTAATTTTGTTATTTTTAATATTTTTGATATTTAATTCAAATAATTAAAGCAGTTAAAAGTTAATTTTTTTGCAAATTGTTATTAATCATAAATATTGCACACTGTTGCAAAAGATTGATGAATTCACAATAATAAATGAATATTAGTCCTGGTATTTCCAATACTATCTTTACACAAAGGCAAAATTTCAATGTGAGATACAGATACTTAACTTTAACAATATGAGAAAAAAGTAATTTGTAATTTCAACTTATATTAATAAAGATAATAATTTATAAACATGGCACTTGTCATGTATAAAGCATTAAAAACTGAAGGATTGAAAACAACTAGGTGATATCTGTATTATAATTAAAATCTTTTTAACCTAGAAAAATATTATATTTAATCAAAAATCTGTTACGTTTTTGATTTTTTTTGAAAAGTATGATTTTAATTAAATCACAGAGAACTGTACAAATGTTTTTCACGTAATAAAAATCTATATAAACATATTTCTTTTTGTAAAATTTTAAGTTTAATATAATAATAAATTTTACGAAATTATGAAATTTTACTACTTAATGGAAGAAAATGTAATTATTAATATTTGTTGTGTGTGTATTTAAATAAAATATAACTCTCTGTTATCAAGTAAAATTTTAAGTCCTTTCTCTTTTAATGTCATTAATTTTTGTACATTAAAATCGTCTTAAGTTTCAAAATTCGATATGTATGCATAATTATGTAGCAATATATATTACTTGTTTTTTTTCTATTTACACATCTATGTAAAAAGAAAAAATATAAATGAAGTGAAAATTATTATTTAAAACTGTTCCTTTAAACAGTGCAGTATGTAAATGGCTTTTTAATAGAAATAGACACTAAAATTATTTTCTAACTATAAATATCTATTCAATTATTTAAACATTTTAGTTTTACATTATGGCCATCTGCTTATACTTTAATGCACATGTTACATTAAGAAAATAATTGCAAAGGAATTGTAAAAAGAAACGTATTACAAAATGTTTGTGTTGCAAACAGAAAAAACATTCTGCACTACTTAATGCTTTAAGAAAGCAAGAAAATTTTAATGCATTATCTAAATATTACTCTTACAATATTTCTCTAATAATTCACAACAAATATTTCTATCTTGAGCAATGTCCATAATTTTCCAGAAGCGTAAACTCCAACAAAACTCTCAATTCTTAGACTCCATTAACAACATATTTTCTTAACGGCCAGGAGGAAGTACATGCTACCAGTATCAAAAAGTAATTGTTTGATTCACGTTTTCTTTCACTAAATTAAAACTATAAGGAGATATATTTTTAACATTTGTCAGAGCGCCATCTATTTTAGAAAATTTGAAACTTTATTTCTCATGAAATAGGTTTCCCCAGATGATTAATGTTTACATAAAGTTAATATTTTAAAAATTGTCAAAATATTATTCTTAATAAACACTATTAAAATATCATCCAATATTCTCTTTCATCTGTTTTGTATAAAAACATAACCAGTTTTTAAACTTTTTTTCTCCATTTGAGAATTTCATCTAAGGCGCATTTATATTTAAACGGGACTTATATTTTATTTAAATATTTATATAATAATGATTTACATTTATGTTTTTCTTCAAATCATATAATTAATGCATCTTACTATGAAAAAACTGTTAAAGATAAAAATATTTTAATAATAAATGTTTTACTGCTATTCAAGTATATAATGTTCCATTATGAATTTTATATTTCAGAGCTTCACTTATCGTAGAAATTTATTTAAGTTAAACGAAATGCTAAGTATGTGGGTGCTCTATTATATCTGTTGTTATTGATAGCTTATCCTCTTTAAAGATCTTACATTTGTCACAGATCAACTCCATTAAATTGTTGACAGTTAGAAAGTCAATGACTAGAAGGGGATCAGAGGATAAATCCTCCCTGGAAAGTGCGATGCTATCCAGAATATGTTTCGGTGAGGCTGGATGGGCACAGCATTTTTTACAAGTGGGATAATTTTTTGTACCACGTTCAAACGAAAAACATTTTAGATGTCCACTTGAGAATCTGGCCAAGGCAGTCTGAGATTTTCGGTCACATTTTATTTCTAGAAGAGCTCCAGGAGATGTTCCATATATATGTATGTTCTTTGCAGAAAATCTATGAAATATGAAAAAAAAACTGAAATATGTCTCAAAATATAAAAGTGAATAAAATTACATTAATTTTAAAAATAAAAAAATGGATAAAATTGTTTCCTTCGAAGTACAAAAAAGTTGCATGAATTAATATCTCAATTATTAATAATAAAATCAAATCGATAAAAATATAAGGAAATTAATCCATCCCTGAAAAACTAAAATTTCCATTAAAAATATTATGAAGCTTTTGTTTAAACAGTGCAACATTCAGTGCTTTTTATTAATAACTGCTAATTTCATCAGATCTAAATGTTTTTGCAAATTGAGATTGGTATTTTAATTTGATAGCTTATATCATCTTTTGTCTTCAGTATATTTATATGAATTTAAGCGTAGGTACCTATAATTGCCTCGCTTGCGAGAAACTTCAAAAGTGATTTATTGTTAAACACTTTTAAATAATAGCTATTTAAAAGTACAATAATAACACATAAATCATATTAAATATTTTTATAATTAGATAAAACTAATAATTTTAAAATAATTTGATACAAATATACGATATGATAAGTTAAAAATGAAGAACTTGTAACATTTTAATGATTTCTTATATTACCATCAATTTTCATAAATATGTATGTAAAATTATAAACCTAGGTATTCAAGCAATGTTAAAATATACAATAATTTTTTACAAGTTTTCTATAAAATTTTAATTTAGCAATCAGCAACAATGAAAAGTAAATCATTGAGCAGAAAATTTGTTACTTCAAACTTGAAGATTTTAGGAACTATTGACTTAATTATAAAGTAAAAGAATACTTTATATGAATGAGCCAATAAAAAAAATGATTGAAATCTTAAATGTTGATGAAACACATTTTCCCCATGATGAGTTCATAGTTTGATTAAAATGTCTAATTCATTTGTATTTCTAATTGTGACATGAATTGCTGAAAGGTAATAAAATAAATGGTTACATAAGTTAAATACCTCATTGATCATAAATTAAATCTTTAAAATAATAAATATTATAAATATCTGAAATTAAAAATTAAAAATAATTTTAAAAAAGAATATATATATATACATACATAAATATATGTATATATATATATATATATATATATATATATATATATATATATATATATATATATATATATATATATATATATATATATATATATATATATATATATATATATATATATATATATATATATATATATATATATATATATATATATATATATATATATATATATATATATATATACATATAATCGTTTTAATACAGAATTTCATTTTCATGAAATTATGGAACATTTCTTTATCGTCTTAGGTTTTTATGGCATTTTCCCAAAGGATATTGGCCCAATGAGAAAGAAACTCTTTGAAATGATTTTTTTGTAAGTTTAGTTAAAATATTTTATATTTTTTCTATAGCTGAGATACTTTTGTAGTTATAGATTTTTTTCTTCCTTAACTTATATATATTATTTCTGCTCTAAATACAGCACTGATGGCATTTTAACCTTTGAATAAATTATAAAAATGCTTATAATAAATCTTTACATTGAAAAAGGAAATTTTATAACAGAATATTTGAAGTACTATATCATTTTCTGAAAATTGCCACAAAAGTTTTTCAAAATACATTACACATAAAATTTAGATTTTTATCTTAAATTTATCGCATTTACCAGAGAACACTACTTTGATTTAGACTTTTGATATTGAATTATAAAAAAATCACCAGATATTCCAATGCTTGATTCGCCACATTTTAAAGGAACAATACTATTAAACATTGTATAATTTGAAAGCATCAGAACATGTTTAGTTTTAACTTTTATATTTTACATTAGAAAAACTTGGTTGATATTTAAAATTTATTTACAAATAAATATATGAAAAATAGAAATTTATTGCAATTAAATTCGCTGACCCGAATATTGTCAGTAAAAGATTTTTTGAAGTTAAAATGAAATTTTACGAAAGATACTCAAGAATTTCTTTAATAAATTATTTATTGAAAAGAAACTTAACGTTGTGTCTTTTGACTCTGCACATGAGCTTTATATTAATGCTAATAAAACATAAAGCAGTTAAAGTAATTTTATTATATATGTGTAAGGGCACATTCCCCTATTTTAAAACAATTTTGCTTACAAAACAAATTTATGTACATATATGAATTATTTATGTAAAATTATACAACGATATACGCTATTTGAAAAACATGGTGGCACCTCTCTTTCAAAGACGTATATGCGGAAAGCAGAAGAGTAACATTCTTCTGTCTGTGTTCAGCAATGCTTAGTGCTAAATACATGATCATTTACTCCAGATAAAGCATTCTTATCAGTGAGATTAAATATGCCTTTTGAAACTTATCATCTTTTCTATATCACATAGCAGACAATTAGGAGTTTTAATCTGTTACTAGATCTTTTAATATTTTTACTCATTGGCATTTAGAACAGTTTCATGCTGAGCAGAAGCCGTATTTATATTCTAAGACTCAAGGATCTGATTTGAGTACAGATCCTTTTTTCTTAAGTAACTGATTATCAAAGTGTCCCATCATAGCTTTATTTAAATTTTAAAGTTTTGAACTTACTTATTTGTATGTAAAATCGAACAAAATATGTAATAGGAAGAGAGAACCACCATTTTGTTTCCTTTTTAATAACAAATTAGTACTACAGCCAACAATGATCTGAACTACTGTTGTAGTTACAACCAGCGTGCTTTCATGTACCTAGCCCTAAGTTGGGATTTACCAGTTATATAGAAACATCCGAGTGGGGTCTTTTTAATTTTGAAGCAGGGACCGAACAGATAATCCATAGTACTAGGCCTGCCACCCCCATATCATTTCACTTGGAGGACATTGCGACCAGGCTCAGTTTTAACGTTGACCAGCTGCCGTTAACAAACACGACGGATCTATGGTCGACCGGGATTCGAACTTACTATCTTCCGATATGATTCTGTATGATCGACGTCCTAACCAACCAGACAACTTCAGTCCTATCTGCACTACTGTATAGAGCCTCTTGAAGAAGTATCTCAAAATAAAAATTAAATTGTGAATTGATATAAGAAAACTTGAGAATTTTATGCCTAAATTGTGATAGAAAACTCAAGAAATACTAAGAACATCTGGTAATTTCAAGTGTTTCATCGAAAGAATCATAGAATTGCAATATAACCTTGTAAATTCAAGGTTACAAGTCTATATTGCAATAGTGCGATTCTTAACACTAAAATTATTTCTTAATCATGAATTTATTGATTGAGAAACATACTGTTAAATGTTTTCTTACCATTCTTAGTTCATGACAACTGACTTATTGAAATAAAATCCTAATATAATATAAGACAAATGTTAGACATAATATAATTGTTAGTTAAGAGTTAATTAATCACTTAATTTTTGCGAGTTACATTCTTAATATTTTGCTTTTTTAGTCAAAACGGAAACATCAATATTTGGTTTGAAGTCATAAAGCAAGAAAAAAAGAAAAACATAAGCCATCTCTTTGATTAATGTCAAAGTTCAAAGTCTTCTAAATAGTATTTTACTGTTTTTATTTTTTGTTATTTGGAGTTTCTTTTACCCCAGGGAAAAATTTATATTGGCAATGAAAAATTATATTTTGCTGTAGTATCTTTTTCACATTTTTGAGCATAAAAGAGTAGATTACTTCCCAAAATTGAATTCTATATGAAAGAAACTATTTTTTATTTATTTCCTCGTGAGAGTTTGAAGCACGAAGTAAATTTAATGACAAGATTATCTTCCATACAATTTACTAGTGTTTGTTATATTTTATTAACAACTTTTTGAATCGTTTGAGGCTAAAGAATACTAAATGTGTTGCTTGAAACTTAGTAGATATTCCCTTTATACGAAATTTTGGATAAAGAATGATGATAAATACAAATGAAATAATTTTGAAAGTTATTTTAATGTTCTGTTTGTATTAATAATTTTTCTTTTATGTTCTTATTGAATTCAATATATCTTACTGATCTATATCCATATAAATACTGCTAATGTATCCATTTCGTATATTTAAAATATTTATATTATTGAAATATAACATTATTTATTTATTTATTTATTATTTTTTGAAATTATTTTCAAAAAGAACAATTCCTTCTTATGTAAAACTTGTATAATTCCATATTTTCGGTATATTCATTATATTTATATGCCAAGATAATGAGTTTTGATTGCAATAAATTACATTTTATATAAGTATAATAAATATTGATTTAATTTGAGATAGTTACAATTTTCATTTCTTATAGTAAATATGATACAACTTTCTGATGGAAACAATAATTAAGTTAACTATTAAATATATTGAGCTGTATACTGTATTATTATTTATTTTTGTTTTAAACTGATAAAAAATAAAAATTTACCATCTTGCTTAGTAGATATCGACTACGTTTTTACAATATTCTATTCAATATTTCTTAATTAATTAAGCATTTGTTTTTACAATAGAAATTCAATTACTTTCGAAATTTCATTTGATGAAAAATTGTATGTTTCTACGAATTGCATACTTTATTACACACATTTTATTAAAATTTTTTATCAATATTTAAAGTAATACCAGTAACAGTTTATCAAAGTCTTTGTTATTGTAATTAAACATCTAACAAGGCAACAACTGCCCGGAAGTTTAAAAGATATTCCTTGTACCAGAGTTAGTAAAAGAATCATAAGTTCTATCAGGAATGTCATAATTAACAATCTACTTTATAACGATTACTGAGAAAATGGTTGTAATGTGTAATATTTATAAATGTATTGATAATTGGAACCACTCAGCTCAAAACATTTTAATTTGAGTACAGTAACGGCATTAAATTATTTTATTAAAGTTATACTTACCAAGTTTGAAAGAGTAAATGTTGAAAATATTGACAAGAATCATAGGAATTTCATTTTTGTATAGGTAAATAATTTTACAATAAGAAAAAATAATTTTCTTATTAGAGTAAAATTATATATATTTTACATCAAAAGAAACAATTGTTTAATTATGTTAGTGATATTATTTATAAGTAAATTGTCATTTAACGAGAAAATAAAAAATATTAATGATAACACATGAATATTAAGTTAAAGTAAATAATGTTTAAACTATACACTAATCGAAATCATAAATTTCAATTATTAAAGAAAGTTTTGAAAAAGTAAAACGATTGAATTTAAGAGGAGATTAAAGCACATTTTCAAAACTCTTAAGTTAAATATGCAACCTTAAAAATCTTATATTCTTAATAATCAATATAATGATATATATAACATAAATAAAATTAATTATATTTAACAGTTGGAAACTGTTCTAAAATTACAGCAGTTCAAACAAGAGCAATAAAAAAAATTTAAAAAATAAATCAGTTTATAATTTAAATACACTTATAGCAATCAACTGTAAAAGGGAGTATAAAAGACAAAAAATGAAATTAATTTACAAAGTAACATTTACAAGAAATAAAGTCTGGAAAACTCTGAAGATATCAAATTGATGTACAAGTATACAGAAGTCAGAAATGCACTTTCAGTTCTTCTCTGTTCAGCAGTGAATATGATAAAAATGAGACATTTGTTTCTAAGAAACCCTGCTTCAGTTATCTATTGCCATTGGACCACTGTTTTCCTCATTGCATATTTACCTTTCGCAAGAAAATAAATTTTGCGATGAAAATCCGATCTGATGAAAATCCTAATAATACTTATTATGGGGTCTAAAAATTAAATCCAATACAAACTCAAAGCATTGCACTGGGTGCAGAATTATTATAGTTATGAAAAGTCAACAGAGGCAGCAAACTATTTCCGTGGTTGTTTTATGATATAATGTCACGATTAGTTGTATAAGGCAGCATCTAGAAACAAGTAATTTCCTTCCACATCTACCAATTGCTTATTTACATAAATGTTTCTTGGTTATATCTTTCATAGTGACAGAAGCAATACCTTCCAATGTTTGTAGGCAACCATTTTTCCAAGATCAAAGTGGAAAACATTCTCGAATTCTACTCATTCAAACTTGCAAAGCATATTGAACATAGTCGAATGAAATGTACATAAAGCTTAAAACACATATGCATACGATATAATATTTCAATTTCTTCAAAACTTCATTCTCCCTTCGTCTTACTCATAGTGCTAAAGTGGAGTTTCAAGTGCATCTTACAGAGCGGAGAATTTAATTATTTCCTTATAAATCCGAATATCTTTTGTTTTGACATTATACAACAGATGAAATTCAAAGCTCTTATGCAATATTCAAAGCTTCTATGCATTTTGTCTTAAATAGTAAGATTTTATAGATTATATGTACAATGTAAAAGAATGATAATACAATGTCATTCTTAAATAACTTTTGATCAATGTATTAAAATATAACTAGAATGATGTGTTTTCCTACAGTTATTGATTTTGTATGATTAGCATAAAATTTACTAAACGAATATTTTTAAAAGAGCTTTTTCTATTAGAAAATAAGTATATAAGGAAATAAAACATTTTAATATATGTTTTAAAATGTATAGTTGTTTAAATTTAATGTTATACATTTTTATATGAGTATATTACTGCAGTCCCAAACTTTTAATCAATGATTTCAAGACATAATACTGAATATTTTAAATTAATCATACATTTATTATATTCTACATTAATTTTATCTTCCAACAAATGTTAAGTAAATGTTTATCATATGAACTGAATTTTTGAAATAATTAAAATCTGTGTGATCGTTTAAATATTCAGTATGTATGCTTCGGACAGCTTATGAATAAAAATATATTTTTTAAAAAATTAATAATAAATTAAAAATTTAGCGAGTGTATGTTGAAAATTGCACACCCATTGGTGCAAATAATATCGAAAAAAAATGACACATAACTTATGAAAATGGAGCAAAATTTTAAGTATAAAAAGCTTTGAGTAATTGCATATTCTTCAAAATAAATTATACTCAACGCGTGATGAAACTTGTTCTCCAGATTGGTTTCGGATAGTGCTGCCACCTGTAGGAAGTATCTAGAAATTTGAAGGCTTCTAATAAATATTTTACAAATATATATATTTTGATATGAATAAAAAAGGTAATTTTAGAAATGTAAATTATTTAAATAAAAATAGCCAGGTGCTGATTAACTTTTGGTAAACTAAACGTGCCAGACTCAGTTAATGTCACAGGAAGTTGGAAATAATAAATTGAGACTTGTGCAATATTTAAGCAAAAATATTTAACATGAATAAAGAAGCTTTATTTTAAAATTATTATTTTACTTTATGTTTGCTAAGTTATCATAAAAAAAGATTCATTTACATTAAAGAATTTTTAATTTTAAATAGTCAAAAATTACTAAAACTTTTCTTATTATAGGGATTTTTTTCCCATTTTTTAAAGAACTGAACATTTTGTCAACACGAATTTATTAACATGTATTATATTGAAAAATTAAACATTTTACTAAAAATATAACTGACAGTTGTTAGTTTTTAAATTATTATATTTATAAATTTTATCAATTCAAATTTATAAATTAATTTTTATTTTAAAATTCACAAGTGCTTATTATGAAAATAAGAGGGAATATTAAATGTTAAAAACATGTGTTATTTAAAATAAATTGTGAAACATAAGAATATCATAATTTTTATTAACGTTATAAAATTTGTGTCAGTATTTTATTTCAAATCTTAACTAATATTAAGGATTTTATGTAATTTTGAATTCTTATCTCTATTTTATATAGAAGAAAGTTCTTACCTATCTTTCAATTTGATTTTCTTTCATGAAGAGACAAATTGGGAAAAAATATCTTAAGCTGATTAGAACATAATTATAATGTTTAGAGAAATAACACTTAATATTTTTGCAATCAGTAATCACTCAACAAAAAATTATAAAGAAATGTATGTCGTAATGAAATAATCGAATACATAAATCAATCATCGAAAATCAATCATACGTATTCTTTATACGATGAATATCTCTGAGCCCACATTTATTTCTTTTTATATTAATAAAATGGGACGCATATCTATTAGATGTGCTTTGAAAGATTTATTTTATGATAGAAATACATATGTAAAATTGATTGTTAGGAGTTTTCAACATTTCCTTTGTTACTTGATTACGGATCATTTCCCATGAAAAATTTTGCCAAAAACTTATATGTTGGATATTTGAAAAATTTACTTGAACTTTTTTTTTTTAAACATTTTCTGCAGTTTGGTGTTAAATGACCATGTAAAAATAAATTTTCTCTCTATATATATATATTAAGCAATTTCTGTTTAAAAAAATTAAATGTATATAATATTAATACGTACAGTAGATGCATTAATTTCCATAGATGGCTGTAGTGATTGAACTTTCATAAAGTATTCATCATATAATAATATATGCTTGTTGAAAAGATGACAATACTAACTATTCTATTGTGATTTTTGTTTGGTGCATTCAATTGTGAGTTACAGGATATTCAAAATAGAAAAAAAAACAATTAAGAAATACTTCGTTAATATTTCGCAGTTTCTCCATCATAAAATCAAAAATACATGCCACGTAGGTAACATTGCGGATCATGTGATAATGCGGTGACATTGCATATGATACTCTCGTGATACTACAACAGGCAATTACGTACTACTTCGATTTTGTCTATACTTTTTAGGTATTTTTGATATAAAAAATGCACCTCACCTTGGTGGCTATCGAAAATGTTGATAAAATTAAGGAAAACATATATATATATATATATATATATATATATATATATATATATATATATATATATATATATATATATATATATATATATATATATTTGTTTTCCTTAATTTTATATACATATATATATATATATATAATTAAGGAAAACAAATATAATATAAACAAAATATTTTTTCCTTAATTTTATAAACATATATATATATTTGTTTTCCTTAAAATATATATATATATATATATATAGTTATTAAATGCAGTTATGAACAGTTATGAATAATAAATAATAAGCATTGCAATTAAGCTTTAAGCTTTACATTGCAGTTGTTCAAAATGATGCATGAATTTTTAACAATTCAAGATATATACTAAAACATTTTAAATACAGTTTAAGTGATTTATCATTTGAACATTCGCAAAGTGTTACAATTAGAAAGGGGGTCTTTTTCTACATAATAAGCTTTATTTAAGTGTAAATAATAAGTAAAGCTCTAAAACGTTCGAAACGGCAATCACGAATAATGCAAATAGTGAAATTTAAAACACTTGATACCTTTCTCATTCCTTGAAAACATTCTGGTTTGAAGCTGGAATTTTAAACTGGAAATTAAATTGATTTTATACAGAGATCGATAAAGAATCTTATTATGTTGAATAAATTAAGTTTAGTTATCCTACCAGAAATTTAATATAAATAATTTATGTCAGCGTCCCTGTATGTGTAAACTAATTCAGCCCTTACTTAAAACACTTATAGTTTTAACAAAAATCTAAAATATGTAAAAAATATTCAAAAACCAATAATTCTCTTATGATCTATCCTTCATTAATGCGCAATACGAATTTTAAAAAATAAATTTTCAATGAGTTTGAAGAGCTTATTCAAAAATATTTCTTCAATATTGATAAAAAATATATTTTTTACATAATTTTCTTTTGAATAATGATTTTTTTACTGAAAATAATATTCCTAGAAAACATAAATTTCTTGATTTTGAATTAATGTTCTAATTTATAATAATTTTTCCTTATCGCATTCTGTCTTAATAGTGAAAAGAGGTTAATAATTTATCTTTCATTACAAAATTTCTTGACAAGTTAAATTTAAACATTTCAAAATATGAGAGATTAAACTGCATTTTATTTTAATAAATACATATGTTTCAAAAATAAACGTAAAAAATGCTTATACTACTTTTATTTCATGGTTAATCACTGCTTTGTGATTTGATAATATAAATAATCAAATTTAATAAAATATATACGTTAAAATTTCTACAAATCACATTATTTATTTTCAGTTTTAAAGCAAATTATGTGGGGACATGTTCTTTAGCATTACTAGAATTTTGCAATCAATGCTTCATTTAGTAATATTCAAAATAATTAATTCAGGATTGTAATGTTCTTTAAAACTGCTTAAAAATCTCATTCCTGACATAAGAGTTCAAGTATTTTCTCGAAACGTCTTGTAGAGTAGAACAATAGATGGCACCACAAGCAAATTTCTTCAATATCTTAATAAAAAATTCCTTTTGGTTACAAAGAATCAGAACTTGATAATTTTTAAAAGTATGGTTCTTAGGAAAAATATATATATATATATATATATATATATATATATATATATATATATATATATATATATATATATATATATATATATATATATATATATATATATATATATATAAATAAATATATATATATATATATATATATATAAGATTATATATATATATATATATATATACATTATAATAATATACATATATTACAATATTTAATTTCAAATATATTAAGTTTATTACTAAAATCGTTATATCCTGAAATAAATATAAAATAATTGCCAAAAATGTTTTTTAAGAATTCATGCCTATAGATAATGACAATTTTTATGAGGTAAGTTACATTTAATATCATAAAAATATTGAACTTGAGCAGTGAATTAATTTTAAATTTTATTTTTAAATTCTAAAATTTTTAACTTTTATTAAAATTTTATTTTAAGTTTTGCATATTGAGTAAAGAAATCAATTGTTCCAAAAAAAAAAGAAAATAATCAAGTATTTTTATTCGCATGCAAAGAAAAAAATAATATAAAAATAAGTAAAAATAACAAAATATAAATAAGATACATAGAACTAATAATTATGGAATAGTGTTTTTACTGAAAGAGCTGTATTTTCTTCATAACTTATTTTTATTATCATAAGCTATTGAGGATTTATATTGAAGAAAAAACTGTCATATTTGCAATACGATTTATATGCAAATAATAGAAGTCGAGAGTTAGATCGTTTACAAATAGATTTATACATAAATGACAAAAAGAAAAAAAAACGTATCTTGGTATCTTGAAGTGTAAAAAATAAATAAATAAATAAAATAATAGTCAGCTTATTTTTCTGATCATACAATTTGCAGTATCATCAGTAACTTTATTAAAAAGTATCTACTCCTAATTCCGATTTAGAGAATATCATAACTTGCGAGAAAAAGTTTTTCATTTGGAAATTAACGTGAAATTAAATACATAGTTAAATGAAGCTTAGTTTTAAGCACTCGTAGCATAAATGTTGCGTGCTGCAGAGCAGTTTGAGAAAAAGAATACATGAGGGATAGCAACTGTGTCCTGCTAAAAACATTTTCAATTAATTGATAACAGCAGTTTAAGATTGGTAATATAGAAATGTACAGAAACGTTCAAAACTGCTAACTTTTTTTGCCATATGTATATTCAGTTCAAAGTTTAAAATCGTTTGACAATAGGAAATATAGTATTGCAAATGTTAAAGCTTCTAGTGTTTCCTTTATTTAAGAAGGAAATATAAAATAAAGTACGCTAAAATACTTAATGAGAGATTTCCTAACGACTTTACTTTTAACTGCTAAAATATTCTAACTTTTGCATTCACAGCGTGTTTCTATAAAATTTAATCTCTCATTTTGGTAATATGACAATTCTTACAAACCAACAAATATATAGGAAAAGTTGCAAGATAATTTAATTTGTGTCGTGTATTTCTTGATGGCAGATTTTTTTGAAGTATGTAATATTAAGAGTTGCCTGAATGGATATCTGGAAAATCTTAAGCTCTGTTTTTGCTATATTGAAATACATGAAATAAACAAAAATATATCCGACATCTATATTTATTTTCTTTATTGTTACATGTGGAAAGTATCGAATCAATTATCTTCTTTTGGGAAAATACTAGTTTTATCACTGTCTTGGAAAATTTTTAATATATTTTCTGTCCATTATAAACTGTAGATAATCTTAATTGCTGATGACTGCAAAACACATTTTATCATCTATTTATTGGATTCTGAGAGAATTTTTCATTGATGAGATTCTGCGTTAATCACTCATGGAGACAGATAACCATGCAGGAACAAATATAATACGATTATCTCCTTTTGTACAACATTGCATGGGATACAACCAAGGGATTTTAATTTTGAAAATGGTGGATCTCCTATTAGTACACGTACAGTTTAATATTTCGATAGTTCTTCTTTGGTCTTGGGCGCCATGGCATTCCAAGATTTTTGCATGGCATCTTTACATCTACCTCATGGTTCCACTGATAATTAGCCGTTTTGTGTATCTGAGTGGGAACACCTTTAAAACACAAAAAAATGCAGCAATTAGTTCTTTAAAAATTTTTGATGATTATATTATTCATAAGTTCAACTTTGGTTATGTGAAAAATTTGAATTTGACATTACATCGTCGGTATGATAGTGTAGCATTGCAGAAGAAAGGAATTAAACAAAAATATGAAAAACTCAAAACCTCTTACGATCCTTTACATTTTTGTTTATTTACATTTTTAACTACCCTATATTTTTAAAATAATTTACATATATTTTCGTTTAGACCATTCTTATTGTGAATGAAAATCACATAGTTTGGTCTTACAGATTTGCTATACTTTTAAATCTTCCTTGTTTAAAAATATATAGGTACGAATAAAATATTTGAATAATGCATTTATAACATTTAGAATATTATATTTATCAAAATATAGTTATTTTTACATTGCAATTCTCCATAGAAATATAGAATTATACTTAAATCTTAAATCCATTAATTTAATTTCTTTTAAAAGTTTTGCATAAATGTGATATTTTTGTTGTCTTATTTATTAAAGACTTGGAAAATTTTATTTTTATTGCTCATTTCCAAATCTTTTTTTGTGGAGGATAAAAGTGGCGTGTGTTAAGTCATTTATTATTGGTGAGAATATAATTTGATTTGGCATGAAGAAAAGAGGTTCATTAGTTAAGTCTCCGTCTTAAGAATTAGGCCCCTATACATGCTAATGATTTGTTTTCAGCTTACAATTTTTATCTAATAATTTATTCTAATAAGTACCGTTAAAAACAATGAATAAAAGTAAAACTCTGAGGTACTTCATTATAAATATTGCAAATCATATAATAACTGAAAAATTAATGTCATTCTTGATTAGGAAAAATGTTAAATTTCAAAGGATTAATTATTTTAAAAGTTACCATATGTTGCAGCATTATCGATTTGTTATTCTAAATTGTTGAGAATGATCTTCTCTTTTAAAGATAAGTTCGCGTTCTTAAGAAAAAATAAACCAAAATTATCCTAAAATTTTTTATTTTTATCGCATTCTACAGCTGTGCTTTTCATGTTCACAGTTTTTACTCTACAGTTCATTTGTTATTTTGAACGTAGCTGTAAATTTTATAATGATTCAGTGTTATTTTTACTTGTATTGTTCAAGTAAGTCATTGAATGAATAAGTGACAATTAAGTGACGAATAAATTAAACGTATCACTTCTAACAGAGATTTGAGATGGTCGAATATTTTTGGTAAACTGTTTAATCTAAAAATAAAATATGATTATTAAAAGCATTAATTAAACAACCCAAAATGCTACTAAACAAAGTCCTTACCTTAATTTGACTGCTGAATTTTCATCTGGAATTGAATACTGAGCAAGTACGTGACGCATAGAATGTTAAACTTAAATCAAAATATTGGTCTTTGACCTACTTAAAACATACGCAATGTTTAATTCAGAAATTTTGATTAGAGCTTTTATAATTAATGTAATAAATTCCTAACCCAGAAGTTTTCTCCGTAAAATTATTCTTGTCCCGATGCATCGAATCATTGATCATTTCATAAATGAAGTGGGTGGAGTTTTCTCACTTTTTAAAATTTTTATCAATACATAACTTCTAAAAGTTTACTTCTAGCCTACTATATTGTATAATTAAAAAAATGAAGGTTATTTAGTTTTTTATTTTTGAAAAGTGATGTTTTCTTTTCTTCAGCGAAGGTGTTTTCGCTTTTTCTAATGCACCGCTATAAGGAAAACGATTAAAACATGAATGAAAGGAGTTACAATGTCAATAAATAGTAACTTCTTAACAAAAAAGAATTTTAATTTCTCCATTTCTAGTTGGTTGGAATTGTTTTTGCCTCATCTATTCGTGAAAGAATATTTCATAAAGTAGTGCTAAATGGCGTAATATTATTAAAAATAACGAATATTGTTTATTTGTTAAAATCACAATATTCTGTTCAAAGTTAAAACTCTACTTGCCTGCTATTTATTCAAGTACAGCAGATTAGATGAGTTCATTCACTAAAATAAATAATATTTATTCTTTGTTAAAATTAAGAATTTATCAAAGTTTAGAATTAAGAACTTGTCAGGTGTTAAATTAATAATTTGTCAAACAACTATTCATCTCTAATGAATTTACTTTTTGATTAGCTATTTCTAAAACCATACACAATAAAAGTGTGTCTCAACATGGTTTTGAGAAAGTTTCTAGTGTCACTAATATATGTTAATAATGCATTTTCATTTTGAGACTTTAAAGATGAAATCAATTAGTTTGACATCCCAAAATATAATCTTTGAAATATAATACTTTTAAATGTAAATATTCTTTATTCTATGGATAATTGTGATATTTAAATGCTCTATGAGATATATTTTACGAGATAATAATTCTTTTCTTAAAGGAATAAAGTAATAAAATGTCTTACTATCTTCAATACAAATAATTTTAGCTTAGCAAAACATTAAAGTAAATCTTGCTATCCATCATTACGCAAATTGCATACTAAAAGTTGAATACGTAATTTTTCCTTTCACAAAAGACTAGCTTTAAAGCATATAAATGTGGAAGACTTAAGAAATATGCAAATTTTATTGCTTAGGTGTTCCTCAAGAAAGTACTCTTATTCAAGAAGAAAATGAGCGTAAATTCCACAGTTCTTTGACTACGAATTCAAAATAAGGATAAATAAATTTAGTTGTTTTGCATCATATCCTAAAATAAATTTTTGTGTTGCTATCAATAAAAAATTCTATTTATTTTTAGTTTTTGTAAAGTTACTTAATGAGAAATTATTAAAACAATTTATTTCTGTTTTAATTCGGAATGTATAATTAATTTAGCAGCTTTCGAATTCTTTACTTATGTATCTTCTTGGCCAGATGTAAAATTTAACATTTTTTTTTATATAACACTTATTTAACTGATTAAAAACGTAGTAAACTATAAGTACCTCTTTGGAAATAATAAGAAATATAATAATTACTTTTATTTATAAAAATGTAGAAATTATTTTAAGAAATACTTAAAAACGTTGATTACTGATCACCATTTCTATTGAAAATAATTCTAAAAAAATGTAAATTAAAATCGATTGAATTAAATTGAAGATAAATTTCAATTCACACAAATAAGTAAATAATCTGACCATAGTGTGATAAATATATTACTACAGTTATAACGGGCTTTTACAAAAATAAAATTACTTTTTTTTAAAATAAGTATTCTAGATCAGAAGTGTAATTCATTATATGATCACTGCTTTAAGCTACGAAGTACCATGTTCTAATTAGTAAATTCAGATAATTATGTAATAAAATATACTTAATTATTGAATATTTTAAAAACACTTTTATAACGGTTTTAATATTTTCTTTAAATTATAGAATTAAATGTAATGGAAGACTATTTTCTATGTCTTTGATCATGATAACAAATATTTACAAGAAAAAAATGATTTCATAAGTATGAATAATGTTTTTTTTAATTAGATATATATGACGTAATCTTTTTTGTGAACATCAACGCATTTTAGAAAATTACTATTATTAGTTGTGTATGCTCTAGTTATAATGTAATCTAACTAATAGTTTTGAAAATCAAGTTTATTATTATTTTCTACATCTTTTGTTTGCCTGTGCAATTCTCCTTCCACTTTTGCTAGAAAATGTTTCAGAGTTTTTTTTTTTAAAACATTCTTCAACATGTTTTGCTTTGTAACTCCTTGATTGTGCAGTGAATCGTATTTAGAAATAAATAGTAAGAATCCCTTGGGGATTAAATGCTATGCTGTAAAATCTAAAAACATACAGACGAAATTCTCTCCCGAATAAAATTATTTTTTTTAGCTTTATGTAATCAAATTTTCAATATTTTTGAAGCGGTCATAAAATTTTTGTACCAAATTTACTATTTTGTAATTGATATATGAGATGAAATTTACTTTTATTAAGCTTTTAATTTTATTATAATTAATCGAGATTAACATTTTTGTCTTTACTAACTTTTGTGTTATTATTATTATTTTTCTTCATCTTATAAAATAGCTATAATAAAATTTACAGAATATGATTTTTGAAGACAGTGATGTATAATGCTGAATTTACTTTTCACTGAATATTATGAAAAATGCTTTTCAAAATATAATTTGTTGATTTTAATTCAAGTTTGCATGAGGAGAATATGTAGTTTATTTACGCATTTTATGTATATGAAAAATTAAATAAATAATATCAACTGTAGATGTGTTTTATTCATTATATATTTTTAATTTTCAGATATTATTTATTCCCCTAAATGACTTGTAATGGTTCTGTTGTTGTTAATAATCCCATCTGATATAGCGGAGCTATATCAGATCCATGAGACCGTAATCCTTAAAAAATTGAGGAAAAGGAGAGGTTTCTCAAGGTACTCTACCATAGTGAAATCCAGGCAATCAAGTATGTGCTGGAATTGCACTTCTTACAGGCTCATGGTGAAAGGGAAATGCTACAGCTTCTGTTGATCGAAAATCAGGAGCACCAGTGGTAGAAGTCTGACTTGGCTCCATTCACCTACTAGAACTTAGCTGGATACAGTGGGATGGCCTTCACTCCTAGGGTGTCCTTATCAGGAGATAAACTCCCGACGTACTTCACCCATCTCGTCCAGTGCCACCTCCCCGCCACGATGAGGTGGCATTGGAGGACTTGGGGAGGGGAGGGAAGGCTCTAAAATTACGATATCTACATCTATATGGCCTATTTTCGATGCTTGGTGGAAATTATTCGAAATAATTCATTGGTTTTTCAAAACAATAAGTTTCTTTACTTATACTATTTTTTTAAAGCATTGTACATATTTTAAATAGTTGTTGGCATACTGTAAGTCATTTTAATTTATATTTTTTTCTATCTGAATTGTATATTGTTTCATCACAGCATAGTTTAGCAGAAAATTAATTTGAAATTTGGAAGTTAAAAATGAAGTTTAAAATAATGTGAAAGTAAAGTTATATTTAAAACTTTTATTGATAGTTTAAATGAAATTGTCCAGAAATAAGTCACACTTTGTGAACTTAAGTTATAAAACCTTTTATCATTTGTAGATCTATACGTCAAGTGAACAACGTTATCTGTAGGGAAATACAACATAAAAGTAATGCAAAAAACGCAAATGAAAGGTCTTATTGCATAAAACCTAAGAGCCTGTATTTCCATTTAATGCATAATATTGAATACATTTTATACATAAAACATTATTAAAAGTTATATATGTTCAAGATATTTTTTTAAAAAATGATTAGTGACAAAAATATACCTTTAAGATTTTACGTCTCTTCAAAATCAAAATATATGGTTTTAAATTTACAGTGGCAGCATTTACATGTTATATTTTATATATACAACTCTACTGTCACTAAATAATACTAAAATTTTATAAAATTAAATGTGTTTTTTTTGAATATAGTATTATGTTTTGAATATCAAGTTTTAGCTTTTGATAATGAAATTTCTAGCACATAAGAATTCAGAAACTTCTATGCTTTAAGCTTTCACTTTAAAATATAATACATGTGCATTTGTAAAATTTGTGTTTAAAATCATCCAGTGAAAAATCATATTAATGCTAATTCTAAATTATTCAAATTTATTTACTAAATTATTAAAGAAAGAAAATATCATGATAATAAGTAGCGTAGTACGCATTTATTTAAATTTTTCTAGAACAACAAACCGTTGAAAACTGCAAATTCTATTTCGAAATTTATGAACAAATTTCGCACATTTAAATTAAATAATGCGTTAGGATTAAAGAAATTAGTTTCCTTTTAGAAAGACATGAGATTCAGAAAACTTTATTTTTATTTACTTATAATTTTTACTGTATAAAATGTGCAATTATAAATTTGTTTTTATTCTTCATTTTTCACTGATATAATATTAATGTAAATATTTTTTTTATTCTTGGGTATTTTCAGTAAATTTTGCATTGTTTAAAAATTTTTATGCATTTATAATTTTTTACTGTATAAAAAAACAATCTTAAAATTAAACTATTTTTCATTTTTCACTGACATGTTATTAATAGAATTTAATTTAGAGTTATTTACATTAGGATATTTTGAATAGAAATGCTATATTTTTAAAATAAGAACATCAAATTAATTTCAAAATAGTTGAATAGCATAAAATTTCTAATAATTTGTGTTTAAATCAAAGTGATTTTTAAGAATAAATAAATTTTAACACTCCCAATAGAATTAAACATTGTTTCGCATAATCAATATTAAGATAAATATGGGTTGAGAGAAAATGTGCTATAATTCCAAGAATTCGTTTCTACATTCGTCAAAGTAAACTATAAGTAGAATATTTAGCTTACATTAGGTGAGTAAACTGAGTCATTAATTCTTCTCTCCATTGGGATGGAAAGTTAGCGGAAAATAAACTTTGACGCTGCTTTCTCGTTTAAGGAATAAGATGTAACCCGTAACAAAGAGAATTTCTTCATCAAAATAAATAAGTAATTCAGCAAATGTTATCTTCCACAACTTGTTCAAGATAAACTTTGATGCAAGATGATCAATAGTTGCTGTTCAGCAGATTGTTTATTCTGAGATTAATACTAGAGTATTTCACATTTGTTCCATCTTTTATTAATTAACAATATGTTTCATAACTTGAAAGTAAAATGGTTTTTTCTCATTAAATTCATGTTCTGTAATTTAATATATTTTAAATTTTGAATTTCAATAACTTATATTTTTTTGTCACATTAATATGTTGGTAAAATGTATTGAACAAATTCATAACTTTCATAATTAAAAAAAAAAGTATTTTTAATATTTTTACACAGTTTGCAATGGCAACATTTGAATAAGACTGACTTTTTCTCGAAGAAATAATATTTAATTCAAAACTTGCTGTCACAGTAATATGTAAATTGCTTTTTTTAGTTCATACATTTTCAAATCTTTTGATATAAGATAACATGAAATAAATACATTATTTAAATAATTTTAGATATGTATAGTTTTACTATAAAATATTTGACAGATATCGTTTTTACTGGAAACATATTTTACTCATGAACAGGAAAATTAGGATATTGATTATATTTTTATCGATATTTTCTACTTAATGTGATCAACACAAAATTGTTCAATAAATTGATTACTTTAAATAGAGTATTTGTGAGAATACTTTATTTAGTGTATTTTGATTTTTAAATAAATTACACATTTATTTTTTATTTTTCATGTTTCTCTTCAATGTAAGGTATAAGCATTTTTACCACAGGTCTCCAAAACTGCCTGTTGTAAACTAAACTTCGGTATTTGTTATAAGTCACTTAAAAAAATGCAAATAATGTGATTAAAAATAAAAAAAATTATCTTTCTTAGGAAATTATTAATCTGAAAATATCTTTACGAGAGTTCCAATGCATGTCTGATTGATGAAATATTGTGAAATCAAAAATCATTTTCACTATAATGTGCGCAAAAATAGTTCTTTTTAAAATTTTAAACAAAAAATAACGCATATATCATCATTTTTTAAAAATAAAGTATTTTTTTAGAAAGGCTTAGACAAGTTCCAATACCTTACATATATTTTCCTCTACATGTATATTAACTTCAAAAGGAGAGTAAAGAATTACAATTCTCTATTTTTGATGCCAACACAGTTCTAGAATGATGTTGAATCCTCATAAACAACTTTATAATGCTTTTAAATCAGTGTTAATTAAGATTTATTTGAATCATTATTCATAGAATTTTAATTCCTCATGATAATATATATGAAAATAAAAATTTAGAGTTAAAAAATACGATTTTTTTCTAAGCTTGCATTTTGGCATTCGTTTTCATCTTCTTGTAATGAATTCAAAGGATATAAAATGAATATGTAATTATTTCTAGATATTTATCACAGTCATCATGAGTATGAGTTGGAACAAATCCTTATGTGGACCAAGCTGGTGTTTCAATCGTTCATATGTTAATTGCCCTATCTGCCTCCCACGATATCCATATTCTGTGGATACCTTCCCACGTGGGCCTATTTGGCAATGAACGTGCTGACCAGTTGGCCAAGGATGGTATTTCCCTTCAAGCCTCTCCAGATTTGAGCCTCACTTTTTCAGAATCGCTTTCTCTCCGCAAAACTAATGCCAACAAAGTTTGGATTGTCCCTCCAAGTCACGACTGGTATCGCCGCAAGCGTCCTGGTGGAGCCCTTGTCATGCAAGTGTCTTGTACTGGACAGACCGCTACCTGTAGATTTGCCAGTCGTCATACTAGGAGTCTCACTTTCAGGGGGCAAATTAGGCTCTTCCCAACCAGAAAGAAATGCAATTCCAGCGAGACTACTACGAGCACCTACTTGATTGCATGGATTTCATTATGGAAGAGTTTCTTGAGAGACCTCTCCTTTTCCTCGACTTTTTGAAGGTTTACGGTCTCTTGGATCTGATATAGCGGAGCTATATCAGATGAGATTAGTAACAACAACCTAACACAAATCCTTATGTAAATGAAATACGATGAAAATTTTGCAAATAATTAACACTCAAGATTATCATTTGGTGATACTCATATACTCAATATCTTAAACGTTGAATATTAAATTTTTACTTATATGGTTTTTATGCATTTAATCTCCATTGAAAATGATAAGCAACGATGTATAATCAGTAAATAGAAAACAGAAAATTTGGATGGTACTTCTATTTGTGTTAGTAACCAGTTGTAAGTTACACGTGCTGCCTTGGTAGTGCTAAATGAGTAAATGTTTTATAAGTTTGGAGCTGTTTCTGCAATTATCGCAGGTATGGAGATGTTATGTAAATAAACCATAATAACAAGTTCACTTGCATTTTAATTCACTTACGTATTTCCAATAACTTAACAACGTGTAAAATGTATAATACATTGCATATATTTAGATCCGTATAATCATGCAGCTGACAATTATATTGATGCTATTTAGGAAAGCATCTTAATAATTCTTTTAAAACAATTCAAACCTTATAATTAAGTGTGATCAACTTATCCTATACACTAGATTAAAAAATTCTATTTTGAAAGATATTTATTTTTTTTAAAGTTAAATTTGTCTTAAATGTGAGATTTAAAGACACTTTAAACGATTTTTAATTTATTAGAAACATCCAGAAAAGTACTCTTCTCAGTTTATATCTTATTTTCAGATACATATCTAACATACTTGCATCGGCAGTGTTTGGTATTGTATCATAAATTTATAAAACCACTAAATGCTTTTATAAAAATTTATCTCAAAAGTATTAGAGTAAAATAAATGAAATCCTTATTTCTAAGAATGCTACCAAATGTTTAAAATTTTAAGCGTTGCTATGAAATGAATATAGGATACTTTTTAAACAGAAAAAAATGTACCCTTAACTTTTTTATTATCTGTTTTTTCTATCAGAAAATTGTTTATCCAGAAAAATAGACTGAAACATTTTTATTTCTATGCAGAATTTCTATCTCACAAGCCTAATTCTGTTCGCAAATGTGATTCGCTTCGGTGTCCTATAAATCTATTAGCTATATTCATTTAATCTTATCGAAAAATATTTAGAGAGCAGTTTTATGGTCTGCTAAATAGTGCTTCTAATATGAGCAAGTGATTTTTCTCTCCTTGAAATGCTTTTTATCAAAATATAGCTAATTAATACTTTTCCTATTTTCATGATTAAATATAATACATTTATATTTGTGTTAGAGAGGGCTCTTCATTCACATTAAGAATATCCAACAAACTTTGATTAGTATAGATAATTTAAATCAGCAATTTTTTCTAAATTCTTTTTAAAATGTTGTTGTATTACTTATAAGTATATTTAAAAAGCAATTATGACTTCAAGATAACACAAAAACTTAAATTAAATTTCCAAATGTTAGATGCAGAGAAGTTAGTAGTAGAAATATATAAAAATGAACTAACATGTTTGGCCTATTTATTTTTATATTAAAATGTTATATTTTTGTATTCTTATGTGCTAACAGAAAATTTTATAAATTAAAATATTGAAGCTAAAATGCAGGTTAAGTGACATATATGTTTCTGTAAATTATGATAGTAATAAAATAATATTGATTTGTCTTTGTGAAGTAAACACATTTTGTAAATAAAACATTTTTATTTGAGTAAGTAAATCAAACATTTTTATCTGAATAAGCAAATGAAACATTTTCCTTCGAAGATTTAATAATATGGATGTAAAGAAGGGAATAAAATGAGGTTGCTTAAAAGAGCAAATGCTTAATGATTTTGAAATGTAATGCCAGCAGAATAATTCGCAATCTCATAAAAGTCCTTACACTTTGAATAAATGCTTTTATAACCTTTTAAGATGCACTGCTTCATAATTAACTTTTATACCCGACATTAATATTTCAAGCGTTTGTTAAGTAAACGAAAACTTCTTGTCCTTTACGATATATAGAAAAAAAAAGCTCATGCTTCACATTTTATATTTTAAAACTCTTAAACTTTAATACTTTGTTAAAAGTGTGCAGTTTAACCAAAAAATATAAAAATGCAATGTTATTAAATTTAAATGTAAAGAAACTAAGTTAACTCACACGATAATTTTAGTTTCACATAAATCCAAAAATTTTATTTTTAAATTCTTTTTTTATTATTTAGTGGCATCAAATATGTTTCTAATATTTTGTTTTCGTTTTGTAATTCATTATGCGTAAAAAAAATCTTTTCTACTGTGAGATTGATTGATGATTTTTTTATAGTCTTAATTGATGATTTCTTACTGTCTTTGATACTCCTCTGTATATTTTTGTTCTGCATGTAAATTTATGTAATTAAATTCATGGCATTGAATGCATAGTACGCCATTTATAAAATGAATACGTCTTCACCTCATCTTTCACTAATCATACAATAATATTATTTTCATGAATTAGTTTCTTCCACATCTAAATAAGTCATCTTATAAATAAGTCGCATTAAGTATTACTTTTTCGGAGTTGTGACATACAAAAATGGTTAATTTCTTTCGGTGGAGGCAAATATGGAGACAACTTCAAAATTTAAGATATTCTTCACCAAAAATTGAAGTTTATTGTGGTATTTATACTTTATGCATTAGTATCTGAATTTCTACACTTTTGTAAATCATATAATGAATTATGCTATTATAAATATTAAGAATTATATTTCTTATCATTTATATCTCATATTTTTATTATAGTGTATGCTTTACATTTCAGTGTAATTATAATTGTAACGTAGTTATGATAGGTTGCATTCATGTTTTAAAAAATTAATGATTTGTACTCCCAACTATAATAAAAATTCTTCTTATTAACTTCTTAATAAAAATTCTTCTTGTTGGTAGGGCTCGTAAAAATAGCTTCGGGTCACAATTTTTTCTTAAATGATTCCTCTGGTATTGTAGACTAAATCTGAAAATTTTATCTCTTGCTCCAAATTAATATCGAGATTACATTCACTTTAATTCACTTTTAGAGGCAACTTTTCACAGCAAATCTCTTCGATTTGATTACTGCCAGTACTTAGCGATGTAATAAAGATGGCACACCATTCCAAGATAGTGCTTGTTAGATTTCCGGGTTTTTCCCTTGTGACTCATAAATATTGCTTACTATCAATGAAAATTCCTCCCGAATATAATAAATATTTATAGAGAATATTAAAATGCATAATTATAATTCGAGGTTGTTTGGATATCCGCAGTGCGGTGTCTAAAATCTACAAATTAAGGGAAGCTAGATTTGAGAAAATGATGACACAAGAGGAATAGTTTTGATAAAAATATTTTCACATATATATTGTTTGTATTATAAATAGGTGAAATTATCTTAGTGGTCAGATAAAAAATAATAGATTTCCTCAATCTTTCTCTCTCTGATATATCTCTCACTCTTAAAGGAACTTAAAGAATAAAATATTTTCAATAAATGTGCTTATTTGTTGATGTCATGTAATGCAATTAAAGTGAAAATTAAGTAATATAACAAAAATTATATAAAAACATGTTATATAATTTTTGTATTTAACAAATGTAATTTAAATTATGTATACAACAATGTAAATTTTTGTATACAACAAATTATATAATAATGCTATTTGTTTATTACAAATTTTCATTTGTAATAAACAAATAGCATTAAAAGATTATTAAAAATTTAAGATTATCTTTAATAAAAAAATATTTCTTTGCTATTTTACGATTTATTTTTTACTGGAAAAATTTACCATAATGGCCGTAAATAAACTGCCTGATTTTCTTTCTAAAATAAAGGCAGTTTGTTTTCGTATTAATTCTCTTCATATGACAATTATTTAAAGAATTTTAATAATTTTCTCTCACATGATTTATTTAAGAACACATTTGATGATTTCTATGTTTAAACTTAGTATCTAATATTCGCTGTCCCTCGTGTGTTGTTATAATAAACATTTCAATTTCTGATAGCTTTCTGTCGAAATGGAATTACTTCTGACAATATGAACTGGGATGTAATCTATATGTAAATTTATCAAATTATGCATGTGAATTGTTTCAGGATATCATTTTAATATTCCACCATTAATTTATACTCAGCAACCAATGTACTAGAAATTTCTTAATCGAAATTACAAATTTTAAACAAAGGTATTAAAATTCCTTAATTAGAAAACATGAAAAATAGTTTTATTTGTTAATTATATAAGTGTAAAAATATTGGTATTAAAAATAGTTATACTTTAAAATATAAAATAAATGCGTGTACACTTTCATGATTCTTTTTTATGATGATAAGATGGAACTTAGAAATTAAAATTTAATGTAATTGGAGTATGCAGGTTGATTAAAATGTGTAATTATTAATGCTTAAAATCATTTATAGTTATCATAAACTACACAATTGTCACATATTTCTGGTGCATTTGCCTTCATTAAGGTTGCTGTATTTTTTATTTGAATGGAATAAAATACATCGAATCTAAGTCAAAGAAATAATTTTAATTCGTCAAACTAGTTAATTAATAAAAATACTTTTATTTTAATAAAATAATTTTCTAATGTCATTTATTGAGAATACCACAAAATTGTAAAATCGAACATTTTCTTTTATTTGAAAAATTATGACTTTATAAAAGTACTTCTTTAATCATTTTTAAATTTTAAATTAATCTCTCTCTTAAATTTATATGCATTAATTATATTCCCTAAATTATGCTTAACGATTTAATCAAATATATTCGATACACTTTTCTAGTAAACTCATTCCTCACATTTTACAACAATTTGAAATAACCTCTAGTTCTTATTCCTTAATTCACACATTTAATCAAATTTAGTATCTATTTTTTATTAGAAATATAACGAATTTGTAGTTGAAAAAACAGATGTAATTACCATTTTCCTTTCTATTAATTCTAATTTTTGTTTGTTAACTGCAAAAATTTTGTATCATTTTTTTCTCACTTGGAATAAATATTTGCAATTATTTATTTTTCTTCGCGAATAAATTTTTTTATAGTTGCATATTATTTCATTTCATCTTAATTGGTTTTCACTAAAAAGGTTCGAATTGACATAATATTGACTCTAGATGTAAAGAAAATGATTATCTGTATTTATATTGAAATTCAAAGAAATCCTTCCTTCCAACGTTTGAGTAGGAAGTTTTCTTTTCATGTTTGAAATTATTTCATAAGAACTGTCTATCTTATGCCTTATTTTAATATAATCGAACTAAAGTAAAGCATAAGATATCGGGATCATTCGTTTTCTGGGTTAATTAATGAACAATAATCTTTATATAAATGTAATCGAATACTTTTTATTCAATATCTTAACAGTTTTCAGTTGTAAAATATGCATATTTTGAAATTAATGACTTTTAATTTGGGAAACTGTTATCTGAACTATAAAATATCACCATCACAACAAGCAGAGTGCAAGATGGAGTATAAAAGTGTTAAAGAATATAGCAAAACTTGAACATTTAGCATACATTTAATTGTTATATTAATTTCACTTCTAAATATTCAAAGCAAAACTTGAAGAATATTAGCTTAAGTGTAAAAATGTTTACTTTAAGAATGTATAACGAAAACAGTGAGGTTCTGGAGTACCAAAATGTCTTCCTCAATTTCAATTTTATTTAAAATATTCAAATTCCTATAAACTTGTTTGGCAGATTCGAGGAAAACGCATGTCATTAATTTACATACTATATCATTCATAATGGTATTTTCAGTCTTTGGGTAAGCGATATTATATTTGTTAAATGATATGTAGCTAAGAAAGACGGAACTTTAATGGCAATGCTTATGTCCTACTTTCAATATCTTAATACGCCATCTTTGAACAAGGTAAGACAAGAATATGTGTATCAGATCATTTTTTGATTTTTCTCTATACAGAGGGTATTTAATCTTTGTTCTGGCTCGCACTAACTGAAAACGTCTACTCATATGTTGCGAAGACGTTTTGGGTTTTAAGATTTAGTTGAGTTGATGATGATTCGTTGACATTAGCAGCATGGAGTGAATTGTACCTTTCTTTTATCTATGAACATTTAACCTCCAACCTCAAAATCTAGTTATAATCATATTTGCATGCTACAAAGGAAACTTATTTTACTAATTTTGCTGCAACACTTTTAAATCTTCAAATTCCGTGAAAATTTCCTCGTATTTTTTTTATATCTTACTGTGTTTTGGTACAATAATTGCATTCTTCCACTTCTTTCTTCTTTGGTAATGTAATATTAATGGCCACTAGTATTTTGCAATATTATGAGGAACGAGATGTTAATTTAATTTAGGAAAGCTACACAGTTCTTAGTATCAATGCGATCATACATTTTTAAATTTGTATACTATTTTTGTGGAAATTTTTTGTTTAAAAAAATATATATTTGATTATACAATGTATCCATGTGGATACTCGTTCATTAAAAATATACTCATATTTAAATAATAATAAATTTATTTCCCTCAAAAAGAAACACTGTCTTTTTTGATGTTTTCTTATTAAATATGCAATGTTTAATGAGATTCATTGGATCTCTTTTTTACTGAACTAAGGCAGTTACCTTTTTAAAAATTGCTTTTTTCATTTATATAAAATCCACATTGATCTGAAGATATCAAGATTACGGAATTTATTATATAGCAATTGAAACTAAGAATAGTTAAGAAATGAAAGAAAATTTATAAGTATAAACCAAATAATCATGTTAGCACATAATTTCAATATACACAGAATGAATATATATATATATATATATATATATATATATATATATATATATATATATATATATATACACACTACTGGCCATTAAAGAAATGCAGATAACAAAATTATATTTATTAGACAAATATATTATACTAGAAATAACAAGTGATTCAAAAAATTTGGCTGGATAGATCCTGAGAAATCAGTACCCAGAACAACCACCTCTGGCAGTAATAACAGCAGTTATACGCCTGGAAATTGAGTCAAACAGAGATTGGATTTCATGTACAGGTACAGATGCCCATTCAGCTTCAACATGATGCCACAGTTTATCAACCGTAGTGACTGGCGTTTTATGACGAGCCAGTCGCTCGGCAACCATTGACCAGACGTTTTCTATTGGGGAAAGATCTGGAGAACGTGCTGGCCAGGGCAACAGCCGAACATGTTCCGTATCAAGGAAGGTCCGTACAATACCGGCAACATGCGGTCTGGCATTTTCCTGCTGAAACGTAGGGTTTCGCAGGGCTCGAATAAAGGGTAGAGCCACGGGTCGTAACACACCAGAAATGTAACGTGCACTGTTCAAAGCACCGTCAATGCGAACAAAAGGTGACCGAAACGTGTATCCTATGGCACTCCATACCATCACGCCAGGTGATGGGCCAGTATGACGATGACGAATGCACGCTGCCAGTATGGGTTCACCACGATGCTGCCAAATACGGATGCGACCATCATGATGCTGTACACAGAACCTGGATTCATCTGAAAAGATGACGTCTCGCCATTCGTGTGCCCAGGTTCGTCGTTTGTCACACCATTGAAGGCGCTCTTGTCTATGACGCAGCGTCAAGGGAAGCCGCAGCCATGGTCTCCGAGCTGAGAGTCCATGCTGCTGCAAACGTCGTCGAACTGTTCGTGCAGACACTTGTTGTCTTCCAAACGACCCCATTTTTTGACTCACGGCCCGACGCGAACAGCAATTCATTAAAGTGGCCGTAAGAATATCGGTATTTAATGAAAGGGTAGAGTATATAATTTCAATCAATGGGATGATAAGCTAAGTCTTACCAACGCGTGATTTCTCTGTAATAGAATTTGTACAAAATAGTTTGAAAAGAATGTGAGGACCTACTAATAGCATCAGATGTTGTTGAAACAGGATTGAAGATAACCTTTCGTGATACTCAACTGTACGTTGTGCCAGCTAAGGGAAGTTTAAAATTGTGAGCTCAAAAATACCCGGGATCTACCTAATCCTGTATTCAAGATATTTTGAGGACTGTGCCACCAAACAGATTCTAAGATATTGGAAGATAATTAACTATTCCATTTAATGAAATGATTTGACGGAGATGCCCATAAAGTGTAATTGACAGAAAAAATTAAAACGACCATTGATTTCATTAAATGGTGTCAATAGATTGAAGAGATGAACCAAAGGCGCATACGACACCAGATGTTAGATCGTCTCTCTAATCTTGTTTTTATGTTATCCACCGATTAAGACGACTTGATATTTATAATTCGAAGAATCGTTCATGATGCAATCCAGAGAGCAATTATGCAGAATATGGAGGTGTCACCTTAATTGAGACAGCAATCCATCGAAGCCATTATTTTGGAGGAGGAAGAAAATTCTATTAATTCTATCGTCAGCAACCAGAATAATTTCCATTCACGTCAGAAATGCCATACCCAGACCACGTAAAGAAAGTCGAGCATATGTGGGAAAAGGGTAATGATCACCATTGCTCCTTTTTAACTGAGCAAAAAATAGTGGTCCAAATGGGTATTTACTTTAGGAACAAATTAAAATATTCGTCACATTGTTTACTCTAGATAAAATAATTCTAGACAACAAAATATACTAGAAAATATCTTAATTCTTTACTATGCAAATAATGCAGCAGAATTTCTGGGATATACATTGGGCGCCTACCATTTGTTAAAAGCAATTCTGTTCATGTTTAAGTAAAAAGTACTTTTGCTAAAAATTTTTCTACAATTTATTTCGGTATATGGATACATATATTTTATATTTTTCTTTTTCTTTTCAATTACTTATTTCTATAGTTATCAAAAACAACTTTTTTTTTCAGAAAGGGACACAATTATGACTCTACATAGCTTCAAATTTTGAAAATATAGAATACGGATAAGATTAATGATTCATTGTAAGCCTTGTAGATATTTCAGGCAAGTGAATACTTTTATTTTCACAATTTCGATTCATTTCGAAGAAAAATAAGCATTTCTTGAAGCAAATGATGAAATAATAGTAAACTTTCTAAGCATTTTAATCCAAGCAATACTCGTTGTCATTCTTATTTATGTTACTTATAATACATAAAAACAATAAGAATACAATTATTATTGTATTCTTAAGAAAGTAAATTACTTCTGACATTTTCCTTATTAACATACGTTAAGTATAAAGTAATCTGGTAAGTGCCATTTAATGAGATTTAATATTATATGAAATCAGTTTTTGCTATTAATTTTATCATTAAGGGTAATTAAAACATATATATTATAACAAATTAAAAAAATTATTTAACTTGCCTGGTATTCAACATTTGATTGATACATTTTTATTGTTAATATAATTAATTCTCTAAGAATTAATATTATAAGTATACTTTGACATTGTTTTCTATGAAAATAAATTAAATAAACGGCTTTCCCAAATGACTGTTCAATATGTATTCAAAGTTGATTTTAAAATTAAGTAAAAATTGCTTGCAGTCAAAATATTTCAGAACAAAATAAAATTTGAATAATATGTATTTTATATTTAATGAACATTTGAGCACTTAAAAAGTTCTTAAGAGAAAATAGGATACACTTTATGAGTGAATTTATTTTTCACTAAAGAAATTAAAGAGTCCAAACTTAATTTTGTAAGTAAATTGAATAAAACTGTGACATGATAACTTTATGCACTGACTTTTGTTGCCTAAAGAAAAATTGTTCATAAAATAATCTATACAAGCAATAGTTAGAAAAAATGTTTAAAGAAAATTACAAGGTAATTCTTTCATACGGATTCCTATTTTATTGTAGAAAAAATTAATTATAAAAAACAATTATAATGCCTGAAAATTATAAAATAAGTTCTTTTTAAAATGAATTTTATTAAAATGAAAATTTGTAAACATAAGGATTAAGTTAAATTATTGAAAATGAGGTGCTCATAAAAACACAGGAAAAATTAACTTAATTTAAAGAAAACAGTGACACCGTATAGGGGACAGCCATCTGGTCTAAAACTTTGTTTTCAGTAATGCAAGCAGCTTAAATTGTTCTCCAGAAGAACATTCCTTAGATTTTGGGTTAAAATCACGTGGTGCAAAGTAGGGAACACAGTAGTTTGAACCTGTTGCACAAGAACGCAGAAACATATATTATTATTCTCTTTCTTCAGCAGTGGATTGAGAGTCGAACTCGGAACCTTTCTATCAAAAAGATTTGTCATACCAAAAATATTTTATAAATCCGCATAAATTTGAATACTCACATTCATAAATATTCAAATTTGCAGATTTTAAAGACTTGTGACATAGTTGTATATATTCAAATCAAAATGAAATATTTAGAGAGAAATATTTCATTTCGATTTGAATATATTTTCTCAGTTGGCAGTTTACTAAATGTGAAAACTAATGTAAATAAATGAAAATATATACAGCATAATTTAATCAGATTAAGTATATATTCATTTAATTCATGGAAATGAAATATTTACAGACAATGAAGTATATACATATATAGATTTGTTTTCCTACATTTTGCACACTTCATTAAAGTCAAGTTGTGTTTCAAATTGTATGTATACATACACATATACATAAGCACACTCATTAAAATAGCATACTTTCTCTCAATTCTTTATTTTGTCTCTCTCTTTCTCTAATATATATATATATATATATATATATATATATATATATATATATATATATATATATATATATATATATATATATATATATATATATATATATATATATATATATATATATATATATATATATATATATATATATATATATATATATATATATATGTGTGTGTGTGTGTGTGTATGTGTGTGTGTGTATGTATTATATTTTTAATATATTCTGAACTTTTCTCTACCTACTTAATAATTAAAATATTCTGGGAAACTTGCAATAAAATGTACTCATGGCTTTAATAAAATATTGATTTTCAAGAAGAATGTATTTAGGATTCATCATAAAATAAAATAACTTTCAAATTTCTCGTAGTCTATGAAATAAAATGATTACTATAAAATGAGCATTTGCAGTTATATAATTAAAAGTATAAATATATTTTTTTAAAATCATTTCGATTAAACATATGTTATTGATCTATAGTAAGCACTGAATATATTTAAAAGTGATATTCTTGATATAAATGTATCCTAATTTTCTTAAATCTATGCTGAAAAAACTTTTTTCTTGCTGATAAAGAAACTAAATTCACTTTATTTTGGAAATCTTTATTTCTTTAAAACTGTTTTCATGAAGGTTTAAAATTTGAATGAGAAATATAAGTTTATTAATTTTCAAATAATTCAAACACATTTAAATAAATATGTATTATTCCGAACACATTTTAATTTATTTAATTTCTCAGTGAAGAATTACTTATTTAGACTGACATTTTGAACTTTGAATTTAATTTGCAATATAAGCTTGTTCATTTGAAGCAGCCAAACATGACAAAGCGTAATACTAAATCACATTTTGAAAGAGTTTATGTTTGATGTTTAAGCCTAAATAAAACGAAGGAAGATGAGGACTTCATTATAAAAAATGTAGAAATGTGTGCACATAAATTGAATTTTATTTGACAATATTGTTAAGCCCTTTTATAAATTTGTTTACAATGAGGCTTAAGAAAATAAATTCACCAGCTTACATTCAAGGAGAACTGCAAATTCTCATATGTTCTTGCCTTAAAAGTACAGTAATATTTCATGGAGCTCTTATTAAGTTTTAGAGGATTCAAAATTTCCTGTGTAATTCAGTTGCATACTTATTTCTAAGTTTGATTTTTTTTTATTGGTAGCTACATACTTTTCTGAAATATCTTATCTAATTCCTAGTATTTTACATAATTATTTATAAATTAAAAGAATATTTCAGATTGCTAAACTTTCCTGTAAAAGCTTTTAATAGTTAAGGAAATCTTATTGAGTATTTTTTAAATTATTATTCTACTTTAGATTAAATAAAAGTTAGTTAAATATTCTTTTTTTGATAAATTTGATACTAGAAAATTTGAAAAGATTCTTTTCCCTACAGTGTTCGTGCATCACTTTAGTAGCATTAAAAGATTTGAATTAGTTTCCAAGCTTAATTTTTATAATTAATAAGATGTTTACTTTTCATTTTAAGTTTTAATAAATACGAATAATATTTTAAATAGTTTTTAAAAGAAGATATATATTTTCTAATTTAAATTTATGTACACAAAAGAGTAATATATTTAAATTTATAGAAAAAAATGCTGTTTAGAAAACTTATCATACCATATTTTCAAATTTTAAGTTTTTGTAGAATCAGTATTTAACAATTTAATGTCAACTGTGAACATGATGTCAAAATTATGAATCCAAATAGTTTTTGTGATTATTTAACTTTTGTGATTATTTGTGAAGTCATAAAGTAACTTTGAAATATAAAATGCGATAATTTCATAGGAATCTAAATTTTTTGATTTTATAAAATCATCTTTTATAATAAAAAGCAATGAAAATTTCATTTGCTAAGACTCAAATCGTAAGATTAATATTATACGAAGAAAATTCTAGAGCACTGGTTAATTTTGATTTTCCAGAGTTATCTTAGTTTCAAAACTAACTTTAGATATTTCATTATAAATTTAAAAAATATATTTCGCTTATTGAAATGATAAGAAACTTTATTTTAAATCAATAACAGTTTAATTACAAAATAAATTTTTGGGTCTTCTTTATTTTATTTTTAAAATATTCATTTATTTCATAAAATATGTGGAAAAAATTTATAAAAATAATTTTCAAATAATGTTCTATAATATATTTTAAAAATATTAAAAAGTAATGTCATTATATAATTTTAAATCAATAATAAATATATGCTTCTCAATGTTAAATGATGTTTTGAAAATGAATTTTAAATTCCTATTAATATTTGATTATTCATCAGTAACATTTGTAAGCAAAATATTTAATGAAAATTATTGGGAAAATAATATTACACAGAAATAATTGCTGAACTATCAACTACATTGTCAAAGTAAATTAATGATTTAAATGAATTCAGATAAATATAATAGTAAAAATAATATTTCTTCGTTTATAATAATCGAATGCAGATATATAATTGTATTTGTCAAAAGTTTATCAATTGAAAAATTCTTAGTCGCAAATAATATTAATTAAACGTAATACACAGATAATAAAACTCACAAATAGTATTCTGGGGAATAAATAAAATACTAAACTCCTTGTTATAGTCAGAAATAGTTTAGTTTCATATTACCAAATGTTTATTTCCTTCATATTAAAAATTAAATATTATATCAACAGGAAAATAACATATTTTATTTTGAAAATTAATATATTATATATGATATTTTGAATAGATAATATCATTTAATAAAATTATTTGCACATAAAGTTCTTAAGAAATTCTTTGATCCTGTGTTATTTTATATTCCGAATATTACTATGGAAGGAATTGAAATATGTGATGGAAATCTTAGAGTACAATATACATCTAGTAGAAAAACGTTTATTATTCATTTGCATTGGTTTTCTTACCCTGCCTGATTGACAGAGACGTCAGCCAACTTTATTAACCCGTGAGGACCATGAGGAAGAATGTGAGATGCAGCCTCAACTTGTTCAATACCATGAGTATTTTTGATTTCTGACTTTTGCCTCTAGCCTGAAAAGCACTTAGCTGCATAAACGAGTGAGTCTCCGTAATTTAGAAGTGGAAACCAGGCAGAAGACCCTCAGGCATGGCCTGCCAACCAAGGTGTACAATTTCCCTTGGAATACATGAATTATGTCTAATGCATCATCATATAATATTCTTTAATGTGTGTGATTTAAACAAATTAACTTTCCATTTTTACAACGGTTTCAATAAAATATTGATATATATATATATATATATATATATATATATATATATATATATATATATATATATATATATATATATATATATATATATATATATATATATATATATATATATATATATATATTATATATATATATATACATTGAGAGAGAGATTCACTTAGATGGTATCTTAAAGACATATATATATTTCTTTATCAATATATGCTTTTTAAAAAAAAATTAAATGAAAAATATACTACTATGAATTATTTTGTAAAAATTTTACTAAACATTTTATTTCAAAATTTACTTTTACTATTAATGAAAATTCTAAAATATATTACCATTATTTTTGCACATGATATTTTTAACTTACTGATACATCATCATATGTATGAAATATGTTTTATGTCATACAAAGTAAATGAAACCAGTTTAGTAATTAAATTTTGTATTACATTTGATATATGTGTTTTAAGATTATCTCATCATAAAATAAATTTTAGGAAACATACTAAATGAGAAGCATCAGCATACGCTTGCAGTTTCGATATATTTTAAAAATGTTTTAAATAATTATCGATGAAATATCATTCAGTTTCATAAATTGCAGCATTATTAAATTTTTCTCAAGAATGTCGAATTTTCTTTTTCTCAATATTGTCGTTTTCCGTTAATCATGTGAATCATAAGGAACCTCAATTAGTGCAAATTAATTTACATCAAAAACAAAATTCAGTTGAAAAATTCCTTCTTATTTTAAAAGAAATTAATTTGGTGAATTTCTTATATCATGGCTTTCAGAGAAGATTCTTCCTTACGATATGACAAATTTTTCCACGGAGATTAGAAGTTAAAAAAGTTAAATTGCTTCATGAATTTTAATGGTAAGGGAAAAAGACGATGTTTTTGAAAGTTATATCAAAAATTTTTCATATCTAGACAGGAATCTCGTCTGCTGTTTGCATAAATGAGAGGTATATTTCTACAGTTCTTTTAAGTTTTAAAAAAGAAATTTCCATGCAAAACTTAAAAAATAACTAAAAGCCTTCAATACATTTTGAGCTACTTTTAAAAATGATTTAAAAATTTAATTCTTAAATAAATATTAATCATCTATCATTCACTGGTATTAGTTAAATTTAATAACAATGATGGTAGTTATAATATTCTAAATTAATTGAGCTTGGATTAATTCAGAATTAATGTATTTCATTTTTAGATTAATTCTCAAAATTACTTCATAATTTTGTTTATTGGGAATCACCTTCTCTGCATTTGTGTGTGTTATGGGGAGATTGAACTATTTGTCTTAAAATTTGACGATTATTATAATTCTAGATATTTGTTTTATTTCAGGATCAACATTTATATACAGTAATAAATTTAATTCTGACTATGTTACTTTCTACTTGATGACAAAAATTCATCAATGCAATATGTATTAATTACCTTTTATTTTTATTTAGCTTATTGCTAAAAATGATATATATATATATATATATATATATATATATATATATATATATATATATATATATATATATATATATATATATATATATATATATATATATATATATATATATATATATATATATATATATATATATATATATATATATATATATATATATATATATATATATATATATATATATATATATATATATATATATATATATATATATATATATATATATATATATATGTATATATATATATATATATATATATATAAATATATTTATTACTTTAGCTTGTGAGACAATATTTAAAATTATTATTTATATCTTCAGATTTTTTTTAATTAAAAATAAGTGGATTAAAAACAATAAAATACTGGTGGTATTCTAGAAAATATTTCACTCTTAGCGAAAAATTTTTTTCACTTATAATAAAGTTTTTTTGAGATATTCATAAACTTTTAAGGAAGTCTGTTTTATTTTATTCCAAAATTTGTTCAAACATTAAAATAATTGAGTATTACATTTTAAGAAATATAACAAAATAATGATTAAATTGAAAATTTTTACATATATGTGTGGGAGGTGTGATGTGGTGTGTATTTTCATTTGCTAAACTTTTACAATTCAGAATTGCTAATAGGAACAATCAAACTAAGAGAATTTATAATGCATATTTAGTTAAATAAATTAATCGCTTCTGTCTCATTGGTATTCACGTTATCATGTATTTAAAATGGAAAGCAGAATCCCTCTTCTAGCTAACAAAAGGGGGTTTCTCGCACCAGCAAATGGGTTTTAGAAAACATTACAAAGCCCAAAACCAAGTGTTAATTTATTCCATGGCAACAATAAAGAAAGGAGGCGTCGTTATTTTATGATATTAAACAGGGTAGGGAGTGAAATTTTTTCTGCCGAGCTGAATGAAATAGACTAAATGTTTTGACTGCATGAAATGAAAAATCTCTATTTTAAGGGAAAGATTAAAATACTTTTAGTAAGTTTTTCTTTATTTCTTTAATGTATATATATATATATATATATCATAATATTTTGTTTCTTTGAGAAAATGTAAAAGAGATAAATTAGAATGACTGAGAAAAAATTATTAAAAAATAATAATTCAATTTCCTAAAGGACAGAAAATGTAATATTATGTAATATTATTTAAGATTTATGCATTGGCAATAATTATAATATAGTTAAATAATCAATTATAAATCAATTCCTAATTAATATTTGAGAATTCATGAGATTATTCATTTTAATATTTTTACAATTACTCATGCTATGATATTATAATTCAAACTAATTATTGAAGTTTATTTAAAATTGTAATTTTTTTATTTTGCTTATGCGAAAGATTTTTACTAAAATATTTTTTTCAAAGTTAATTTATGCTAATAAAGGTAATATTATTTTGAAATAAATTGTTGACGTATTTATTTATAAGTGTTTCGAGGACAAGTTTATCTTTATTATAATTTTTTCGAAAAACACTGTAATTTATGCTTAGATTTGAATGATATGTCAGCGTATAATATATATCTGTTAATTTTTATGAAAAAAAAACTAATACATAAACAATATTGCTATGAAATTTTTGATTGTTATAAATATAATGAATACCGAAAATAGAATGTACAAAATATAAAATTTTTAATCGAATTGATGCAAGATGAGAGGAAGCTACGTATGTAATTTTGTTTATTGTTAATTATATACATTTCTTAAAAATGATTTCAGGGTTTACCATTACAAAGTCGGTGTAATAGGTTTTGGCAGGGAAATTCGTGAATATATTTTTTCTGTTGGCGATATAAATTTCGTTACGAAGAATATAAGAGTGTCTCCTTCTGAGTTTTCCTAATTTGCAAACTTAAGACACAGGATTTTGTTGCATTATGGCTATTCCTTAAACAAAAGAATTTGACAAAAATTTTACTTCCAAAATTAAAAGATTTATAAGTGGTTATTTTATTGATGCAACCTGTTCTCTGTATCACTCCTCTTTACCTGTACTTTTAGGAATTCCGGTTGCGTAGTTGCATATAATACGTTTTGTATGGAATCAAAGTACAAAGTTAGCTAAATTATAAAATTTACCTAACATATTTATCTTTCAACATATGAATAGTTACAAATCAAATTTACCCCACCTCATTTCCTTTAAATGGAAATATAATGTTTAAAAATATATAATTAAATTACTCATGCCATAATGAAATAAAAGTAAATAGTATTTTATGCAGTGCACTAATAAATTGTGAGTTTGTAGTCACAGAGTTTTATTATATGACGAATGGAAGAGTTAATTTTTACATATAAGAAATATTTATTCATTTTCTTGTAAGTTTTCATTGAAACATCCCTATAGTTACTTTAAATATATTTGTAAGACGCAAATATTGCCAGATAAGCTATTGCGTAATTAGCTTAGTTTAATAAAGTTGTTGGAGTTGTTCCTTCACAATAAATTAGTTTTCATTTATTATATATGTATCTGCTGCTCTTAATCATTTGTTACACATGTTAAGAAGATACTATTTACTGAAACAGCTATTTAATTTTCTAGAGTTCAGTCATAATGTAATCATTTACTTCCTTTAATGAAATTCCCTAAATTACATTGTTAGACGGGATTTAAATAAATTACTTTAATTAAATGGAAAACATTGTAAGGGATAATTCGTTATAAGCTTTCAAAATCCTTATTTATTGAGTACAAGAATTTGTTATAAGCAAGTTTACGATATTATACTAAAGTATTCGTCAATTCATTGCAATTTTCTTATATTTTTACGATTTTTATTTGCTTAAATTGTTAGTCATATTACTTTTTTTAGATTTATGCATCTTTTTTAGAAATTTTTACTCCACTAACGTAGACATATGTTATGAAATTTCAGATAGTTATTTTCTTTCTAATATATTTTCTGTAGTTTATGTTTATCGATAATATGTTTAAAGTTTTATTGAATTTCTATTATGATTTAATACTTTTAAATTATTTTTAACTTAATATTTCAAATAATGTATAAATCTTTATTTTTGTAAAATTTATAATTATATCTTATAAAATACTTTTTGAGTTATATTGATTTTAAATTATTTATTAGGTTATAACTGAGATTTTAACAGAAAATTGCGAATTATTTGCAATCAAATAGTGAAGATCCATTGTGATACATGTATTTGGAACATGGGCTTAAGCTGGGGCATTATGACTATATTGTTGATAAAGTTCTTTGATTTATGTTTACAGTTTACTCTCTTAATGAAAAAATAGGTAGAAATGTAATAAATTTCAGCATAAATTTTCATTTCCAATACTAATTGTTATGTTTATAAATATAAAGAAAATCATTCTTATCGTTGTAAAGAAAATTATTTAAAACCGAAAACCCATATTTAATCTTAATAAATAATACATTATAGGACGTATGCATGCAAATTCTTTATACAAAAAATCTTTATTGTTAATTACTGTTGGTTGCTTAATTTTTCTCAAAAGTACAGAAATATTATTGGTACCTAGGAAAACATATTGCTTCAAAAATGATTTTGTTCCCCTCTTGATAACATCAGAAAATAAGAAATTCCTAATACTGAAAGATTTTGATAATACAGAAAAGGGATCCCTATATTTACAAAGAATTCTTCTTTACATTTCTTGCTCTGTCTTTTTTCGAAATAATCTAGATTGTTACTCTGTGATGCATTAAAATCTTGTTTTAGGAAAACTCACAAGGAAAATGAACCTTTTTATGAAAACCGTGTGGAGAGCTGCCTAAACTTCTCCATAATTTTTGTATTAAAATACCTTATAGATTTTGGAAACAAAGCCCCAAGTTATTTCATACCTTATAAAATGACAGTCACATTATCATATCTCCCATGTTTCTAATGATTTCTTCAATTTGTATATCATATGTTTTGTCCAGTAGAGAAGTAAACCAAGTATTATAAATAGAAATTTGGACATAAAAGGGAATTTTTTTAAAAAAAGTTAAATCATAATAACGAATAATTTTAATGGAGGGCAAAGATCAGGTCCAAGTTAAGAGATCCATGTCCAATTATGTATTTGATTTTGCGTTTTCTTTTAGCCTACGTTAAATAACAGGAACTGTAAGTAGCTATTTTGTGTGACATTTAAGGGAACTGTGTAAATTTGAGTATTTGATTTTGTGTTTGGTGTGTTGTTGTTTAAAATCCCCGGGATTAGTAAAGCTATATCAGGACCATGAGTCCATTCATAGTTCTGATCTAAAAGAGTCAAGCACGACAAGGGGATTCCGAATCAGGTCATGCTTGTTAAGCCCCAAACAAGATAAAATGTGGTCAGGAGAGGCCTGCACCGAAGAACATTTAGTGCAGGTCTCGAAATGTTTGTTATCACCAACAAAAATCATGGAAAGCAGATGACAGCTAAGAAAACGTGCAAGTGCAGTTTGATAGCGTCTACTGCAGCCCCGAGTCAAGAAGCCACCAGGGCACCTTACCAGGTACCAAGCATACACAGGTCGGACAATCCAGGTAGTCATGGTAGTTGACCTAAATTTAGAAAAAGCTCCATATGACTGTGCGGCTAACGAGGCAGCATAAGAAACACTGGGTGAATTAATCATGGGTGGGGTAAGAGACAGCTTCTATAGTCAGGGACCTGCAGCACCGGTGGCAGAAAATTTACATCTGGTTCTCAGCTATGAAACAAATGTATGTTACATACAAAATTGTATCAAGAATGTTTAGCAATATTAGCATAGCATGAATGTAAACTTATCAAAGGTGAATTAGGAGATATATTCAACTAATATAATATACCTCATACAAATCTCTTTAACGGCAAATTTTGGCTCGATGGAAGGTAATCATATATTCTTATTGCATAAGATAAATATTCATAGACGTAAGCAGACACAGGTTATAATTTGAAAATTTTGCAATATCTCCTATCATCATAGTGAATGGAATTTTAGAAGAAGAATAAATTTTATTTTTAGCTTTTCATATAGCATCTAAAAATAAATTTAGGTAATAACTGAGAACATTTATATTACTTACAACAAATAAATTATAAACTTTGATAGTTAAAATAACTTAAGCATGGATATCGTATTTATTTCATCGGGGAATAAAATAGGCTATACTTAATGAAATATCTTAAATATCATTATGACAATACTGTCAAAAGAGTGAAATTTTCAAATTTCCAAATATTTTGAAATAAGAAATTATATGATTCATTTTCTTATTTATATTAATGCTACAATTATACTTTATATCTTTCCACAATATTTTATTATCAAACTGCTTTGCTTATCAAAAACTATTAAATGTGAATGAATAAAATATACGCGAAATCAGGATACAAATGATTCCGAAATTTTTTATACTAGAAACTATCTTTGCTATTTATATGAAACAGCGATTTGAAGTATATACTTTGCTTAATTTCTTAACATTTAAATACCTGAAGAACTTAAAATAAAATTAAAACCATAGAAGATCATTAAGATTAATTTACCTGATACAAACAAATAATTTACAAATGAATTTTGTGCGTAATATTTCTCTTGCTGACAAAATTAATAATTCTTTTCAGTGCAATTTATTTCAAAGATAAAGAACTCTCTCTACACAGGAAAGATATAAGATATTATTCTTCATACCGTTAATAAAGTTATTATATTTGAGATATTTAATAAATGGTTATTTTTCTGCTGACGCAGTGGTCTTAAATTTGATAATTCAGTGAATCGCACATAATCAAGTAAAGTTAATCATAATTACTGAGAAAATTCTTAAGTGGCTGGAATACGTCATTGAATTTGTCTCATAACCAGAAAATGTTTTGAAAAACTATGGAGACTGATCAATTTATCTATTTTATATTACAAACTGCACTTGCTAACTAATTAGCAGAGGATGCAAGTCGATTATATAGTAATAAACTGTACTAAAAAATTTATACACTGATGTTTAAAATTTTTAGAATAAAACTACTATCAACCACAAAAATGAAAACTGATTTTTAATAACAATAATTTATTTATTATATTTATGATATACTGTTATTGACTTAATCAGACGTAGAATTTGCACATTATTTTCCAACAAATGTTTCAAACTTTAAAAAAGGGATGAAGAATTTTTAGCTATTAGTATACTATGATCAATAGTTTACATCATATTTATTCGATATGGAATTTATTTAACATAGTTAATAATAATTTTGTAAAAATATTTAAAATTTTTTTACAGAAATTTGGCTTTATCTTCAGGTGTTTAAGGGGTATTTGTCAATGATAATAAAGTATAATATATATATATATATATATATATATATATATATAAGAATATTAAAATTTGACTGAAAACAACAAATAATGCATCATCTCTTTTATTTAACAGTATATATAATATTAATATTTCATAATATTTATATAATATTACTATTTCAAAATGACATATGCAAAAACATGACTTCCGGCTATTGAGAATTTTTTGAATTGCATATGTATAATTATTTGAATCATGGTTGATCATTTTGTAAAAACATTAACATCATTTTACTAAAATGATTAATGCAAAAAATATATTTCACAAACTAGCTGTCAAATTATTTATAAAATATCATTCTAGAAAGATTAAATATTCATACAAAATAATCAGTAGAATTAATTAAATAGGAAATTTTTGTAGAATTTAACAACAAGTTTTAATACATCATGTCTTTAAATAATATTTAAAAAAAAAGTAGTGTTTATAAATTTTCATGAAATCATATATTTTTTAATACTAATAAACTGTTAGCATAATATTAATATTCACAGTTTAAAAAACAAGAAATATTATTGAAGTTGGTATAATAGTACAAAATGTTGTTCAGTTCTATATAGAGATACGCCACATTTAAAGTAATACATTGAATTTATTATTATGAAATTTATAAAATAATATGATAAGAAACATATTTATGTGATATTCTAAATTTAATAATAGAAATGTTTTGTCATTTGATTTTAAATTTAAATTTTGAGATTTTAACTGTGAAATTATTTAAACAATTAATCCCTAGAAAATTAGATATACCCACTATTTAAATAAATTCATTATGTACAGTAATATATATAGTATTAATTAATATCTCAAAATGAATGGCTATAAAGAAATTTACTAAAATGAAAATGTTATTGATAAGTTATTGTAAAAATTATTTTGTGATAATATTTTTTCATAAAATTAAAAACTTTACTAGATTTAATTACATTTTCTATATTTTCACATTCAAAATAATTATAAATTCAATTATTTTGTGCACTTTTTAGAAACTTAATTAAATTTTCTATATTTTTGCATTCAGAAAGTTATAAATTCAATTATAATGTACATTTTTCGAGTATTGCTGACAAAGCTTAATTAATTACGCTTCAAAGGAATTTAATTATTTAAAGAAAAGGCAGAAACTAATATTCTAAAAATTACATCATGTATTTAAAAAGACTCGTGGTGAATATTCATTAAGATTTTTTTCAGTTTACTTGTTGAAAGAATTTTTATCAAAAGCAACTGAAATATAAAGTTTTTTATTTTAAAAGAAAGATTTATATAAGTTTATATAACCAAATAATTGAAAAACTTAATCATTAAATTATTTTCACAGAGAAAAATTACATAAATTTTTTAAATTCAATTATCAATTCATTTTTCAAGTGTTGAAGATATATAATTTAAATGTCTCTTTAGCTAAAATATTTATTTAGATAATTTAGTTATTTGCTAAACAGAAAAAACAGATATTCATTTCATTACAGTCTAGAACATACTTTACTAATGCTTAACTATACAATATACAATAATATTTTTTAATTGTACAATTTCCTACCAAATTTTATGCATTCATAAATGAAGAATGCATCTATAAATAAGAAAATATGAATGTATTTGCTACTTAAGTGTTTATATGATCATAACAGTACTGACGTGACTGACTGTAGAATTAATGAAGAATAAAATTAGAGTTTGATTAAGATGTTAATTTTATTTCAAACCAAAGAATATCTTTTTTATAAATATTTTGGTATTACTTCTATAAGTTAGAGAACAAAAATAACCATAAATGATACGCTATTTCTATTAATTTCGGATTAGTTGGAAGATATTTGAATGTAGAAAATAACATAAAATATATAAAGGATACTGATGTATCTTTTCTTCGAAAACGAAGATGAAGAATTATACAGCAAACCACACATATCGTGCAATGTGCTTTTACAAACATTTCCGAGTAAGGAGTGAAAGGTAGAATAGATATTGAATTTATAAGTATTTTTGGGCTTCTAATGTCTTATAGATAAGGATAATCCATAATTAATATTTATATCATTCATTAGAACAGTTCCATTAATATCATTGCATTTTGCAGCACTGCATTTTATTTCATTGTAATATTTTCGTTTAATACTCTAAGCTAATAATCTGCTACCCATCCAAAAGAAATGAAAATAGCTTCGATGCAATAAAATCTTTTAACCAGTATCAACTGTTATGGTAATATTTTTGTTTTTAATTTTTAATTAATTTATTATAATGCAAATTTAAAAACAAAATGTACTTTCTCTGTTCATACAAGTTATTCTTCTATAACGTGTAATATGTTTGTTCTGTTTATGAGCATGCATAAACATACTGCTAAGTAATTTTCCTTATGCAAGGTATTAAATTATCATTATTGTTCTCTTTTTGATATTTTTAATAGAAGAATATTTCATTTCAAGGAATATAGAAATTTTGATATCAATCTAAGCCATTTGTTAATCTTATCATATAATTATACATTACCATTCTAAAACACATTATGCATCCATTTACAAGATTTGAAATGCTATTTTCATAATTTGTTTCTTTAATTACCTACTTTTCATTAAAAACAGAGTATTAAACGTAATCTACAACAGTTTGAGAGCCAAGCATCAAATGTTATATCATTAAAAAAAAAGATTATGTAATGAAAAACATTGCAAAACTTTTAGTGATTTGGTCATATCGTATGTTATACCGTAGGTATGAATGGTTGATGACGTTAATTTTAAGCAAAAATTTATTTAAGACCTACTTTATTAGAAAATTAGTATAACTAAAATGCTTTTAAAATTTCAACCTATTGTTGTTAAATAAACTGATTCATAAAATAATAAATTTCTTAAATAAATGTGAATATTATAATCTGAAAACTGCTTTCCCATTAACCACTCATTATTGCACATTTTATATCTCCCACATTTAATATTTTAAAATGAATATTCTCGAATTACAGTGACATACAAAGTATGTTTATTTATTATACTCATTTGCAAAATTTATTAATATAAGGTTAAAAAATTCCTTTTTTGAAAAATTAAAAGTCGATGTATTGCTCCGAAAAAAATAAATAAACAGAAAAGCCTTCTGTAATAATCACCACAATAATATATATATATATATATATATATATATATATATATATATATATATATATATATATATATATATATATATATATATATATATATATATTGTGGTAATAGTAAAATATAAAATATAAAAAGAATAAAAGAATTACATTTCAACATTTTTAGAAAGTCATCATACCCACTCATAATATAAAATATTGTGAAAAATGAAACAGACAAACTAGATAATTGTTATTCATTACAAACTTAGTTACTTAAATTTCTGTAAAAAGCAAGTATTAAATGCCATGTAAAGAATAAATGCTGTTTTTTTTTGTCATTAATTCAGTTAAGTTTACTCGAATACAAGTCACGTCCCTTTTTCTTATCGCAGCACGAAAAGCAAAACTTGTTACCAGCTAAATACAAGCAAACCATACATTACTGGAAGTTATTCCATTCTCTCTGTTATGAGCCATAAAATAGAAACACCAATACTTTATCCTGAAAATTGATGACAAACAGAGAAGGGGTTTCTTTTGCCTTTATTGTCCTATCTTTATAGGCGCAAGATAGAATTAGAATCTGACTGAGTGTTTACTCTGAACAGGCACTAAAAGTCTTAATGGTTCTATGCTGCTAGTTCAAACCCAATAAATGTAAAGCACTTCAATACTTTTGTGTTTCCCTTATCCTACGCGTATTCCAAGGAATATCAGGAATTAATGTCAAGTTTTCCGTTCCAAGAAAATGTGATATTCTTTAAAAAAGTAGAAATTAATTTCTACCAGTTCAAGCTATAACACGAAAATTAAATTTTCCTGGAAATTGAAATTACATTTGTTATTCAACAATTTTTTCTTTGCTTTTATGGTGTCTTTCCTGGTATAATGGAAGTTCTTATTCAAATTAAAAATTGAAACATGGTGTAGTTTTCTATTATACATTAAAGTTTTTTCTATTATCAATAGCAAAATATGTTTTCATATAAATCTTAAATAAATGTTATCTAATAAGGAAATGTAAAATTTAATAATTAGCTATCATAATGATTTTACTGTGAATGCTTGTTTAATAAAAACAAAACCCAAGAGATATATTTTGCAGGTAATAAAACTGTATTTGTCTTTCCGAATTTTATAGGAACTAATTCAATATCAAAGTTATTAAAAATGACAAACTCAATCTTGGTATAATTTTATATGACTGGTTAGTTTTACTGCTATATCTTATTTTATATAGATTTTGATACTGGTGTTCAAAGACTCAGTAATTCTGAGAAATGTTAACAACTGATAAGAAAGTTAGAGATACTTTTTGGTGTTAAATTTAAAATTAAATTTTGATATATGTTATCATAAACATTTTGCTCCATAAATTTTTAATATCTAACTGAAATAAGTGGCACAGTTTTTTCATACAATTAAATTATCTTATTATTAATATGAAATGAAACTTTTTTGAATTATCATGAATTAAAACTGCATGATATCAAGACACAAATTTAAAACTTACAATACTTAATACATTTACCAAAAATATCTCTGATGTAAGCAACTCAATTGTATTTGATGAAAAGATAACCACCCGCTGATTTTTCAAATAGGTTATTAGAGGATTGTCTTAAAACGTAAGTTGACGATGTGTAATCAGGACAACTGATAAATGAGCTGCCTGATCTTCATAATGTAAGCAAATTTCTTTTAGCAAGTCTTATTTGTTGATCAATTCTGATTCAATTTATCGTTGGTGAATAAAAGTTTCACGAAGAAAAACTACAAATTAAAGTAAGTTGCCCGAAGAAAAATTACAAATTGAAGTAAGTTGCACGAAGAAAAATTACAAATTAAAATAAGTCTATAATCTTTCAAAAATGTAACCAGACAGAATAGGCAACTTGGTGATAAGTGCTAAAATATGACAGATATATGACGTGCTTGCAATTTCCAAAAATACTAAAAATTCCAAATATTTTTAGAAGTATTGAAGTGTTATGATATACTTCATGCTCCAAAAAAATTATTACTGCTTCTTTTAAGACATTGATATTCTATAATTTATAATATTTATACTCTGTTATTTTATAATAATAATATATATTAAATTTATATTAATATTTATATGATATTTAGATAAACATGCGGCATAAAAAAGGATTTATGAACATCTTTTCGATGCAGATGGAAAGATATGTCAACATGATTACTTGACCTAGAAATAATTGCACATACTTGGTATTTGCTTAGACATTCCTTGTAACAGATTATGATAAATATTATGTTTACTATAAGGTTTCCTGTAAATTTAGCTTCGGCAAAAAAGGAATTTTGAGAATAATTTTTTCACATGTATGAAAAATAAAAGTGCATTAAATATAATAGTAAGCAGAGTATTAGTATTAGTAATTGCCTTGGATTCTACAAATTTTAAACTTGTAAAAATTTACTAATAAAATCGCTGCTTATTAACGTATCTTTGCATTTCTTCTACCTTTTCAAGGAATTAAAATCCTTAACAATTTTATGATATAATGCTTTGCTTCCTATACTCTTAGATTTGTTCCTTGGACATAAATTCCATGCAATGGTTCTGCAAGAACTTTCTTTCCCTACTTATTTAAATTAAAATGGAATGGAACAAAATTCTCATAGGCTTTATTGAATTTATTCCAATAGAGAAGTTTATATTTATTTAAAAATTATATAAAATGATAAATGTGTATAATCTAAAAATATATATGTTATTTTTCAAGCAAATTAATATTTCTACTCAATTTTGTAGTAGAGTATATTTAGTGAAGTAAAATATTTAAAACTGATTTGTGTTTTTCCTCAAATTAAGATTTAATTAAATTTCATCTATCTATCAACTAATCTATATATGCATGTACTCATAAATATATATAAATATATATATATATATATATATATATATATATATATATACAAATATATATATATATATATATATATATATATATATATATATATATATATATATATATATACAAAAATTTAACCAAATAAAAGGAACATCATAGATTTAGATTTATTTATTAATATTGTGTGTATTCCAATAAGCAGGCAATAATGCTTATATTCCAATAGAAACTAATTTATACAAATGATGAATAGAGTTTAGAGGAATATTGTACCGTTTTATTGGATATATTGCAAATGTTCTAGGGGATAATATACATTATACTCATTGAACTCTTTAAAATATACAAATGGTGTTCAATTAAAATTAGGATGGGTGATTGTATGGGAAAGGTATTTGCTTTATCGTCGGGTTCATTCAAGTGATTCAACAAGTCCCATCTGTATAGATAGGTGTGTTATTATCGTGGAAAAATTACTGCTATTTCTGTAAACAAAGTTTGTATCATAGGATTGACCTATTCCCAACTAAAACACCTATGTACTTCTTCTTAGTTATTGTTGTTATCTTTATAGAAAACCATGTTATGGACTGTATATTATAGCAGATCTAGCTTCATTTTTGACAAATTGAATGATATATTCCCGGTGATGTGGTAGTGTAGGTGTCTTTGATTGTCGCCTGTCCCGTTGTAGGAAAATATATATAAAAATGATTCATAAATAAGCATGAGTATAATGAAAAAGATATATAAAAATAATATATAAATAGTGATACAAAGACGATTCTTCAGACAATATTGCTTTTTTTTCTTTTATTAATTGACAAATATCTTGAGCTTGACACCACTGTAGACATGTTTGGCATTAACATCTAGAAAAATGGCTGCTAATTGTTGCTCTGCCTTATAAATTTTGTTTATGAATATAGCTATGAAGAATATGCTGATAGAGCTCTGTGAACATCTTGCTGCAGTTGTTCTCTTTTTAGACCTTACAATCATTTCAGTACCTCTCATTCTCTTCTACTAAGCATATTTTTCTGCAAACTATTTTGTTTTGAAGTTCTGCTCTTTCCCCTCTGTGTTAATGTTCTTTAATGAATTTAAACATTACACCTCATTGTATTAATCTAGAAAAAATTTATTTTTAATCTAAATATTGACTTCCAAATAAAAGAAAATAATACATGTTTAATAATACTTACTTCAAAAATATTACTGAACTGATAAATGTGCAGCAAATGAAGAGAAAATTATAACAGTATTCTAAAAAAACGCATAAATCGTTATTAGTATCTGTTCATATGTAAATATAATTTGATGTATATTGTGTTTTAAATACGCAAATGAATTCATTTAAATTAAACTTAGTATTACAGGAGTTTTATTTAAATGTAAAAAAGATGACAGTAAAAAACTGGCAGTGGTTGAAGCAAAAAGTATGAAAAAATTATAGTTAAGAAATCGCAGAATTTTTTAATGAATTCAATTGAATTGGATGGGAAAAGTGTGCATATGGATTCTTTATTTATTATCATTTTTTTTATTTTATTTTCTGAAGTTTGTCATATACGACAGAAGATAAATTAAGAGGAAATATAGAAAAATATAATTCATTATGAGCAAAGTAATCATAATAAAATACCAATATCTGTGAAATGTTTAGTGTTTCAAACTATGACAATTTAGTTAATTAAAATCTTGCTTTGAATTTTTAATAAAAACTTATGATTATTTTTTGGTAGAAAAATTTAATAGTTACTCATAAAAAATGTGTATGTGCATAAGCATTTGCAGTCCTTTTCTTCATTGTCTTCGATTTTTCATTTTTTCGTTTGAATATTACGAGTATAAACTTCAGTTTTCTGGTATTACAAGCATTTTAAGAAATTTCTTAATAAATAACTTGCTGTTTTATCACTTGAAAAAACAGCCAAGTATTCGCTTTTATCTTTTGTTACACTATTTAAAAGCAAAACTGTTTTTGGAGAGAAGAATAATGCAAGAAATAGGAAGTGTATATTTTGCTATAGTGTTTATTACTTCAAGTATTTCTTATTGATATTAATTCGGGTACCATAGATCAGGATATGTACTCACTAAATATTCAATTTTATATTTAGTGAGTACCACTTAAAAATTGTTTACATCTCTACTTTTATTTGAGTGAGAAATGGTTGAAATCATTTCCTCTGGCAAACATGCAATTCAATATAACATTAATGTTGTTTAACTTCGTCTTATATTGCTACCATTTTCTAGAGAAATATACTTAACCTAACTAGTTTTTCAGATAAATATTGATGTATAATTTATTTTCAAAGTTACAATTCTATCAAAAATTCCTTGTATTAATAATGCCTTTTGTTTCGCATTTATTTGATTCAAGTAAACAAATTCAAATACTTCACACAAAAGTGGTGAAAAAGTTTATTCAAAATTATATTTGGATTCTTCAGCTTAGTTTTAAGAATATTGCAAATAATTAGCAAATGTTGGTTTGTTTATTTTTCTACACATAAAAATTGAGTTATAAAAGTATGTTTATAAGAAATTATAACTTTTTATACTTGCATAGAAAAACGTAAAGTGTTTAACATACGGAATAAATCTCAAATTTTTATATTATATTCTTGATTTTAATTCATGCAAAATTAAGCTTAAATTGGTGAGCGAAAAACTGATAGATTGAATTTTGAAAAAAAATTGCTTGCACAAAACATTTTAATGTTGACAAAAGTAAATTTCTGAAATTATAATTACTTACGATGAAAAGTTAAAGTTTTAAAATAATTGATAAATTCAATTTACTAGGGTCTAAATGAATTCTACGAAAATCACTTTTCATTTTGAAAAACAATAATTTAAATACATTATCGTATTGATAATATGCCAGGTTCAAATTTATTTGCTAGTTTTATCATGTATCATGTAATTTATATGTTTCATGTTTCTTCACAACTACTTCACATTTTAACTTAAAATATTGAAATGGTAACGAATCTTTCAAAAATAAACAAATATGACATTTATAAATTTCAGTTTCTCACAAAATATATTTATTAAATAATTTTGCAATGATTGCAAATATAAATAAATGCAGGAAATGATGTCATAAATTATTCAACGAATATTTTAAAGAGCGATTTAATGGAAAATATTTTTATTCAAAACAAATATTAAATACTCTTATATTTTTAAAGGGCATTTATAAATATATCACAATTTATTTGTATTTACCATTTTTGATGTCACAATTTATTATAAAGCTGCAAAAGCCTGTTTTTTTATATTTCAGCAATATATATTAAGTTATTTTTATTGCGTTATTTAGATCATATTTCTTTTTACAAGAGAGAGAGAGAGTATTTTTTAAGAGTCGAGAGAAAGTTGAAGAATTAAAATTGGAGATTTCAGCTCAACAACTCTAATTTTTTTCGCCTTACTGGATTTAATAATGAAGTTTGCTCTAAGTCTGCTGTAATTCTAAATTCTGGTCAAATGAACCATCGAATGAAATGTATCAGCATTCCCATTATTATCATTTTTCCTCACTTAAATTATTAATTTTGACTTAATTTTTTATGAAAAATTAAAATTTTATCAGGAAGACAAAACAATATGAAACTTAAGATAAACATAAATATAATATGCAATTTAAGATATTCGTGTCTTAAAAATATTATACAATATGTTATAATTTCTAAAAATACAAAATAAGAGTTTAAGACATTAAACGTAACATATACATTTATAAAACCCACGTAATGAATATATTTTAAATTTAATTTGATGATGGAAAAACAAAAAAAACATACATCGTATAAATAAAACTTAAGTTCTATTTATATTTATGTGTTCACTTATAATATATATATATATATATATATATATATATATATATATATATATATATATATATATATATATATATATATATATATATATATATATATATATATATATATATATATATATATACACATATATGCATTCAACAAAAGAATGATTTTGATATACAAATACGAACAATACCATTGAGAGATCTTTTTAAAATTTTCTGAAGTATTTGAAACAATTTTCTAAATTGAAATACATAAAGTCTAGCGTATTTATTGACTATTTCTGTAAAAGAACGAGAGATGCACGTTGCTTTTCATATGAACAAAGATATATATTTTCCTCTCAGGTACATTTATATTTTTCAACACTATTTATTTCTAAAATCATAAATTTTATATGTTCTTTCCGTTTGGGTTACTGTAAAATGGAATGAGAAATGCTGCTACTTGTAAGTGCTTCATCAATAATTTTATATAAAAAAGTATGTTTAGACTCTCATAAAAACATACTCCTTTCATCTCTCTACATATTTTTCTGTTTTTTTTTTATTTGTGAAAAAAATATTATTTTTTACTAACATAATAAATTTATTGCTAGAAAAGAACCATGGACTATTTTCGTTTTATTACAGCTTTATCGAGTAAATCATTTGTTCATGAAATACTTTCTAAATGTTTTTAAACTGCCTGATTTTAATACTTATTGATACTTATGTTTAAAGAGCAAATAAACTTTATAAAATTTAACAAACATATATATATACATATATATATATATATATATATATATAGATAGATAGATAGATAGATATATATATATATATATATATACATATATATATATATATATATATATATAGATAGATAGATAGATAGATAGATAGATAGAACAGATAGACAATAGTGTGTGGAAAAGTAAATCTCATTCTGTTAATAAATTTGGTTTTTTCATTTAACAAAATAAAATCATTTTGTAAAAAAAATGATTTATTAAATACAGTTCAATTGGTTTGACTTCTCCTTTAATGTTTTTATTTTTAATTTATACAAGTTATTTTCTTTCTCTCATTTGGGAAAATTTTTTTAATACTATGAAATTATCACTTTGAAATATAATTTTTCAAATTAACATTTAAAAAATAATATTCCTTTACTTTTATTGTAGCCGTAAAATTAATGCACTTACGAAAGTAGATATTTTATATTTCTTAATCACCCAGCAAGAATCATAATTTTTGCTGGATGATCATTAACATTCTCAAACGATCATTTGATATTACATAATTTTTTGTTATTATTTTACCATTTTTTTAATAATTATACTGTTTGCTGCAAAATAAAAAATGATCTTAGATAAAAAAAAATGAAAGTGATTATTGAATGGTTTCTTGAGATTATTTATCAGGTTCTTTGATTTGATCTCTCAAGAATGCTTAGATGAACTTTAACTTTTTTTACAGTGCTAATGCATTTCCTACAATACTGTAAGGAATGGGTGAAGCGAATTGAACTGCATTCAATATTCACTTCTGAGGAAAATCCGTAAGCCTTCTGAAATCTGATCGTGTGCTAGAAAATACCAATGTTATATGTAAACTGACAATTCAAGATTGAAATGTGACACACCGTCAGATTTAGGCATCTCTGGTGTTCTTTAGTATGAGAAGCGTAAAGAAGATATTACATATAAATTTAGTTTGATGAATTTTGAAAAAAGAAAACAAATGCCAATTAGTGCAAGGAAATGTTGGAAACATATACTAAAAGTATATCAGATGCTGCCCATATTTGACTGAAGTGGCATTAACACAAATGACCAATCTTGAGTCAATATAAATGAACCCAAAGCAAAGCGGAAACCAATTTAGCGAGTCTTCCATGATGAACCATATTCAACGATATTTATCTTGGATGACTCATATCATAACAAATTGTTTCCTGATTCTTTGACGTTAGCAGTTTCATTGTAAAAGTTAAGTTACAGCAAAGAATGATGCTAATTTCTTTATGCTACATGACTATTTGCCTAATGAAAGTATGAAAGAATTTCAGAAAATATGCAGTTGAGAAGAATAATTTTTTCTCATCCAGAAAACGGCGCTTAAAACATTGGTTCAAACAAAGAAATATTTTGGTTGGCCAAAATATCGAATTAAGGTGTCTTTTACCTTACGGATTATGCTTTGCTTCTAAAGTTATCAACCATTAACAAACTTCAAAAACAAACTAAGTGGTCACAGATTTTCGACACTCAAAAAAACAGTTGATCCATTTAAAATGTAAATTTTGGAAGTGTTTCAAAGAGAGTAAATAATAGATTGAAAAACTTCCCATACATATGCAAAAGAGTATTCATTGTCATATAGGTTATTAAAAATGAAAGCAATTTCCATCATTGGCCTTATCTTTTCAGGTCAGATATATAAATGACAATTCTCGTACTCTGTTTTTCCATACTGATTCAAATTTAAGTACATAAGAATATCTTTTGAAATTTTACAATGATCAATACTTCTTTTAGCTAGAAAAGAAGGTATGCAATATAAATGTAAAGTTATTATGCTTATATTCAACAAGTTTAATTTCAAGAAAGCTGATATGGCAGCCTGAATTCTGAAGAGTGGTACGTTGTCTGAAAAAGTAATAGCATAATATTAAATGAACTAATTAATTTTATTAAATAAATCATAGAATTATATTCAAATAAAATAAGTTTAAGTACGTGGCTCCCCAAACTTAGAAATCTTATTGCAATGTTGACTTTTTTCTTATGTTTAAAGAATTTGATTCTTATGCACTTCATATTTTAAATATAGATTTATACTAACACATACGGATTTTAATTTTTATATATTATTTATGAAAATGTTATCTCTTGATATAATGAAAAAACGTTAGTTAAATTTATTAACTTTCATGCAATGTATTTATGACCAATTTACTAATTTTCTATAACTAAATTGATATTAAAGATTTCATTTTAAGAGAAATTTAGGAATTAAATATAATCTCAAGATAATTTGTCAAGGACATTTAGTTTCAAACTTAAAATAATAGCATTATTATGATCAAATGTAAATATGTAAAATGGTATGAGGTTCAACAAATGCGGATTAGATAAGGTGCCATTTCCAATCAGCATAAATCAATTAAGATATATATGTATTGTAAGTAATTCATTTAAATTTACCGACTGAGGATAACATTTGAATTAATATCGGTGAATTTCTAGTGATACTTGCTGTTTAATGTATGCCTAACTTTTGATGTTTTAAAAGATAGTTATGAAAAAATGTTTATTTAATAGTAAGTTTCTTTTTACATGAAATTAAAATTTATAACAATCTCTAAAGCAGTGTTAATCAATCTTTCATTTAGTGGCAGAGTTTTCAATTTTATTTTTGTTTTCGCCTTCCCTCTTCCTGTGAACAATAAAATGCATACAACTATAATGTATTTTAAGTATTTGGAGCTAAATCTAAATTAACATCTTAATTTTAAATATTACAAATGACCATGAATAGTGAACTATTTTGACATCTTACAACACAAATTTTTAGCATTGACAAAATTAGAATCAGATGCCATTTTGCACAGGAATCTGTTCATGTGTCCATCATGTTGGTTTGAAGAGAAATTTCGATTTGGTTTGAATATACTGGATTATCACATTCCGTCTCCACCAATTTTTTGATGTTAGCAATTTTTTTTTCTTAAAGAAAGTGGATGTTAAATAACGCCAGTTTCAATTTTTGGCAGCATAATTCAAATTATTACTTTTATCGCTATCGAATCTATCAGAATTCATATGCTATGTATGTTTTGTGTTAATTGCAGTATACTGTAATAAATATACCTGTCAGAAGATTTATTCAGAAGAATACATTTTTAGGCGGTAATAAATGAGCATGAGATGATAGTCAAGCATCAAACAGTAAATGGGCAAACGTTGTTCAAAAAATAAAATCAGAAAGATTGCCTCAAGAATGCTTAAATTTTGGGTTTACCAATACCGAATACAAAAGTCAATTTAGTAATAAATCCCTCTTTGAATTTCAGACAGGAGTAGATGATAAGTTTTCTGTCGTAAAAATCAAGGCTTTCTATTTTTGTTTTCAATATCCTATTTTTTATGAAGCAAGATTTTCAATGATGGCTTCTATGGAGACAAAATATAGATCTCAGCTAAATTTAGGAAAAAATAGTTGTAAGTGTCAATTATAATATTAAACCTATTTTTGAGAAATTTAGCACGGTAAGACAGACAAAAATATTTACTAAATTTATTATGATTTAGTAAATTTTATTTAGTTTTTAATCAAGTTACTAATTTAAAAAAACTGTTTTGGTAAATTTTTAATTTAATAAATTTATTATTAAAATATATTTCAAAACATAATTTGTTTTCCATGCGTATGTGCCTATTAATCAGTAAATTAATTCTTAAAATAACATTTCTCTCGTGTATGTTTACCTATGCGTCCCTCCTTTATTGTGTTCATGCCTCCTTAAGGAGTCACGCCACACAGTTTGAGACTAAGTGCGTTATAGCACCCGTGTAAGAAAAAAATATCCTTTATGGAGATCAAACTGGGAATAATGTATGTATAGGGAGCTATGAAATCTCTAATTGCATAAAATCTAGAAATTTGAGTTTTTAATAATGCAGAGTTAATCCAGCTTAAAAAATATATATAATTTATTTTTCTTCAGCGTTTTTATCAGAAACAACAATCAAATTCTTATTTGAACTCCAATCGTTTGATATTTTTTTTTCCAATTATCGACATACTATTCTACATAAAAATATTAGTGTCACTGAAGGAACTTTTAAATTTATTTGAGTATTTATTTTCATTTTAAATTAGACAGTAATATTCTTGATTTTTTATGGTAGTATACTATTTGTAAATTTAAAATCTTTTAAAACTATTAAGTGTAGCTTTATGCATTTGCTTATTACTAAAGAAATTGTATTTACCGTTTTGTATATAAGAGATACTACATGAAATAATCTTAATTTATTAGCTTAAAAATAAACTAAACTAAAAACTATCCTCCATTTAATAGGTGATTAGGAAAATCGTTAAATAATTAAATTTTTTTAAAGTGTAAATAAACTTTACTTTGAAATTCCGGGGTTACACTTAGAAATATAAAAATAATTAAAATAATCTGATTAGTATTGTATATAATATATTTTGAGTATTTTATGAGAATTAAAACTTTTATATTTTTATCGTCCGAAGAAATGTTAAAATTTAATGCCAGTAAATTTGTAATAAATTTATCGAAAATGCTTATAACAAATAAACACTTTTCAAATGTTAAACATGAATTTCATATTAATTCATTAAAAATTGATATATGAACAATTATTCTTGTTTTAAGCTATATTACTGAATAAAATTTTATCATTTTGATTTCTGTGTATTAAGAGTATTTTTGGCAGATAATTAATAAACTATAATAATTTCTTTATTAAAATTTAATATTTAGAAGCATTGCATGCAGATGCAAAGAGGTTTCACAAAATCTAATTGCGAACCACACAAGATTTGTGGGAAATTTAATTATTACTTATAATTATTTTTATAAACTTCAAAAGAAAAACATAAAAAGTATTAATTATTCAATGATATTTCATTTATTTTTTAAACATTGATATGCATACAATTTAGATTAGTTAAAATAATATAACGAAACGAAATGAAACTGTAAGATTACTCATTATTGTTATCTTTCTACAGGCACTTTGGTATAAGTTAATATACTCATAATTAGTTTACCAAATTAGAAGGTATAAAGATACAATTTATTATGTATATATGGATAAAAAGTGAAGTTTAACCATCATATCTATCTCTTGTGAGAAGAGTTGTATCCTTAAATATAAATCAATTGTCATTTTAATGAATTTCACAGCAGCCATAAAAGAAAATACTCATAACATCTTACAGAATTGTAATTTTTTAATTTTTAAAAACTATAATAACTTTAATAATTAAAAACATACAAGGCAATTATAAATAAGTGGATTTTCTTTTAAAATGTAAGATAAAATTTCGAGTTATTAAATAGGATATAGTATCTCATGAAATTATGATATAAAATCTAACTAAGCACTTGATAATCTTTATATAATATTATTTTAAGTTATGATATCTTCAATATTAACATTGGTTAACTCTGTTTAAGATAATGTGAACAAAATCAAAATTAAAGTCTTAGAACAATGTAATTAATTTAATTATTTGGTATTAATTTTATTGTTTAATACAAAATACATTCATTATACTTTTGATATTAACAATGTGTGAAAATTAAAATTATTTAAATGAGAAAATAAATTACTTTTTATGAAAAATAACGAAGTATTTTTATAAATACAATTAGTATATTTGCCCAATATTATTTCACAAATTATTAGGCCAGGCTAATGTAGGATTATACAAAATAAACTTAAAAGTCGAAACTTGCTAAAGAAGGAATATTATAGGACTCATATAAATAATAGTTAGAAATAAACATAGTTAATAAATAGATGACATATGTAAGTTTGTTTTTGTCAGTAATTTATTAAACATTAATATTGAGAGATGACAAACATTTTACGGTAAATATTTAAACACATATTTCATCACTCTAAAAGTACAACTTGAGTAAATGCATCATTAATTGATTGATATTACACAGACAATACCGTTAAACAAATATTTTAATATTGGTAAGTAAGCAATGAAAATCTTAACTATAGTAGTTTTTAAGAGTAGATGAAACCTGTACGTAATTAACAAATATATTTAGATAGTAGATATCAGAAAGATAAATCAAAATAAAATATTTATTTAAATTCATAGGAGAAAATTTTCAACAATTTACACCACTTTTTGATTAATTTAAAAACAATTTTAATTTACTGAAATTATAAGCAATGATTTGTAAATGTAGAATACAGTATACAATTATGTAGAAATAGTAATATATTAAAATTATTGCTGAATCAATACATTTATAAAACGTATGCATTATTTTAGAATAAGAACTTTCCTTAAAATGCTTTTTTAGTATAGATAGGGAGACATTTTTGTAACTGAAACGAGAATTACGTGTAAATAATTTGCATAAATATTTTTATCTCCTGATGTAAACATTAAATGCATATTACCTTTCATTTACATTTTGTTCTTATAGTATTCATAAATACTCACCAAAATAATCTCTTAATGAAATCCTCTTAAATATATATTAAAAAACGTTAAAATAGAAGTGAGTATTTATATATCGCTACGGGCATAATCTGTGAATAAAAGTGTGACAGTTAAAATGAAAGATTTCATAAGATAAATCCACAAATTAAATTGATTATAGAATACCGTTTATAATCATGATTATTTATATTGTGAATATTTTCATTCAAATATGTTGAGTTTTTAAAAACGTTTAAAATACTTTGAATACTGACACTGATTCTAACTCTAAGTTAATTCCAGAAATCTACTTTAAGCATTCAATATAAAAAACTTTTCAATTCTTAAAACATTTTTGTATTTATTTTTTATTTTCTCCAATTTTCTTAAATAATTCAATTAAATTGTGATCAATTTCTTTTCAAACTGCAGTTCTGTCTCTTATTGAATAGTAAAAATTGTATAATAATAACTTTGTTAACTATAAATAACAATCGATATTGTGATTATATGATATAAAAATTGAAAATGCTTCTAAAATCCTGAATTTCTTTTCTGCAATTGACATTTTAAAGCATTTGATTAATTTTAAGTGTTGAATATGCTAATAGGAAACAATTAAATTTTTAGAGAACTCACAATCATAAAAATTAAATACAGTTAAATTTCTAATATTTTCATTAATTACATTCAATTTCAAGAGGACTTAGAATGACGTCATTTAATGTGAAAATAAAATATTTGAATTTTTCCGTATCACATAATTGTGTTGAAAATTCCTGCTTGAAAATAATAAAAATCAAGTATGTTGAGAAAGAATGAAAATAATTTGATGAGTGAGTTTTACCTTAAAACATTATTAAATTACTTCGTTTACATAAAAATGGTTTCAACAAAGAATATAAATTTAAAACCCTTCAGGTGATGTGTAAGTCTTACTAACATATTTGTAAAATATAATTTTATAGTTTTCTCGAAGCTGAATCTCATAATTACATTACATTCTATATTAAGGATTTAAATGTAAAACATCAAAACATTTAAAAGAAAATTGAATATTGGCCTTGTTTGCAAAATATCATCTTTAAATATCAATATAATTTCCGAAACAAATAATTTGATTCATTTATTTAGATATATTTTTTGCAGCAATTATGTATATATATATATTATATTGTATAATATATTATATGTGTATATTATATATAATATATATATTTATTATATATATATATATATATATATATATATATATATATATATATATATATATATATATATATATATATATATATATATATATATATATATAATGTATATATATTATGATCAAATGTAAGTGATTACTTTATTTAGAGGCCGAGCTGCTGGCTGCCGAATGGTTAGCGCTCTTGCCTTCGGTTTAACAGTTCGTGGGATTGAATCCCACCTTGAGCATGGATGTTTGCAGTAGTTCGGAATCCACTTCAAACCGAAGGGCCTGGTCTAATTAGCCCCTTGTGTGCAAAAATGACCGTTGAGCGACAAACAAGCAAACAAACAAGTTTATTTAGAGAAAACATACTGTTGTTGATTAAAAATAACTAAGTTTAAAACTGATATAATTCTACAAATATATTAAAATTCTAAAGCATTTGTCAAATATATTATCAGTCAAAATGAAAATTTTTCTTGTTTTTTTTCTTTACGAACTTTTTCAATTTCTATATTTTAATTAATATTGCTACTTCCTAATTTTTATAGACATTGAGCCAAAAGAATAGCATTTTCAAGAATTTTTAAGTAACTGTTCTTATGATTTATTAAATAAATATATCTTACAGGATAGTACATTTTATTAAATATATCTAAATACGAAAATCTTACATCTTAACATGCAATCTTACATTTTGATATAAGATTTGTTATGAGATGATACTTCTTTTCGTGAAATCTGCCGTAATTTCTTTCGAACATAAATTGAGAAAAAAATTTCTTGTCTTTAGTAGAAGTTCCATGCAACAAATATTAAATGATTACATTATTATAACTCTAGATGTTTTGTGATATTTTGCTATATTACATACATGAGTACAGAATTATATGAAAAAATTAGTTACATGAAAGAAATAGGATTTTCTAATTCTTGTGTTTATCAATAACAAATCTCTTCTCTATTTACTGCACCTTTTATTTGTATAAATTACATTCGTGATTTGCCACTTACCATATGATGTGATTATTTTTCCAATGGATAATATTACAAAACAATTAATTAAATGAAACAAAATGTGTATTAATATTTCAATAATCTGAAAACATTTATTTCAAAGAATAGTATCAACCATAATTGATGAAAATTTCTATTAATTAATTTAGAAAAATTAAATATATCTCTAATTTTTGTGATATTTAGCAATTGTTTTCAAAACTTTCTCAAGAATATTATATGTTAATTTATTTGTTTTATTGAAAACTTTACACTATATATATATATATATATATATATATATATATATATATATATATATATATATATATATATATATATATATATATATATATATATATATATATATATATATATATATATATATATATATATATATATATATATATTTTAATTTTTACATACATTATACTATACATTATATAGACTATAAGTACATATAAAATTATTCTCTTTTTCAGATAACATTATTTTTTTTGAATAAACATAGTTTAGTTTATAATAATATTAAATCAATAGGTTCCTTTAATGGGAAACACATAAATATTTTATATTACATATATTATACATATAAAATATATATAAAATTATTAAAATATATAAATTTTCTTTAGATATTGGGTTTTAAAATGTTATTAGAGATTTGTTTCCCAAGGACAATTTTTAATTAATAGGAGAATAAATAATTCAGAGACTATAATTGAATAAAATGTTTGATGGTAAATTTTTTAACTAGTATATAATTTAATAAAATTTTATTAAATATGTGATCATAAAAAGTGTAAAACACATTTTCATATATATATACTTTAAGTTTCGTATTCTCTTTTCTGTTTCAATTTAATTAGTTCTGTAGTGTTTCAATTTAATAAATGTTCTCTTTTTAAATACCAAGTACGATTTATTCGTAACTTAAAACGCTTGCAGTTAATAAAAAGTGGTTCCCATGTTTCAAAATAAATAACATAATTTTATAAATGTAATGTATCAAATTATCCATAATTTACTTTGTTTTATAACATATTTTTTTACGTAATATATGTGATTATATTTCAAATAGAATTTAATAATATGGAAAATGAACCATTTTTATTCGCTGAAATTATTTTGGATCATTTCACATCTCATGCTCAAAGAAATATATTATATGCAATTTCAATTTGAATTTATTTAAACCCAGCTTCCTTATCCAATACCTACTGTATTTAAATAAATATTTAGTATATATATATATATATATATATATATATATATATATATATATATATATATATATATATATATATATATATATATATATATGTTTCCGATATTTGCATTTGCTTACGAATTTAAGTATTTGAAATTTTAATGCGATTTTTCAGAGTAGAAAATTTTATTTTCATCCGAAGAATGTCCATTTAAATTTTCACAAAATTTTCTATATCCACAGTTGTTTGCAATGAATGTATAAATATGCTAAATGTAACTCAAATATATTTTATAAATAAATTATTAGAAATGAAATGGGTGTATTGAAACTGAAGAGAATGAATTTGTTTTTAAGTTTATAGATAAATTAAAGGTATACGAATTTGGAAATAAAATTTTATTTCTTTGATGTTGAATATTTTAACCTAAGCTTTACAATATTTTGGTAATTCATGAATTATTTTATAATTTTTAGAGATTTTACGTAAGTATATCCAAAAGGATTTTATCGAGATGTATTAGATTTTACATTGGATTTAAAATGAAAAAATGCTAAAAAAAATTTAATAACTTTGAAATTTGAGTAAAAATATTTAAAGTTACCGAGAAAGTTACTTTCATTACAGGAAATTGTAGATTTCTTCCAGTGTATAAAATTTTTCATATTCAGTTTCTACTTGCTATTACTTCTATTTGATGTTTTTCTAAAGGATATTTTCCTAATTTATACTTTTATTTATTTTTGGAGGGGAACCTCTTTACAAATAAATCAATCACTGCATAAAAAATTGATAGTTTATAAATTGATAGTAAAAATTTTACGTTTCTAAGGTACAAATAAAATTTTATTTTGCAAAATTTTTAGGAGTTATACAAACAAATAACATTATGTTTTGAAATATAAATTTAAGAAAGTAATGAAATTAGAGTAATGTTTTTGCGAATTCTGGAGTTAAATTGAAGAAAAAGAATAGGTATGTTTTTTTTATATATAATTAAAATATCCGAAAAGGTACACATTGCAAAATGAACCACTCGATTTAAAAAAAAAACCTTACTTTTTAAATTTGTTCATCTTTATCTACACTAATGTTTCTATCATAAATATTTTAAATTAAATAACTGAAACCTTAAATATAGTGGTAAAAGTGTTTTAAAATAGATAAACAGTTTTTTAGCTTTTAATAAAAAGTGATAGCGATAAAATATTACTGAAAAAAGAGATTTTTAAGAAAATAATTTCTTTTTCAATGTAACAAAGCTTTTAAAATGATTTTCAATATTAGGATATTTAAATTAAGAAAATAATAAAATGGTTTGATGATAATTTAACTTAGAAAATATGAATAGAAAATTGATGACCAAATTATTTTGTTGTTTCTTTCTCGCCAACATTTTCATTTTTATTCTTAATCTGAGCTCACTGTTTAATATTCCACGTATGCGTTTAATAAGCAACAATAACGTATTCTCTGTTATAGAAAAACTTCTGTTATATTGCATTTTTCAATATATTGAAATTAATGTATCAAAATTAAAATAGAAAACTATTGTACTGAACATCCCTATTTTAAATATCTGTCATCAGTTTTAAAACTACACGATATATGATTATCTTTTACACCCATTAATATTATTAAATAATGCACTGATTTTAATTTATGATTAATTCAGAAGAATGTTTCTGGTTATTACATTCCACTTCGGATGCACGTTGTCTTTATTAAATAAACGTGTTTTCGTTGATATTTGAATTCCGAGGACAAATACAATAATTGGTATTTCTAAGTTGTAGGAAATATGTCGAAAAATTCGAGTCTCGTATTCATTGTATTCAAATGCATTCTTTGCATTACTTAGCTTTGTGTGTAAAATATAAAATGTAAATCTTTTTGGAAACTCAAATGTTTCGTTTGATAAATATCACTATTTTACTTGTTTGAAGATAGTCTATAACATTTTCAACTTGACTTCGATATTAATACTATATAACAGGTGTTGCTTATTAGCATTGAATATTAGTAGAAAATTCATAAATTATTCTATAATGTAACACATAATTTCTTATATATTGATATTTAATGCATATAGTATTGCTAATATTTATTTCTAATTGTGATTTAGATTAGATTTGATAGAAAAATAAATTCTGTACCTGTATATATATATATATATATATATATATATATATATTAATAATATAAATTCACATTGTATACAGAAAGAAATTCTTTCAATCATAGGCTGAAATACCAAAAACAAATGGCATATTGTCAAATAAGAAACTATTTTGAAAAAAATTACAAAGATAATTTGAAGATTATCAGAAAAGGTATGAGACTTTAAGGAAAAATATGGTTTTGAGAATAAATAAGGATAATGAAATTCACTGATTTTAATTTATAATTAAAATCAGAGAATTTCTCTATATAAGAATTTGAGCTCCATTATTTTTAATTAAATGCTTAATGAATTAAATTCCATAAATTTCACTGTAGCGATAAATTTTATTAAATAAATTTTATTAAATATGATATGTTTCAAACTATGATTTACAAATTACAAACAAACCAAATAGCTACTTTTCTAAGTGTAAAATATAATAATAATAAAACCACTGAATTAAAAATCAGTTCTTAAGGAATTCTCATTTATGAAAAATATACATTTGGTAGTTAAGATAACGATTAAAATACCCCAAAAAATTATTGAAATAAAAAATGGATGTATATAAATAATATATCAGAAGCATATTACACATTTAAAACTATCATATTTTATTTAACAAATAGCAGAGGATATCGAATCCTAAAAGACTGAAATATAAGTTATATATGAAGTAGATAAAATATTTCAACAGAAGTTCAGTTATTAAATTACAGGATTAGCAAAAAATCATTAGCAGCTTATATAATATTTAAATAAAATCCTTATTTATATGTTCCAGGAATGGATTAAGTATAATCGCACTTTTATTTAATAAATATATATCATGATAAAATTTGTATTTTAATAGTAAGCATTTATGAAGGGAAAAAGTAAAATAAAAATTCTGAAATTATATATCCATAAAAATAATGATAATAAGTTTGAGCAATTTAGAATAAGAGTGACATCAAAATTTGTACACTTGATGTGTAGATATACAAGTGAACTCCAATTATCTGAATAATGTCTATCCGAATTCCTGATCATCCAAATCTCTTTCCGAATTTCAGAAAAACTAACTAGACTGAAAAAGAAACAGAAAATGAGTAAAATGGAAAAAATTGCAAGAAAAGGAATACTAAAAGAAGGGAGAAAATGAGAATGAGATAGAGATACATGTGACTTGAGGAATTCAGAAACATTCCTCAAAAGATTCTTGGATATTCAGAAATAATGGTTGAAGATATTGGATAAAGGATTACGAGTTAGACACTGGATTTCAAATTACAAATGATGGTCAACATATTAAAGGTTTCAAGAAAGAAAATAACCTTAATGTTCAATTCGAAGCAGGCTCAGGAGCATCAGATAGTGAAACATTCTCAGGATTTGAAATTGCTTTTAAGTAGATGTTGCGTCAGAACATATTTTCAAATAAAACCCATTTACAGCACGATGATATCAGCTACTAATTTTACTAGAGGTTAATAAGTATTAATAATAAAACTATTGTGATGAAGATTGTTAAAACAAAATGACTACCATAATTCAAATAAAAAAAAATTCTCTTGAAATCTAATAAGTTTTAACAAACCATGGAGAAATTTACACTTTGAGCAAAATAAATATGTATTAAACACCGATATCCAATAAAATGATCTATACAAATTTACAGCATAAGTAATTTGTTTGCCAAGTATTTCTCTTGCTGTATAAGATTAATGAAACATGAAATTTATTATTATAACATTAGAAAAGGAATAATGTTTTAAAATGAAAAAAGCTATAAAAATCTTCATTTGATATATACATTTCTATAATTTCAAATAAAAGCGCAACAATTTTAAGAGAAATGTTTAGCAATATAAGTATTAAAATATTATATTTAATAGCCTTATATATTAGAAATAATTTGATAATTTTTATGACAACAAGAAAAATTACAATTTTTATTTTTAAATTATAATTTCCCTATTTATACTGTTTATATATATATATATATATATATATATATATATATATATATATATATATATATATATATATATATATATGTATGTATGTACCTGGTTGAAAATTTTTTATTATCTATTTGTAGGAATAATATTTTTAAATACATAAATGCTCTGCATTGTAACAGTTAAATCTATAAATTTTATTTAATTCTAAATACTACTTCGAAAGCCATAAATTTATATATAATAACCTTATTAAAATTTATATAACAGGTAGATGAGCTATGAGCTATTAAAGTATTATTAATGTAAAATAACAAAATGTAATTTACAGGTCAGATTACCTCACAAAAAAGATCAAAAGTTAAAAATTTAAGTGAAAAGTTTGCTTAATTATACTATTTTATATATGGCTGCCAAATTATCGTAATAATGGAAATTCTTCTTAATATTAAGTGAAAAAATTTTATTACCATGTAGTGAGTATGTGCAATTTGCATTTCTATCAGATTAACATGAAGAAACTGTTTTCTGTAGACTTAATCTTATGTACTCTAAGGAAGAAAATTAAAAGTCTAATTACGTAAAAGGTATTAATTAAAGGTCTGAAGAGGAAACTAGATGAAATGTAAAATGTTTTGTTCTTTTAATTAAAAAGGAGTTTTGTATACTGCAAAAAATATTTATTGTAATAATATTTGCTTGAAAGCTTTTATATCGTAATTTAATTCAAAATTTAAAATTAAATAAAAGTAAATTGTTACAAATAATTGAGCTTTTTTAATATTGTAGTGAAGCATTCATAAAGAAGAAATTAATTTGGGAAAAACTTAAATTTGTTTTATATTTTTGTGGACAGTGAGCCACATTCGTTGACTCTCAATCAGTTATCAAACTTTTTCTCCTAATGAGCTACTTGTAATTTTTTTCGAGGCGTTGCTGTGCATTCAGTTAAACTCGCGTACAATACTTTTTATAACTTAATAATAACTACAAAATATGTATTTTTATTTACTTAACTCTCTTTTACAATAAAATATTTATTAAAACTTCTATACATGTTTTGTATATATATATATATATATTTATATATATATACAGGGTGAGCCAAAAGTTCGTTACAATTTTAAAAATTCATAAAAAAAGAAGCAAGTGAGATAAAGAAGTGCGGTTTGCAAGAACGGGCTCACAAGGTAGTCGGATTTTTTTAGCAGCAAAAAAAGTTTTACTTAAAAAGGTCACCTATAGATGGCACTAACATCGATAGATTCAGCAGAAGTATGCAAATTAATCTTGCGATAAAAGGCCGTGATACTAGAGAATTTCTCAATCGCTTTCAGAATGTTATCATTACCCGATCGAGCGCTGTTTGTGAAGTTGTTCTATTTGAACGGAGAGTCAGCAACTATTGCGTTGCGAAAATTTCGCACGACGAAAGGATTGAAGACGAAGAAAGGCCCCATATCGTGTCCTGGAATAGTCAAGCTTGTCAAGAGGTTCGAGGAAACTGGCTCTTTGGAGGATCGGCCACGCAATGGAAGACCCTCGTTGGTGGAGAGCCGAATTACTGCGGTGGAAACCAAAATGAATTACTTAGCGGCGGAAAAGTCCATTGGGAGTAGCAATGCTCGCGAAGCTGGAAGAATATTGGATTTGCCTCAATCATTGATTCGACGTATTCTCCACGGGATATTGCATCTTTATCCCTACAAAATGCAGTCACTGCAGGAGTTACAACCGGGAGACACAGCTATGCGGGAATCATTTGGGTAGTGGGCTATGGCGAGAATCGAAAACGACCCTCAGTGGTTGTTCAACGTTTTCTGGACGGATGAGGCGCACTTCACACTAGACGGGGATGTCAACACCCATAACACTCGTATATGGGTAACATCTAATCCTCGTGAATACACGACGAAATCTCTGCATCCAACCAAGTTGACAGTCTTGTGTGGCTTCACCTCATCTTTCATTGTCGGACCTTTCTTCTTTGAAGAACCGTGTCCCAGATTGGGGTGGAAAACGTGCACAGTAACGGCTAAGCGTTACCTCACTCTTTTGAGTGACAAAATCGTGCCTGCATTAAATCAAAGAGGTGTGTTATCTGTAATAAACTTTATGCAGGATGGCACACCACCACATTATGCCAATCCAGTAAAAGGATTCCTTTTGAGTACCTTTGGTGAAGAGAGACTGATCAGTCGAGGTTGCAAGATCGCATGGCCTCCACAATCACCTGACCTCACTCCGGTCGACTTCTGGTTGTGGGGCAATTTGAAATCACGTGTGTACCGTTCATCTCCTTCAACATTTGCCGAACTCAAAGATTTCATCTGTCGTGAGGTTTCTGCAATTCATTCTGACATATTGCATTCAGCTGTAACGTGCGTTGCGAGTCACCTTAGTTGTATCGTACAAAGTACTGGAGGTCATATTGAACAACTGTTATTATCGGAATAAATGAATGGAGCGTACTGTTGTCCTTTTCATTGTGTTTCGGACAGTCAGTGTCATTTATAGGAGGCTTTTTTAAATAAAACTTTTTTGCTGCAAAGAAAAAAAAATCCGACTATTTTGTGAGCTTTTTCTTGCAAACCGCACTTCTTTATCTTACATCCTTCTTTTTTTATGAATTTTAAAAATTGTAACGAACTTTTGGCTCACCCTGTGTGTTATATAATATATATATATATATATATATATATATATATATATATATATATATACACAATTTCTATACACATGTGAAACATTATTTGTATCTTAAATATTATAGGCCATAATAAAATATTTTTATTATAATTTGAAGCCAATTAACTTTTTATAAAAGAGAATTAAATTTTATTTTAATCTCTGATATTTTCTGATTTGCTTCCTAGTGTTTTGTTATATAATGGATTAGGAAATTTCTTTGTTAAGTACTGAAAAAGAATATCAAATTATATAACAAAAGATTAAAGGATTAATGGTTTAACCAAAATAGGGTGTACAAGACATCGCATACGTGTCTTAACCAATTTTTTTGTCCCAGTTGTTCATAACAACGTTAGGGATATAAATACGTTGCATAAAAAATGAAAAATAATTTCAATTTGCTTGTCATTCCAATAAATAATAAAATTGAATAAGTAAAACAATTTAACTCTTGCACAATAAACAGTTAACTTCTGCAACAATAAACTTTTAATTAATTTAATCTTCCAGACAAGTGATCTTAAAGTGGAACTTTTAAACTTTCAACCATCCAAAATTGATTTTGGAAGAATAGGCTTCTAAATGAATGCTTCATTCTGATCAATTGTTCTTGATTAAATTCCATTGAAAACTATTTGTTGTTTTATGCTGAAACCTTTTTGCAATAATTGTATTATTTTTCCTTTATTGGCAATTACTAAGTATTTTTATTGTTACACTTAGTATAGGTCATTACTAATCTCACGAGATTTGCAACAAATGTTTCTCTATAATAATAGACAAAATCAAATTAAAAACGGCTACGATTATATCCCGCCATTCCTTCAAAGAACAAGCTTCTTTTTTAAATTTGGCTATCCTTTAGTATAAATGTATTTGTATAGTAAGATTCCCTTTCTGACAAAAATTCCTTATAAGGGAACATTGCACCAAACAAATGGTTGAAAAAAACTTGAAACTTTGACTCCCATCTTTATTATTTAAAAACTTAATCAACAGTTTTATTCAGAAATTCTGTTTAAAGCAATTTCATTTTCAAATCCGTATACTATTATATATATATATAAAACATTAAAATAAATTAGGTTCACTTTAAAGATTTTATAAATTTTCTACTTTATAATATGATTTCAATTAATACTGCATATCAAAGCCATACCAAAATATCTTCAAGATAACATTTCTTATTTGTAAAAACTACATCTTAATTTTCCTGGTTGTCAGATAGACAGATAGGTTTTGCTTTTTTCAACAACAATTTCATCTAATTTTTTAACGTTTTTTTTATTTTGATTAAAATAGCTTTAAATAATGTATTTGCGAGAACTATATTTCTTTCAAATACATTAAACTTCAGTAAATATTATGAGTGCTTACCATTTAAAACTGTCGATGCAACTTTAAGTTACAAAATACTAATGAGTTCAACTGAGTTTTGCAATTATATTTGCAATCATTATGTGAAAAATGTACTTCGGAGTAGTTAAAATTAACAGTTTTTTTATAACATAATATAATTAAATGAACTTTATCTTAAAAATCACAAATTCATAACAATAATACTTGATGATTTCTTCAATTGATTTTAATGAAATATTTTTGAAATTGGCACCTATTAAGAGGGTGATTTTCAAATGTTTTGGCTTTGGTAAATGTTTCTCGTAAATGTGAAATCTTAGAGCAATATTACTTTGTTACTTTAAAGTTCATAGTCATTGGAAACTAATTAACTTAAACTTTAATTTAATCACTTAATAATAATATAATTGTGTGTGTGTGCCAAAATATTAATTTTAATTTACTTTTGATTGAAACTAGAATTTATTTTTAATTTCAATTAAATGATAGTTAATTTGCCATGTTTATGAATTAATGTCCTGTCAAGCGTAAGATATTTTAGTAAAGTATAGATTTTATATAAATTTAACCTATATGATATCTAAAATTAATTCCTCACTGATGAAGAAAAGTAAGAGCTGGTTTGTTTTAACGCTTAGTATAAAATAACTGAAATATATATAGTTAATATACTAAATGAAAGAAGATAGTGCTATTAAAGGTATTTATTTCTGTATATGCTGGGATAGGAAACTACTTAAAATTTCTAGCCTATAAAAAATCAGTTAAAAAAAAGCAATTCTAAATATTGTCAAAGACAAAACAACGTTATTTTTTGTATAAACGTATTTACTCACAAAATACAAAACCGGAGATAGAAACAAAATGTCACATACTAAAATGATACGCTTTGTATTTTTTTAACACAATATTCTATTCTCACAATGTGATTACATTGTAAAAGCGTGTAGGAAAACCTTTCATAGTTAAGATAGTATGAAAATTTTAGTTAAAACCAGCTAAAATGTTTTATTTATATAAGATTATCTATATTCGATTATAAGCAAATGCATTCTTCTAATATGCATGGAAAAAACATTTTATTAATGATGATTAAGGATTAGATTATTCAGAATCATAATTATTGTTTTTGGTGTAAGGTGTTTTATATATAAATGAAGAATTCGGTGTTAATGGTAATTTCATGTAGAACGTTGTTTGTGCTTTATATTAGGGATTTATATATCCTTACATCATAATATCACATTAATTTGTTTTTACTTTTTATTGGTGTCCAGTAAAACAAGATACTGGTCAAATAAAACTACTTTATTTGGTTTTCATATGCCAGAATTCTATTTAGGATTACATTTTTATACACTGTTCAATCAAAAATGTTCATATCTATAAAAATGCTAATCATTTTTACATCCTGCAAATTGTAATTGGAATACACAAGTTTTTATAACAGTCTAGACACGTCTTTAGAAATGTAAAGAAATTAGGAACATAATGCTTTTCATGATAATAATGACTTGCTTTTACAATGATCATGGTTAAATGATACACTGCTGGACAATTGCTAAGGACGGATAACACTAAATCCATAGCAACCACAAAACGAAAGGAAGCAAAATGTGGAAAATTAGAATAAGTGCTGAATATAGTAAGAAGAATAAGTGCGGAATATAGTATGCGTTTGCAATTTTTTTTTCACGTCTGTTCATCATGTGATAGCGTTCATAAGAGCTGTAAAGTGTTTGACGCATGTGGGCAGTTGTTGTTTCCAGTCAAAGTTTTACAGGAAAGATTTAATAGATGAACTTGAAATTTTTGGCATGTCTTCCCGACATCACTTAGATGATTTTATGCGTGATAAACTGATGTGGCCGAATTATCGGAAAGATAGAAGAAGGACAAAAAAAAACAGATGTTGCCTGGGAGTTTGACATCATTCACTGCATTGTTTCACGGATGTGGAAATCACTTAAAACTACTGGAATGTGTAGTAGGTGGCACGCGCGAGGTCGTGTTAAAAGTAAGACGCCTGCAGAAGACAGATCTATCGTCCTATAAGCAAAAAGGAACAGGCGCGCTACAACTCAGCATGTGGCAAATCAGTTTCTTGCTGCCTCAGGGAAGCAGATCTCCCAAAAAACTGTTGCCAGATGTTAGAGGAGAGGAGGACTATACGCCCGCTGATCTGTTGTGTGTATCCCATTGATCAGACAGCACAGTACTACATGTCCCATTTGCAATGGTGCCGTGAGCATCGCAATTGGACTGAATGGTACTGGGCATGGGTACTGTTCTCAGAAGAGAGTAGGTTCAGTCTGTCAGAGGATTGTAGACGCCAATTGATCTGGCACGAGAGTGGTACTGCCCTTCGTCCTGAAAATATCCAGAAAAGGGGCCTATATCTCACATGCAGTGTCATGGTGTGGGCCGGCATCATGATCAATGGTCGCATGCACCTACATGTGATTGCGAATGAACTATGACTTGCCAACGGTACATTAATGAAGTTCTACTTCCTCATGTTCGTCTCTTCTGTGGTGATATCAGTGATAAATTTGTTTTTATGGACGATAACGCAACATGTCATCGAAAACTCGCTGTTCAGGATTGCCTAGACAGAGAGGGTATTCAACGCCTCGTGCAGCCATCACGTTTTCCAGATCTAAACTACATTAAAAATGTGTGGGATGTTCTGGGGAGGCAAGTTGCTGTTTGAAACTATATTCCGAAAAACAAGAACACCCTCATCCGTGCACTCACAGAGAAATGGGATAAATTGCCTCAACAGCTGTTGTATAATGTTGTGCAAAGTATGATACGACGTATGTAATGTTGACTCACACTCCACGTTTTGGACGTATCCCGTACTGATACATTTCTTCAAGGTGATTGCTGACTTTAAGATGCATTACTCCATTTTTCGATATGCAGCATCAAATGAATATTTTTTTTCTTTCAGATGTTTCATAGCTTTTGTACTTTCCAGAACAATAAATATTTTTTATTCTAATGTCTGAACAGTGCAGCAATTATATTTTATCCCACTAGGCCTCATGTCTCGCTTAATGTTAGGCTACATTGCAATTTGTGATCCGTCCTTAGCAATTGTCCAGCAGTGAAAAGAAAGTGCAGGAAAAAATATTTTTCCATACAGACGTAACTAATCAAAATCAAAATGATTTTAGAAAAGCATATTTCGATTCTTAATTTAGAATTAATTAGCAGCAATATATAATGATGAAGAATCTATTTTAGGTTATCATCTTAGATAAATTTTTTTATAATATAAATGTCTAGCTTTGTATTCCCACATTAAATTTCCGGAAATTTAATACGCTTAAACATTTAAAGAAGACTCTATCTTACAGATGATAAACACATTTACTGCAAATAAATGTAAATATATGTGATAGACGCAATAAATAAAAAATAGAATTTCTTTCTTCTAAAATTTTTAACTTTGTTTCTTTCATATCAAAGCTTATACATTTTTAAACATTTACAATTGTCAAAACATTTTGATATTCTTAGTTTATGCACAAATAATTTTAAATTAATGATACGGAATTTCTATTTTGATATTCTTTGGGAATTCAATTATGACTTAAAAAGTATCACATTAATATATATTTAAAATTTTTAATAGATTTTAAGTGGAAAATAAATATTTAGTAATAATAAATATTTGCCAGAAAAATATGAGAGGAGTTTAGATGTGAAAGAATGTTAAAAACAAAAAAATTTGTTTTGCAGCTTTGTGAAGATAAATTGCATATTTAAAACGTATGAACCAACAATTTTTAATTTCAAGAGGTTCATCAATTATATTGTCATCAGCATATGTAAAATCATAATTCATAAATTCAATTGAAACTATACAGAAAACACGAGTTCCATTAATGTAAATGTATGTTTAATTTAAATATCAAATTATTTTTCTAAAATAAATTAATGCATAAATTAAGTTAAGAGATATATTAAATATGCATTTGAATTTTTATGCATTTTCTAATATTCACATTTAAATTTAATACATTTTTATTTTTAAATAATATAAGTTAATATGCATGATGATATAGCTTACTTATAGAGCTCCAAAATCTGTTATGAAGATTTTTTCTGAAAATATATTTAACTAAAATTGCTAATAATTTTAATAAACTAATGGTAATTTTACGGTCATCTGATATTTATAATTAAAGAAAAGTATTATTTAAAACAATTTCAAATTTTCTCAAATAAATCAAGAAGAAGAAATTACAGAGGAGTATTTTAAAATAAACCATGGGATATTTTTATCTGTATTCATTGGTAAGAGTCAAAATTAAAAAATTGCTTCTTATTTGAAATTTGTATGTTTGATTTTATTCCTAATATATGGTTGCATCTAAAATTTTAACATGTGTAAAGATTATTAATATAATTATGTGATATTTCCAGACATCAATATTTTATCATATACTACTTCTTATACCTTGAAACATAATGAAACTCTTATTCTGTAAAGATCTCATCATTCGATCAAATACAGTGTCTTCTTAATTTTTAATAAAACAAAACACTTCAATAAGAGAAATTTGGAAATCTAACAAATATGATCAAAATTTGAGAGCAAGCATAAATTTCCTAAATTCGAACATTCGTAAATGAAGTTGCAAACACAAAATATTTAAGAAGAATAATTGATACTCTAAAGTGTCAATATTACACGCTCAGGAGAGGTTATAAAAAAAGGAATATAAATTGGAAACATATATTATAAAAATAATCTATCCTGCATGATAGGATGTACAGAGTATGTCAAACAAACTTATTTGGCTGCTCAATTTATTTTAGCTGTATAAATGGTGAAGATTTCAGCACTTAAATAACCTTGAAAAACGTAACTTAACTGCTATGACAATTTCTAAATATAACATTTTCCATGTTCAAAATACGTTAAAATAAATATTACTTCACTCTAATCAACATTTCTATCCTAAAAGTATCTGTTTTAATTCCTTTTTCTGGTCGATACTGTGATCAAGAATCTCTATACCCTAGCATCTACAGGAATTCTTTTTACATACAGCCCACTACTACTAAGTGTATATATATATATATATATATATATATATATATATATATATATATATATATATATATATAATCTTTAAAGAAAAAACACATCTTCAAAATGAACAATGTTTATAAATATACTTTTTCTACAAATATTTACGAAATAAGAAAAAAATCATACAACGTTTTTGTTTGAATTTAATTATTTAATAAAACGTTTATTTCTATGTGTCGCAAAGTTTTGCATTATAATTTTAACGATATAAATTTTTTTACGATACAAATGATCTATATTTTTAAAATTTTCATGCTTTATATTTTTAAAAATAAATATCTTCTTTTTAGTAGGAACGAAAAATAAAGTAATATAATGAATGGGATCATTTTATGCAGACTTTTCCCCATTTCTTTCTACTTTAATGATATTCATGGCTTACATAACTTCTTGTTCATAATTGGGATTATAAATGCAATTTTATATTATAAAAATTAAGACTTTACAACCAGCGATATTAATATAAAAACAATATTACATATAAAAAACCCAAAACTCTTAATAATACAGTAAAATTAATTTCCATAAAAACATATATTATTATAATATACCGTCATATAAAATTTGCCATTTCAATATTAATAATATAAAATGTAAGCTTAAAAATCTAATTTAAATATTAAATAAAAAGTAAGAAATAAAAATAATATTAATTCTACATAACATCTAAAGTGAGTTCGCAGCTTTTGTAGATGTAACCAAGATTATACTTAATTATTATATAATTGAATTTATATTATCTATAATGAAATTAAAATAACTTCTTATGAAAGTATTACGAATAAAAGCACCCGTAAATATTTTAAAGTTTTCCTACATTACTTACGTTTCTTATTTACTGAATCAACTCAGAGTAGACTTAAATAATCAACTGAAACATAAAAATCTTAAATAAAAACAGTTTAAATGTGTTACAGAATTTAAATTTTTCAGTATGTGTGAATAGTCAAATGTCAGAAAACAATGTATCAATAATAATCAAATGTGATAATTAAGTGAAATCATTAAGTGCATATATAATATATATATATATATATATATATATATATATATATATATATATATATATATATATATATATATATATATATATATACATATATATATTAAGAATTTAATATTTATGTACATTAAATTCTTAATCCCCTGTGGAATAGGTTTAATTAAAAATAATGAATTTTTTCTCAAAAAACTTTATTTAATAATATAAATCCCTCAAATTGTTTTACGTGTGTCCTTTATTCTAAATTCCTCCATAAAGTTTAATGAATGTGTAAAGCATATTTATTGAGTTATATTAATTATTGACATTTTATCCTAGTGCAATTTTGTGTCCCAAGTCCTATTGGGTAAACTAGAAATATAATGGATGTTTCTTCAAAATTTTATTTTTATCATAAGATATTATTTACATTTAATAAATTACGAGATGAATTTTATATGAAATAAACTTATAAATAGAAACACAGAAAACATTTTCTGATCTATAGACGATAATTTGAATGCATTATCCGTGCCTATCAACGAATTAATAAATAGGAAAAGAAACGTAGCGTTTTTTTAATTTCAAGTCTTGAGAAATATATGTTTTTGTATTATATATATTTGTTTATATGACTAAAAGCAACATGCTTAGGTACATGCATGTATTTAATCAACTTTTCTTGGTGAGATCCTTATTTGTGACACATAACTGTCAATATATGAACACAGGGCGAGGAAAAAAATCTTGATTAATGCATATTTTTGTATAAAAAGAAAAACTTTTTATTTTATAAGTATTATAATTATGTTTAGAATGAAAAATCATGCCATAAACAGCGAAATTTATAATAAGTTTAAAAGTCATGTATGTTTTCACATAATTATATATGATATTTATTATGATTTTCTTTAATTATACTGCTTATTGGTTTCCATGTTTTAAAGAATTTTACTTGAAGATTTGGGATTTTTTAACATATTATTTTTTAGAAATACAGACAAAAATTTTTTGCGCTTTTTTAAATAAAAATTTATTTATATTTAATTGATGGTAACAATTACTAATATTTAATTCAATCACAATTTATTCTATGCACATAAAAGTTACAATTATAGATTATTTTATAAGATTTTAGAAGAATGCGTTATTAAAATATTTTCATTGAAATAATTTTTTTATATAATATTTGCGATAAATAAAAGTTTTTAATTATTTTGCATTTTACTAATGTAAAATATATGCCGTTAATAAAATATTTAAAAATACATACATTATAATTTTAACGATGTTTCTTTTGTCTAAATGTTGTATGCAATTAAAGTAAAAAATAAATAATAAATTATATCTCTGTCAAGTATTTATCTTTCATAATATTTAACACCTGGAAAATGATTCAAAATATATCGTTTATCTTGACTTACATGCAAAATTTAGCTACCAAAATCCTTATAAACTTCTTGAAGTTTCCATGTTAAAAATAAATAACTCTGTCGTTTCTAAAAATTATCGAATTCTTAACAATATCTCCAAAAATATTTTTAAGAACAAGCTTAAATCATAAAATGATAAGAAAAATGAAGAATGAAATCTTAAGGAAGTTATAAAAATGACATTAATAATGAGTATTTTTAGAAATATGCTTTGAATTTTCTATGAGGAATATACTTAAAATATATAATTTTTTTAAGAACTCTAGTCAAAACAAATGTTTTTAAAATGCTTTTTAAATTCAATTTATAAATTTATTATTAACTTCTTATGGGGTTATCTCCCTGAGAGAACGAAAGAGAGTTTCATGCCTAATTACCTCGGAATTGTTAAGAAAAGTTTGACTAGAAAATACTTTCTCATTATTATTACTAAGTATTGAGATAATAAACCACTTCACCCTAAACTGAACAATGATGTTTTAACCCGTTTATCATATATTATAATTTTTTTTGAATACAACAAATATACTTTCACATTTTACTATAAATATGAATGACTATAAGAAGAATCACGTGAAAAATAATCCAGATGATACTAAAAGGAATTTGGCATAGAAAATTACACATGTTTTATATATTTTTACTTCAAATTTTAAATTCTTGTAAAGGCTTTAAAATAGTGGACAGATACTAAACTATGAATTCTCCTTAAGGAACAATATATGAAAATGTGTTTTTAAATCATATTCTTATTTATTTTAACTCATTGATTAAAATATGTAACTCAGAGTATTTCTAAAAATTTTTAAAAGCAAAAAAACAGTTGCCGAAAAGAATTTAAAAACATTTGCAGCATAAGTTGTTATTTCGTTATTTCAAATTCATAATTAAACCACTGAATGCATACATGCTGAATGGCGGTGTTATTGTCAATGGGAAATTATCACAAAAATAAATGGTTTTTCTACAATGTTTTAAAAATTAATTGAATTATGAATTAATTGAAGTTTTAATTTTTATGCATAGACCTCGAAGTTTGATTAAATTCATTAATAATTTTCTACCTTTTTTCTATCAATTATTTTGAAAATATGTCTGGAAGGATATCTTTTGATGACTATATAGATTTGTGAGTTATGTTTGTCAAGGGTTCAATTAAACTTCTGAGTAGATCTTAGATTGTGTAAAATCAATTGATAAATGCATTTACAAATGTAGATGTTTTTTTCATCATGAGTGGCTTCCATTTGTGAATTATTTAAAAAGAAACACCATAAGAGTTCTATAAAGTATACAAGCATAAAAAAATGTTTGCAATTTATTCAAGTGTATTTCATATATCTGCAATAAATTTGTAAATATTTTACTAGAATTATTTTACATTATTTCAGTGAAAGACAGAAAATATCCTCATGCTATTTGACAACAGACTTGTATTTTTCCATGATCACTGAGTTTGAATGAGGTTTTAGTTTTTAATTACTTATGAATGGTGATTTTGTACACTCTCGGGCTAATCATCCTAAGTTTTAGTGGATTCCTGGCTATGAAAAATATCAAAACGTAAGTAAAGAATTAAAAAAAACTTAAACTGTTGAATTGAATGCCAGTTCTACCATTTTACTGTCATGGTGGCGATTTAAAACAAAAGAGATTTATTCTGAAGTATAAATTCTTTTCAGAAAGAAAAATGCAAGACTTGAGAACTTTATCCTAATATGATTCTTTGTGATTTTAAATTTTTATTAAAATAAGAAGTCGCTTAGCATCAATAACAAGCAAAATGTAATTGAATATATGTCTCATGCAATTTTATTTACGTAATTTCATAATTTCTCTGGATTCATAATTCTTATAAGGATAAAAATTATATAGGAAGCACATTTTAAGTTTTAATTCGGGTAAATTGTCTTATAAATAAAATATGTTAATTTAAAATAATTTTTGTAGCAAGTAAAATGTACAAAAAAAAAACATAATATTGAATCAAATGCCATTGATAAAAATATAAAGGAAGAGTCTTTACCTGAAAATACATTTTGCCATTCTTTTTATAATATACTGTTTGATTACTTAAAAGATTACATATAAGAATCATTGAAAGAATTATATTATTTAGAAATTACAGCCATAGCACTATTTATAAAATATTAATTTGTAAAGAGACATATAATCCAATTTCTAGCTAGTCAACTCTTCAAGAAAATTAAGTATAGGCCTTTATAGATGATATCATTATCATGGAGAAAAAACAAGGTGCTGTGTAGAATGTAATGCATTCCTTTTTCTTCAGTATTAGAAGATTAATCAAATTCATCAGTTTGGAAAAACAAAATATAGTCACAACTAGCAGGTATAGAATGCGATTAAAATATATTCTACAATTTTTAAAAATATTAATGGCCTTTTGAATTGTTAATTTCCTTTTATCTTGAAACTTATTATTGCTTTCTTGATATATGTGGGATTCCTTTTTGCATTTCACTCCTTTTTCACGTTTATTCTGCCTTTGTCTCTCCTGATAGAAATCTTGTTTAAAACATCTTAACCGTGATATCCCGAGTTAGCTTGAGCAAAAAATTCTAAATTCTGAGTTAATCAGTGTTAATCGGCAATCCCAAGTGTTTTGGAAGGGGCAACTTGCTTCACTATAAAACTTACAGTTAAACCCCCAGATTTGATAGATTGGTGTGAAAGCAGGACTAGGAAACACACTGGCTGAACGGTCGCTCATAAATCTATTAAAAAAATTTACTAGAAAATACTGAGAATCCTACTTCAAAGGAAGTAAGGGTCCATATGATACAGAGGAAATGCTCAGATTATCCATTTATCATTTTAGTGTGAAATGCATCAGCACATAATTGACAGTAATACTTGTTTGTTGATAGGTGGCTATATTGCGTTATGCAGTTTAATTGAAAGATAACACAGAAAGTACTCCCATCTGTAATTTTCATGGTAATAATCTTAAAAATAATGCAATATACACTCTTAATTATATATGACTAACAATTGTTATTATATATTTTAAAATTTGCTAATTATATACGCTATATATACTGTTAATATGTCTTGAGTAAATACAATACTTGATTGGTACATGAGTATCAGGATAGACAGTTGGATCTATGTGCCGTTACAAATATTAAAACGGAAGAAAACTCATAGAGACCACCATTGGGTTATTTGACAGTTTGGGGCACTGGAAAAAGTTAATTCTGAAAGATTATTATTTATAATTATTATAAAGAAACAGATTAAAAAGTTTTAGGTTTACATGTCTGTGGTTGGGCTTTGTTGTAGAATTGATTTAGGCTTGTTAAATATTCCAATTTATATGGATCATAACACTCAAGCAGGAATTATTGATGCTGAAGATTTTGACAAAGAACCCAGAAGACAGATATTTCACTTAACTTAAAAGTTGGCACTGCCATATTATTTCCTATTAATTTACTGTAGAAATAAGCTCTAATTTGATTATTAGTCTCACGGTTTTGCTCTGTTGGCTCTCGAGGACTTTTAGATTAGTTACACATGTTCCTTCCCAAATTGCAGCAGCGTATGTAATGATAAGTTTGAAATACATTTTGTATATAAGCAGCTTATTTTTTAGTGACAATTGAGGATCACACTCAGAGGAGAATACCAGCATCAATGAATTTATTTTTAATGTTTGTAATATGCGGTTTTTAAGTTAGACACTATTCAATTATTATTCCTGAGTACTTGGCAGTGGTCTCCAATGAGACGCTTGTTCCTAAAACATTTATATCGAGATAATTGATCATATCTTTGTAAAATGCGCACTTCTTGATTTTGATGCATTAACTTTTCTTTTCCAGCGTTGTAGCCAATTTTTAATTTGTGAGAGATGTCCACTTAGATTATAATGAATAGCTTGGTGATTGGAATTACTTTATTGTCTGGTGGTATCATCAACAAAAAGACAAATTATAACTTTTGAATTTTGTGGCATATCATTCATCAAAATATTGAAGAGGAAATGGCCCAGGAGTGATCTCTGGGAGTACCTGCATAAATTGATTTCGTGGTCAAATAATCGTTGTTTAATTTTACAAAAAATCTTCTGCTGAAGAGGTAATTGCTTAGTAGTTTGATTAAACACGAGTCATTACAGATAAGTTTGTAGATTAGCCCTACTCTCCAAACTTTTCCGAAGTCCTTTACAATGTCTAAAAAAATGCCTCGGACAGATCTTTTCATAGTAATATCTTTAGCCATTATTTCAACTGCTCATAATAATTGTTTAGTTTGTCTAAAGATTTTTTCTGAACTCAAACTTCTAGGAAATAATAATAGAGTGGGATGAATCAAAGTTAATTATTTTATTAGTATAAATTTTTCATTAATTTTTAAAATTGTGGGGAAGAGGGAGATAAGTTGGTAGCTCACAGAAAATATTTGGTTTTTTCGTTGCTTCGATGGGGACGACAACCGCTTTTCCATTTTTGCTAAAGTATCCACACTTAAAAATATTGTTCACAATGTTGATGAGTAGACAAATAGCAATTACTGGAAGCTGAAGCTGCTTCATTGTTTTGTTAGAAATGCACAGTTCTTTTTTATCTGCTTCAAAATCTTGATAACATTTTTAACTTCCACACCAAAATTTGTTCCAGAATCCCATTCCTGATTATCGTGAATTAGCTGAATTTGCCTGAAGTTGTTTTCAACTTGTGTTACAATATTTGAGGATCATTTAATTTTTTTTAAAATAATTTTAAAAGTAAAAAAAAATAAAAAATAAACTACTTGATAAATTATGAAATAGGTATGTTTGAATCATAGTTCGAATTCAGTTACTTTTACCATTTTTTATGATGAAAACATATATAATGAAAATAGAAAAATTATATTACTACCTTTAAATTTCCAAATAAATAAATATTTTATAGTTTCAAATATTCTTGCTAATATATTAGTAATTTTATGCTAATAGATTAGTAATTAGTAATTTCAAATATTCATGATAATTAATTAGTAATTATACTTCATTTCTAATTAATTTGAGATATTTCAGTCATTGTTTAAAATCAACAAAGCTTTTCTAATATTATGAAATAATATATAAAATTATAAAAGTAACATAAACATTTTTTCTTTTAATTTCATCTCAACACATAGAAGTGAAAAAATATTCTGTTAAAGTGTAAGTTAAATTATATTGTCGTAATTATAAAAATGCTAGCTTAAGTAACCAGGAAAATTTTAAGAGAATAAGATATAGACTACAGATGATTTTCTTGTGTGTTTAGTGTATTTAATCTATAAAAATGTTTTCGAATTAACTGTTTTAAATTTTTCATTAATAATTAAACATAAAATTTTGTTAAAACAGAATATATATTTTAATTACTTATCTTTAATAGCTGCTTTAACTGTTTCGAACAAATATTAAAATTAATATGCCTTCCGCTTGAAAATGTTTTCAAAAATAATAAAATAAAGAAATTCAAAAAATCTTTAAACTTTATTGTTAACAATGGTATTCTCTAATAATTAAATACGTTCAAAATATTTTTATATCTTCATTTAATTAAACATTTATGTTTTTTTTGTAATGAAATATGTGTATATATTATGTAACATAGTTTGTTTGAAAAGCAATATTTAATGAAATTTAATGAAATAATTTTCAAAAATATTTTTGTAAGCATATTACATTTCAATTTGCTATTTTATTTAATCATTATAAAATAAAAATATTTAGCTAATTTTGATTGGATTGATCAAATATTTCAATTACATTTACTAAAGTGTAATAGATAGTCGTAAAACATATCTCTTTTTAAACATAAACTGAATTACAAGAAAGAATTTTTTTGTTTAATTTATACACTATTTAATTTTGCATTTATGTTTTAAACTGTTAAACCATCACTTTTTTATATGTTTTAAATTATTATTTTATCACTCTAAAATAATTTATTTCTCGTATTAGAAACATCTTACTAAATTTTTAAAACCTTAATTTATAACGTTAGAGTTTATTTCTTAACATTTTATTTTGAAAACGTATCAGATAAAGAAACCAAATACAATACTTATTTATAATGTATATTTTATGAATGTGTAACCATAAATTATAGCTTAAAAAGTAGATGTTTCACTAAATTCCAAAATAAATAATAACTTTGATGCACATATTGTTAAGTTTAAATTGCTAACGAATTATGAATTATGAACGAATATGCTAACTAACATCATAGCACAATAAAATGATTAATATCATTCATTATACACAGTTAACAAAAGAAAAGATTAAGGTTACACATTTGGAAGTAATGGATATTATGCATCAGTGCAAGTTTTCTGGGAAAATTGTGAATGATAAATTGGTAATACGTACAATGAATGTGATTCCATTCCAGAAACACTTTTCATTGTAATATTATAAATTATCACTTCATAAAAAGGCAAACATTATATTCGATAAATCTCATTTGAATGGTTATACGCAAATATTAGAAAGCATATTTGTCGTTTTTATTTCTATGTTATTTCATTGTTTATTCGGCTTGCTAGTCTCAAACGAGGAATTATTCCCAGTTTTTAAGAAACATATGTGATTCATAATTTGAAGGGGAGTTATATCCATAATCAAAATATATGTTCCTTGTGAATTATATTTTTAATTTCATTTAAAGTAAAAAAATAGCAAACTAATAATGAAGATACAAAAACAATTAAATATTATTTTGAAGAAAAATAAAAGGATATTAATGAGAAAAATAAATTATTATTTAATTTATACGATGAAATTATTTTTTTTAAAGAATGGTTTTCTTTCGGTTATTGGTAATCCATAAATGCAGTCAAGTATTTAAAATAATTACTACAATGTCTTAAACTTTTTATGAAAATTTAAGATTTTTATGAAATTAATTAAAATTTGAGAGATTCCAAGGTTTAAATATTCCAACAATAAAATATATAATATAATACTAATGATAACTATAATGCTATGAAATGTGAAAAAAATTAGCATAAAGATTCATTGTAAAATTGAGAAGCAATTAAATCTTGTAACATTAAATATGTTTGTATCGTAAAACAAAATCTCAGTCAATTTATAACTTATTATACTGATATAATGTTAAAGAAATATTTATCAGTTCTAAAATTACATATTTTAACTAATTCTAATTTTATGTATCTCTTATTTCTTATATTTTAATCCTTTCCCGAAGTTGCATATTTCAATTGTATCAAGTTCAAAATTAAAATATAAATAAAAATATCTTTCATTTGTGAATAATTAGAAAAAGTATAATACAAGCCGTATGTAATTCAAAATATTCCATAGATGAGATTTAAAATTTAATAGAATATGAATTTTAATAGTTATTATTGTCATACATTTTTCTATTTTTAAGTATTGGGATATTAAAATAACTTAGAATTATATTAACCGTTTAGAGTAAAAAATAATGAAAATATTTGAAAAATAATTTCATATTGAGTGCGTTAAAAATTATTGGTCGATGGATATCCCTTCTGTAAATCAATCATCAAAATAACACTATGCGGAGGTGCATAGGAAAAAGCGGATATACGTCTCATCGTGAATTAGAGGGGTTTGTACTCTTGATATGGGTTAAGGGGAGGGAACCAGCTATGCAGTGAAAGTATAAATTTTGCTACCAGCACAAGAACATTTTAAACAAGATTCTTCACAGAAAACAGATGATTAAGGTGTAAAAATAATTCTATATACTTCAAAATCTTATATTCATTAATCAAGATATTCTTAATTTTCTTTTTTAAGTCTTTTAGACTATGTGTTATCAAAATATTTAATTATTATTATGATTACTTTGTAAATTAAGCATTAAGATGCTTGATAAAAGTATGCTGCTTATATTTCACTAATTATGTGTATAAATGATATCAGTATTTTGGCATTTCTTTTTATTTTCAGAGAAAAATTTAATAATTAATGTATATATGAATCCTAGAAATATCAAACAATTTGAAAACTGAATATTAGTATAGCACACTAAAATTATTATAAAATAATAATTTAATCTTTCAATTTAGCGATTGATTTGAAAATTTGCAATCGAACATAAAAATATGATAAAATTAATGATTTGATTCCTAAAGATCCAAATATGAAATATAGAATATATTTTGAAATGCATATTATTTAATCGAAAATTTACTAAAATTTAATGGATAATTCATACACATAAGCATATACTTACATTAATTTAAGAAATAAAGTCCTTGATTTAGGAAAATTTTATATCATCTTTTTTTATTTAAATAACATTTTTAAAGAATAAAATAATGGATGAAAAGTAAGTAAATATTAATTTACTAATAAATGTTAACTTTTAGTTTGAGGCATTTCTTAAACTATATGACATTTTCCCCTTTTAAGTCAACAAAACTATAGTTTAAAGAAAATACTTATCAATCTTTTCGCTGTGGCATGGTTTAAGTTAAATGCCTTTAAAGAAGCATATAGTTGGATTAAAATTCAATTTTTTTAAATTTGCATAAAATACCACAAGTTTTATTTATATATAAGAGAAATATTTTCTAAGGAAGAAAGGCAATTCATTCAGAATTTGTCAATAGCTAATATGATTTATTGTCTTATTAAGTGATTCAATTTTTTGGGCATTGAGAATAATTTAATCATTTAATCCTTCTTTGTATTATAAGCATTTGTTAATGATATTTATATAAATGCATATATTTGTGTATGTAATTTAAATTAATGAAGATTTATTTATTTAATCTGGCTAATACTTAATCATTTGTCGAAAACAAGGTTTCAGCTAATACATGTCATGATTTTTAAGACATTAATAAATATTGTGCGAGTGAAACTCGTTTAACTGAATTAATGATATTGTTAAAAAATTCCTGTTTAATATAATTTATGCAAATCAAATTGTCTTATGTTTAAACTTAAATGGATTTTGTTTTTGTGTCACATAATTTCTAAATATTTGTTGCTGGTTTTAAAAAATTATGTTTTTTTACTAATTATTATCTTTAATGAGTGGCACTTACTTCATTGTAAATATTAATCATTCTTATCAGCTAAATATTTTTTAAGAGAAAAATTTTAATTTTTATAATAAAAATATTTATTGGATCGTTGTGTTTCAAATAATTTTATACATTTTTGGAATATTAATCAGTTATTTTAAATGTTTTTAAAAATAGCTACAACCAAATATAATTTCCGTTTGTTAATGTTTCTTGCTTTTCATATTATAATCTTTTCTTATAAAATATTTCTATTACAAAAGGCAAAATGTTAATTCACATGTTTATTTCTGTTCTTCATTGTATGTTGAAACTTAATTTTAGCCAATAAAAGAAATGAATAGTATAGTTCAATATCCCTCATTGCTTCAATCGTAGCTTTAGTGAGAACGTCACATAAACTGATACTACTTAGCACTATATATCATTGTTAAGTACAGACCACAAGACTCTTCTTCGCCACTAGCATTTTTAAGCACTATCAATGACGTTCTCACGAAGTATTGTTTTTTTACATATTATAAATACAGATTTCTCTTAATAAAATATATTTCAGAGTCACATTAAGTCATTTTTATTTATGAAGAACATATACACCAGCCAGAATGGTGACCTGAGTACGTAGAACTGCAAATTACATATACAGAATTTTTCATTAGAATTCTGCTTGGAAACTTGTTTTATCCCTTTGAATCAATTCTAATGGCAACTTCAACTCTGGAAAGACATCATCAATATTTTAAGAACTGATGAATACCACATCATTGCTAAACCCCTTTTGTTGAAAGAACTAATTAATTTTCCATGCACATTGTCATTATTGATTTGAGAACAGAACTCAACAACTTCATTACACATTTATCAGGTTTTCACCTAGATCCCTCGGTGAGATATAATTATGATTAATTACCGATTCTGGGGAATAAAAAAAATAATTATGGAATAATAAAAAAAAACATAAACAATGGGATTTAAAATGCAATTTATAAATTTGAAAACTGCTGATTCTGAGAAATATTTAAACCCTCACGTACTGAGGGACAGAAAACGTACATACCAACTATATTTATTAGGAAAGGGAGCAGAAAGTTATAACACTATGTGACCAATTACTACTGGAATTTTCACAGCACAAATGACAAAATCTGTTAAAATATCATATATTTACTATCCCTAATTTTTCTGCATAAAATCGGCAAATATAGCTGATTATTTTCTATATTTGAAACTTGTGGATATTGTTCCTATTTCTGTCAAGTCATCTACATGTGAGCAAGACTAATACACAAGAAGATATAAAATGGAATAAAACATTCAAGTGCTAAGGAAATAAGTGAAAACTCCATACAGAAGAGGAAACTTGTTTCTATATAGTTTTAAGTCCTGTAATAACTGGAAGATTCATTCTGAGTTCCTGGAAAAGCAGAGAAATGCATTCTTCCTTGGTATTTCGCAGAAACACATTTGCCGAAAGAATATCGATTTCAGGTGTCTTATAATGAACTTCTCACCACCTTTTTGTAATAGGCTAAATAATAAAAGGCAAGTGTTTTGGATTGATTCAAATTTTGAAATCATCATCTTTCCTCTCAGCAGGAAAACTTTTCTATAAAAATTTCATGTTGTAAATATTACCAAAATAACTTTTTATGGCCGTCAAACTTTAAACTTCAATTTTGGTTTGATAGATAATTTTACTTATTGGTTTCATATATTTGTGATGTTTCATGTTCTATTTAGGAGCATGTTTCTTGTATTTCTGTAATCTTAAACCTGATATTCGTATTAGGTATATTGGATGATTTAACACTGAGAATGCTCTTTTTCAGTGAAATTCTCTTGAAACTCTAAGTGTTTGTAATACCTTTTCAGATAATTCTAATACCATAAATAATACTTCTAGTAAACTTTTGAGTAAATTACAAGATTACTTGACCCTAAGCAATCAGCCATTCATTTTTTCATACGTCTCATTGTTGTTATAGACACTGCAGTCGCAGCTGAATCAAAACGATAAGCTTCAGATATTCAAAAGAAATGCGAAATCTGAAATTCTGTATATTGCAGATTGAATGTTTAATCATCGAGTATTCAAGAAATGATGAATAGCCAAGAAATGATGAATAGAGTGGAGACCAGAGAATTTATACAGTTTTAAATGCTAGAATAAACAAAAAATATTCTATACCCTGTTTTGTAAATTTCAGTTCTGAACTGAATGATAAGCTTTTCTTCTGTCATATTGACTTATTAAAAGCATTTAACTTAATTCCAATTCCTCTTGAAAATAATTATGAAATTGCGACCTGTGCACCTTTTGAAAGCATGCATGTAGTTTGTATAAGTAACGTTTTGCTTAACTTTCAATGTTTTATTACTGAAATAACATGTGATTTAAACTATTTACACATATGAGAGAAAATACTTGAATAAAATTTGTTTAGTTTTGTAAAAATATTTCTTGCTTTTAATCTCTAATTATTTGCAGAAAAAATTAAATAAAACTACCAATGAAGTATTTAATGCACTTAAAGTATTACTTATAAAAACGCAATGTGGATTTATGTAATTCATTAATTCACATAATTTTAATGTCCGATGAAATTCACAAAACTAACAATAGATTTATAATTTCGCAATACACTATAAATAAAATTTATTTAATTTTCCAAAAATTTTCTAAATAAATGTGATTAATTAAATATATAAATTTAATCATATTATAATTTTAATTATAAATTATAAACGTATAAAAATATAAAATTATTAATTTTATATATGTATTTAGTAAGTGAGAAAATATATGGAATTCTACTAACTTCGGAAATACTGCTTAAAATGTAGTTTCGGTACCTAAAAAATTATTTCAACTGACATTATGTACGTAAATGTTGGTTTCAATGTAACTTAAATTTTAAAAAATATATATTAGAAGGAAGACGTTTAATTTAATTTATTTATTGTTCTCATTTATTTTTAAATTTTAATCAATGGATATATTTTCTTAGTGTGTTTTTTTATGAGAACGTTTTAACTATTTATATTTGTTTTAAATACTTTGTTGGTTTTTTTATACTATCAAAAATTTTTTCTTGTTTGAATTTGCCTTTAAATTAGTTGGCTTAGCTTAGATTTTTTAAGTAATACGATATTAATTAGTACTATAAATGCTCATTGGTAATGCAATAGATACAGATGCTCATTGGTAGGGCTTTGTTATACAAAACTGTCGGCAGTAATTATTTTAAAGTAATGAATCTTATATTAAAAAAATTGCTTATAATTGTTTTATGGCATTTGATCATTTTTTTATTTTTCAAGGGAAATGCATTTAACTTTTATAATCAGTTTTGTTATCTATGATAATAATCAGTTTTATTATTCTGATAAGTTGATAGCTATTCTTTAGTATTTATTTTATTTATATTCATAACATATAAAATTATCTAATAATTTTTTGCATTAGTTTTATTACCTCATATCTCATTCTTTCTGAAGTATTTTGATTTATTCACCATTTTTTTACAGTTTTAAGATTATTAAAAAACAAAGCGATTATATCTATTAACTTACAAACTTTAATTTTTGTAACTTTTAATGAAACAAATGTCATCTTCTTAGTTATTCAGCAATTTTCTTAAAATTCTTTTGTCCTCATTCTTAATGCAAAACACACTTTTTTCTCTTTATCTTTTAAGTATAAAAGCTTAAGAAAATAGGTTTTCCTATCCAAATTACAATAACATAAAGTATTGGAATTAACAAATTAAAATAAATATTGAATACTTCTTAAGTTTTTTTTTTTAATCGATTTTAATTAGAAATATTTTGTTAGCTAAAAATGCAGAAAATATAATATTACGAAAATAAAATAAACAAACACCTTTATCTTAATTTCATATTTAGATGGTTGCAAAAAAATTCTTTAGTTAGTTTTTTGTTGAAATATGTGTTAAGAATTATCAATACTGATTTGCATAAAATAATTCAAATTACTCTAACAGTTCTTTTGAAATAGAAAAAAGTTTTTTCCCAATTAAATTACTTTTATTAATTTTAACTTTGATTTAAATTTTATGAATGAAAATTGAATGAAATATTTTAATTTTTCTTACTTTCAAAATTCATAATTTTTAGTTCTCGTTCACTTTTCTATGAAAGAGTTCATTTCTTAAGATTGTTAAAAACGAACATTTAAATGTTTATATCCTAATATTTTGAGTAACTCTCTTCTTTTCATGACATAAAATAATCTGTTCCTCTTTTTCAAATTATTTACATATAATTATATATAAATGTAATAGAAGTTAAAAAAATTGTTAGATGATTAAAATATTACAAATGGTTTCTGATAAGTTTTATCCTGTCTGCAAAACAGTTTCAGAATTAATTATAAAAAACAAGTTGCAAAATTCCTAACGCAATTTTTCACACCAACCTGATTAAGTTTTCCACTCTAAAAATGCTGCGTAGTATTGAAGTTTAAATGTAAATCACTCTGATTAAATTCCAACAATTCATTATCTTTATTCAATTTAAATCTCCCTTTCTTTTGAAGTAAATTTTTATGTCAGATGTTGGTGAACACTGAATCTCATTTAAGTAAAAAAATACTGCTGTAGTGCTTTACAATGTTAAATATTACAAAATTCTACTAATTCACAATATTTTACAAAAATGCAAAACACAAAAATTTAAAAAATTATTTTAAATTATAATACACAATAAAATTTATAATTTTCCTTAAATGTTTGTGCTTATTTCCTACATAAATTATTGCCTCTACTTAGGCAGATTGATTTATGAAAATAAAGAAATTAAGGTAAATCAAAGTACACAATTGTGTACAACATGTCAGCATCTACGCATAGCCTGTACACATAACATATACCTAAAATACAAGTTCTCTTTTTTGTCATAGCTCAGCTGACATAAATGAAATTTAGAAATAAGGCATCAATTTGTGTTTCAAGCATGTCAAAAAGATATTTCCGAATAAATAAATGCAATGTGTCTACAGTAAAGTATCAAACTCAGAACCATTAATCATTACTTTATGTGCGTAAGGACATTAAATAAGCAGATGTGTTTTAGTAATAGATATGTCCTTTTATTATTTCAATGATTGCTTCTCATTCTTACGCTATACTCAGTATAAAATTGCACACAAATTCCTTGATTAGATGTCTAGCTTTCGTTCTCCTTGAATCAATCTGTGTTATAACACTGATGGTCAAATATCAGACGGATGCAGCGTTCCGGATGGGGATGAATTCAAATGCGCTTAAATATTTGTTACAATTTTGTTGTACACAGTTGCTAAGCAATGGAGTCTGTTGATGAATTTTGGATTCTTTTCGCCTGTAAGACGATATAATGATTACAATTTACCGCAGCTTTTTTTTTTTCTTGGAAGTCCATAACAAGCTTTTTAGCAACTGCGTCAGGAGTTTGAAAAACTTTTGAAGAGCACCAAATCACATTTTTAATGACTTTGAACTCCCTTTACACTTGTCACATACTGCATCTACTTAAGCTATCCAATCATCTTTCTACATATGAAGTAATTGAGATGATGTCTAGTCATATTTCACGGAAGAATTTATTTCCAATTGCAGCGAAAGTCTTTAGTTGCGCTTCTATCTTTTCTAGTTTTGAGTTGCTCGTGCCAACCGCACATGTTTTTCGTACGCCCACAATATCTGAAACGTTTTGTTTCTATCATTTGTTTAAGTATGACTTTTCTACTAAATTACGTATTTATTGTACTGATCACGAAAGCCACTTTTTAGCAATTTCATTGCTTAACTATTTAAAACTGCATTGTTGTTAAAGGTTTGCCACCAAAGTAATATTATTTAAAATGTTTCCTACACACATGTGGTCCACATTTTCTTAATCATTAGGTTTTTTAAGGATACAAGGGACTATAAAAACTAACTTTTTAATTTTGTTGATATTTCTTTCAAATTAACAGCACTAATATATAATATAAGTACAAACAATACAAACTTTTTTGTCCCTACTATTAATAGTTTTTAAAATAATAAAGTTCAAACATTTTAAGGTACCGTTAAATTTAAAAGTTTCAAATTATTCCTTGCGCAACAAAAATTGATCAAAATTTACCATTTTCTCATACAGAATTAATTCTATCATTATAAACAAATGTTACAATATTTTGTTACCCTATTGTGTAATTATAGTAAAAAATTTCAATTTATATGACTAAATGCGATTTATTTTAAAAATCATAAAAAAATTATGTTATACAAAAAAATGATATGAAATTCACTTTATTTCTTACCATTCATCGCAAATTTAATTTATATTAGTGTAAACAAAAAATATATAAAGTTTAAAAAATAGAAAAAATATGTGGCTCATAGAGCATTTTAAAGTTTTGAAATTGTTAAAATTATTAAAATTCCGTGAAAAACAGCATTTACTATAAATAAACTTCAAATATTGTAATTTTTCTGACATACAAGTTTATATGATTCTTACAAACACAATTGTTATATATTTTCTAAATATTTAGCTATTTATTTAATTAAAACTATTTTAAAGTAATTAAAATATTTAGCTGTTAATTATATAAAATTTTCATAAAATTAGAAAAGAGTCATGTTCATTTTCCAATATATACTGTTTTAAAACTCAAGTTTATAATATATACAGACATATTTACATAAAATAACAAATATAATTAATTTTACAATATATATAATACAGATAAACAAAATATATAATAATATTTCAGCGGAATATTATTTTGATTAATCTTTGTAAAAATAATATTAATAAGAAAAATAATTAAAATTCTCCGGAACAATATGAAGACCCTCCTTCAATTTTCGTGCAAATTTTATTATCCGCAATATTTCTGTATTTTTTAGTAAGTCTATCTTTTTTACATTGTTCAGAAGCTTCCCGCTTCTTCTGAGATTCTCTACGATTTTGTTTTTTGTTGTTTTTTGGCAATATTTGGAGAAAAAAGTTTCTCTAATTGCACTTAATTTTAGTGTCTCCAAGTACCTAAATTATGTTCACTAACTGCTTTTGTGACACCAAGTTCAAGCCTTTTTTTTTTTTTTTTTTTTTTTTTTTTTTAGATAAAAACTTCTTACGGACACTTTATCCATATTGAGCTATGGAGACTCACGTTGGCATTTTGAGTGCCAGAAGAAGCAGAAGTCGTTGATAAATTGGTAATATTTTTTCAACAACTTGCTCTGACAGCTGAGTCTTCATTGAATAATGTGCTTTTGGTTTATTACCGCTTGCTTCGGCTCTTTTAAAAAAGCACCAAGATTCTCTTCCATCAGGGCATTTGCTGTGCCAAAGCTTTGCATCAGTTGACATGCAATGATACAAGGTAGCAAATATTGAAATTTTTACTTTCTCCATACCTGGTTCATTGTCTACAATTGATTTTAGATGGAAATTTTGCAATTTGCAGATAGTGTTTTTTGTCAAATTTCCTTGCTTTCGTCCACCAAGTGTCACACCTTTTGTCTTCCACTCTTTCCCTTTATTTTGGATACCTGTACCAAGTCGTTTTGCAACATGGTTGATGCATTCTTCTTTTTCAATTGATGTATCAGAACCGTAATTATTTTTTTCAATTAGATGTTGGTAAGTTTTGGCATCACCATCAGAAAGTATTATGGTATACCTCGTTTTACTTTCTTATACTGACCTTTCCCAAAGAATGCAAGCAGCTTTCATCTCCATACTCCCCGAAAAACCATATTTTCATAAATAATCTAGATTCTAAAATTCTAGCTTGATCCGTATATTCTACAGACCTTTCAATAACGGGAAACGTCTAAATAATTGTTCTCAGAAACATTTTTAATTATAATATGACATTCAATATGGTAGATAAACAATTGAATCTTGTTTAAATAAGGGTTATCCATTCTATCCCATCTCTGTATGATTCAATATGCAAATGCACATAAATAATATTATTATACTGACTTTGATATTTAATTTTGTATATTCATTTCTCCAGATGTCTTCAATAATTTTTTCGTTATAATATATTTGCTCAATAAATAAAATTCATTATTGATTTTTTTCGATATTTAGCAATTTAATTGCCAGTATTGTATGTGAGAAATACGTTTCCTAATTCACTTTTAAGATAAATAATTGATGGATCTTTTCGTGTATTTAATATTTTAAATTAAAATTGCTATTACATTCAGCTCTCATATTATGGTTCAATATATATGTTGGAAGTTAAATTTTGTATTCAGCTCATTAAGATCAACCGTTTACATGAAATTCATTTCGATTCTTCAATGGTTTTTAGTAAACAATTTAGACTTAAATTAAATGTTGTAATATTGCTAACATAGGATTTCTAAATCGTAACAAAAATAAATAAGGGATATTTAACATTTTTAAGAATTTAACATTATTCAGCATATTTAACATTATTAAGCATGCCCTAAGGAATACAGGATTTTAATTGCTAACCTGTATTCCTTAGGGCATGCTTTATTTTACCTTATAAACATAAATTTATCTCATTACTACATATTTAGAACAAATATTAGAGTATAAAATTCATGAAAAAATCAGTTTTAATTTTTTAAAACAAATATAAATGTAAAGAAAAAAGCTAAATATAACAGATCATTAAAAAAGTATTAAACTTTATTTGCTTGCAATATTATGTCTGCAAATACATTGATTAATTTCAGTGACTTATTAAAATAAACATTATAACTAAAAAAAAAAAAAACACGTTTTTTCTATTTAGTATGCTCTCACGAAATTTAATAAAGATTGCTTAAGTATTCTTTTAATAATTAACACAAGTAGTAATAGCAAAGTTAATCATAACTTGTGAAATATTTTCACGTAATAATATTTTATAAATAAAATGGGAAATTTTAGTATGATTTACATACATATATATTTTCAAATTTACCTCTAAAACATACTGGGCAGTACATTTCTTATAAAAATATTTTATAAAAATAAAAAATACTTCAATTTACTAAATATAAAGTAGATAAATAGTAGATTAATATATTTTATAGCATATATTATTCGTTTATGATTTATATTTCTAATTAGGGTACTTGTGTTTAATTTACAAATGTTAAATAGAAGAATACTCAATATTTTAAATTTAAAAAAAATTATACGTTAGATACAGATAATAAGATTCCATACTACTCTATTTTAATTTTTTTACATTAAGCATTTTTATAGTGAAAGAATATATTTTTATATAAAAGAAAATTGCATGTATGTAGATTTTGTCTTGTTAACTGTTTTTCTAATTAAATGCAAATCTTATTCCAGTATCTTAAATTGAATTTATTCTTCAAATAAATCCCATCATTATTACCATAATTTCTTTCTACCTTGAAAACATTTGCCAGAATTTGTAATCCTAAAGAGGATAATTTACTTCAATTCTGACACACAAGACTTTCTATAAGTCTGATAAAAAAAATAAATTTTCAAAGTATTCTCAGATTCCATAAATTCTTTCTCTAGAAATTACAGTATATGTGTATTGAAATTCTTACTTTAAAAATCAAAACTAAAATCGAAGTTTACTTCGAAATAACTTCTTTTATAAATAAAATACATTAAATATAAAATATATTAAAATATATTAAATATATATATAAAATATATTAATAAAATATATAAAAAGTTTCCAACATTGTAAAATAAATTTTCAATTAAATAGAAGTTATTATTCAACATTTTATCAATCTTCGTACTTACAATTTCCTAATCATTTTTACTTTTAGAAATGAATCAATGAATCAAAATGTTAATGTCAGACATGTCAGAAAATCTAAAACAAAATTTTGCATTTCACTGCATACATTTCTGAAGTTTTCATAAGAAGTTTCATTAAAAAAAGATGCTCATGACTATGTTTCTGATTCTACCAGCATTCATAGCTCCATAATATATATAACTTGCAAATTTTTATTCATAACAATTCATTTTAAGAATGACTTAGCTATTAAACAAATTGAGTTCACTGTTCTAAAAAATTAAATAAAAAGAGCAAATGTCTTATCTCTGATTTTTATGGTGACTGACATGGGTGGGGATTTTTAAAAATATATTTATACAAGGCAGATCAATAAAATGCATACTATTTGTGGCTATTTTTTTATTTTGCTTTTGATCCTTACTAAGTCTATTTTTTTAAATAAATTTAAATCTACTGTTAATAAATGCATATTTTCTGAAAAGTAATTGCTGATAATTATCGTTAAAATTAAAATACCTGCTCGATATAATCTTTTAGTTCATTTTCTTGTAAAATATTCTAATTTAAATTTGCTGTATGTTTTGATTGAAATACTTTATTAACAAAGTCTTCATGACAAAGTACTTATAAAATTTATGTTTTTACAGTTCTATGACAATACATATTTTCAAATTACTGAAAAGGTTTTCCTATCATTGTTTAGGAAAACACATTTATTTTCATATTCTTATACTTTTACCGATTTGATGTTCATTTTCTTAATTCTGAATCGATGAACTTATCTATATTTAATTCCATTGGAAGAAAGTTTTTTTTTTATAATATGATGAACATTTTTGTTTTGGAAAAATCAAAATGCTCAAGATTATTATAAGTGCATAATTTTAAGCCATTTTTGATGTTTTTACATTATTTTTGTTTAATAAATTGAAAAACGATACTCATCTACCATGCCATTTTTATGACATATCAAGTTTAAAAAAATAAATATCTTTAATTTTGACAACAACATTATTGTAACATGGTAATTATTCATTTATTAAACATTTCCCTACTTTTAGACACTAATAAATCCGAATAATTTCAAAATAAGTTTTATATTATTTTAATCCTTAACTAAATTTTAGATTAATTCAGTTTCATATTTACCAATGAAAATAAATTTGTCCTAATTTTACGTAATTTTAAATTTTAATATTTATAATTAATATTTTATTTGAATAATAATTCAGTTTCTTTTGTTATTTTATATTTTCTGAAATTCATTGAATAATAATCATGACTATAGTTACTATAAAAACAATACAAAACATGTATGCGTTATACGCTATTATTTATAATTCATATCAAGCATTATTACCATTCTATATTTTAAAATTTATCATGGTGAGTTTCTTTCATTAATTGACATACAGCAAGAAAAATACTTTCTTTAATTTAATAGAATTTTAGTAAGCTAAGAGGACATTTTACATATATCATTAAAATAAATCAAACAAAAAATTTGAAAATTTATATTAGCATATAAAATTTATATTAGCTTATATGCTAATTACAAAGAATGTCACCACAAAATGATTGATGAATTTATAACAGTGACTTTTATATTTCATGGTCGAATAAATGACGATATATCTACCTCAGAATTTTGTTCTCCTTCAAAACGATGAAAATATTAAAAATATGTCATAATAAAGTATTAATGGAAGATACTTTCTTTCAAACAAGAAAACTTTCACTTTTCTTGGTAAAAAAGGCTAATTTTTAAGAGTTTTTTTTAATTAAACAAGTTTTTATCAAGATGTTTATTTTTTCAATTAAATAACAAAATTTAATTTTGTCAACATGAACACATTTAACCATGAGTTTCTAACTAAATTATATAAGTTTACTTAAGAAATTAAATAATTTATTAATCATTTTTAAGTTTTTCGAATTAATTTTAGAATTTCTCTGTAATTTAATAGATTCTTAACAATTAAAATCATTTTCTTTTACAAACTGAAATTATTTTTTAATGAAATTTTCTAGTTTTAAGAATAATTTATTTCCATTATTTTAAAGACACTGTTTAGTGTGTTAAGCAAATTTGTGATTTCTGTATACAAGTATATGCTTATATAAGTTGTGTAGAATAATTATTATTTTTTTAATATTACCGCTTAGTTATATATAAAAGTGAATTTTCATCCTCAAACATTTTAACAGCGAACATTTCAAATAGTGTCTTGTTATTTCTTTATACGTAAAATGAATTATAAACTGAAAACAAACTTGATTTCCTACGCATATATTATGCAGATAAAAACGTATTTTAATACTTTTATTTTATTTACAAAATTAATTTTCAAAACATAATAATAGAAATTTTCGCAAGCATGTTTATATACCAGTACTGAAAGTTGAAAAAATTATGATTATAACTAAAGAACAATCCTTTGCTAAAGATTAATTTATTATCAGATACCAGTTATTTATCAAACAAAAAATTAAAAGAACTAAAACACTTTTTGAAAATTATTTTATTTCTTATTATCTCTTTTTATATGAGAATGGGAAGCAAATAATTATTATATGTATTATTTATTATTTATCTTAGTAGACTATAGTCAGAAATTGAAATAAAGCTCACATCTCTCTGTAAAGTGAAAATTTTGAAACAATTAAAATATATGATTACTCAGAACATCATTATTATTTAAGTTTCATGGAGTCACGATGCCCAAATGTTATGTATTAATAATCTAAAACATTTAAAATTTGTCAATGATAATTCTTTTTTAAGGAAACATTTACTGTAAATTATGAAAATTATTTCAAAATTAGTTTATATTTAGACGAGATAGTAAAAATCAAATTCAAATATTATTCGTGAATGTGAAACCTTCAATTATATTCATAAAAAATAAATGGTTTATTTCTTAGATAAAAACATATTACATAACATACTTGATTTTTCCAGAAACAAATGCTAAATATAATTCTTATCTATATTTAAAATACATAATTTCTTTTACTGTTGGGTACATAATTTTAGAACTTGGATTTCATAATATTGTAAATATGTCAAAATATGTGTAAATAATATTTTTAAGTAAATTAAGTAAATAACTTGAGTTACAAAATGGGAATATAGATTAAAATATTGAACCCATTTATTTTTTTAATATTAATTCAAATACACGAAAATTGCATAGTAATGAATTATATGAATAAAGGCTGTTTTTATGCATGAATATATTTTCCAGTTAAATTGAAAAAAATATGTTTCTCATCTCTGTGAATACCAATACTAAATAAGATCCATGAGTTCATTCACCATGAAGAAATACAGAATTAAAAGAGGGTTTTGCACCAGATCTTACCTGGTAAGTCCCAGACAGGATAAAATGTGCCATGAGGAGACTTAAGCAGATGAGCACCTAGTGCAGATTTTGAAGTGTTTAATGCCTCCAACAAAAGTCATTGATGACAAGTACCACAAATGAAATGAGTAAGAGCAGTTTGATATTGACTACTGTTACCCCGAACCAAGGAGCCTCCAAGGCATTTACTCTGATACCACCGATGTATTGAGGGAATCATCTAAATGGCATGATTGTCTTACATTTAGAAAACAATTCCATATCAGTAAGAAGACCTGCAGTCGTTATGACTTCGCCAGCACCAGCTCTAGCCAAACTATCCACAATTTTATTTCCGGCAACATTAATATTTGATGGAATCCGCTGAAAGTATCCGATGAGAAACTGAAAGTTGTTTTACTTTCTTCATGATGTATGTATTTCTACAATCCCTCTCATTATTCCAATGTACTAAATTTTGGATAGCACTTCTACTATCTAAAAAGATCTATACATCTTTTAACTATGGTAGTAATGTGATGGAGTTCAAAGCCATTAGAGTTGCTGTAAGCTCGTTTCAAAATATTGAACAAGAGTCTGGATTTATTTTCTTGATTTTCATTTTTGATCCAGAAATCTAATCAAACTCTAATGCTAGAACTACCACCATAAAGTCTACTGTCATCCGTGTATGCCTGAATAGCGTGGGGGCATTATTAACTCTTTCAAAATCTAATTGTTTCAAATAACATGGCAATTCTGTTCCTTTGTTGACTTAAACAGAGAGATTAGCATGAAAGAAAACCCCATCAAGATCCTCGGAAGCGTTGATAATTTGAGATAAGTCGTGATGTTCTATAGAACTGACAACAAGACGGACAGAGATAACTTGTCCAAAGGGAATACCTCGTTTGACCGCTTGGTTACTGTTCCAGGACCCGAGGAATTTCAAGATACGGTTCTAAATACAAGGACTGGAGATTCTGTCTTAGTATTTTACTAAACACGCGTTTCTCCAATGAACTAAAGGTTGCAGATCGGCTTCATTGAGTGCAATATTTCTCGGGCAGGAGTAACGAAGACCTATAATAATCCTTGGAGAAATGAGTTATACATGTTTCTGCAAGTTTCCATGAGAGGCACAGAAAAAGATCGTTAAGCCATATTCCACATTGAATCGAATAGGAGAACCATAGGTATTTCCGATGGTACTAGCATCGACACCCCAATTACAGGCCGAGATATACGTAAGGATTTTAAGGCATTAAATAGCTCTAAAAGCAAGATGTTGTCATTGACTATTACACAAAATCTGAAGATCCAAATAAAGCCAAAATACATTAGATCCTTAAAGAATATAAATGTATTTAGTTTGAGTTGATTATTAAAAAGGAAAAAGCAATTGATTCATGTTTATTCCAATAAAATTTAATATTTAAAACTATATTCTTTACTCATTGTCTAATTCAGAATTTTCTCAGTTGTGGAATAAATACAACATAGCGAGAATATTTTAAGAAACGTAATATTCAGTTTCTTGCAAAAAATATCTACAACAGCTTATAGAGAACTGGAATCACATTAATGTTTTCATGAACTACATTTCAGTAGAAAAATCTTACTTGGTTGTTTTAAATCCAAACAATTTCTTCATATATAAAAGCAAAGTATATTTAAAAAAATCAAAATGAGAGGTTATATTATCACTTTTAGAAATAGAAATATGTTCAAATATATGGTTCTATGTGTCTATAAATTTAAAAAAGACAAACAAATTTTAAATTATATTATATTCCTCCCTTAAGTAAAACTAAGCTGTTTTGAAATAATTATAGTTTACCATATAAAATGTTCTTATTTGGAAGTTTACAATCTAGGAAAAATTAATGTAATAATGTAAATAAATGTGATAGCAAAATGTAATTCATACGTTTCTGATAACTACAGAATTTATAGAAAAGTCCTTAAAATATTGTAATATTTTAACATTATATAAAAAACTTTCCTTATATGGATTTAGTGTATAAATAGATAGAGATTGATAAGTAAATTAATTTATTACAGATTGACGAATACATTGAATAATTAAGTACTTTCAACTGAATATCTTTAAGAAAAAAAACATTTAAGGACATAAATTATTAAAAATAAATTAAACATATTAAATTTTATAAACACTGCTTTAAATTTGTATAAATTTATGTATATTTTTTCTTAGTTTTAAAAATATTTATTTCAGAATTTCAAGCATTTAAAATAATTGGTTTTAATAAAATGAATAATTTACCTTCATTCAAAACTGATCGATTACTTAGAAAGATTTAAAAATATAAGGCAAATTTCCAGTTACAGCGTACACAAATATTGTTGTTTTCGAATGAAACTCTTAAACTATATTTCATACAAAACTCTGTTATATATTTTCCTACAATTTTGCTTGGAATGTACCTATATATTCAATTATGTATATATATATATATATATATATATATATATATATATATATATATATATATATATATATATATATATATATATATATATATATATATATATATATATATATATATATATATATATATATATATATATATATATATATATATATATATATATATATATATATATATATATATATATATATATATATATATATACATATATATACACAAATATTCAATTATAAAGATTAAAGAATCAATAAATATGGAAATAAAATTCTTAGATTATGAATTTATGAATTATAAGTAATCTTTTTACAAGGAATTTGAAATTTTTAATATAATTAATGTATCAAAAGAATAAATTGGATTAATTTTCAATTAATTATATGCACTAAACATTTAATTGTCCAACAAGTTGGAATATCTGAATAACAGTCCATCAAGTTGGAATACATTTTTAAATTAAATTATCTGTTAAGGCATTTAAAATGCTTACTTAAGTGCTTTAAGACAATACTGATTGAATTTTCTCTGGCACAATATGCAATTGTCATAATACTTTGACACTTATCAAAGTATTCTAAATTATTGAATGTGTTTTGATGGCTTTACTTGCAGATAATGCATTGAATTCTACAGCAAATTAGAATTTACTTAGAATTTTCCTTTCGTATCCTTAAAAGTGAATGTGCTTCTTTTAACATGGTTTTCTTAAAAAGTATATTAATCAAATTTTTTAATCTATATGATGTCCTTTTTAAATTTTCAGTAAAGATAAATAAATTATTAGTAAATATCAAATTTTTCAATCTCTGATCAATTTTGGATCAAATATATTTAATTTAAATTTCGTTGTTTGCTTTTTTGAGTAAATGTAATGTTTTTCATGATAAATTTATTTAATTATGATTTTAAGAATTGTGTTAAAATTTTCGCAATGCTTATAGTTATGTATTTATATAATTTATTTAATTACAATTTTCTTATTAACAGCATTTCAAAGTATTTTGATATGAATTTTACTTCCATAATGATAGTAAGAAAGCCTTACATGAGATAAGTAATACTATTATAAGCATTTGAACGTCTAAATTAAGTTAAAGAGTTTTTATTTAATATTATTAAAAAATTTTTCAATTTCCTAATTTTATAATTTAAATACTAAAATGATTATTTATGAAATCTTCACTATATATAAACAAACTATTCATATTTGAATGTATTTCAAGAACTCTGTATTGATATACTTTTAACTACGGTAAAATATTTCTAAGAAAAACGAATATTTTTACCGGACATATTAATTTATAGTACTCTAAAAAAACCAGCAACTTTCATTTGTAAAGTTTAAAAAAAACAATGCTTTCAGTATATTCTTTGAAAACAATAAATTGTTAATATGAGAAAAAACTTAGGAATTTATGAAGTTAATATTTCTTTTGACATTTATGAATTTAAAAGATTATAATAAAATTCATAAAATTTCTTTTTTTTTTAGTTGCAATTAAGTTAACTTCAAAATATAAAATATCTTCTTCGAACAATAAATACCAATTTTTAGAACTATTTATGTTTCCCATTATCCATTATTTCTTTCTTATATATTTTCCCTCTTTGTTGGTTAGATATTTTTCAGTCAGTTCTTAAGAATGCAAAAATTTTCTGACAAATGCTGACTAATAAGGCTCATAAATATTAAACCCTAAACGTATTTACATCAATGACTAAGCTCGATTTACTTTCTGAAACATTCTTTACAGAATTAAAAACTTGGAAATTGTAAAATTTCATATATAATAATAAATAAAATATTTATTTTTAAAATTTCTTTAAAATTTAGTTTTAAAAATTTTATACCTTACATATTCATTATTTTTAAAAACAATTTAGTAAAAAAAAATAAATTTAACAATTTTTCTCAAAATATATTACAATATTTCTTTCAGTTTCTTAAATCGCCTTTAATTAGTTTTAACTTAAGTTTTCTCTTGAAAAGACGAAACAAATATATCTTATGAGAAATATACACAATAATTCAGTTATTTTAAATTTGTATTTTTCATAATATTTTATATAGAACAAGTCGATTTCCTTACATTGATCATAAAACTTTGCAGATAAATGAGTTTCCGTAAAAAAGATTTTAAGGCAACCCATCATATAACAGGTACCGTAGGACATCATAGCGGCAATAAAACTTGATTGTTGAGTCATTCTCCTTTCGGGTTAATGTAGTTTTGGATCGATCTGCATCATACCTAAGGTGAATCAAAGTTAAAATGCCTGTATTTGCTTTCTTGTTTTAGAGAATATCTAATAAACTACTTTATCAGTAAAAAAAAATTCTTAAATTAAAAAAGAAATCAGAATAAACGAAACGAAAGTTCTCATTGAAATTTATTAATTTTCATATTAAGGTCTATTCTATGAACTGATCGGTAATAAAAAAATGTGGAAAGTTAGGTAATATTATAAAAGCCATAACTTAACGTAATATATTGAATGAATTTCAATTAGATCCATGCATATTAATTTTCTGACTTTAAGGCAAATGTATTTTTTTAACTTTTGCTCTGTTAAAAATAAGAAATTAACGGAAAAAAATAATATTTACATTTTTATTTTGAAAAATTCTCAAAATTATTTAAAAACAAAAATTTTTTTCCGCATGAGATTCAATCTTTGCATTTTATACAAATTTTAAATTGCATTAAATGACATTATTAGTTTAAGAAAACATATTAATTAATTGATTGTAATTCAATTATTAAAAGTTTAATTATACATAATTAAAACTTTTATAATAGTCACTATTTCTCCGCAAATAAATGTTTTTATAAATGAAGAAATTATGTGCCTATTAAAATGATAGTCTGCTGAATAAAATTTATAAAAAAAATTAATAAAAATATTTCAATTGCATAATTTTATCTGGAAAAGAATACTCTATTTAAATAAAGTTTTTCGGCATAATTATTAAGTTAAATAATAAAATTACATGGGAATGCTAATTTGTTCTTTATTAAATTTTTAAAAATGTACATTCTATAAATGTCACGCAGTTTCACCCAACAATTCAATTGTTGATTTTTCTATATATATATATCTATATATTAAATTATAAAAATTAATATGAAATCACTGCAAGTTCTGAGGATTTTAAATAAATTTATTAATTATTTGTCAATGACAATATTCTTTAGTTACCTTAAAATTCCATGTGAAACAAGTTGCAAGCTTCTACATCCAATATTAATTTTTAGATTTTACTTTGCTATATATTAAAATTACTTTTTAATTTAAAACATGAAGACACACAAAAATCATTTTATACAGATATTTATTTCTACAAGACAAAAAAAAAACTAATTTTCTATAGTAATTTTGCAACAATTAATTACATTTTAATTTTGGTTGTTTAGTTTAATCATAACTTTTGAGTTATTTTACTTAGTTACTATATATATATATATATATATATATATATATATATATATAGTAACTAAGTAAAATAACTCAATAGTTATGATATATATATATATATATATATATATATATATATATATATATATATATATATATATATATATATATATATATATATATATATTTATTAGAGTTCACTTTGGAAATATATATATATTTCCAAAGTGAACTCTAATAAATTCATTGCATTTAATTTTTAAAAATATAAAAATTTAAAACTGTTTTAAATTACATGCATGCTTTACATTGTTTAAGTTACTTTTACATTTTTAGAAATTTTGTTCACTTCTTTGTAGCATTAAAAGCAACTACATTATGTTTTTAAAAATGTCAGAAAAATATGAAAATAATGGTTTCAAAAATAATATTTATACCTATTTAATTTAATTATCTGTTATTTAGAGAGAAATAATATCTCTTAAATGTTTAAAAAATTTGCGTATAATTCCACTTTTTTATGAATTTTCAAAATTAAATAATAATTAAAAAACGGAGCTAAAATATATCTTGGTTGATTAATTAGAAATATTTATAAAATGAATAATATTTTAATAACTATGTTTATTAAAATTTAACAAATATAACCTTAAATGTTTATTGTTAAATGACAGTTATAGTTAAAAATGCGACAATGTTTAAATTAAAATATATCTAATATTAAAATTAAAATATTTTAATAAGCTTTGTGATGTTTTGATTTCCAAATTTTTTACTTTGATGCCGAGGTTTAAAAATGCAGAATATGTAAATATGTTTCAGATGAATTATATTTCCATGGTATTTTTAATCAATCATTTAAAACATCTGATATATTATGATGCCAGTTTTTGATTGTGATACCCACTTATTGAAATTTATATCCCATAAAAATATTTTATAAATAAATTACAGATATAGAATGAAATAATTTGCTGTAATTTCAGTAAAGAAATATAATAGGAATTGTGACATGTATTAAGGAGGCAGTTAATTACTCGGATATTTAGTAATGTTTTAATCAAAAAAGCTATTTATTATGAAAATGTTAGAAATGAAGTTATATTTATTTAAAATTATAATAGTTAAATTCATAGGGATATATTTTACAAATTTATTTCATAGGTTAAATACTTTTGCATATTTGAATTGTTAACAATTAGATTATATTACATTTAAATAATTTTTTGGAGACACAAAAGTCAGAACAACATTATGCTTCCCATCTGGACTATTATTTATGTAAAATATAAATATAAAAAATATATTATTGCATAAATATATGTAAAATAATAGTAGCTCACGTATTGGCTTGTAAATGCTTAATGGTTAGCCGCAACAAATAATTTTTCAATAACAAAATTTATGCAATCTTTTGAAGTATTTGAAATGTAATATTAATAATTTAGTTCATATAATGATAAAAAAATATACTAAAGCATTTTCTTTTTGAATAAAAGCATAATCTTGATTTGGAAAACTTTAAGAGGATTACCGAAGTGTAATACAAAATTTACAATTTCATGACACCATTTTTTCGTTGAAAAATTGCGTGGACAAAAACAATCCATTATGTTGCAAGGATTATTTTCATGACGTGTATAAAATTAAAGTTGATTTTCTCGTATACATATTTCTCACTTTATTGGATATGAAAACTTTTATATCATTATTACAGTATATAAAAAGAACTTTATTGTGCCAGGAATGTGTATAAATAAATAAGGAAGGATATATCACACTTGCATAGTGTAAAAAAAGTAGTTTGTAAATTTTCAATAAAATTTATGTTGAGATGTAAGACCCGATGCCTACAAATTTATTATTTGGTAACAATAATTTCACAAAGAAAAATGGAGTTGAGCATTTATTGATAGGGATCAAAGATAATGGGACTCCCTAAAATCATTTACCATTTAATAGTGATAGATAATGGTGACAAATTGTATGCCGGGCACTGAGCAAAGCAAGACACATGTTTTTACTTGCTTAGATATAAAATCCATAGTTAATCGCAGCATAAAACATTTTGTCCGTGGTTATCACCAGATTGAAAAATAATGACAGTCATGATCTCATTGGTTCAATATTCTATTAAAAATCATAAGATTTTGACTTACTTTTGTAGCAATACTGTTATGAAGGACATTATAATCCTAGCATTTTCC